>CM052442.1:98419514-98448945 GCA_028533085.1 Varecia variegata | reverse complement strand
CATTTAAGAATCAGGGACATAAGAAAGAAGGCTCAAAGAAGACTGAGGAAGAACAGCCAGTGGGATATAGAGAGAACCAAGAGCATGGTGCCCTAGAAACCATGGGAAGGAAATGTTTCAAGAAGGAAAGTGTCATTGCCAATTTTATGCTGCTTTGGTTAATTAGGATAAGCACTAAAAATTCACTGTTGGATTTGGCAACATGGATGTCGATGTTTTTCTTGAAAAGATCTCTTATGTTTTTCAGAAAGCATAGGTTTTAGGTTTTAGGGCATAAATACGTAAGTTGTTTGGCCCTAACTACTTAATAAATGGAACTACAGGTTGAGCATCCCAAATCCAAAAATCCAAAATCCAGAATGCTTCAAAATCCAAAATTTTTTGAGTGCCAACCTGACATTCAAAGGAAATGCTCATTGTAGCATTTCAGATTTCAAATTTCAAATTTGCGGTGCTGAATGTTAACTATAATGCAAATATTCCAAAATCTGAAAAAAATCTAAAATCTGGGACACTTCTGGTCCCAAGCATTTCAGAGAAGGGGTACTCTGTATTAGATATTTCTTTTGGCCAAGAGGGCATTGTGAAAAATTACTGAGATACCAAGGGAGCCACAAACTAAGAAAATTTGGACATCTCTGTTTTAGAGGATTATATTAACTGAGGATTTTATTAAAAGAGGGGAGTACCTCTTACCTTTTCTTTGTGCTGAAAAGTTTGAGTTAGTAATTTTAAATCTGATCATATTACATGCAATTAATAAAATTGTCCTAACGTGGTTGTTCAACATTTGAAAAATAAAACTCTATCCTATGAAATATCAGTGGGACATCTTGACATGAATTTTTCTTGTTGCCTCCATAGGTATGATCTGAATATGCGTTGCTTGGCAGCTCGGGTCAACTATAAGACTTTGATTATCATCTGCGCACTCTTCACTTTGGTCACAGTACTTTTGTGGAATAAGTGTTCCAGCGACAAAGCGATCCAATTTCCACGGCACTTGAGTAGTGGCTTCAGAGTGGATGGATTAGAGAAAAGACCAGCAGCGTCTGAGAGTAACAACTATGTGAACCACATGGCCAAACAACAGTCTGAGGAGGCATTCCCTCAGGAACAGCAGAAAGCACCCCCTGTCGTCGGGGGCTTCGGTAGCAATGGGGGAAGCAAGGTGTTAGGGCTCAAATATGAAGAAATTGACTGTCTCATAAATGATGAACACACAATTAAAGGGAGACGAGAGGGGAATGAAGTCTTTCTTCCATTCACTTGGGTAGAGAAATATTTTGATGTTTACGGAAAGGTGGTTCAGTATGATGGCTATGATCGGTTTGAATTCTCTCATAGCTATTCCAAAGTTTATGCACAGAGAGCCCCTTATCATCCTGATGGTGTCTTTATGTCCTTTGAAGGCTACAATGTGGAAGTCAGAGACAGAGTCAAGTGCATAAGTGGGGTTGAAGGTTGGTATCTCTCTGCTTCACTTGCATTTTTCTAGCCTGATTATGTTAAGGAATAAATATAGATGTTAATTATAGAGCAGGTACACATAGCTTATTGTCAAGAGACCTTTCATCACTCAGACTTAGTAGGGAGGAACAGAGTAAGTATGAACCTAGTGCAACTTTCTAAATTTTATCATTTAAAGGCTGCAACAAGATGATACCTAAACAAATACAATTATTCCATTAACCTGCACCAGAATCTAAAATCTCACCAGTAAGGTCTAGGCACAGCATCTTCAGAAATTTTACATTAAAGTATACAGTTATTATCCTATGAGAAGAGATGGAAAAAGGAGAGACCATCCAGTGGCCCCATCAGTATACAAATGTGATCTTGTTACCTGACTAGCTAGGTGTCATCTCTGGAAGGAAGTTTTAAGTCCTCAGGACAAGACAATTCATAGATACTTTTTCTCTGAACTTATGCTGAACCCCTATAGTCTGTTACATACTGTCTTTAATTGTCTTTAAAACCTGAGGCATTGGCCAGTCAGGCTTGTCCAAAAATAAACAAACAGACAAACCTGAGGCAATGGAGGTTCCTTATGGGTATGATTAGTATGCTTTGGAATATGCTTTTCAAACCAGAAAGCCAAATTGAATTTGACTTTAAAGGACATCATTTAAATAGGGGAAAGAGTTTATTATGTTTTGAGATTACTCAGTTTGGGTTTTATTTTCCGCATTTTGTTGTCGAGTGATTTTAATATCTTGATATTTTAAAATCTGTGTTGAAACAAGCTTTTAACCTACTTAATATATATTTTTGCTTTGAAAAAAAGTTTGTGCTCATTTGGTGACTCTGTAGATGTTTTATAATATCTTTACCAGATGTTTAGAAGAGGAAAGGGGGCCAGATTCACCTATACTCATTTTTGTACATTCTATAGAGGTCTTTGTTCCTGGATATATGTTTTAATGTAGTTGTAATGATATTTTTTTATTATAAAGTGATTCAGGAGGAAAATAGTTTGTTAGCAATTTCAAAGATATCCATGGCCATAACTTTTTTTTAGTGACTTTTAAAAATTTTTAAATTAGTGGGTGCTTGGATTCTAAAGATAAAGAAAGCACCTGTAAACACTGTTAATATTTTGATGTGTTTTTTCCTGATCTTTTTGTTGTTGTAGATAAACATTTTTTAAACAAATCGAGATCATACTGATTTTGTATTCTATTTTCACCTACCATATTGTGATTATTTCCCCTTATGATCGACTATTTGTTGAACGTTTAAATGACTGATACTTGTGGTAAGAATGTGCCATGATGTACATATGTAATATATGGAACCCTTCTCTTTTGTTGGACACTTAGGTCATTTTCATTTTTTCTGCTATTATAAATAATGTTATAGATACTCACTGTTAATCTTCATTTGCCATTTTAATTTTAATTAGCTATTGTGTCAGATAAACTGCCAAACTCTCAATCTGTCTTGTCAAACTGCTTCCTAAAAAGGTGGAACATATTCATGCTTTCAGTAGCACAGCATGAGGATTCTCTTGTCACGCAACTCTTGCCATCATGGAACTTTAGTCTGTTGTTTACAAAGGAATATCTAGTGAGGTCAGATATCTTTTTCATATGCTTTTAACCATGTCTTTATATTCTTTCCCCCTTTTTCTAATGTTATTAGTAGATTTTTTTTACATGTGTTTGTGCAAACTCTTACTTACATATTAAGGGTAGCAACACTCACATTTGTTAAAAATTTTTTTTTTTTGAGACAGAGTCTCACTCTGTTGCCCGGGCTAGAGTGAGTGCCGTGGCGTCAGCCTAGCTCACAGCAACCTCAAACTCCTGGGCTCAAGCGATCCTACTGCCTCAGCCTCCCGAGTAGCTGGGACTACAGGCATGCGCCACCATGCCCGGCTAATTTTTTCTATATATATTTTTAGTTGGCCAGCTAATTTCTTTCTATTTTTAGTAGAGACGGGGTCTCGCTCTTGCTCAGGCTGGTCTCGAACTCCTGACCTTGAGCGATCCACCTGCCTCGGCCTCCCAGAGTGCTGGGATTACAGGCGTGAGCCACCACGCGCAGCCAAAAATATTTTTTTTCAGTTTGGTTGTCTTTTTAATTTTACTTATGGTTTGTTTTGGAAGTTTTTAGTTCTACTTACTAAACTTATAGGGTCTTTTGGAGCTTTGTACTTCTTTGGTTTACGCTTAGACATTTGCCACATTATAATCAGCTTTTCACTGTAGTTTCTCTAATAGTTTTATGGTTTCATTTTTTTATGTTAACTTTTTTAGTTCAGTTAAATTGATTTATATTTTGGCAGATGGTACAAGGGCAGGGTCTAATTTTAGATTTTTTTCCTCCAAACACGTATTGAATAATCTCCTCTTTTCCCCACTGATTCATGATGCCGTCTTTATGCTTAATTCTTTTGAGTACTAGAGTGTGTTTCTGGCCTACTATTCTGTTTCATTGATCAGTCTCAATTCTTATGTCAGTTGAACATTATTATAGTTGTCACTCATCTTTAATGAGATTATATAAACCTACCTTTTATTTATTGATAATAATTCTATTTGAGTTTGTAGAGGAGGGAAATCCCCCCTTGATATTTGACCTCACTAATTATTAAGAAAGAAAATGATGGTATTCCTTTGTAAACAACAGCTTAAAGAGCAGTGTTCCATGACTGCAAGAGTTGGGTGACAAGAGAAACTCACACTCTGCTACTGGAAGCATAAGTAGGTCCCACCTTTTTAGAAAGCAGTTAGGCAAAACAGATCAAGAGTTTGGTAGAGAAAAGATATAGATGTTAAAAAGCTTATCTGTAGCCTAGGTCTCTTAGCCTATATGATCCCTAATTCCTTAAACATTGTTTTGAAACTATATCAAAATGCAGACAATTTTGTAGGTCCCCAGTCTCTACTGTGCCCATCAGATGCTTGTTAATTTATTTTAGAACTACAGATGGAAGTTTCTCTCTCAACATGTACATGATTCAACAATGCAATACTGTGTGCAATGTAGTAGTGTAGTTCCCACAGAGGATTACTGAAATAAACACTAATACCAAACATTTAAAAGTTGTGCTTAGAACCTTATAAGAGATAATCCATTAATGAATTATTTCAAGAAACTGTGGTTAAATATACAACTTTAATTCATTTTTTTAAAACCTACTCCTTGTTCTTAAATATTACAATTTGACAGGAAGGATATGAAAAAGAATTTCAAGCTGTGTTTATATTTTAAGGTACCTAGTCATACCTGGCTTCTTAAGCAAATACTTTGACTGTCAGATGATATACTTAGGTTATTAGACCACACCTTGACATTGGAGGGAGAAATGAGTGTGTAGTTAACTTGATTATTAAGTATAAATGTTTAAGAAAATATCAGGATTAATATTTAAAATAAAACTGTGGTGATGTTATCTGTGTGCATCTAAGTTGTGCAAAATTTTAATGTATGAAGCAGGTTATGAAACATGACATCTATAGCTGTGAGCAAAAGGCAGTCCTTTAAAAGTAATTTATAACACTGCATTTCTCTCTATCAACAAATGATGAATGAGAATGAGTGAATATTTAATTTTGTTTTTCATATCTGGTTAATTTGGTATTAGTCTCTTGTAATTATGAAAGCAATACAATAAGAAAGCTCAAAAGTTCCTGATAACGCTATAACATTCACCAGAAGTAAAACAGTGAGGAGTGTATTCAGAATGGGCTTGTAAATGTCTGGACACGATTATTCATTTTGCTTCTCTATTTTATAGGTGTGCCATTATCTACACAATGGGGACCTCAAGGCTATTTCTACCCAATCCAGATTGCACAGTATGGGTTAAGTCATTACAGCAAGAATCTAACTGAGAAACCTCCTCACATAGAGGTATATGAAACAGCAGAAGACAGGGACAAAAACAACAAGCCTAACGACTGGACTGTGCCAAAGGGCTGCTTTATGGCTAGTGTGGCTGATAAGTCTAGATTCACCAATGTTAAACAGTTTATTGCTCCAGGTAAGTTATGTATTATGTGTGTCTGCTAACTTTATGTTGATTTATGGCACCTGATATTCCCTTAAAATTTTCATATGGCTTTAAAAAACATATCGTGTCACCCAAATGTAATCTCTAAAGAAGGAGCAACTAATAAGTCACGGTTATAGAAAGGAATATTTACTGTGCAAAGAGTCAAGCCATAGACTGAACGTTAAGATCCGGATTACTGCACAGTGTTTACCTCCCTCCAGGGATCTATATCCCATAGGAATGAAGTTCCTCAGTTTATTTTAATATTTCAGTACAGTATAGTTTAATTTTTAAGCTTTTGCATGAAGGTAGAATTTTTTTTAATGGAGAGAGTAGAGCCATCCTTTCCTCTGCCTATTTTTTATCAATAGCTTTTAATTTTTTCAAGATAATATAGCATTACCAACAGGCCTGCTTCCCATATTGAATTTTGTTAATGTACTAGATTATCTCAAACTTCATATAAAACCATTTTCATTAATAAAATCAAATTAACTTTATGCAACATTTCCCCTTTTACTAAGACAGTCTCATTAATTAGAATGTAATGTATTTTTCTGTACTAATCAATATCCATGAGAATTAATGAGTCCATTACTTAAAAAGACAATGAAATAATTTTAGTTAGTACCTCAGGCTTAATTCTCTGTGGGGAAATGTTGTCAGGAACAGAACTTGTTCCCACCTCCCACCAGCCTTGCAGTAGGTAAATAAAAAGAGAGAAAAGGTTATAAGACCTCTTCTGTATTCTCTCCTTGTTCTTTATTGATAAATGTGTAATTTACAGACCTTGAAAGCCACAATATGAATCTACTCATTTTAGATGGCCTTAAGTAATGGATTTATGAGTACTTAATGCAGTACAAATAATAGGTGACCTTTAATGTTTATTCTGTGACTAGAACTTCTGTTCTCCCATGGCATTCTGTGACATTCCAGTACATAGAGCATCTTTGCTTATTGTTGTAAAACAAGCTTGACTGGGTAAGAAGATACAAGGGAATGTTTAAGAATATTTAGCTTGTGATACCTAAGAGGTAATAACAGGAAGCAGGAAATGATTAGTCTAAGCAAAAGAACATTTGATTTTGGATGTACCCAAGAAACTAATTTTTGCACTAATTAGTAATGTTGTGTGGACTACAGTAGAAAACAGCAGCCCTCACCTTGATCTCCTTGAGTATCTGGGAAGCTTTCTAGAACAATCTTTTGAACTCTATCCTATTTAGAGCAACAGATTTCAATTGTTTACTTTTGGGTGGCCTGAGCAATACAAAAGATAGGTCCTCACATCCTAATTGAGAGACCCTTACCTTTGCCCTTCATTCTGTAGCCAGTAGCTGGAGATTAAACTACTTCCTAAGGTGGTTTGAAGCATATGGAAGAGACAACTGTCTTTGACAACCATTCTGCACGTGGGACACAGCTATTCAAGTTGGAACTCCCTGTTGGTGGAAATGTGCTAGCTTGGAACAGGGTGCATCTGTTAATATCCTGTGTGTGCCTGTATAGGTTGAGTATCTCTTATCTGAAATGCTTAGGACCAAAAGTGTTTCAGATTTTGGGTTTTTTTTTTTTTTCAGATATTGGAATATTTGCATATACATAAGGAGATCTTGGGGATGTGACCCAAGTCTAAGCACAAAATTTATTTATGGTTCTTACACACCTTATATACATAGCCCAAGGGTAATTTTATACAATCTTTTAATAATATGTACAATCTGTCACATGAGGTCAAGTGTGGAATTTTCCACTGTGGTGTCATGTCAATGCTCAAAAAGTTTCAGATTTTGGAGCATTCAGATTTTTGGATTAGGGATGCTCAACCTGTAGCTGCACACTACAAAAGTATGAAGGAAAGTGAGTTGGAGTTACATGGGAGTTATTGCATAGCAGAAGAAGGAAATCAAAGAGGCAAAGCCACTTTATTGAAACACAGGTATGAGAGATGAGGCTCTTTAGAGGACATAGACTTCATGGGAGATAAATTTAGAGAATCACTGTTAAGAAGAAATTGGAACTTGTACAGAAAAGCATAGGCCTAAGTGAGGTGAGGCTCTGGAGGACCAGGGGCTGAATGCTGTTAGCCTTTCATTTTTTCTTTTTTGGCCTTGAGGTTTTTTTGTTTGTTTGTTTTGTTTTTTGTCTGTTTGTTTTCCTGAAAGGGAACAAAATCATCTGGAGTAAAGTACCATAATGTGGGTCTGCAGCATATTTTTATTATTTGTTGAATCACGTTTTGTTCTTCTTCCTAATTTTAAAATAGAATGAATTGAAACTTTATGTCTATTTAATTAAATTAGCTTTCCCTTTCCCAAAGCACTCCTTTCATTTCATTTCTATGACCTCATTTTCTCCTATCTCGTAGCCATTCTTTCTCAGGCTTCTTGTGAGCTTCTCTTCTGACCGAGTCTTCTCTCAGTGTTCCTCAAGGTTCTGGGTAGAGCCTCTTCTCACTCTACATAGTAAACCTGTTGATTAAATGAATAGATGGTAACAGTTTTGTTGTATGTGAAAATTGATTTAAAAACTTTTTTTCCCTAGTCTATTGAGGTATAATTGACAAATTTGCTATGACTGAGTAATCCATTATAAGTGCGTGTATGTGTGTGCATCTATTAATATATATATTCTGTCTTTTCTTTATTCATCCATTACCAGACACTTAAGTTATTTCCATGTCTTGGCTATTGTGAATAATGCTGCAATGAACACGGGAGTGCAGACATCTCTCTGAGATAGTGATTTCATTTCCTTTGGGTATATACCCGGAAGTGGGATTCCTGGATCATACAGTAGTTCTATTTGTAATTTTTTGAGGAAGCTCCATACTATTTTCCATAATGGCTGTGCCAGTTTACTTCTCCACCAACAGTGTACAAGGGTTCCCTTTTCTCCACATCCAACACTTGTTATCTCTTGCCTTTTTGATGATAGTCCTCCCAACAGGTGTCAGGTGATACCTGATTGTGGTTTTGATTTGCATTTCCCTAGTGATAAGCAATGTCAAGCACCTTGTTATGTGCCTTCTGGGCATTTGTATGTCTTCTTCAGAAAAATGTCTATTCAGATCCTTTGCCTATTTTTTAATCAAATTATTTTGTTTTTTGCTGTTGAGTTGTATAAGTTCCTGACATATTTTGGATATTCACTTCTGACAGATACATGGTTTATAGTTATTTTCTCCCATCCCATAGGTTGCTTTTAATTTTGCTGATTGTTTGCTGTGTAGAAGATTTTTAGTTTGATGTAGTCCCACTTGTTTATCTTTTCTTTTTTTGCCTGTGCTTTTGTTATCAAATCCAAAAAATCATTGCCAAGACCAAGTGTCAAGACTATTCTTAAATGTTTATCATCCTTTGTTGCCTAATGTACATGTACATATACATGTACTACATAAACCAAAAAGAAACAATTATAGTGACTTCTGGGAATAACTACTCAGAGAGAGGAGGAGTCATAGATTTCAAACAATGGAAAACCCAAAACTTTTTATTAGTAGATTTGAAGCAGGGGTCTTCAGATAGCATATTACTTTTCAGTAGAGCTCTGAACCTTACCTAGTGTATTTCCAAACTGCTTGCCACCATCCAATTTGCTACCATTCAGATCCTCCTCAATGATGTTGGCAGGTTATTTAACCTCATCTATACATCTATAAGATAGGAATTAAAAGACTTACTGCATAAGATTGTTGTGAAGACTGTAATTGTTGGTTGGTTAATTTACTTCTTTGTCACTTCTCTTATATGACTCAGTAACCCCCCCTGCTGGTGTTAAGGTTTTAGGAAAATTAATAGTGGCATTTTAAAAGGTTACATTCCATAACATTGTTCATTAGTGAGTTCTTTGGACTGATGTGTTATATTAAGATATAAGGTGATTCATTGAACTGTGTCATTTCACTAAATTTGTATAAATAAAATGAAAATTAGAATGGAATTCTGGGAAGAACTAGGTACTTCAGCTTCTTCCCACTTGGACTTCTAAAGATGGGTCATTATTATCCAGCCTGGCCAGAATAGATGTCATAGTTAATAATGCTGTCTGATGAATGAGGCATCACCCTAGTAATAGAAAAAATAAGTAGCACTCAAGAGAGTCTGCTGTGCTGAATATAATTTAATCTTGAGTGATTTATAAGTCAATTCAGAATCCTGCAGTGTTTCAGGAATGTTGTACTGAGCCTCAGATTACATTTCACTATAGATGCAGAAAAATGCTAGTTAAGAGAGAGAGTACATGTTGACATTTTGCCAGATAAAGTGGATTTTTACTGTATTAGAAGTTTACTTCTGAAATCAATTTTTTAAAAGTCACTCAAAGCATTATGTGATGCATAAGTCTATCAAAATGTGTTCATTCTTGATACAACTTCCATAATTGTCTGTTCCATCAAATGAAGTAATTAAGAGGCTTCGGCCAAATATATCCATACTGGTAGAGTCCAATATTGTGAGAGTTAAATGATCAACTCAACATGCTGACACTCTCCAAGCTGATCAAACTCTATCATCAGTTCACACTTCTAGTCTTTGCTCCTGGTGACACACTAAAGGTTTCCTCAAAGCAGAGATCTCCTATGGCTGTCTCTAAGAGAATAACCCTTCTATTGATTATTCTCATCAGGATTCCATTTCCAATATCACTGGTCCTTTTCACAGTCTGAACTTGAGTCCAGAAAACCTGGATTCTAGTCCCTGCTCTGTTTTGGCCTTGGGCAAACTATCTAACCTTGCAAAGCCTGCATATCTTCATCTCTAAAATGGAAATAATAATTCCTGCCCTGCCAACCTCAGGGGATTATTGTAAGGATCAAATGTGATAATACATGTGAATGCATTTTAGAAATTTAAGCTGTAGATAGATCAAGATCTTCATATTTCCCTTTAATATTTAAAAATTTATGCTTTGTATATTTATGTTTTAGCTGCTGTTGCTGTTTGCTTTTAATATGCTCAGTTTCTTTTCTTGGTAGATCTAGATGAGCAATATTCAGAAAGTCATCTTTCTGGGAACTAGCCATCATTATACTATAGATATGCAAGAGAAATTTCCTCTTTAGTAATTTGTCAGATAAAACAGCTTTTACTATTTTATTAGCTTCTGAAGCCAGTTGTTCCAGAATAATAACAATAACTATCATTTATTACTATGTTCCAGGCCATTATCTTTTTTTTTTAAATCCTCACAATTACCCTGCAAAGTAATATTATCTCTATTTAGCATGTGAAGAAACTGAGGCTCAAAGAGGTGTGTCTTGCCAGATTTCTCAACACTAGTGTAGAACAAGAATTCAAATCTAAGGTTTTACTCCAAAGCCTGTGCTTTCCCCTTGCCACCCCCACCCATCCCTCACTTTTTGTTGTATACATGAACACATTGCTTAATTTCTAAAAATTTTATTCATAATTCTAGCAAATATCTGAAAACAAACCTATCATTTTCAGCATCAAATTAAGAACATATATTGTGGAGTCAAGCTAGGTAATTTGGGTTCAACTCTTTGTCCCTCGGGCAAGTTTCTTGTCTGTGTCTTAGTTCCTCATCTGTAAAGTGGGAGTAGTAATAGTATCTGCTCTTGTAACTGTTTAGAGGATTAAAGGAATTAGTATGTGTAAAACACTTAGAACATAGTAAATGTATATTAAGTGTTAGTCAAAGAATTCAAAATTCATGTATAACCATTCTTTTAGCCTCTCTCTTGCAATATTATGTCTGAGCCAGCTTTGGGCTATTTTTTGCAGAATGGGTATATTAGAATAGTTATTGATCAGCTGGCATTAGATCTAGAAGAGGCAGTCTGATCAACAATACCTTAGCCATTTGTTCTTAATCTTCTAGTGTAAACCAGACAGGGCAGAAAGTAAGAGCTTTGGCCTGATGTTCACAGGCCATCATGAACTCAGACCAATTCTGTCATTTGTTTTGGGTTAATTTAGTAAAAAATAAAAATAAAAAATTATGATCTGATACACAAAATATGCAAGTGTTAATTTTGTACAGTCAATGGTTGTCAAAGATGAATTACAATTAAATTTCAAATACAAACATGATTTTATTCTAACCAGTCTATTTTGGTCTATTCCTTCCTACAGAGACCAGTGAAGGTGTGTCCTTACAACTGGGAAACACAAGAGATTTTATTATTTCATTTGACCTCAAGTTCTTGACAAATGGGAGTGTGTCTGTGGTTCTAGAGACCACAGAAAAGAATCAGCTCTTCACTGTACATTACATCTCAAATGCCCAGCTAATTGCTTTTAAAGAAAGAGACATATACTATGGTATTGGGCCCAGAACTTCTTGGAGCACGGTTACCAGGGACCTGGTCACTGACCTCAGGAAAGGAGTGGGTCTTTCCAACACAAAAGCTGTCAAGCCAACCAAAATAATGCCCAAGAAGGTGGTTAGGTTGATTGCAAAAGGGAAGGGATTCCTTGACAACATTACCATCTCAACCACAGCCCACATGGCCGCATTCTTCGCTGCTAGTGATTGGCTGGTAAGGAACCAGGATGAGAAAGGTGGCTGGCCAATTATGGTGACCCGTAAGTTAGGGGAAGGGTTCAAGTCTTTAGAGCCAGGGTGGTACTCTGCCATGGCCCAAGGGCAAGCCATTTCTACGTTGGTCAGGGCCTATCTCTTAACAAAAGACCATATATTCCTCAATTCAGCTTTAAGGGCAACAGCCCCTTATAAGTTTCTATCTGAGCAGCATGGAGTTAAAGCTGTGTTTATGAATAAACATGACTGGTATGAAGAATATCCAACCACACCTAGCTCTTTTGTTTTAAATGGCTTTATGTATTCCTTAATTGGGCTGTATGACTTAAAAGAAACTGCAGGGGAAAAACTCGGGAAAGAAGCGAGGTCCTTGTATGAGCGTGGCATGGAGTCTCTCAAAGCCATGCTGCCCTTGTACGACACTGGCTCAGGAACCATCTATGACCTGCGTCACTTCATGCTCGGCATCGCTCCTAACCTGGCCCGCTGGGACTATCATACCACCCACATCAATCAGCTGCAGCTACTCAGTACCATTGATGAGTCCCCAATCTTCAAAGAATTCGTCAAGAGGTGGAAAAGCTATCTTAAAGGCAGCAGGGCAAAGCACAACTAGAGCTCACAACCAAAATGATACTTCAGCCTCTGCTGTGTACTGAAACTACAGGCTCTGTCAGCAGAGCATGGGCACATTTGAAAAGGTTGTATACTAGGTTTTTGTGGATTATATCAAAATGATAAGTGATCCTTAAAACCAGTCTTCTGAAATAATTGCATTCCATGGGTTGGTGTTTAGAAATGTAGGTGGCATTTAAAATAGAAGGTGTTTAGTCAATGGGCTGAACGAAGATGTTTAACTTGGCCTTGCCCATCACCCTATATAGTTCCACAGATAGCCCAGTCACTCGGTTTGGAAAAGATAATGGCAAGTAGTTATTACCTGAAAACTTAGTATGGGGCTCTTTTTAAATGTGGTTATTTATGTTGAAAGCAGACTTTGGAAAAAATAATGTGCTGTACTACAGTAAATATGTACTTGTAGCCTGGATAGTGGACTGTGTTCAACTTTTTACAAAGATGTTTCTTTTCTATTGGTTAACTTTTGGGGAGCAAATGAGCATTTGCTGCATTTGTTCAATTTGTTATATATGGAGAATATTTTGAATTATAGTTTTCTTGAAGTGTATAAATTAAAAACACAACCAGTGTTCAGGCTTCACAGTTATATAATGTAAGCACAACTAAAATGTAACTTGTTGACTGCACAAGAAATTACAAAAATGTTATGTGTTTTGAAACTTGATCTACAATCAGTAAAAGTTTGATAATCAGTCTCTCTCTCTTCCCCACCCCCATTGTGATAGTTTCCTTTTCTCACTATCTAGAATTTTGTATTTTATTTCGGACTACACTTGAGAGTTTTGTACATTTTGCAGGGGGACATTTTTGGGACATTATTTGGGAAATTTATTAAAAACCTAAATTTGGAAAGGAGCTAGTAATTTTAAGGCCATCACCACGTCCTTTTAGGATTCCCCCCCCTTAAAGAAAAATACTAGGTCAAATATTACATACAAGAATCATAGCAGGTTTTTTTCCCCTACCCAGATCACTCTTAATCATCAGCTTCCCAAACCATTGATTCTGTGTGTCATTGTTTTTCCTTTGAAATTTGATTTCAAATTATTCCAGCTATTAGATAAAAGAGATGCTACTGCATTTGCTGTACATGTGTAATCAGATCTTTATTTCGGTTATATGTCTTACTATACCTCACATAAATAGATTTCAGAGCCCTTATACAAGGGGCAGTGTCTGCTGTGGAGCTCCAGGCATTAGTTTAAAACCCAGGTATTAGGTTAAAACCCAGTGGTGTTTATTTTGCTCTGGCTTTTGTTTTAGGGTACGACAATACACTAAGTCAGTACTACATCTTATACAGCTTGAAAATATGAGACCCCACACTTTCAGGGGACTAAGTCTGACAAACACAATGCAGTTTATCTGTGACCTATATCAAATGCAGATTTAAGAGCCAGGTAGGTTACCTACCTACCCACTATATCTTAATTGAATTCAACCTACCAAGCACTACTTAGAAACTGGAAAATACATATACATATATGTGTATATAATATATATGTAAAATACATATACGCATCAAGGGGCAGGGGCAAAGAAGATACAGATCTACACAGAGGACGATATTAAACTGGCCATAGAAAAGTAAGCTTAAACTCCTAATTTATGTGACCACAGCTCTTAATTTTGCCAGTTGTGGGTTATTAGGTTTTCACCTAGGTATTTCTTAGATGTCTCATCAAGAATATTTGGAATTCCCTCAATTTTTATTTTCAATACCAATGTTCAAAATAGACTTTCTCCGATCTGGCAAGCTATTTTACTTCCTCATATTTGTTATTGTTTAGAGAATGGTTCAGATTTCTGCTTTGTGTTTGCATACTGGTCTTCAGATTAGGAGAATCAATGAAAACAGTATGGTACTGCTTCTGTGACAAATATCAGTGCCTTAACAATGTGGCTTTCTTTTTCCACTGAAGAGGGAAAGACTTTCTGATCTAGAAATGGCATTGTTATTTCATTGCTGTTCGTTCTACACTGCCTTTCACATTGCAACAGCAACTGGATTTGTCTTTTGATCGCTATTTTCTAAGAGAATGAGTTGAACGTATAGCAGCATTGTCGGTACAGACCAGTGGTTCTCAAACTTTAGAATCACCTGGGAGCTTATTGAAATGCAGATCCCAGATACTCAGTAAATCTGCCTGTGAAGTATAACAGTCTGCATTTTTAACAAGCACTCAGGTGATTTTGATGCAGTGAGCTGGGGGCATACTTGGAGGAACACTGCCCGAGATTATCCATTGCATTTTTGCCTCTAAACAACTAGAATGTTTTCTAGGGTTTTAAATCATGTAAAATGTTTACTTATTCTGAGCTTAGGGAGAATGGGGAGGGTATTTTTATGTTTTGTTTCTTTGAATTTTTCTTTGTTTTAAGATTATAGGTATTAGGTTGGTGGTTTGTTTTTTTACCTCCACCTTGAGTTTGCTTTGATGTTGACTCTATTGCCACTTCAGTTGTAAAACCAGCCAAAAGTTTCTGGATGAAGGTCAAGTTTGACCCTTTAAGAGTTATTGTACATAAAGGCTTCATCCAAGAACCATCCAGTGTATGTGAGCAAATGCAAAAACGACACACAAGCACAACTCTCCAGATGTGGCAGTCCTTTTTCTTTTTCAGTGCAAACTTTCACTGAAAGCTGCTATTTTCATCCTTCTTGTAATTGTTTTTCTTGTTTCTCTTCCATTGTACATGTGGGTTATATACCATGTGTTAAATATGCAATAAAGTGTTTACTGGATGCCCTTCTGAAGGGTAGTCCTATGTAAAGCTGTACAGACTTTGCAGTTTAAGCACAATGTGCACATGTTAGTTTTATATACAGCAAAACTTGATTTTTTGCAGATGGAAAGGTATTTTGTTTCTATACAAAGTAAATGCATTGTTTGTGCTTAATGTAAAGCTGCTTTATAAAATTGTAAAATAAAGTTTTTATCTTACAAGGAACATGCCTGGATATTTCTCTTTCTTCTCCAATTATTCTAAGACTATTTGAGCCCAGCAAGCAGATTTCTGACCATCATTTCCTGTTTAACCTGTGACAACTAGTCAGATGACAAGTGTTCATTAAAGGCATACCAGGCCCTGTCAGACAAAGTGGGGGACAAGGTATAACACAGGGACTTTAATCCTAAGGAGGCTTTAGTCTACAAGGGGACACAATATGTACGAAACGATTTCAGAAAAATAAAATGCTAAGTTGTGTAGTTGGGGAAAGTGTCAGGGAAGAGACAGAGCCTAAGCTGGGGCTCCAGGGGTGGAGGCAAAGCAGAGGAAGAGGAGGGAGTAACATGAGCAAAAGCAGCACTGCCTGTGCCAGGTGCGAGGATGTCCTTTGCCGTGCTAATTCAGGCAGGGTAACCATTTTGATTAGATTTATTTGCGAGTTTGTCCTTCATATATTTTCTGTACTTTCCTCTTCAGAACAATAAGCATTATTTAACGTTTCCCCCTCTTCTCAGAGTGTAATGAGTTAGGCTCCCAAACACATATAAAACCAGAGACCAGTCTGGCTTCATGTTATGTGTCATTGTATATTATTTTTTGGATTGTGAACATTCTGTACCATTTGTATAATGGAATTCCAGTTGATCACCAACTTTCTCCAACAGATTGGTGCACACATTTTGACAAGCTGCTACATTCTTGGCAGATATTTCTTCTCTACCATCCTCATAAGGTTGGGAAGTAGCCATAAGATTGCAAGCGGTCTTGGGCTGGATGAGGTATCAGGCTGCTCTTGCTCTGATTTTGCTATTTGTAGCCCAATGTAATGCACCAGCCATTCTGCTTTAGCACGCTGAACGTCTCATATTTGTCTCCCCATTGCCTTTGAGTGGGGGCAGTCCCTCATGCTACAGAGGACTTATTCAGTTGTCAAGTGAGTGCTCCCTTCCTTCATATCCACAGGGCTTTGATGGCCACCGTGTGCCTTGTGACCCTGCGTCCTCTGGCCATGATTGTTAGAATATGGGTGAATACCTCACTCAAGCTGAGCAATCAGTCTTTTCTTCAGGAACCCAAAATTGGGATGGATTAAAAAAAACTGAAGTAGACACAGTGAGCAACAGAATGTTGACAATGTTCCAGGCCCTAGACCCAGTGCATTTCTGAGGCCAGCTGCGCTCCACTCAGGTTCCATGAGATACTGTAACTGAACTGAACTGGGTTCCTTTGAGTGGGCAACGAAAAACCAAACACTGAAGCACTACGTTTTTGCAGCAAGAAAGGTTTGTTGTCAGGTGGCCAAAACAAGGAGACAGGAAGGAGTCAGATTCAAATCTGTCACTCCAAGCTTGAGGGTAGGGGCAGGTTTTATAGTCAGAGGGTAATGAGGCATGATCTGATTGGACTTGGGATAGGGTGATGCCCGGAGACATGCTCTGACTGGATCCTGCCATGGGGTGACGCCAGGGCTCCATCTGATTGGATCCTGGATCCTGCCATGTGTAGTCCATTTCTTAATTCAATCCCCACTGCTTGGACCGAGCACTTAGGTTCGGACTAGGGTTGCACACTTGGTTCGTCTGGACATGCTCAGATTACATGACCTGCAACCTGGGGGTCTGTGGCAA
The DNA here is from genome assembly GCA_028533085.1 of Varecia variegata. NCBI lineage: Eukaryota > Metazoa > Chordata > Mammalia > Primates > Lemuridae > Varecia > Varecia variegata. The sequence continues at coordinate 98,431,713 of CM052442.1, read as the reverse complement.
CTGAAAAACAACTCACAATTTTGTTACATGAAAGTTGAACCAGATTGGTCTGATGTGTTTAATAATAACACTGTATCCTCAGGATAAATTCCCTATGTTTACTTAAGTTGGCTGGATTTGGTTTCTGTTACTTGCAACAGATAAGCCCTAATTTATAATATAAGTCTTAATTATAGAAAAAAATACCCTGTAAATTCTACATTTTCCTCCAATCTGGCCCACTGTGTTAGCTTGCTAGAACTGCTGTAACATACCATAGACTGCGTGATTTAAGAAAATTGATTTTCCTCACAATTCTGGAGGCTAAGAAGTCCAAGATCAACATGTTGGTTGCTTTGCTCTCTTCTGAGACCTCTCTCCTTGGCTTACAGATGGTGCCTTCTTCCTGCGTCTTCATATGCGTGTTGCTTCATCTGGTTTGTCTATGCTTTAATCTCCTCTTCTTGTAAGGACACGAGTCATTGGATTGGAGCCCACACATATGACCTCCTATTACCATAATTACCTTTATAAAGGCTCTATCTCTAAATACAGTCACATTCTGAAGTCCCGGGGTTTAGGACTTCAACATGTGAGTGTTGGGCAGGACACAATTGAGTCCATAACAGCCATTCTTCACGCTAAGCACATAGAAACTGAACTACCAGGGCTGCCATGTAATTTAGTAAGAACCAGGAAAGGCCAAAACTCAGAAATCTTGAGGGAACGTTAGTTGGGCAGAAATCTAGACTTGAAACGGAGGAGACAGAGCCCCCTGGAGTATCAAGAATTTACTCTTTCACCGCATGGGCTTCAGTTGACTCATATGATTCCAATAAATAGAGAATCTGATCTTAAAATGTTTTATAAATGAACAAAAGGTAACCACTAAATTGAAAGAGTGGTTGAAAAAAAATACATATACCAACATAAGCTGCTAGCTTTTTATTCTTTATACCCATGTGCCATTTTCAGTAGCCCATTCTGAATATAAAACTCTAAGAGGTATTAGAGAAAAATGTGTAGATACAGAGTACATAAATAATTGCAAGTGGTGGTGAGATTTTGTTTAATGACAATTTTTAAATCCCAAATCTGCATTGTAACCATTACAAATAGTCAACAATATAGGGATATAATATTGATTTTCATTATGCTAACTCATTAAGGATGTCAAATTGAAAATGGATGCAAATGTAAATGTTGTATTGGTGATGAATTTGAATGTTGGCTGCTCAATTTCTGGTGAAAAGAGATACATTCACCATCTGGTAAGAATGATTGATAACTTGCATATATACACTGCATTTCCTGAATGTTAAATAGCAGCAACACTATGTAATTTTGCTAATCCTTTTCCAGGAGAAGAAGGATTTTGCAAAATGACAGGACTGCAAGGCAAGCATTGAGGAGCAGCAGCAGAGAGAACATCAAAAGGGGCAGAAAAAAGCCCTGTGAAGGAGCAGAAATAGAGCAGCCCGACGACTGGGGTTGAACACACAGTTTAGACAGGACGTTCTTGGGCAACGCAAAGCTCATTGCATCTAAGCTCAACGTCAGGAAGAGCTGGTGCCTTCCTGAGATTTTGCTCTGTTCTCATCAGCACCCAGTGAAATCAGAGATAAGAGTGGCTGCTCCGTTTCAGTTCACAAAATCTAGTAAAGAGTGTTCATCTGTTTGAGGACTAGAGAAGGAAGTAAATCCCTGGAGTGGGGTGAGGGTGAGGTCTAACAAGACCTCATGGCAAAAATGCATGGTTTTAATTTAATGCACATTATTCTGTCACCTTTCCTCTTCAACACCAGTAAAGTTAAATCTCTGTAATTCAGTTGAATATAGTAGGAGACCCCAGACAAATTCCAAAATCCCATCAGTGGCCTGGCAAGGTAACCTGGAGGAGACTGTCTATCTTCTCAGCCACTGCAGACAACAAAGGGAGGCACTATCTCCATCTGGAAACACCTGCCAGAAGAAATTACCTGGGCAGTTTCTTGTAAGCTGGAATATGTTGAGTTCTTAGTGTCCAGGTACAACAAACTATAGTTCTGTATTGGTGCTTCCTGCTAACCTGTGTTTAGGAAGAGGAAGCATGATTATAGGTACTGCTCAAACTAAATCTCATTCACTACTCTGGAAGCCTGACTGTGGGGGTAGATGAGAAAATGAAACACCGCTTAAGTAGCTTGCTCAAGGTCGTGCAGTTCTTTTCACTAAATATTTGTTGAACAACACCTTCCTGCTAATCATGTGCTACCTGCCAAGAGCAAAGATGAGAAGATCCGTCCCTGCCCTGAGTCATAACTAGTCAACATCAGGAACTGAGTCCATAGCTGGCTGGCCTGGAGCGCTCTTCCCTCTGTAGGCCTTGGGTAGCCTTCCCTTTCCAAAATCACCAACAAAACAGTGGTGCTAGTACTAATAGTCAGAGTGTCTGAGCAGCCACCATGGGTCAGGCTCTTGCAAAAGGACTCCACAGGTGTTCTTTCTAATCCTTTCGATGATCTTGGGAGGAAGTATGTGAACTTTACAGATGAAAAAAACAGACTTGGAGAAGTTAAACAACTTGCCAGAGGCCAGTAAGTTATTTGACAAACTAAAGTCTGGAGCGCAGGGTACGTCTGACCCCAAATTTCCACGTTCTGGACCATTGTCCCAGGCAGTAACCACGATGCACTATCTCCTTACTCCACCTTTGGTGTGGGCACCGTGGGCTCAACTAGAGATGCAGATCTCAGCCCCAGCACTCTTCACGTTCACCAGATGAAAAACTAGCCCATTTCATCCGTGGACTCTGTATCAGATCTGCTGAAATTGGTACTTGCTCTGCTACGTGATCAGAGGAGCCCAGAAGCAGAGGTAGGAAGTTTTTTCAGTGACTGAGTCTCCTTGGCACGTGCCCCCATTTCTTCGGCTTCTGTTTACATTGGATTTTGGACAAGCCGGCAGTAAAGCCCCTCCAGCCTCTCCCCAGCACCCCCCTGCTGTTTGCGGTATTCGCTAATGGACTTTTGAAAAGCTACATATATTACAGATTAAGATGTAAGTAGAGTGTGTTTTCATATGTGCAGATAGACACACACACGCACAAGCAAATGCACAGTCACAGGGAACGTTCCCAGGCACCGTGCTAACCACAAGGGGTGCAGTGATGAGGAAGAGTCCCTGCCCTCTATGAGTCCCAGCAGTAACACATTTTTTTATTCTTTGCTATGAAAAATAAAACAAAACGTTTAAAATATTACATATGCCAAATTAGAGTTTGAATTAATGAGATTCTAAAGAAGCTTACATTATTATACTTTTTAAACTCCTTTCATTAAAATAATGAAATATTTTATTCTCAGAGTGGTCGTAGAAGACTAGCCAAGTGGGCATGTTTTGTCAGTGGAGGAGCAGAGGCTTGGGCGTGTGGCCACTGTCAGGGGCCAAGGGACTGGTGACAGCTGAAATGAAGCTCGCGTCTCTGGACTTGGAGTTTAATTCTCTTCACCCTGGTGCCTTCGCACCTTAGGGGAATCTGGCAAAGAGCTTCCAGGGACATCGCGACCTGGTGTGCGCTTGTGCAGGGCTGCATCTTCCCTCCTTCAGCCCTCGGCGTGGCATGAAAGGAGTGGGGAGCCAGCACTGCTCTCTCGTTTCTGCTTCTGTTCAGTCATCAGCTCTCCTGTGTCCCATTACATCTGCGCTGTCACCAGCAGTAGCAAGGAAGTGCCCCAGGAAACCACCCAAAGGCCTGTCTACATGTTACCTGGTTGACTTGTTTAAAGCTAGATTTTTATTTTTAAAAAATACATTTTAAGGGGGGAAAAATACCCTATCTTAAGGGGCCAGTTACCTCATAAACTTTAGGAAATATATTTTTATTTTGTGCCTAGGGAAAACCCAAGCCGAGTAGGCTTATGCCCCTGAGTGACTCCTGACAATTTATGTTCAGGTGGCCATGAGACAGGCCACATCGTGTCAGCCCACCGGCTGTGGGGTGTGGAGTCCCCTGGCTGTGTGGACATGGGGTTGCAGGAAGGGGGTGGAAGTGGGGAGCCTGGTGAGAGGGAGGGGCGGCTGGACTGAGGGTTCGCTGTGGAGCTAGTGTACCAGCTGTGCAGGGCGAGGGACAATGAGGCATCGAGGACGAGCCCGAGGTCTGGGCGACAGAAGGGCCACTGTCTGAAGGGGGGTGTCTGGGCGATCCTACAGGAGTCTTCTAAAGACCATGTCCCCTTCTGGGCCTAAGAGCGGCACTTCTTCCAAGGATATTTGAGGATACATGAAAGAAAGAGGATTTGCGGTACGTGTCTGTGTGTGTGTCACACTTCGGAGGCCACTTTGTTCACCAATGTGATTTCCACTCCTGCCTCCCTGCAAGCCTGTGTCCACGTAACCAGTGGAGTCAGAGTTTTAGAACAAACTTTAGATGTTCAAAACTCTCCAATGGCTTCCTAATGCCTGGAAACTGAGTCCACATTCTTCAGCAGGCCCTGCCAGGCCCTCAGTGAGCCGCCCCCTGCGCCTTCCCAACCCCGGTTCCTGGCCTCGGCCCCATCATGCATTGGGCTCCACTCAGAGGGCTCTGGCCTCAGGGCCTTTGCGCTGCTGTTCCTTCTGTCTGGAACTCTGGTTCCAGTCTTTCCCAGGGCTGGCTACTCCTCACTTGGTCATCAGCTCCAATGTCAACTCCTCGGTGAGGCCAGCTCTGCCCACCCGTCTAAGGTGGCCACCCACGTGCTCCCTATGGCAGCACCTTGCTGTATGGACCTGTTCGTGTGCAGGTTTCCCCGCGCACTGCTCCTCCTCCCCCACTGGCAGGTGACCTCCTTGAGGACATGACTCTGGTCTCTGCCCTATGCCTAGCACCTCAACACAGAGCCTGGCGCATAGAATGAGCTCGGTAAGTACTGGTTGGTTAAAGGAATGAATGAATGAATGATTCCAAAGAAGGGAGAGGGGCGTGGGAGGCAGCGTTCTTCACAGCCTCCGGCATCGGCAGCACCGGGGGCTTGTCGGGATGAAGAGCCTGGAGTTCCGTCCCAAACCTACTGCCTCAGCGACAGCATTTGACCCACACGCCCAGGGAACTGCTGCGCACAGTGGAGTTTACGAAACGCTTCCTGAGCGCCGATTCTCAGACTTACCTGCGTATTGGACTCACCTGGGGAGTTTTCAAAACCAATGATGCTGGTAGCGGATGTGGATAATGGCTGGACACGTATGGGGACAGAGAACACGTGAGGTATCTCTGCACCTTCCTCTCAATTTTGCTTCAAGCCTAAAACTACTCTAAAAAATAAAGTCTTTGAAACAGCAACAACGCCACAGATGCCTGGGCCACTCCGCCACCAACGCTGCCCCTAGCCTGCTCTTGGTGTGGGCTGGACCACCCAGGTGACCATAGGGTGTGCCAAGGTTGAGAACCGGCCCGTGGCCCACGTTCTTTCCTGCTGGGAAGCAGAAAGCAAAGCTGGAGAGAGGCTGCAGGAGAGTGTGAAGAGAGTAAGGGGAAACGTGTGACACCTCCCTGTCCCCGGGACTCAGCCGTCGGGGCGAGGGGGAGCGGGGAGGGCACTTGTTCCCCTTTATTGATTATATGCGGGTCCTTTCTCCTGGTTCCTAAGGCGCCTGGGCCCTGTTTTCCTCCTCTTCAAGAGCTGTCAGGGTCAGGGTGAGCCCCAGACCCCTGTGTGCAGACTACATGTAAGCTGTTTTCACCACCCCGCCTGGGTGTAAGTGGAGTGACCAGAGAGAGTGGCTTGCGGGTCGCCAGGGCCGGGCAGGAAGGCCGCAGGTGGACCACGCCGGCCCCCCGCCCCGGCTGACTGCCCCCTCCTCCACGCTGCAGTTCCTGCCTCTCTCCCTGGCTCCTGGTCCTCCAGAGCTGCCTCTTAGTGCGGGGAAGGAGTCACTCACCTAACGGTTTCTCGCACGGCTACTCACTTTGCACAGCTGCCTGGAATCAATGCCCCCAGCCCTGGCGACAGCCACTGTGCCTGCCTGCACTGTAAGCAGATCTCACAGCATGTTAAATTTTTTTAAATTATTAACTGAATTAAAATAGAGTGAGAGGAAAAGATGACCAGAACCAGCCCTGGGTCTCTCCCCTACTGATTGTGCAAGACTCCTCCAGGGCCCTGCGGAGACCGCGCCCCGCCCAGCGAGGTCTCTTTCCGGAGGGGCGGGGAGACCCTTTGGAGAACTCTGTGAAAGTCAAGGACTCTGCCGCCAGAAAAGTGCTCAGAGAGCTTTAGAGACATTTCAGGGCCTCGTTGTCCCTGCCCACAAGTGTTACCCTCCAGATGCTCTGAATTTTATCCAAACATCTGGTAAGAGTCCACAAACCCCAAATGAAAAACCACTACATTTTTTTTGCATTTAAAAATCCAAACTCACAAACTCACAAGCCTTCAGAAACCAGGCAGGTGAAAAACTGTAATAACTGGGCAGTGGGTGCTAAGGAATGGCGGGAACCACAGCTGAAATGAAGCAGTTAAAATCATTTCAAAAATTAAATTCTTACTGGATAGACCAAATGAAATACATCGTCAACTGAATTTAACTCTTGGGTAACCTGTGCATTGTTCAGAATTTTCTAGGTATTTATACCTGCCCCCCACCCCAACTGACAGTGGGATCTACCTGCGGCCTAAGTGCAATCATTTCTGCAGGGGCGGGAGCCTCTTCTCCCCCAGCTTACTTGGTAAGAGTTCTCTCCATTTTCCTCCATGCTGTTGCCAGTTCTTCCGCGTGTCTGCCCAGCTCAAAGGCTCGAGTTAAACAGCACTCCTTCCACGAAGCATCCCAGAGAGCCCCCCAGCCACAGCCACACTTACATCCCGTCCCGTTCCATTCCTAACAGCATGTGTGCCGGGGAGCCCTCCAGTGAGCCACGTTCTGGGGCTACAGTACGCTCTCTGCTCTCTGTGTCCTCTCCAACTCTGCTGACAACCCCCATTCCCCAAGCGTGGCTCTCAACCAGGAGATGTTTTGCTTCCTAAAGCACATTTGGCAATGTCTGGAGGCATTTTCAATGGCCACAATTTGGAGGGAGGGAATGCTGCTGGCATCTAGTGGGGAGAGGCCAGAGATGCTGCTAAACATCCTACAGTGCATGGGGCAGCCCCACAACAAAGGGTTACCCGGCCCAAGTGTCCACAGTGCCAAGGTTGAGAAACTGTCCTCAACTGGCCCTGGATAAAACCTTCGAGGGCAGGGCCATGTCTTGGTTAATGCGATGCTCCCAGGACCTATGACCTAGGGTCTGGCATGCAGTAGGCACTCAACATGGGCATGTTAAAGGGGTTTAATGGCAGGGGGGTCTAAAAAGAAGGACCCAATCTGAGCCCCAAACAGTGCACAGCTGCGTCAGGGAGGAGCCCACAAGCACGGCAGGCTCTCCTCCAAGCAGACACCACAACCCAGCCCTAGCAACTGTGGGGGAGTTTGCTCTGGCAGGGGCTTCACCAGTTTCAGGAAGGGACATTATAATTGCGTGTCTGTTTTAGTTGGGCTCTTTAGATTGCAAGGACAGAAACGCACCCAGGGCTCCTTGAGAGGTAGAAGATTCACTGCAAAGAGAAACGTGGATAGAAACGCAGGCCTTGGGAAGAGCTGAGCATCCGTGGGAAGGCTGGGCTGGGCCATCACTCTGGAACCTTCCATTCAGGAGATGTAGATACAGCCCTGTTGCTTCTCTCCACCACCACCCCCAACCCTCACATTCATTCAGACTTTTCTGCTTCCCCTTCACCTGGGACCCTGCAGGACCAATTCATCCATTAGCTGCAGTGCCTACCCAGGGCCCACAGTTCTGAGGAGCTCTCAAAAATGTTTTAATTTTAATATCTTTTAAAATCAGAAGAAAAAAAGAATATAATAATAATAAATATAAAATAATGAATCTGGCCTGGATTGTGTTCATCTTTATACCATTGCAGTCATATAATCTGATTTTACTTTATTTTTATGGAGAGAGGGGGCCACAAAGGCACTGCCCGCCCTCTCTCCTCCCAGCTGCAACTCCCACCACGGGCCAGCACTCCCAGTTCTTAATGAAAATGCCACAGAGAACCCCCGGAGACATTTCGAGTACAAACGTGTTGCTCAGAAGTACTCCGACTTTGATGAATTTTCCTTGGGAAAGGGTTTTCCGGAATGGACTCCATTAACTCAAGTTAATTCCTTGATCAATTTTCTATAGAGCTCAGTTAAACTATTTCCAATTTTTCCACTTTCTCATTTCCAATGGACTGAAACTATTTTCATTGGGACCAATTCTTTTTCACTTAAATTTTAGATCAGAAATCTGGTTCATAGATCAAAATATTACCCATACCAAATCGCACTGATGATGGCTTCTGCCATGGCAAGTTTTCTTTTGTGGATTTTATTTTACCAAGTCCATTTTCTAGGGTCAAATTTTGTTCTAAATTGTGTCAAGAACATTTGATTCTTTCCTGAGTTCTACTAGATAACGACCTATCTAATTTAGTGTCTTGGTTTTTCTATGCATTGGATAAAAGATTTTAGAGTTTGGAACTGTTTCCTGGCTTAAACCGCGAGAAAATTGTGACTGTATTTATGAGCCAGAGTGACGGTGAGGAGGAGGAGGAGAGGAAGAGTGGAAGGGAGAGAAGTTTAGTGGCACTGTTCAGTCGCTGGATGCACACTGGAAGTTAGAGCTTCCCGGGGAAGTGGGGAGAAGAAAACCGTAAGATCAAAATGTTGTTTTCTGTTGCACTCATCTTTGTGTACTATGTCTGTGTCATAGCTCACTTGACCGCCCTTGGGTCGACTGTGTGTAAGAAGTCCTGAGTTATAAGACATGACTCCCTAGAGCTGCCTCTGGGTCCAGGGTTCCTTAGGAAGCAGGCCAGGCAAAGGGACCAGGTGTGCTGGGGCGTGGGAAGAAAAGTCTCCACCTGTGCAGTCCTTTTCATGCCGGGAATCACTTCCCTGAGATTTCTAAACAGCACTGTGAGGAGGATGGAAGAAAATCAGGCTAGTAAAGTGGGTCCTCTTGTTTCAAATCATTTCAATGATTTCCCCATTATGCCTCGCGGCTTCTCAAAAGCGGGGCAGCGAGGGTCTGCACACACTTTGCAGCTGGCAGAGGTCTCGGGCTGGCTCCTGTCCTTCCGGGGCCTGGAACGAGAGTACCAGTGGAGGCCCACGGACCACCACCTATCTAAGTATTTAAAAGTTATTCACCAGGCTCATGAGTCCTTAAAAGAAAAATGTTTTCATTTCTTACCCTGATAAATATACCTAATATTTGTAGGTATAGTAATAAAATTTTTAATAAATTTATAGTAATAAAATTTAAAAATAGTTGTTTTTCAAGTCACTGAGAACTGGTTTTTATATATGACTGAAAGTTAGTAAAATATCAAAGATGACTGAATTTAATCACTGCTTTGTATGTTCTGTCGATGGGCTACTGATGTTTATGGGAATAATAAAATAAAATAAGAACACATGTAAAGTATACATTATTCATTTATTTCATAAAATGCATCTCCCTTTATTTCAACAAAATGACTAATTATGTTGTTATAATAAAACATTTTTACAAAAACTGTTCTATTGGCAGAAGTGCCAAATTAGATGATCTTTCTTGAGTCATTGCTCTTAGACAGTTTTATTTTTTATTAAATCCAATTTTCTGAGACAATAGAAACTGGAATTATCAATACACTGTATTCCTTAAGGTAGTACTTAGATTCAGAAATGAACCATAAATTTTACATAACATGCTCAAATAGCATCATGGACTCATATAGGATAACTTAGCATTATCATAGAAAACATTACACAATATTCTAATTTTTTCATATAAATTTCTACCGTGTATAGTTGTCAACATCTCTTGAAGCACTGTCTGGCTTGGTGCTACTCAGAATGCCCTTCCCCAAGATGTCTGTTGCTGGTCTGTGATGAGCTAGGGAGGCTGGCAAAGAATGTGCTTCTATGCACACTTTCAATTCAGCTGCTATTTTTTCACAGCAAGACTTGTTCAATGGAGGAAGCAGTATGTTGACTTTCATTTCTTAATTAGCATTTAGAATCCATGGAGCATTTCTTAAGTTCTTCTTCCACATTTTTCAATGCTAGGATATTATAAAGAAAACCACAAATGCCAGTATATGGCTCATGTGTTCAAATCTTTCTTCAATCAAGACTGCCTTGGTCGGGCGCGGTGGCTCACACCTGTAATCCTAGCACTCTGGGAGGCAGAGGCAGGAGGATTGCTTGAACTCAGGCGTTTGAGACCAGCTTGAGCAAGAGAGAGACCCTGTCTCTACTAAAAATAGAAAGAAATTAGCCGAACAACTAAAAATGGAAAAAATTAGCCGGGCATGGTGGCGCATGCCTGTAGTCCCAGCTACCCAGGAGGCTAAGGCAGGAAGATCGCTTGAGCCCAGGAGTTTGAGGTTGCTGTGAGCTAGGCTGACGCCACAGCACTCTAGCCTGGGCAACAGAGTGAGACTCTGTCTCAAAACAAACAAACAAACAAAAAAAAAACAATGAGACTCTGCCTTGATCTGCCAGAAAATAGTCTCTATAAACAGGACCATTGGAATGAGAATCTTCTCCTTTATGGTCCTATGAGCATTTTATTCCTTTTTTTTCTAATTTCCTTACATTTTATTGGAATGTCATTTTTATTACATATTTCACGTGCAGGTTCTTTGAATTTATTTTAAAAAACCATTTTCTCTAAACATTTAAAAATAGTTTTAATCCTTTAAAAAATATAGGTCCTTTTTTAAAACGACCTTTTGCTAACATTATTGATGACAAGCAACAGTTTATATCAAATAATTACAGATGGCACAAATTTTAAAAATAATTTCATTTTCTGTCAAAGACCATGATCTGCTCTTTATTTGAGGATCTTCCGCTGTGTCACTGACTCTTCTAGTCATCTTGTATTTTGTCCAAATTACATTTGATTGCTTTCAGAGCAGTTTGCTGGCATTCCCAAGTGTCTGTGAGTGGTTGTAAGGTCAAATTTGATATGTGTTTCATCAAGATGTCCTCTCTTGGGACAGATCCAGAAAGCATCATATTTAATCATTGAATCGTCCAAAGAATGCCGTTGCCCTGACACAGCTGAAGCCACATCTAGTATGAATGACACAGCACACAGAATGCCTCTGCATTTCTGGCCAAAATTCTGGCTCATACACTTTTTTTTGACAATCCTGTTGTGGCATTACCATAGATTTACCCTCAACACTCTTTAAAAATCAATGCCTATAATTGAAAGCTGTTTTTTCAGTTTGTCACTTAAATCAAAACCTTTACTTTTTGTAAAAGGTGTAAAGTCAATGAGATATTTCTGAATTTTTACTGTGTTTTCTTTTTCTGTAGTTGAAAATTGGTACAATAAATGTTAGTCATTCAATGTGCGTTTTGTCCCTGATACAATCTGATTGGTCTGAGTAATATTTACTTTAAAGAAATTTTATGTACGATTTCTTCTCACCTTTTACTCATCAAATTGATAATCTCATTATGAATTCTAAATCCCAGATAACTACGTGTTTCATTTTTTAAAAAATTCACCTACGCCGTGCACAGTGGCTCACATCTGTAGTCCCAGCTACTCAGGAGACTGAGACAGGAAGCAGGAGGATTGCCTGAGCCCAGGAGTTGGAGACCAGAGAAATCTTGTCTCTAAAAAAAAAAAAAAAAATCTTACATGTTCATGTTTGGCTATTTTAGCATCAAAATTTAAAGTCATTTCTACTAAATTTAGACTTTATTATTTTGTTTTCTGTATCTATTATGCCATTAATACTGCTTCTATCCCAAATAAAACATTGTTTAGCTGAATATAGGGCACATAATTTTATTATTTTAAGAACATTCCATCAATGTCCCCTATCCTTGTTTATTGATCTTTATTGAAGACCGTCATGGTTTGCTGTTAATTCAGTCCCTTTTTCTGTTTCTCGTAATTATGTGTGTGTTTTGGGGTTACAGGCCAGATCTGTTCATCTTTGTTGTTGGCAGGTTTTAAAATTTGAAGCAGACTGCCTCTTTCAAGATTTTCAACTTCTTTTTCTTTTTATTCTTTTGGGTTCCACTTTCATAATTGCTCTTTCTACCACAATCTCTATTTGTATTTATTCTTGATCCAAAGGATTAAAAAATAATTAATTATACTAAGAATATAACATTTGAATATATTTTCATTATAGAAATATAAATGAAATCAGGCCGG
>CM052442.1:98367490-98419014 GCA_028533085.1 Varecia variegata | reverse complement strand
TTGGTCTGTTAAATTGAAGGCTAATTCATGCTGATAATCAGTTGTGGTTCTCCTTGAAAGAAGCAGTTATTTGTACTTCGAAACATTATTGGGGTTTAAGCATCCTACAACTTTGACAATGCATTCTTTCACAATTTCTACGTCACTGAATGGGTTCCCTTTTCTTCGCAAGTGTATAAGCTACTTTGTAAGTTGCCTCAGTGGCATTATTTCCAGGTCTTATTGCTGCTTGGAGGAATTGTCTTTGCTTTTGCTTTTCATCTTTTAATTTCTGCAATACAACTTTTTGCGCTTCTCACTCTAATTTAAAATATTTGTGGTCCTTATGAGTGTTATAATGCTGATGAGCATTGAATTTCTTTAATGTTGATATTGCAACATCACAAAGCAAGCAAATCATCTTATCTTTAGCAGAAACAAGATAATATTGCAATTCCCAATCCTCATTACAAAATCTCTTTTCTTCCCTCAGCATTTTCTTGGTCTTCTTTGACATGACGGGCTGTTAAGCAGACAGAATTAAAAAATACTGTTGAGCTGTGCAACTATTCACAAATTCCACTTCAAACAGAAACATAGTGCACTGTTGTCAAAAGCTGATAACAGACTGGTGTACTCGACCCCCATAAACTCTCACCAACCAGCATCATGCGGTAGTGGTGCCAGTCAGGCGGGGCAAGTTAGAACTAAATCATGAGTGTAGCAGCCGTCAGTTTAGCCCTATGGCTTACTAATGTTCTAATGGTGCAAATCAATCTGGGGGGATTATTTTGTTGAAACTTATTTTATTCTTTGGTGTTTTAAATACATTCATTTTAAAAATAAAATAAAAATGTAAAAGATGAACAAAAAATGTCTTAATAAAAATAAAAAGATTTGTTCTGTAAAATTTGGATTCAGTCAAAAGGCCATACTCAAGGACCTAGAAGGCCACACGTGGCATTGGGGCCGCAAGTTTCCCCACCCCAACCTACTTCTTATGAATGCTGAACTGGGCCAGGTGCCATGGATCTTAAGCATTTGTTGCATTTGTTTTACCTGCTCAGTAAAGACACTATATAACGACTCCCTGAAACACTCTTATAATCCCGGTTGCCAGTGCAGAGAATAAAGGGAACCGAGCTGGGCTGTGGTTGGCAGAGACGACTTCTTCTTGAAAGCGGAAGAGCGGACAGTGCATCTGGAAAAGGTAGCTAAGGGGAAGGAAGAGAAAAGGAAGTCCAGCGAGGAGGCCCCCTGTTTCTGGCATCCTGTGGGGCCAGGTGTCCCCAAGGGAGGTTAAGCATCAGATCTTCAGGGTGGCCAGAGGATGGAAGTTGGTCACCCTGGGGTGACAGGTGAGCCAGCTAAGGAGTGGAGGGACGGGAGGCAGTGGACTTCCTGCCAACAGTGGGGGCCTGGGGCTGTGAATGTCTTGGGGGGCTTGAGCTTGACGGACAGGGGTGGACTCAGAGACCTTGCACTTCTGCGAGGGACCATGATTCCCCTCGTAGCTGCAGCTGTCCACGTGGCAGGAGGCAACTTTTCCCAGGTTAGGGCACACGAATGCCTCCTGCCCGGAGCGCTTTCTCCGTGAAGGCTGGTGGTGGTCCAGAGCTTGGAGCTCCGAGGGGAAGGCCTGCGTTTCTGAACCATGGGACGTCAGTAGTTCATTTCTTGGATGTATTTGGTGCACATCCTCTCTAGAACCTGACTAATCATTTTTTTTAAATTGTAAGTGGAAAATAAAAAGGAAATTGTGTGAAGGAAGGTGAAACATTTGGCTACCCCGGGCTCCGGGAAACAGGAAGGGAAAGTGGGTCTGCTGCCCCTCCCCCACTCCCTCCTAGTCTGGTTTAATCTTCACCTTTGCCTCAGCCACAGTTCCCGATGCCCAGCTGCTGGAATGGTGCTTCTAGGTGTAGCTTAACGAGACTGGGACCTCCTGGCCTTGCTGTTGACCAGCCCGCCGTGTGACCCTGGGCCCTGGGTTCCCACCTGGCTCCTCTTCTGGAAGCATTGCTTTTGCCTTGCGAGTGTCCGGACCATTCTGTCCTTCTAAACATAAAGTCTTGGCTTCCCATCCTCAGGATTTCTTTAGGGGCCTGAGGAGAGCAGAGGAGTCTGAGGCTGTGAATTCCAAGGGTTAAGCGCCTGTGCCTGCCCTGTGAGCTGGCTGGGGAGGGGAGGGAGGGGGCCTGGTGTGCTGGGAACACCCCCATTGTCCACAGGCCTCAGATTTGACTTTCAAAGGGAAAACACCTCTCCTGATAAGATGGGTCCTGCTCTGTTAAAGACGGCTTTGTTTCAGTGTCATGCTGCCGTGAGAAAGAAGAGGCTGAACCAGGTCTCTGGGGCAGATGATTCCTGCCGTGGGTAAGCCGGAGGGTGGCGTGCAAGGGGCTGTGCCCGCTGTGCCTTCAGCAGGGCCCACCCAGCCTGCTGGTGCTGGGCACTCTCTTTAATTTGATCTTGGGGACTGCTCTGGAGGAGCGGAGCAGGCATTGCCATCTCCACTTTCTCACGTTGAGATGAGGAAACTGACGGTTGTGTAGCTTGTACAGAGTCCCCTGGGCTGCCCAGGGACAGCTGGAGTCAGACCTGAATCAGGTCTCAGGACTCCGTGTCCAGCGCGGTTTTCCCCACAAACTGTCCAGGATGGGCCCTAACACAACTGAGTTCTCTCCTCTCCATTCCTCCCTTCCTGCTCTGATTTGTTCCCTGTCGTCCCAGCTGCTGCCAATTATTGGGGAAATGAATTTACTTTGTCCAGGGAGAAAGATCTGGGTCTTTGTACAAATAGTGAAAGAAAAAAAAAAGTTTGCCCTAATAATTTCAGCTACTTCCCACAACACCTCTGCTCAAAGTATCAACATGTTTCTCAGGCCCTTCCATTAAGACCCAAAGAAATGAATCTCTAATGGTGGAATCTCCAGTCTGAGGGCATAGGGTTGGCCCTTGACTCACGCTGCAGACCACTTTTCCACTTCCTTACACAGATGTCTGACCAGCGTGACATTCCTGTGCTGAGAAAGGCAAGGATCGATCTCCAAGCATGTTTTCACCTTGACCTGCACCTCCCACTTCACACGCCCACTGCACTCTGTGGGATACCGTGGGGCTGTGTTTGGGAGACACGTATCTTAGCCATGGAAATGATTTTTCTTCTCGCTCCCCGTATAGAGGTCCTGCTTTTCCTCCCTGGGCAAAATGAATCATTTTCTACAGTAAGCAGCAGCACTTGGGGCTTTGGGGACAGGAAGGGACAACCTGGGTTTACGGACAGCTGTAGTAAGAATCCCATTGTCACCTCCTTGCCAGTTCCACACTGCATCCTCCCGTGGGCGCCTTGGGTTCTGGGCAGACCTTGGGTTGGAAGCCCGAGGCCAACCTGGACCTTCAGAGGTGGCCCTGGGCAGCAGAGGCCCAGGGAAGGTGGGGTTACTATTTACACCTTCCTGGACTGGGGCTGCATGTTCCTGGGGGCTGATTAAGAGGGCCTGTTATTCCTATTCTTCATGGGTTTTTGAATAATGCATTTTGCCTCAGCCTTCTAAAAAAAGCCTGTGCTTAATAATGCTAGAATAATGACCTTGTGTCACATTTCAGCCAAAGGGGCTCTTAATCCACTGCTGCATTCAAATACTCTGAAATGTGCTACTTGCGACATTGGGTTAGCAGGAAAAATAACATCCCAGCGAGGAAGAAGGAGAATAAATTCTGCAGTCTGTCCTGTAGCCTGGGAGAGGCCGGAGCAGGCACATCCTCAGTCCTAACATAGTTACAGTGGCAGCTGCTCCGTCGAACACCCACTGGGCACCAAGCGCTTACCAGGGTGCTTGCTGCCGCCCGAAACACACCAAAGAGGCAGTTAGGATGGGGATTATAAAAGTGCCCACCCAGAGGGATGTTGTGAAAATAAAAAAATGAAGTGGGGCGTAAAATGCCCATAGGGGCTTGGAATAGACTAAGTGCTCCCTAACTGGGAGTTCAAATCAACGTCGTATCTCCAGGTCACAAGGGAGGAAGGTGAGACCTAGAGAGGCTTCAGGACTCAAAGCCAGGGAGCAGACTCCAGAGCCCAACGCCACACGCCCAGTGGGAACAGTGGTATGTTATGGGGTGGGGGCATCGGCCTGGGGTCCTGTGGGCCATTTGCAAGTCGCGCCCTTTCTCATCAGAGCCCTGTGTCCTTCTCTGACCCCAGTGCCCTCCAGTCTGGGCCGGGGGTCTGGGCAGGTGCCAGCCTCCCCATCCATGTGACCTCCTTCCCTCCGCCAGCTCACGCCTCCTGAGCTCCTTGGCTGACCGTTTCCCCCTCCCCTGTGGGGTGTGTTCTTTGGGTAATAATTACATGAAATGGCTCACCCACTGCTGTATCTGCTAACAACCCCCTAGTCCCAGCAGGTGAAGCTCAGGTTAATGATTGCCAGGAAAGCTTCTCGTGAATGCAAATCCTCCGAGGGAGGGAGATGCAGCAGTTCCCCTGGGTGGTCACTCGGTCACTGGAAAAGCACCCTGGGCACTCTGTGGTGGCCTGTCCCTCCCTACGCCCACCCCCTTCTCCCCTCCACCCCCTGCTGTGCTCCCACCTCTTGCCTCTGGACTCAGCACCAGCTGCCTCCCTGCTCTGGGCCTTTGCTCTCCGGGGACAAGTCCTGGCCCTCTTTGGGACCCCCTCAAGTACTGCCTCCTCCGGGAGGCTTCCCTCCTGCCCTGCTCTGGGCACCCTCCCTGAGCTCCTCTGAGCTACCGGGCAGAGGTTTTCTGAGCGCCCTGCAGTGCGTCAGGTGCTGCACGTGTTCCCAGCACTCAGGAGTGAGCAGGGCAGGAGCCCTGCCTCCCAGGAGGGGAGGGAGGATGCGACACCCACACAGCCTGGGGTGCGGCAGGGCCGGGAGGGGAGGGGCACTGGAGGCTGATGGGGCAGGTGGGGTAGGGCTGAGACCCAGGATGAGGTGGAACATTCCAGGCAGGTAGCAGAGGGAGCCATGTGTAGGAAGGACAAACTGGGATTTGGTGTCAGATAATGTGACTGAGCTGCAGGTGTGTTGCATTTGCAGCACCTGTGAAGTGCCCAGGTAGATGTGCCCAGGAGGAGTGGGTCCCTTAGGGAAGTCTCCCTCCCTCCGATTGCTTGTCCAGCAGTTCTCCTGGCTATGCCTGTCTCCTTAGAAAGAGGGAATTCTCTTTGAGGGCAGCCACGATTCCTGACCCCCTGCCCAACAAGGACCCCAGCTCACCAAGGAGGTGTAGAATTGAATTTAAACTCACCTCCAGCACCCACCATCCATTCTGCCTCCCGCCCCTGCTTTTCATCTTGTTCTGCTAGTGCCCAAGTCCTTGTCTGCAGGGGAGATGGCCTAAGACCCCCTGTGGGTGCCTGAAACTGGAGACAGTGCCAGCCCTGTATACACTGTGTGTTTTCCTGTGCAGACATACCTACCTTGATGTTTAACATGTAAATTAGGCATGGTGAAAGATTAATAACAATAACTAATAATCAAACAGAAAAATTATAACAATATACTGTAATAAAAGTGAAGTGAATGTGATCTCTCCTTCTCAAAATATCTTACTGTACTGTACATACCTATTTCTGGACTGCAGTTGGCTGAGGGTGACCGAAACCTGGGAAAGCAAAACCTCGTCTGAGGGGTGACTACTGTGCCTGTCCCTAGATCCTCGTACTTCTGCTCACTTTCCGTTGTGTGTTGTCTCCCTGGTGGGTTCCAGGCCTCATGAAAGGAGCAGGCACAGAAGCTCAGGGCAGTTGTTCCCCACCTGGGCCACACCTGGAGCTCAAGACTGGAGCTTGATATCCGGGTGACCCCAGACTGCACCCTGGGGGCTCTGAGATAGGCCCACCCAGGCCAGTCTGGTTTTTCAGCACGGTCGGGTTTGGTACTTACTGCCAGAGAGGTGTTCTAGGCCCCTGTCTCCACCCCAACTTTGCCCCCCCACCCCCTCCCAGGGTTAGACCCCCGGGCTCCACCTGTCCGTGTGTGTGTGTGTGTGTGTGTGTGTGTGTGTGTGTGTGTGTGGTATATGGGGGTGTGGATAGTGCCTCTGCGGTCTGAGCTAAAGGCTGCCTCCCAGAAGCTCCGGCCTGAAGATCTTGGTTCTGCCCTCAGGGACTGCCTGGCCCCCTCCAGGTTCCCAGCCTGCTACCCCAGACGTTGTGAAGGCTCTTGTCCTTGCCCGAGTCTTCTCTGGGTCTTCCTCCTTTCCTTCCTCTGTGGTCTGGCCTGGCTCCCGCAGGCTGGCCGCTTTATCTCAGACTTCTAAGTTTCGGATCAGATCAGAAACTGAGAGATAGGATCATGCCTACCCAGCAGCCTGCAGCTTCCCTGTTGGGGGGAGGGGAACGTCAGCAGTCAGGGCCTGTGGTCACCTTCCATCAGCCTGGCAGGGACTTCACTCTTTCCCCACCTTGGGAGAGGAGCCTGCCTGCTGCATCCACCCGGAGGCCAACTATCTAGGTAACTGAGAGGCAAAAAAAGCCTGGACTGGCATTGACATTCGGTGCCCTGGTCCTAGCTCTACAGGGCTCAGGGGCCCTGGGTGGGCTCAGCTTCTCATACCTTGGACCAGGATCTCAGAGCTCTCAACTCTGACTGCACTTTACAGTCACCTGGGCCCACCTCCTCTCACCTGCCCCTTGGGGAGCCTGATTTAAGTGAGCTGTGGTGGGTCAGGGTGTTAGTATCTTTTAAAACTCGCTGGCTGGTTCTGACGTGCATCCAGAGCTGAGGTGCCGGCACCCACCCTTCCAGCTGTGACAATTTGTGGAAAACGTTATTACATACTGGAATGAGGTACCAGGGCTGTTACTGTGCATATCACATACTGCTGAAGTCGGTATTTGTATTTTACAAAAAGGTATTTTAAAAAAAGGTAGCACCATAAACCCAAATATTTAATAATTTCACATGCAAAAATGTTTTAGAATACCAAGGAAATGTAGATTTATAAAAACCTCATTCTGGCCTATGTTAGTAGATAAAATAAAATTGAAATATTCAAAACATTAAAATCTATACACTTCAAAAACTCAAAATTTATTAATAAAAATTGAAGCTGAGATACCATTTGATCCTTTTTAAAAGAATCTTAAAATCAGAGGATGTTGGCAGAATCATTATGTCACAAGTATGGGTTTTTTTTTTTCTGTAATATTTTCCAGAAAAAGCTTTTCCTGACTCTATACCCTAATTGAGGAATGGTGAGAAGATATATTTGTGTGATATCTTCAAATATTTTCCGCTGACAAGGCCTTTTGACTTTTTTTTCAGGGACTGCAGTCTTGTATTTATAAGGAGCCATCGTTTTGTTTCTAAAGTGTTTCCGGTTTGCCTGTAAGTTCTTCAGTTTTATCTCGTTCAGATGGAGATTCTGATGCATGCTTCCTGTATTAGTTTCGAAACTGTCATGTTGATATTCCACATGTTAGGAATCTGTGAGTAAAGTAATGGTTATTCTTGCAACAGAGTTTTGCTTTGTCTACTCCCGTGCAGTGTCTCAGTAGTTCTCAAGAGGTATTTCACATTTGAGGGGTCTGGTTTGTTTTTTTTTTTTTTTTACATTGTTGTTGTCTCTTTTTCAGAGCATATGCAAACCATTGAGAGATTAGTGTAGTTAACTTCCGTGTCTGGCTTCCACAATTATAAACTCGTGGCCAATCTTATTTCATCTGTACCCTTACGTGGTCCCTTCATCCCAGCTGGATTCTGTTGAAGCCAATCCAATACATCATATTCCTTCAAGATGCACCTCTAGAAGAAAAGAGCCTGTAAAACACATAACCACAGTAATATTGTTGCACCCTAACAATTGATAATTCCTCATTATCAAAATATCCAGTGTTCAAAATTTTCCAAGTATGAACATTGGCAATTTCCCAATTTTCTCATACTTTTTTTTTCTTACAATTGGTTCATTTGAGGTTTCATATTTTCAAAATTCTGAAATAAAAATTTTGGACCAAACAAAGTATACGATTTTGGTACTGAAGTACAGTATTTATGAGTACAGCATGGCGACCACTGGGTGGAAGGTGCTAGGCAGTGGGGCCAGACCCTGCCTCTAGGGTCCCCAGTGCAGTGGGCAGAAGTCATTCGGGGGCTCAGCAGACATTTACTCCTTGAACAGTAACATTGAACAGTGTCACAGGCACAGCCACCAACAAGACAGACTTGTAGTCTGTCTTGACCTGAGGGAAACAAAGACGCTGGTGTCTAACTGTGAAGTTTGCATATGGACATATTCCCTTGTAGTGGAACTCAGAAGACAGTGGAAGCTAATTTTGCCCTAGAAAGCGTTATGGAGCAAGAGATGTTTGAGTTTAGTCAAGTTTGATATTTGAAGAATGGGTAGAATTTCATCAGGAAAAGAAGGTGGAGGGAAAAGTGTCTCATCCCATGCAAACAGCAAGCACAAAAGCATGGGGGAGGGTGGGAAACTGATGTGTTAAGGCCTGAGGTGAGGGGTGGGGTGGGCATGTGGCTGGTGGGAGGCGAGGCTGCCGCTGCTGGACTGTGGAGGGCTTGAGCTTATGCTAAGGAATGGGGTCTTCCAGCACTTATTGGAGGGGACTGCACGATTTTTTTATGTGAGCATAAAGTGTGGAACTTGAGACAGGAGAACAGAACCTTGCAGGAACAATGAAAAAATATTTGGATTTCCAAGCCCTTCCTGGAGCCCTTTATCCACTAGACCAGGGGTCCTTTGGGGGCAGGTCTGTGTCTCCCTCGATCGCCATGAGTCTCCAGGGATAACAGAGGGACTGGCATACAGTAAGCGCTCAATTCAGGTCTACTGACGGATGGCCTCTCGAGTGCTCCAGTGTGGGGCACTCTCGCCCACGCTCACCTTCACCTGTGGTGGCGACCAAGGGAGCCTCCTCCTTAGGCCTTCGGCTCAGGGAAATGGAGTGGCTTTTCCAAATGCATGTGCCGTTAGGCTTTAGGACTTGGCCCCCAGCTGCCCTGAATGGGGTCCCAGGAGGCCAGGAGGCGGGATCGGGGCACATGGAGGAAGGCTCAGCCGTGGCCTTCTCAGGTGGGGGTATGAGAAAATGCCAACATTCACAACCCCTGGGTTGGCTGATACAGCTAAATCCTCCAAGACTGGCCAAGCGTTGGCAGACTCACTCATTTATTTCCTTTCAATAGTATTGTTGCTTTAGTAAAAAAGAATAACACACACGCTCATCGTGGGCAAACTCTACCGTTACAGAAAAGTGGAAAGAAGAGAGTGGAGCCGGTGCCTAGATTTGCTGACCTCCCGCTACCGTCTAGAGAGAACCGCAGTGAACAGCCTTCCAGACATTTTTCTGCCCATAAATACAAGCAGTAAAACGTAACACAGTTTCATATAGACAGTATTACAAGATTTATGCTGTTCTATAACCTGCTTTTTTCATTTAACAATTTGTCGTGACACCGTTTCCTGTCAGTTACCGCAGATCTGTAACATTTTTAATAGCCACACGATGCAGCTTTGCATGGATGTACCGTAACTTACCCAGCCCGCGTGCTATTGCCAGAAATGTGGGTTGTTTCCAATTTTCCTCTGCAGTGTGCTAGAAAATATCATTCGGCTTTTTCAGCTGTGTAATAATTGCCTAGCGGTAAATATTTAGAATAGCTGGGATAGCTGGGGCCAAAAAAAAAAAAAAAACAGTTCAGTTCACTCACAGAGTCCTAAAGCCACGCTGGGAGGTTACCATGGCAATCCCTGGCCACCCTTTTGCAGAGAGTGCCCATTAGCCAGGGCTCTGCCGGGAGACCGGTCAGAGCTGAGGGGAGCAGTCTGTTTTCAGGCAATTTTATAAACCAGGGGCAGAGGGAGCAGGAGAGAGCATTAGTGCAGAACTGAGATGATTTAAGGTGCAATGGTGATAAGAGCCATTTATTGCGGGCTTGTTATCTGGTAGATGCCATGGTTTTTCATACCCACGAGAACCGTTGATGCTCGTGTTATCCTCATTTAAGTGATTAGAGATTAGGTAATATGTCCAGGGCACACAGTAAATGATAGAGGCAGGATTTGAAACTGGCCGGCGTTCACTCCTCAGAATCCTCCTTACCGCCTGACAGGGGTCACCAGCCTCTCTCCTGTCACCGTCCCTGAGCCTCTGTCCTTTCTCCCCAGCCTCCTAGTGCTTTCATTCCCATCACATTCGATGCAGTGCACAGTGATTCTTCATCTGGCCCCCGTTCCCCAGGCCCCGCCCTGGCCACCTGCCACTCCATACCGTGTACCACCTCCATGACAAACTGTGGACAGGTCCCCGAACTGTGTGCACACCCTCTTTCCACCTCCATGCCTCTGCTCCTGCTGGGCCTCGGCTCTCCCCATGGCTGCCGCACTACTGTTTATTCTTCAAGACTTAGCCCAACCTCTATTTCTTCCAGAAGTCTTCCCTGAGTCCCCGACCTGACAGCCCTCCTCTGTGTTGCCCTAAAAGCATCTGGTTCTGACCACTGCTTTACCATTAGATGTGCCATGTGGCAATTGCTAGTGTGGGTCTATATTAGAATGTGAGCTCTTAAGGGATGGAAACTTCGTGTCCACTTCTCCATCCCCACATCCTACCAGAGCCCTAGGTGGATGCACGGTAGGTATCTGGTAAATGTGTGCTGAATGAATGAATCAATGATTGAGTATATTCCCGCCTATTGACCATTCCTGCTACCAGCCCAGGGCAAGGGAGGGGGACGCAGAGACTAGTTAACCCAACCAGAGCAGAGGAGCCACTCCCTGGTTCCCTGCTTCTCACCTGGCTGGTTCCCGAGCACTTCCCCGGCATCTGCTCCCAGTCTACACCTTCCTTAAGCCTGGTCCACCCCCTCCTCCCACCACAGTCCCGACCCATGGCTGTCTGCCAGGATTCTGGGTGAATCCTTTACCATCACTTCCATCCCAACTTTGTTTCTCCCCATCAGTCCCATGAACCTCACTTTTGTTCATCTCCTTTGCTTGTTTCCCTTGGGGAACCTCAGGTCCTCCCCGGACTTTGAAAGTATCCTCTCTCTCTGCCTCCTAAATGTATCTGTGACCTCAACTTCTCCTCCAAGATGCGGTCATGTATTTTTAAACTGCAAGTCTGTGCAAAGCGAACTCAACTTGTCTGAAAACTGCCCTGGTTTTTCTTACTTCCTTCATTGCTGTCATCATTTCCCAGCCTCTGGGAAAAGGTGGTCTGAGACCCTGGCTGAATTTGCCTCATTTGCCTGAGTTTGTCTCCCTGTGGTCAGACTCCTGACTTTTACCCCAAAGCTCCCAGCCAACCCCGGCAGGAGTGGGGCCGTCGGCAAACCCGAGGGCACTTAGTGGGTCTGAAAGTGCTGTGTCTGCTGGGCTGCGGCTGGTTGTCACCATGTGCAAATTCAGCCGGGGCTGTTGATCTTCAGATTTGTCCAAAGAAACTGGGAGTCTAGGTTTTTATTTGTGGTCCCTTGATTTTTTAACATTGGCCCATTTTTTTGTTTGTTTGTTTTCTTAACGGACTTTATATTTTAGAGTAGTTTTAGGTTTGCAGAAAAATTGTGCAGAAGGTACAGAGAGTTTCCATTTGCTGCCTCCCACCTTCAGGTCCCCCAGTATTAACACCTGGCATTGTTGTATTATGTTTGCTAAAATTGATGCACCAATATGGATACATTAATATTAACTAATGCATTAGGGTTCATTCTTTGTGTTGTGCCTTCTGTGGGCTTTGACAAATGCATGATGTCGTGTATCCACCATTACAGTATCGTGCTGGTTATTTAAAAAACACTTTACATGCCAGAAGTCTCTGCTTTCCACACTCTTTCATTCCACGTGCCCCTCCTCTCTTTGTTTCTGCTCCACCCTGTATTCAGCTCTTCTCCTCTCTCTCTAGTCCTGAGAGCTTCCTGTCCCTGGACATGGACAGTTCTCTCCTGTCTCATCTCTCTACCAGACTCTAAGCTCCTGGTAGCTCCTGGTAGCTCCAAGCTTCTAAGCACTCGGAGGTTTAACTTAGAAGTCTAAGCTTGCTCTGGAGTGCTTGTGAGATCCACCGTGGATTGAGTGAATGCCTGCACATGTGTTGGGTCTGAGGCTTCCGGGGAAGGTGCTTTGGGTGCAGTTGACAACAGGGAGAGAGCATGTGGCAAGGGATGGAGACCTGGGCACATCTCGAGTGGCAGTGGCTGCAGGGAGGAGAGAGGTGTCCCAGCAAGAACAGTCTTAGAGAGAGGAGAGTTGAGGACAAACAGCTTGAAGGGGGAGGGGTGAATCCTTAGGGCTCCAGGGCTAAAGGGAGGAGCTGACCCATAGTATACCCAAGTTGGGGGTCTCAGACTCACCTGGCCCAGAGCCCACCTTCTACCCATGGAAACAATGAAGCCCAGAGTGGGGAGGGCAGTTTGCACAAGGCCCCAAGGCCCCAAGTTTACACGGGACTGCGGCAGAACAAGACTCAGAACCCAGGGCTTTCTTGGCCTCTTGCAGCCTTCTCAGATGGAGACAGCCCTGCCCATCACCCCACCTTCTTGTTGAATGGCCTGTACGTGGGGAGGGCCCAGCGTGGGGCCGAGGCCTGCTCCCCAAGCAGGGCGGAGGGAAGGCCTGGGTGTGGTTGGCAAGCCTGTGTACAGAGGCCGGGGTTGTGACCTGTGCCGCCGAAGCAGCAGGAGGAGGTGAAGGGAGGAGGGATGGGGCCATGTACTCCACCTTTCCCTCCCCCTGCCCCCAGCAGCAGCCTCCTTCAGGAAAGGGGGTTGGAGAAGGAAAATGAACTCACAACTCCTCCTCCCCAGTGGGGCTGCCCACCAGCCCCCGGGGCACCCTGGCTCCCTCCCACCTCTCCCATGCGCTCCCCCAACTCTGCCCCCAAAGAGCCAGACGAGGACACATACCTTCCACTCTGCTGAAGGGCTACCTTGCTGTTCCCGTGACATGCCCCGTGTAGTCCCACCTGCGTGCCTTTGCTGAAGCTATGCCTCTGCCAGCCGTGCCCTCTTCCCTTCCCAAGCTGACCGATCCTTTCTGATCTCTTACACTCCGTTCACACGTCATCTGCCCCAACCCTGGGCTGCTGCCCTCCACACGTGAAGGAACCCCTGCCTGGATGCTCCCGACATTCCCATAGCATCTGCCCTGCCGGCCCTCTGGTTTGTGTGTCTCCCCTATTCCGCAGGGAACTCCCCCACGGCTCAGGCTGTGGTTACACCCGCGTCCCCAGCCGTCGCAGAGTGCCTGGCACAGAGCCAACTCACTACGTGGATGAGTGGATGAATGGACAGCCTCTGAGTAGAACAGTCAACACATTTTTATTGAATCTCTTCTCTTATAATAAAAATATTAATAGATTCAGATCCTGTCTTTCAGGAATCTAAATTATGGCTACCAAAATAAGTACACCTAGAGGGATCAGAGAATGATAGAAAATCAAGCTAATAATAATGATGACCTTTTCTTGAGTTGCTTGCTATGGGCCATGCTCTATGCAAAGAGCCTCATGTATATTATTTTATTGAATTCTCTTGCAGCTGATGAGGTCGACCTAGAGACCAAGGTGGGGAAGTCAAGCAACATGTTCAAGGGCACCAGTCAGTGAGGGATGTGTGGCTCTGATGTCTGGTTTCAGCCACCTCACTGCAGCTGGAGGGGTTCAGCCAGGGAGGGAGCACTGGGGAGAAGTAACTGGGGGTTAGGCCTGGAAGTGGCCAGCTGGAGGAGGTTTGAAGCTTGGGGACAAGCCTGGAGCTTGCCAGACTGGAGAGACTCCTAGGAGTTGCAGGGGATGGGATTGGGGGCGGCTGTTACCCCAGCATGTGGTCACTCTGAGTGGCCCACGGTGACAGAGGCTGGCAGCCCCTCCTCAAGGCCCTGCCCCGTCCCTCTGCCCCCAGCCCAGGAAAGAGCTGACTCTGCAGGGGAGAGCCAGGCCCATTGCCTCCAGGCTGGGCAGGGCGCCCTGGGTGTGGCAAGTCCACACAGGACAAGGCCAGCACAGCCTGCAGAGCCTCTTCTCCCTGGCACGTACCTGCTGAGGGGTGCCTCTCCCAGCCAGCCAGCCTCCAGGGTGGGGTGGCTGGGCAGGAGCAGGTCTCTGTGAAAGAACACTCACTCCCCTCATTCACTGACCGGTGACATGACTGTTTCCCACCACTTGGAGCCGGGCCAACGACTCCTGCCCTGGATTGGCTATTCTGTCTGGGCGCCATGGTGACCTGGGGATGTGACTTTGTTCTTGTTCACCAGGCACTGCATGGGGCTGGTGGCTCTGAGCCTTCCTTGGCTCACAGATGCCACTGAAAATTTGTTGAAAGCCATGGCCCCTGTCCCCAGTGACACATGCACACATACGTGGATATATGTGCACATGCACACATGTAATTTTACCCCTAATTTGATGAATTTCCTGAGGCCCATCCATGCATTTCTGTGGACCTCAGGTTAAAACCCCCATCCTAGGAGCTACTGCAGGCCCATTCTCCTGAATGTGTTCTTTGTAGTAACAATAGCAGCACCAGTAGTAGTCGTGGTAAATACCACTGGCATTGCTTTAGCGTTTTGTGGTTAATGAAGCATATTCCCATCTGTTATCTCATTTTAGCTTCCATAGCCCTGGCCAGTTAGGTGCTACTGTCCTTATTTCACAGATGACAAAAATGAAAGCCAGTTGGAATTGGCCCAGCCAAGTTCACACCTAGGAGGTATGACAGAGGGAGACTCAACCTCTGAGACCCTGACTCCCAGGCCCCGTGTGCCTGCCTCCTGTTACAGCTCTTCAGAAGGTTCTCCAAGCTCAGGCCGTCCAGGGAGCTCGTTGACATATACCAAGGAATGTTAGGAGGGGCTTCTTGTCCAGCCATTCATGTGTCTGGATACCTGGCAGCCTCAGTACCCCCAAATTCCTTAGACATACCACAGCATGTGAGACTCTAGGTGAAGAAAATCCATGACTCTCCGTAATCAATAAAGGTGACCTGTGACTTTTTCAAACTTTTTTGACTATGGTCTTCAAGTAAGAAATACCTTCTGTCATAACCCACCACCCACATACAGTCATACATAACATAAAAAACAAATACCGCTAAGCAATACTTACCTTTACTTTATGCTATACACTGATAGTTTCTGTTTTGTTATTTTCTATACTATTCTATTTTTAAATGCTAGTCGTGACTCACTAAATTGATTTCATGATCTATTGATAGATTGTGACCTGCAGTTTGGAAACATCACACATAAACAGACATAATAATCATGGTTTTAATGAATAGTGACCTACCTGGAAGTTGGTTGTAATCTTGCTGAGGTGGGCATTTGACCCTGGCTGCAGCAGCTGGAGTTTAGGTGCGTGTCACTGGGCTAAGGCATGACCTCAGCTGCCACCCGGCTTGCTGTCCTGTGAGTTCTTTTCTCCCTGTGGTGGATTCAGGCACTGGCACTGAATTCATCAGGGTGGGGCTAGTGGTCTTTCAATCCGTTATATGTCTGTGCACATGTTCCCACTGTTCGACAGCTTATTTGATCTTGCCTTTGCCAGGCCTTCACCCAGTGACCTGAGACAAGTCATGTCCTTTCTGGTGTTCTCATCTATAAAATACAAAGAAGGGTGGGTTGAAGTAGACTGTGCTTCTCAAAGTAGGAGTGTTTTTGGCTGGGCACAGTGGCTCACACCTGTAATCCCAGCAAGTCAGGAGGCTGAGGCAGGAGGATCACTTGAGCCCAGGAGTTTGAGGTTGCAGTGAGCTATGATGATGAGCACTCTATCCCCAGGCAAAAGAGCAAGACCCTGTCTCAAAAAAGAAAAAAAAGATATATATATATATATATATATATATATATACACGAAGCTGCAGTGAGCTACAGTCATGTCACTGTACTCCAGCCTGGTGACAGAGCAAGACCCCATCTCTTAAAAAAAAAAAAAAAAAAAAAAGATAGGAGGGTTTTTGCAGCTATATAATGTATATGACATATATTTTTTCTGGAAGATTTGGAGAAAATTAATTTCCGTATTAAAACAACCATCACTAAGTTACGGAGCAGACAAAACATGAATGCTTTTCTCAGATACATTTTTTATTGTGGTAAAATATACATAGCATAAAATTATCATTCTAACCATTTTTAAATGTACAATTCAGTAGCATTAAGTATGTTCACATTGTTGGGCAACTATCACTATCATCCATCTCCACAACTTTTTCATCTTCAAAAACTCTGTGCCCCTTTAACACTAACTCCTCATTCCTCCCACCCCCGGTCCCTTAGCCTCTATTACACTTTCTGTCGTCACAGATTTGCCTACTCTAGGCCCCCCATCTAACTGCAATCGTACAATGTTTGTCCTTTTGTCTGGCTCAGTTCCCTTGGTCTAATGTCGTCAAGGCTCACCCACATTGTAGTACGTGTCAGAATTTCATTCCTATTTTAAGGCTGAATAATATCCTGTTGATGCATGGGCCACATTTTGTTTATGCATTCACCTGCTGATGGATGTCTGGGCTTCCACCTTTTGGCCATTGTGAATAATGCTACTATGAAATTGGTTTACAAATAACTGTTTAAGCCCTTCTTTCACTGCCTTTGGTATATGAGCTGTCCAGAAAGTATCCAGCCATGTAATCTGAAAAATTATATTAACAATGGCTGGATACTTTCCACACAGACAGAAGTGAAATTGCTGGATCATTTGCTAATTCTATGTTTCACTTTTTGAGAACCTGCCATATTGTTTTCCATAGCGGTTGTACCATTTTGCAGTCCTACCAGACATGCATCAAGGTTTCAGTTTCTACATATCCTTGCCAGCACTTATCTTCTCTGTTTTTTTTGTTTGTTTGTTTTTTTGTTTTTTTGTGAACAGCCATCCTAATGAGTGTGAAGTGGTAGCTCATTGTACTTTTGAATTGTACTTCCCTAGTGACTAGTGATGCTGAGCATCTTTTCATGTGCTTATTGACTGTTTGTATATTTTGGGGGAAATGTCTATTCAAGTCTTTTGCCCATTTTTGAATTGGGTTGTTTGGAGTTTTTTTGGTAAAGTTGCAGGAGTTCTTTATATATTCTGGATATTAATATCTTATCAGACATATAAGTGGTGAATCTCCCATTGTGTGGGCTGTCTTTTCACTGTCTTGAGAGTGTCCTTTGATGCATAAAGGGTTTCAATTTCGATCACAGGCACTTTTAAGGTAAAACAGGAGTCTGAAGGCAGCTTGGGACTCTGCTCCTAGGCTCTATCTCCCTCCCTGCTCCCCCCAGAGTGCAAATTCTGTCCACTGTGGCAGTGAGGACTGCCAGGGCCCTCCTGGCACAGCCTTGGTCACCTTCTGGGCTCTGTGCTGTTTTCTGTCAACATGAAGGAGATTAGTTGGAGCCCCAGAGGAGGGAGAGGATCAGAAGTGTGACTCAGCCCCAGAGCCTGCCTGGGTGAAGGACCGCTCCCTCACCTTGCGCTCCCCTGTGCCTCACCAGTCTCCTTCCACCACGCCCAGGACGCTGGGGCCTTCATGGGACCAGTCAGTGTTCAGACCAGTCTGAGGATGGGCAGAAGGGTGATGCTGGCTTCCCTCTCAGACATCTCCCCACTGCCTTCTCATAGAACCGGAAATGTCTCTGTTGACTGACATTGTGTCTTTGGGTGACATGTATGACCTTTTGTCTGAAATGCCTTCTACAAAATCCAGACATCCAGTGGTGATTTGGACTAGATGACCTCTCAGGAGCTTGCTGATCTTACCTTTCTATTATTCTAAAAGCAAGCAAGAGGCTGGGCACCGTGGCTCACTCTGTAATCCTAGCACTTTGAGAGGTCAAGTCAGAAGGCCTTGAGGCCAGGAGTTCAAGACCACCCTGAGCAACATAGTAAGACCCTGTCTCTACAAAAAATAAAAAAGAATTAGCTGGGCATGATGGCGCAACTGTAGTACCAGCTTCTCGGGAGGCTGAGGCAGGAGGACCACTTGAGCCCAGGAGTTTGAGGTTGCAGTGAGCTACGATGACTCCACTGCACTCTAGCCTGGGCCACAGAGCGAGACCCTGTCTCAAAAATAAATAAATAAATAAATAATAAAAAATAAAAGTAAGCTTGGAAGAAATTTAGTACCAAACAGTGTTCTTTGCCTTTGTTATGGGTTTCCTGACTTTGAGGTGAGTATTTTGTTTTCCATCGTATTTTTCAGAAAAGAAGTGGTATTCCAGCTGGATCTAGTGGCATTATAGTTGGGTCTATACAGTTTTTCATATTCAGGGTTATTCTGTTCCTTTATTTAGAACAATGGGCTGTTCTGGGAAGACAGGCAACCTGGTACTTTCCCAATCAATACTTGTTTGGGATTCTTCCAGAAGGTACCTGACCCAATCAGTTGGGAGAGAGAGAGCTGGAGAGAGATTTGCAGGGGCCGGGGCTGGGGGAGGCAAAGAATGTAACACAGATTGAGATTTCTTCTCAGGAATATTGTCTTCCAGCAAATACTAGTTTTGTTGTAAAAAGAGGCTTTAAAGATCCCTTTAAAGAACACAGCAGTAAGTTATGGAGAGAGCAATCATTGCAAACTAACCTACGACAGTCATTCGTTCACAATGACTATGTTTCATCAATCAATTTCAACGTGTACTTTTTTTTTTTTTTAAGGCAATTCAACAACAAAACCACCATCAGGAGGTTTCAAGCTAGGACTCTTAGATTCAAGACCAAGCAAAATTAATAAGAGGTGAAATTTGCACTTGGTTACATCATTCCTCTCGGGAGAGGGGTTTGTCCATACGGTTCCCTCCCCCGGTGAACTGTAGCTACACTCTGTGCGTCCTGGGCAGTGCATGTCTTTTGTAGCAAGTAGGCACAGAAACAGTGTAACGACCTAGCAGCCCCAGCAAGCCGCTCTTTTAGGGACTGTTATGTGCAGCTTCCTTGAACAGTTCATGTGGCTGATGCTACAGTTGTCTAGTGGCACACTTCAGCTGAACTTCTAGTTGGATTCAGGACACCAAATCTTCCTCAAAGGGCTCATCTGGGCTCATTCAGAGGCACAGCCTCTTTGGGGCATACCATAGTTGCCTCTGCTCATGCACGAGGGAGGGTGCCTCTACAACACTTCTCCCTAATTCACGAATCTCTAATTCCACTCATTTCCCTGAAGAAGCAGCATCCACTGTGCTAATTAGCAAACTCTCTGGTCTTGATCAAAAATAACACCAGCTGAACCAAAGCTGTATTCTCTGGAGTGTGTGTGAGTTTACATGGTTGTCTTTCAAATGCTAACCAACCACCCCCTCAGGGGTATGGGTTAAAACTAACATTTTCATATCTTACTATCTATATGAAGTATTTGAAAGCAAATTGCAGACAGCATAATTATAGCAATACTTGTGACTTGGGATACATTTTTCGGCAATCAGCATTAAACACAGCTTCCAAAAAGTACAGATTTCAAACAACTTTAATGGAGGTGAGAATATTTTTCACTTAAACTGTGTGAGGTGATTCAAAAAAGTAGCTGTAATTACGAAAAAGATACTGTTGTTGACGTATATGAAGATTTTGGATACAGTTATTTCTGTGAAATAGGAGCAGAAAAACTATTTTTAAATTAATATATTGGGTATACTTAGGGATTTTAAATGGGTATGCTTAGCTAAATTAATAAATTAATGCTATAAAGAGACTGTGTATTAGTTCATTTGCATTCCTAGAAGTTATAAAGTTTTTGGACCCTCTCATTGGCTTACATGTTCGGTAGGTTATAAGGTTTGCCAGGGCCGGGCGTGGTGGCTCACGCCTGTAATCCTAGCACTTGGGAGGCCGAGGCGGGTGGATTGTTTGAGTTCAGGAGTTCAAGACCAGCCTGAGCAAGAGCGAGAGCCCGTCTCTACTAACAATAGAAAGAAATTATCTGGACAACTAAAAATATATATAGAAAAAATTAGCCAGGCATGGTGGCACGTGCCTGTAGTCCCAGCTACTCGGGAGGCTGAGACAGAAGGATTGCTTAAGCCCAGGAGTTTGAGGTTGCTGTGAGCTAGGCTGACGCTCTGGCACTCTAGCCAGGGCAAAAGAGTGAGACTCTGTCTCCAAAAAAAAAAAAACAAAAAAGGTTTGCCAGCTGTGTCCTTCAAGGTCTGGGATATACAGAGGGTAGCTAAAATTCACTGGGGGGAGGGAAATGTATGGGTGGACCCCTAGCCTGAGAGGAATAAGGTAGCCAAGTGCAAATTTCATCTCTTATTAATTTTGCTTGGTCTCGAATCTGAGAGTCTTAGCTTGAAATCTCCTGATGGTGGTTTTGTTGTTGATTTGCCTTTTTTTTTTTTAAGACTATTTCAGGAGAACTTAGCATGCACATGTCCTGGAGAGTGTATTTCAACACACTTACCTTTTTTTTGTTTTGATTTTTTAAAGCTATTTTAAATCATGTTTTAAAGTTTTGGAACCTTCTTTTAAATGAAATCTTACGTAGCTGGGCGCAGTGGCATGTGCCTGCAGTCCCAGCTCCTCGGGAGGATCACTTGAGCCCAGGAGTGAAAGGCTGTGGTGCGCCATGATCATGCCTGTGAATAGCACTGCACTCCAGCCTGGACAACGTAGTCTTTAACGTTGTCTTTAAAAAAAAAAAAAATGAAACAAACAAAAAAAAAGAAACCTTCTATGGAACACCAATATAGGCTTGAGACATTCGCAGAGCTTTACATTGTGTTTTGATTTTGGAACTCTGAGAAGCCTTTTTGTTTTATTCCAGTTTGTTGCTAGACCTCTGCAGAAAGAGACAACAAACCAACCTGCTGTTTGAAATACTGGAAATTACACTCTGGTTTTTATAGTGTTGGTGAAATGAATAGCGTGACTTGTGATAGAAAGATGCTAAAAAGACTGTGAGTTCACTTTATGTTCAATTAAGTCTGAAACGATTAACAGCTGGCACTGCATGTGGACTGGTGGCCGTGCTGTATGGTTGCCCAGAGTTGGCCATGGATGTTCACAGTTCTTGACAAACATAAAAGTTTACATTTTAAATAAAGAAGAACCATGCATGAGCAGGAGAGTCCTTATTTCTCTGAGTGGCAGGAAAACATGACAAAAAAAGTCTCCCACTTCTGAAGCAGCAGGTCGAGTTAGGTCCTACCTGAGAGATTGTCCCAAGCTGACGAATTGGCAAAGAGGTTAATTGTTTAGCATCTAGGTTGTAAGCATCATTGTAAACATTCTGCATTTTCCATCTTCTCTCAGGAGCAAAGAGAAATTACGTCTTACTGCTTTGTGCTAGGACTTAATTCCCTGCAATCAAAGTCAATTCTCTTCTCAAAAGGAAACTATTCAGTATGATGTTGGCTGTAAGTAAAATAAAATAAAAAAAAAAAAAAAAGGAAACTTATGCCTCTTATATCTTCTTTCTCAAGGGAGCGGTTTATATGTTTCCACTATAATTCAGAAAAAAGTGGGCATCTTGTGGTTAAAGTACAGGCAGAAATGACCTCTCTTTTTCTCCTAGCCATCATTACAATGCCCCCCTCCCCCAGAGTGGTCGCTGAGCATCTCAGTCTGCTCAGGCTGCTACAACAAAATACCATAGACCGGGTGGCTCATAAGCAACAGAAACTCATTTCTCAGTTCTGGAGGCTGGAAGTCCAAGATTAAGCCTCTATTAGATTCTGTGTCTGGTGGGGGCCCACGTCCGGTTCATAGATGCTGTGTCCTCTTGCTGCGTCCTCACATGGTGGTAGGGAGAATGAGCTGTCTGGGGCCTCTTTTATAAAGGCACGACTCTTACTCATGAGGGCTCTGCCCTCATGACCTAGTCACCTCTTAAAGATCCCAATTCCAAATACCCTAACACTGGGAATTAGGTTTCAACATATGAAATCTTTAGGGGGACACAGAGATTCAGTCTGTAACACTGGCGCATAACCTAGGGCCCTACAGAAAGTAATGTCAGAGTCTCTAATCTCTTGAGTTTCTGCAGCCGATAGTCCTCAACTCCAGTGACACAGCTCCATGAAGCACCAACATCCCTCCACCCCTGATTCCTTCCTCAGACCTCAGGCAAACCAGACATCAAATCCCAACTCTGCCACCTACTAGTCTGGTAACTGCGATGGCTACAAAGTGACCGAAGGGCAGGTGGCTACACAGCATGGATACACTGGACAAAGGGAGGATTCCCAAAATCCACGCCCCAGGTGGGACGGAGCAAGAGTTCATCTCCATACTCAGAACAGCACACAATTTAAAACTTATGAATTATTTATTTCTGGAGATTTCCATGTAACATTTTCAGACGTCAGTGACTGAGACCATGGAAAGCAAAACTTCAGATGGGGGACCACTGTCCCTAGAGAACTGGTAAAGCATTATATTGGGGTACGTCTGGGAGGGTGTTTCCAGAGGAGATTGGCTTGTGAGTCAGTGGAGTGAGTGGGGAAGATCTGCCCTCAGGGTGGGCAGGCACCGTCCAGTGGGTGTCCTCCACCCATAGGGGCTGTCCGAGGGGATTCGCCCTGCATGGCCTGAGGAAGTGGTCATGGCCTCTCCTGGGGCAGTGGCCAAGCAGACAGTGCTGACTCTGCTCAGACCCACTCCAACACCCCTCTTTGCCTCTAGACCTATGACTAGACTCGAGTCCCAGCAGGCCCCTAAAGGTGAGGGACAAAGTGTGACCCATGAGGAGGTGCACTGCACCTCAAAAGGACTACGTCAGTTTTCGGATTTATACAAGCAGAAATGCAGGGAACATGTGTGGGAATGGATATTAAGGGTGTGGGATAATGGTGGAAGGAATATAAAATTGGATCAGCTGAATTTATCGATGTGGGTCCACTAAGCAGAGATTCTGCATTTCATGTTGCAGCTTGGGGAATTAGGAAAGTTGCTAACAATTTGTTTGTTTGGTTGAAACATAGATCAAAAGATGGCCCACTATGAGCAAGTTGGAGAAGCCTGATCTCCCTGGTTTAACGGGGAGGAAGGGATTCACCTTTCATGAATACTTTGAGAAACAGATTTGTGAGGGGAGCCCAGCATCCTTGCAGAGCTCTGCGATTGGTCCTCTCTGTAGGCCAGACCTTACAGTGGGAAAAGCAGTTACTCAACTGAAAAACTTAAAGGTAGTGGGGATAATTGGATCCTAGTGGCAGGGGCCAAGTGGTGGCACTGGACCATCAAAGGCCAGGTGGACACAGTTGTGGTAACAGACAGCAGAGGCAAAGCACCTGTCAGAATAATCTGACTCGCATAGACTGATGGAGTTGGCTAATCACTGTGTTTCTAGAAGTGAAATAGATAGGAAGCCTACTAAATTCTCACTTAATTTAAAGAAAACTTCCAGGTCAAGTCAACAAAGTTCTAACTCCAATCATAAAATCAGAGAATTACAGCCCTTCAGTCAATTTCTGGACTAGAGCCAGTTTACAGACCCAGAACCTCTCGAATGAAGGGGAGGCTGGGGTCCCTCAAGGAAGGGGACACTACTGAAAATTTATGTTGTCAATCTTTCTCCCAGCCTTGCCCAAAGGGACCTGTGGCCTTGTACCAGGGTAACTGGGCATCGGGGAAAAGGAAATGAACAGGACTTCCGGGGACTGGTGGACACTGGCTCTGAACTGACATCGATTCCAGGAGACCGGAAATGTCACTGTGGCCCTCCAGTCACAGCAGGGGCTCGTGGAGGTCAGGTGACCAATGGAGTCTAAGCTCAGGTCTGATTCACAGTGGGTCCAGTGGGACAGGCATACTTAGCAGCTGAAAGAGTCTCCACATTGGTTCCCTGATCTGTGGAGTGAAAGGCCAAGTGGAAGCCATGAGCGCTGCCTCTACCTAGGAGAACAGTATGTCAAAATAATACCGCACCTCTGGAGGGATTGGGTATATTAGTGCCACCATCAAGGACTTGAAACATGAAGGGGTGGGGATCCCAGCACGTCCCTATTCAACTCACCTAATCGGCCTGTGCGGAAGACAGATGGATCCTGGGCAATGACAGTAGATTTTTGTTAAACTTAACAAAGTGGTGATTCCAACTGCAGCTGTTGTACCAGATACGGTTTTATTGCTTGAGCAAATGAACGCGTCTCCTGTACCTGGTATGCAGCTATTGATCTGGCAAACGCCTTTTTCTCCATGAAGTCCCACCAGAAGCAGTTTGCTCTCAGCTGGCAAGGTCAGCAATCCGCATCAACGCTCCAGCCCTATGTCACAGTTTAATTTGCAGGGAACTTGATCCCCTTTCCTTTCCACAAGATATCACACTGTTCCATTACGTTGATGATATTATGTTGATTGGACCTAGTGAGCGTGAAGTTGCAATTACTCTGGACTTACTGGTAAGACATTTACATGTCAGAGGGTGAGAAATAAATTTGACTAAAATTCAGGGACCTTCTACCCCAGTGAAATTTCTAGGGATCCGGTGGTATAGGGCATGTTGAAATACCCCTTCTAAAGTGAAGAATAATTTGTTGCATCTGGCTGGCCCCTCCTACAGCCGAGAAAGAGGCACAGCACCTAGTGGGCCTATTTGGATTTTAGAGGCAACATATTCCTCATTTGGGTGTGTTCATCCAGCCCATCTACTGAGAGACCTGAAAAGCTGCTAGCTTTGAGTACAGCCAAGAACAGGAGAAGGATCTGCAATAGGGCCAGGCTGCTGTGCAAGCTGTCCTGCCACCTGGCCATATGATCCAGCAGCTCCAGTGGTGCTTGAGGTGTCTGTGGCAGACAGGGATGCTGTTTGAAGCCTTTGGCAAGCCCCTGTAGGTGAATTGCAGCAGAGGACCTTGGGGTTTTGGAGCAAGGCCGTGCCATCAACTGCAGATCAATATACCTCCTTTTGAGGCAGGGTGCAGTGGCTCACACCTCCAATCCCAGCAATTTGGGAGGCTGATGTGGGAGGATCACTTAAGGCCAGGAGTTTGAGACCAGCCTAGGCAACATAAAATATATAGCAGGGCGTGGCGGCACGCGCCCATAGTCCTAGCTACTCTGGACACTGAGGTGAGAGGATCGCTTGAGCCCAGAAGTTTGAGGCTGCAGTGAGCTATGATCGAGCCCCTGTACTCCAGCCTCAGCAACAGTGAGACCCTGTTTCTCAAAAAAGAAAAAAAATTCCCTCTTTTTGAGAGACAGCTCTTGGCATTAGTAATACTGAGCCTTAGTAGGAACTGAACACTTGATCATGGGCCACCAAGTTACAACCTGAGCTGCCTGTCATGAACCTATCTGACCCACCAAGCCATAAAGCTGCCTATTTGACCCACCATAAAGTTGGGTGTGTATGTAGCACTCTGTCATCAAATAGAAGTGTTATATCTGTGATTGGTCCTGAGCAGGTCATGAAGGCACAAATAAGTTACAAGAAGTGGCCCACATGTCCATGCTCCCCACTCCTGCTACTCTGCCCTCTCTCTCCCAGCCTGCACCCGTGGCCTACTGGGAAGTCCCGTATGATCAGAGAAGCCTCAGGCCTGGTTTGCAGATGGCTCTGCACAATGCGCAGGCACCAGCCAAAAGTGGACAGCTACGGCACTGCAGCCCTTTCTGGGACATCCCTAAAGGAGTCTATTTTTGTTCCTTTTGTATTCTTTTATCATGTGATGTAAGATTTATTGAGTTTATCAATATTTAAGTATTATGTATTTAAGTTATGGGGTATCAAGAGGAGAGTAAACATCACCCAAGGACTTTACCTCTTCTTCTGGGGAAGGGATAAATGAGTTTTTGGTTATACAAAGGACAGTTGTAGCATGTTAGGCAGAACTATTACTTTGCTACCAGCTTTATTTGGGGATTAAGTGTGGTTTAGGAGAGGCATAGGGTGCTGACGAGGGCTGGGTTTGTGATGGTTAATTTTAGGTGTCAATGAGATTGGAGTAAGGAAGACCTAGAGAACCCGGACAGCGTCCTTTCTGGGTGTGTTTGTGAGGGTGTTGCCAGAGGAGACTGCCGTGTGGGTCCGTGGACCCGATGGGGAAGATTTGCCCTCACTGTTTGTGGGCACCACCCAGGCGGCTGTGGGCCCAAAGAGAACAAGGCAGAGGAAAGTGGGATTCTCTCACTACTGCGTCCCAGGGTCTCAGTTTGCAGAGGGTCTGTTGTGGGACTTCCCAGCCTCCATAATCGTGTGAGCCAATTCCCCTAATAAGTCCCCTCTCATCTGTCTGTCTGTCTATCCTATTGGATCTCCCTCTCTGGAGAACCCTGACTAATACAAGTGCACATCTGCCTCATTTCTTTGTTTATACATTTCATGGAGACAAGGAAAGTCCTATCCATCTTTTCCCCCCACCCCCCGTGCAATGAAGGAATGGAATGGCTGCAAGATGCCCACTTCCCTCCATTCTATGTATCACAAACCTATGTGATTTTTTTTTTTTTGGAGACAGAGTCTCACTCTGTTGCCCAGGCTAGAGTGCCATGGCATCAGCCTAGCTCACAGCAACCTCAAACTCCTGGGCTCAAGCAATACTTCTGCCTCAGCCTTCTGAGTAGCTGGGACTACAGGTGTGTGCCACCATGCCCAGCTAATTTTTTCTATATATTTTTAGTTGTCCAGCTAATTTCTTTCTATTTTTAGTAGAGATGGGGTCTCGCTCTTGCTCAGGCTGGTCTTGAACTCCTGACCTCAAACGATCCGCCTGCCCCGGCCTCCCAGAGTGCTAGGATTACAGGCGTGAGCCACCACACCTGGCCTATGTGATTTTGATATCAATTAAATTCTCAGCTTTTCCTTAAAGCTGCTGCAGCCCACAGAGAACAGTCAACTCTTCATTTATCCCTTACCCTTCCTTGCCATGTGATTGAGATGCAGTAAACAGTGGCTGAGTGGAGAAATGGATGGATCCTACGTTACTTTGCATGACCCTCATTTTTGCATGCTTAGTCAGGTCATCCTACCTAGTTGTGTGCACTGTGAGACCATGTCTTTCTTTTTCTTGCCTATGATACTGAGTCAAACCCAGGGAGAACCAGGGGACCAAAGGAAGCAGGTCTGTGCAGACCCAGCCTCGGTTCCCATTACTGTTTGAGGTTTCTCTGTTCTTGGACTTTGTCTCTTGTCCTGCCACTAGGTGCATTAGTCTTTCGTCTGGGGATGTGCACGGCTTGGTGACTTATCTTTGAAAAACCAAGAAAGTGTCATGGCTCGTTTACATCAGCGTTATTTGTAAAAAGCATTAACTTTTATTTTTTTAACCTG
Organism: Varecia variegata; assembly: GCA_028533085.1. Lineage (NCBI taxonomy): Eukaryota > Metazoa > Chordata > Mammalia > Primates > Lemuridae > Varecia > Varecia variegata. The sequence goes on along the minus strand of CM052442.1, from coordinate 98,391,862 downwards.
AACAAAATGTATAGGAGCTTTAAAAAATCATTTTCTTTATCATTCTGTAATTTTGAAATAGTATGTAACTATTTTATTGTTGTAAAATATACATAACAAAATTTACCATGTTAACCATGTTTAAGTGTATAGTTAAGTGGCATTCAGTACGTTCAGGTTGTGCAACCATCACCACCCCCTGTCTTCAGAACACTGTCATCACCCCAAACAGAAACTCTGTGCCCCTCAAATTCTTTCCCCCCAGCCCCTGGCAACCACCATTCTACTTTTTTTCTCTATGATTTTGACTACTCTGGGTGCCTCATGTAAGTGGAATTGCACAATATTTGTCCTTTCCTAACTGACTTCACTTAGCATAAGGTCTTCAAAAGTTTATCCTTGTTGCAGTATGGATCAGAATTTCCTTCCTTTTTAGGACTGAGTAATATTCCAGTGTCTGTATACACCACATTTTGTTTATTCAGCCTTTGATGGGCACTTGGATTATTGCTACCTTTTGACTATTGTGAATAATGCATCTATTAGCATTTCTAAAGAAAGAAGCATACTTATGACAATGAAACATAAACAGATTGTATGTTGCCACACAGTTCTAGATAATAACACATAGAACACCGAAAAATATAATCAGAAGCAAAAGTTAACAAACCACAAAAACAAAAACAAAACCACTTTAAGTTCAAAGGCTGAGCAGCACCATGTCATTAAATAAGCCTTTGCTGAAGGCCCAGGATGAGGCGGGCACACACCCAGAGCTTCCAGCTAGCCCTGGGAGGATTCTCCCTGATGCAGTGGGGGATGGGCAGATGGAGGCCTAGGGAGTTACTTTTGACTTCAGGTAGCATGTGGTTGGTACCCAAGGGAGGTACAAGAGTGGTCTCCAGGCTTTCAGAGACAGAGAAGAAGCCCTCTGGTTGATGGAGACTATGAGAAGGGCGCTAGGGGTTGATGGCTCAGCGATAATGGGGGTGGGGAAGGAAATTTACTATGGTAAACTCTCTGTCTCCAACAAGTGCCTTGGATTTATTTGTTTAGCCTGGTTTTGTGTGTCTCAGGGCAACCGAGCTCTAGTGAGCTTTCTGGAAGAACCACTTCTCTTTGTGTGATCTGGAACACAGCTCCTGGTCCCCTTCCACCCACTGGGTGGATACAGACTTGGGATCCACTGTCTGCTGGGGGGCAGCCTTTGCTGGGTGGAGAGTGCGCAGCCCCAGCTCTCCCCAGCTGTGCAGGCTTGGGGAAGTTCTCCGCCCTCCAACCCTCCCACGTGTGTGTAACATGGGGAGATTGGGTGACCTCTAAGACCCTTTCCACCTCTGCAATTTTATGATCGCTGTCTTAGTCCACCGGGGCTGCTATAACAAAATGCTTTAGACTGGGTGATTTATAAAGAACAGAAATTTATTGCTCATGGTTTTGGAGGCTGGGAAGTCCAAGATCAAGGCACTAGCAGATTCGGTGCCTGGTGAGGACCTGTTTCTTATAAATGGCTCCTTCTGTGTGTTCTCAGAGGGTGGAAGGAAGGGTTGAACAAGCTCCCTGGAGCCTCTTTTATACAGGCACTAATCCCATTCATGAGGGTGGTGGCCTCGTGACCTAATCACCTCCAAAAGGCCCACTTCTTGATACCACATTGGAGATCAGTTTTCAACATATGAATCTTGGGGAGACACAAACTTTCAGACCATAGAAGTTGCCCATATTTTGATTTAACGACCTCCCTCCAGCACTCTTGGGATGAATGACTCAGCGATCTGATAGTTTTGTTGTTTTTCAGGAAGCTTGATTAGCAAGTGTATGTCCGATAGTCAAACAATCGAACTGTGCGATCCAGCTGGAGTTAGACTGTGACTGACTGGATTTCTTCATGCTGTCCTCTTTCAGGTCACCAGCTGGCCGAAACACCCCAGGCCATGTCAGAGCTTTGAGCCAGGCCTGGTGACGGGGAGGGGCTGCCACCCACTGGCCCTGCCAACCCAGCTCCACCATGCTGAGCCTGAAGCTCCCCAGGCTGCAGAGCATAGAGCAGATGCCCAAGGTATGTGTTCTCTTCATCGCAGGACTTGCGTTGCAGGGTGTGACGGGGCTTGGTCTCTGCAACGGGAGGACAGTTGTCTTCAACCAGCCTGTTCTGTGCAGGCACTTTCTCCTCGAGGGCCCCTCCCAGACTCCCTTGGGGGAAGTTAGAGCCTCTTGCTTCCTGCCCCTGCACCAAACCTGGAAATGGAAGTGATCCCTAAAGTGTTTTAGTTTTAACCCTTGCCCACGACATTTGTGTTTTATCCAAAAGCAGTCATTATTGAGATTCAAGCTAAGAGGTGAAGCCAGCAGCAGCTGGCTGGGTAGGGAGAAGTTCTTTTAGGACCCTCCTACTCCTATGGGTGCTTGAAAGCAGGCCATGGGTGGAGTCACCTGAGGGCATGGCTTTGTTATCGTCCTCATCCCTTGCAGCTGGGCTGGGCCAGGGCAATGGGAGGGTTGTTGAGTGGGCCTTAGCACTGCCCTCCAGCAGACCCCTGGGCCTGGAACTCAAGGCAGCCACCCTGAAATACATGGGACTCACGGACAATCTGCTTTCATAAGTCTTCGGTGAGGTCATTCCGGTTGTGTGCCACAGAGAACGGGTACACCCCCTCCTTCCCTTGCAAAGAAAGGAGCTCATTGCACCCCTGTTTTGATGTCATGTTTCCTTCCTTTTTGACTGAAGAAAGAGTAAGTGTTGTTTCATGGTGGGACGTTTCACTGGAGGATGTCACAGAATGCAAGAGTGCCTCCTTCTACTCAGCTGGTTGCCAAACACTTGCTACTTGCCCCAGAAAAGTAATTCCTAAACACACTCAGCATCACAAATGGAAGATTAAGAGGGGCAAGCTGCCAAACCCTAACCCTAAAAGCCTGTGAAGGCAGGTGGTTCCAGGAAGCTGGTGCTGGGGGGAAACCATCAACGATGTAGACGTATTTGGTGTGCTGAAACAAGGACTGGCAGGTGACAGGCAGACTGAACACGAGGCCGGTTCCTCTGGCACTGTGAGCAGAGCGCCGGCCTCTGTCCTCAGGGAGCGTCAAGCTGTCTTCCTGGGATGTTGCACTGGTTGATTCCACCCACAGAGCACCAGCAGCTGTGATTAGTGGGAGCACAATGTGACTCTTTGATTCACCTGTGAAATTTGTCCTGATGGCCTACTATGTGCAAGGGGTTGTTCTGTGCAGGGTCCAGGGAATAATTGCATACAAATCCTGCCCTTATGCAGCTCCTGTCTTGGTCAGGAAGATTTTAAAATGTGCATGAGCAATTCTGGCGTAGAGCGGGTTAGGGTGTGTCCTAAGAGAGGGAGAGAGTTTCAGAAGAGGAGGGACCGCTCACTTCTGTCGTGGGGAGGGAGGGACCAGGGAAGCCCTCACGAAGCGGGTGAGCTGTGAGATGGGTTTTGAGGGGTGGGCAGGGCGTGGGAGGTGGGGAAGCATTCCAGGTGTGAGCAAAGGCTGGAGATGGGAAACCCTGGGGCAGGTGTGGGGACTCTTCGGGGTATGGATTACAGGTGTCTGTTTGGATGTCCCACTGGGTGTTTTGGTCAGGGCTGGGTTCAGAGCACATCCCCAGGAAAGAAGCAAAGGAGGCAGAGGGGTATCGATAGGTGCTCTGGGTAACCTGCTGGGATTTCGGATGTATGGAGACTCCACAGGTTAGGACCACAAAACCCCTGGAGAGGCCGAGGGCTGAAGATGAGCATGTCTCTCTGCCCAATTTTTTATAAATTATGGGGATGATAATGTCCTTTTTAGTGACATGGCACTAGCTGGAGGCGGAGAACCACATGACACTTTGCATCCACTGTTGGCTTCAAAGCTTTCCTTGGGCTCCAGCGTCCACTATTGGTCTTCCCAGCATCATGCCCAGGATGAAACCGCAGAGAAAACACGGTGCCTCAGCCTGCCTGGAGGGTGAGGGGGGAAAGGCATGTTTTGGCAGTAAAACTGATGAAAGTATATTTAAGATAAAATGCACAATTTGCATGAATATTTAAAACAGGAGATTTCATACAAATGGTAAGCTTACTTTTGCTGGGCTCCGTGGGTTCTAGTACTTGGTTTGTAGCATAACCTCAGGCAAGAGAATCAATCCGTCTACCTCAGTTTCTGCATCTGTAAAATGGGAGTGATAATGGTATTTGCTTCCTAGGGTTGTGAGAATTAAATGAGATAACCCATGCGAAGTGCCTGGCACATGGTGAACAGTTAATAATGTTGGCTGTCATTATTGGTATCAACTCCTTTGTATCCTCCAGGGCGCTTTGAGGGGTACAGTGTGTCGACTGGAGACTTTGAGAAGCTCTGTCCTCGGACTCGAACCCGGGCTGCCCACCCTGGTGTTCACCACCTTTGCCAGCCTGATCCCTCCCCACCTCTTCCACCATTTCCCATCCACGGACCCTCTTCTAGCCGCACCCATGGTGTCTTTATTCTCTTCAACACATTCAACATTCCCTTCTCTTGATTTCTCTTTGAAAAAGCCTTTCCTCTCCCATACCCTGCGTTCTCCCTTTCTGGCTTCCTTCATGGAGCTGCAGGTGCCGGCTGCCATCCCTGAGCTCTTTCAGGAGTTGGTCGGACCTGTGCAGGCTGCCCTGAACGGCTGCCTCTCCTTTTGTATATCAGCAAGCTGTGTGGCCTGGGCCACTTCACTACCCTCTCTGAGCTTCATCCATCCGTAGGGAGCGGTGTGCCCACCTCTCTGCACTGCCAGGGCTGTAGTCCTGGTGCATTCCTGGCCCAGAGTTTGTTCACAGATGAGGGAAGTTTCTCTCTTCTCTTGGAAGTTAGGACTTGTGTACATGCCTCATATTTAGTCTCCCTTGTGCCTAAAAGTAGGCCTGGGTAGAGGTCATTAAAGATTTGGACAAACACCTCAAGGCATGGAATAAATATCTAATGTTGATTCCTACACAGACCCAGTTGAGAGACAAAACAGAGAGGTCTAGACAGCAAGTTAGTATGCAACACTGCATGACACTTTGCCAGAAGCAAGGGCATTTTGTGTCACATTGCTAATCTGTATGAATTACAGCCTTGACCCACAGGCTACAGGTAAACACGTAGTCCCAGATGCCATGTTTAGGAGCGCAGCGGGAGGATTCCTTGAGATGGTGGCTCTAGGTAATGATGAAAAGCAGCGCAGTGCCCAGACGTGCGCTCAGCTGTGCCGTGGATGCATAACCTCGCTGAGCCTTGGTGTCCTGTCTGTTAAATGAGGTGACTGCTAAGTCGGTCTCACAGGGCTACTTCGAAGATCCAAGGAAATGAAATAGAACAGTGCGATTATTAGAAACAAAAGGAAGTATGGCTGGATAAATGGCTGCGAGTGGGGTTAGGTAGGTGGGCTTGGGCACCTGGGAACAAGGAGCTATCTCAATACGCAAGTGGTTTCTCCAGCCCAGTGTTTCTCAAAGTGGGTGCTTGGGTCACCAACATCAGAATCACCGGGAGCTTATTAAAATATGATAGGAGTTGTGATTGTAGGGCATCTTTGTATTGTTCTTGATTTTATTTTATCTTTTATTTTTATTTCTTGAGACAGGCTCTTGCTCTGTTGTCCAGGCTAGAGTGCAGTGGCATGGTCATAGCTCACTGCAACCTCAAACTCTTGGCCTCAAGCAATCCTCCTGCCTCAGCCTCCCAAAGTGTTAGGATTACAGGCTTGAGCCACTGCACCTGTCCTGTTCTTGATTTTAATCAAAAGAAATGCTTTCAATAGTTCACCATTTAATATGTTTTCTCTGTGTGTAAGTGATCTTTATCAAGTTAAGGATATTCCTTTATAATCCTAGTTTGCTAGAATTTTTTTCCCTTTAATTATGAATTTTACAGCACCTTTTTTTCCTGTTAATATGTCTTTCCAGACAATCATATATGATTCATTTAAGTTGTTAGCATGGTAATTACATCGATGGATTTACTAATGGTAAGCCAACCTTTTGTTCCTGGTTTAAATACAGCTTGGTTATGATGTAATGTCTCTTAAATATATTGCTAGAATCAGCTAATATTTTGTTTAGGATCTTTAAATCTATTTAATGAGTTGGACTGTAATGTTTCCTTCTTAGAGTCAGCCTATAATTTTTCCTTCTTACATTGTCCTTGTTTGGACTTGAGATTTGGGTTATGCCAACCACAAGTGAGTCGGAGATTGTTGCCTATTTATTCTATGGGAAAAAATTGCATTGCATAATATTAGAATTATATATTCCTGAGTGGTTGGTAGAATGTACCTGAAAAATTGCCCAGGCAGGGCCACCATATTGCCCAACCCCAAATGATGTATTAATAGTTTGGATATTTGTCCCCTCCAAATCTCATGTTGAAATTTGATCCCTAGTGTTGGAAGTGGGGCTGAGTGGAAGGTGTTTGGGTCATGTGGGTGGATCCCTCATGAATGGCTTGGTGCCCTCCCTGCAGTCATGAGTGAGTTCTTGCTCCGTTAGTTCACTCAGGAGCTGGTTGTTCAGAAGAGCGTGGGCACCCCGTCCTCTCTCTTGCTCCCTCTCTCCCCATGTAACACACCCACTCTCCCTTTGCCTTCTGCCTTGATTGGAAGCTCTTTGAAGTCCTCACCAGAAGCAGATGCTGGCACCATGCTTCTTGTACATCCTGCAGAACCATGAACCAAATAAACCTCTTTTCTTTATAAATGACTCAGTCTCAGGTATTCCTTTATGGCAATGCAAAACAGACTAAGACACCAAGGGAGTGCCATTTATCTTCTTAGTCTACAGGAGTGGAAACCTCTGGAGTTGTGCAGAGAACAACTTGGCCCCTTAGCTGAATTTTCTTGGTGGAAAGATTTTTTTTTTAATAACAGCTCTGTTGCGATATAATTCACATATCATAAAATTCACCCTTTAAAAGTGTACAGTTCAGTGGCGTTTAGCATGTTGAGCAAACAGAGAGTATGTTGCACAAAACCATCACCATGATCAATTTTAGAACATTTTCATCACCCCAGAAAGAAACTGTGCCCATTAGCAGCTATTTTCCACTCCCCTCACTCCCAAGCCCTGGCAACACCTGATCTATTTTCTGTCTGTCTGGATTTGCCCATTCTGGATATTTTATATAATTGGAATCATACAATTTATGACCTTTTCTGACTACCTTCTTTCACTTCACATAGTACTTTCAATGTTCATCTAGGGGGTAGCTTATATTTCAGTACTTTGTTTTAATGGCTAAATAATATTCTGTTGAATGGGTAGACCACAGTTTGTTTATCCATTCATCGGTTGATGGGCAGTTGAGTTGTTTCTACTTTTTGGCTATTATAAACAATGCTGTGAGTCTTTGTATACAGGTTTTTCAGTGGACATGTTGTCAGTTCTTTTAGGTGTATACCTAGGAGTGGAATTGCTGGATCACATGATAACTCTACATTTTTACGTTACTGATTTAACTTAATTGACTGTGGTCTGATCATGCTCTCTGTATTATTCCTATCCTTGAAATTTGCTCAGACAAGCTTTATGGCCTAGCAGATGATCAATTTTCATAAATCCTTTAAATGTGCCTGAAAATAACATAGCTCCCAATTGTTGGGAAGAGCATTCCAGAAATTTGTCTGTAAGATCAAATATTTTTACTGATTTTGTTCTGTTGGATCTATCCATAATTGAGATGTGTGAAAATCTTCCACTATGGTGGCAGATTTGTGAGTTACTCCTTACAAATAAGTTAACCTTTGCTTTAAGTATTTTCAGCCTGTGTTTTTTAGGTATATTCAAGTTTATAATGTCATATCTTCCTAGTGAAGAAAAGTTCTTTTATTGTGTAGGGATTATGTTTATATCTAGTAATGGTTTTGTCTTGAGGTGCATCTGATAGTAATTTAGCAATCCCAGCTTTGTTGCTTTTGTTATCACTTCTTTGGTTTATCTCTTTCCTTTGCCTTTAATCCTTCCCCATTTTTATATTTTAATTGGATCTTGGGTAAACAGCACATGGTTGCGTTTTATTTTGTTTGACAATATTTGTCTTTTAACTGGATTTATTTATGCGATTTATGCAAATAAATACACATGATTTATTTGCATTTCTTTCAATCATCTTTTGTGCTTTTATTTGTCTTGTTTTCTCTGTCCCTTCTTTTCCTTGTTTTCTTTGGATTGAGTTTCACATACTTATTTTGATTCCTTTCCCATTCTATTTTTCCTCTCTACTTGTTTTTATAATTAATATATTAGAAATAGTCTCTGTATCTATTACTTTAGTGGTTGCTTCAGCTGTTTTAACATGAATAGTTGTACTAGGCGGGAAGGGTTAGGCTATGCTGAGTTAAAAATTGCCCCGGATAGCTCAGTGGCTTCACATAGCAAAGGTTTATTTCATGCCGCATTACATAGCCAGTGGCTACTGGGGGGCTGAGGGACCCAGGCAGAGGGAGCATCCACCATCGCCTGGCTGTACCATCTGGAACACGTGGTCCCCGAGGTCGCCACAGAAGGGGAAGAGAGAGAGGTGTCTTAGGGTGGATTCCCCAGAACCAGACTCTGAGACAAAGATTTGTGCGCAGGAGGTTTATCAGGGAGTGTTTTCAGGAGCAACACCTGTAGGGACCTGACGGAAGCAGGACTGGGCAGAAGGACAGGTTGCATCAGAGGCCTCCACCGACCACACAGGGAGCTCTGGAGTTGGGTGGGCCTTTCAGAGTGGTCCCAAACGGGAAAAGGAGGCCAGGACTACTCTGTATCCCTCACCAATGGATGTGGGCTGCCCCTGGGGAGGGAGTATAACTAGTAGTGCCCGTTGGCCAAAAGCAGTTCCCTTGGGAGGATGAGTGGCCCAGTTCTGACAGTGGTGGGAAGAGTCCCTCTGGAAGTGCATCTGTGATATCCACTAAGAAGCTCACTGCTCTTACCTGCCCTGGTCTAGAAGTAACATTAACTAGAAAGAGTTACCTGGCCCCACCCTAACTCTAAGAAAGTCTGAGAAATGTAGGAGAGCACATGGCATATTTGGTGAGTGCCAACTCTATCGTACCTAAAACTTGTTGGATCTGATGACTGATGACTTTCAATAATTATAGAAATTTATCAGTTATCTCTTCAAATACCGTATCAAAACCATTGTATTTTCTCCTTCTAGAGAAATATTCTCCATTTCTCTTCTTTGCTTTTTTGTATTTTCTCTCTCTTAATCTCTCTAGACTGCAGCCGGATACTTTCTTTGGATCTACTTTCAGTTGACTAAGCTTCTCTCCTGACAGGTGTAGTCTGTTATTTATCCTTTCAATGTCTGTTTAATTTCAGTTATTTTTCTTAATTTCTAGAAGTTATATTAGGTTCTTTTCTAATCTTATTCCCTGTTATTTTTAAGCTACTTCTTTAAACATATTGAACATGGTTATTTTGTATTCCAAAATCTGTTCTTCCAGCTCCATTTCTGCTATTTCTCGTTCATGGTGTTTTGTTTGTTTCTACGTGTGTACCTGCTTGTATTAAAGTAAATATCCTTCAGAGAGAATTTGTTTGCTTTTTAAATTTTTTTTTTAATTAAAAAGATTTTTTTTTTAAAGAGACAGGGTCTTGCTGTGTTGCCCAGGCTGGACACAAACTCCTGGGTTCAACCAATCCTCCTGCCTCAGCCTCCCAAGTAGCTGGGCCCATAGGCACATGCCACCGAGTCTAGCGTGTATTTGCTTTTGTTACTTACCGTAGGAAACTACAAAACTTTGACCTATTTCTATTTGTAACCACTTTCATTTTTTTTTTCTGGAGACAGAGTCTTGCTCTGTTGCCCAGGCTAGAGTGCCGTGGCATCAGCCTAGCTCACAGCAACCTCAAACTCCTGGGCTCAAGCAATTCTTCTGCCTCAGCCTCCCAAGTAGCTGGGACTACAGGCATGTGCCACCATGCCCGGCTAATTTTTTCTGTATATATTTTTAGTTGTCCATATAATTTCTTTCTGTTTTTAGTAGAGACGGGGTCTGGCTCTTGCTCAGGCTGGTCTCAAACTCCTGACCTCGAGCAATCCTCCCTCCTGGGCCTCCTAGAGTGCTAAGATTACAGGCGTGAGCCACCGTGCCCGGCCCCATTGTCTTTTATAAATATTGTGCTGCATATAGGAAAAGCATTTTTTTTTTCTTTTTGAAACAGAGTCTGGCTCTGTCACCCAGGTTAGAGTGCGGTGGCATCATCCTAGCTCACTGCAACCTCAAATTTGCAGGCTCAAACGATCCTCCTACCTCAGCCTCCCGAGTAGTTGGGATGACAGCTAATTTTTGTATTTTTTGTAAAGACAGGGTGTCACTACGTTGCTCAGGATGTTCTCAAACTCCTGACCTTAAGCCATCCTCCCAAAGTGCTAGGATTACAGGCATGAGTCACCGTACCCAGCAGAAAAATCATTCATATGCTTGACTGAATATTGGACACATCATTTTCTTAAGAACATCATACCAATGTTGTAAATTGACATTTACCGGTAATTGTTTAATACCAACAATGGTTGGCTATGAACTCAACCTATTTAAAGCTCTAGTAATTGCATATGTGTTGTGTGCAAGTGATGTTTTATGCTTTTAATTGAGAGCCTAAGTATTCTCTCCCGCCGGCACTAAGCATGGTCCTGCGAGAGACAGTGGCTTACTGTCCAGCCCCGCGCCAGGCGCCCAGCAGGTGCTCAGTAAATGACAGGTTATAGTTGATGCAGTAATGCATGGTCTTCCCCTCTTCCCTCTCCATCCTCCCCCTGCCCTCTGCCAGCAAACACCTCACCAAATTCCCCCCTGGTCTCTAACTATTCCCCTGCCCTGGCTTCGTGTTCACCTTGTCCCTCTTATCTTCTTCCGTGGTGAGCTGGTCTCCGGGCAGGGGGGTGGCAGCACCCTGCTGAGGCAGGAGACCGGTTCTGAGGCCAGAGGCAGCTTCAGCGTCAGTGTGCCCTTGGGATCTGGTTAGCGATGCGCACCCGCACCCCAGCCACGACTCTGCAGTAACCCCAGGTGACCTGCACACACCTGCAGAAGCAAGTTTGAGAGGTGCTAGCTTACAGACTTTGTCATCCTGAGACACTTGTATCGGTTTGCCAGGGCTGCCAGTAACAAAATCCCACAGGCTGGGGGGCTTAAACAGCACAAAGTTGTTTTCTCACAGTTCTGGAGGCTGGAAGTCCAGGATCAAGGTGTCAGTGGGGCTGGTTCCCTCGGAGGCTTCTCTCCTTGGCTGGCGGATGGCCACCCTCTTGCTGCCTCTTCACAGGGTCCTCCTCTGTGGGCACAGCCCTGGTGTCTCTGCGAGTTTAAATTTCCTCTCCTTACGAGGGACACCAGCAGGATTGGATTAGGACCCACTCTACCGGCCTCATTTTAATCTGGCCACTTTCTAACAGACCTTATCTCCAAATGCAGCTGCATTCCGAAGTACTGGGGGTTAGGACCTCAGTGTATAAATTTTGAAAGGGATGCAATTCAGTCCATAACAGCACTTTAAAGAAGAAGAAACTGAGGCTCAGAGAAGTATGCAATCGTCCAAAATCACACTGCAGGGGCGGATAGGGAGGGCAAGGGCAATATACGTAACCTAAACTTTTGTACCCCCATAATACTCTGAAATAAAAAAAAAAAATAAAACAGAGTTTTAAAAAATTGAAAAAAAAAATCACACTGCAGGCCAAGGGATGAGAGTTTCATCTCTGGACAGCGCCCGCCTTAGGGGCAGTGATGAATGACAGTACACAGGAGGCTGGGAACTGGGGCTTGATATTTGCATTTACGTTTCAGCTTTGCTTCAGTTATTTCTGGGAACTGGGACAAATGCCCTGACCTCCCCAGGCCTCAGTTTCCTTTTCTGCAGAATGGGGACAGTAACAAGCTCTTCCTTGTGGTTGTGAGGATTCAGACACTTGGACAGGAAGTGCAGAGTACATGTGCATGGTGCCTGCGGCCGCCCAATGCCACTCTGCCTCTTCTCTTTCCCTGCTGTCAAAATCTGCTTATTTACCGCCAGCCAAAAATGCCCTGTTATTTTCCCCAGGTGATTTGCAGTTTAATAGCTAGAAAAGCCAAAGGTTTAAAACTGTCATGGTGGAATTTTAGGCACCAGCCAGCAGGTGCGCAGGGGCCTTGGCCATGCAGGGGAGCCTTCTGGATGCCGAGCCCGTGGCAGGCACTAGAAGGGAAAACTGGCTGATGCGCCCTCCCAGCCTGAGTGCCTGGGGGTCTCTCACTCCTAAATAACAGGCTGCACACGATTTGATTCCATTTCACTCGAAATTGCCCAGCCTGCAACCAGCGATGCAAGGTGGAGTCCTGCAAATCAATTCCACTGTGCAAACAAGCAGGTGCCTGCTTACTTGGGGCTGCTTAGAAATGTGTCGAGGCAAGGATTGTAATTTGCCTTGGGGTCAAACTGGGTTTGGAATACAAAATTGTTTCCAAATGTTTAGCTTGTCATTTCAATGTACCTAATGCACATTCTGTGAAGATCTACTCTATGCAAAACACTTCACCGAGGCTCGAGTGGGAACACGGAAAGAACTGCTTCCTTTCCTGTGCTCAGAGGAGCTCAGAGCAGGAGCACACCTAACAACTAGCAGCGTGGTCCAATAAACAGAGGTTCAGGGTGGGGAGGACAAGGGCAGGTCAGTCTTCTTCTTCCAAGCTGGAATGTCACTGTCCTGGGACAAAGGGACTCTCTTTCTTTTATTTACCCAATATCCATCTGTTGTGGTTTTGCGGGGGCTACTTTAAATCCTGCCTCTCTTGCGTGGTTAAGGTTTGGCTTCCCATCCACGTCTGGGGGCAGAATAACAGGTCAGATGCAGGCAGGTTTTTAATCTGGGCCTAGCCTGGGCTTTCATGGCAAAATATCCTCCCCAGGTCTGGGGCCAGCTTCCTAAATGTTGTCAAGTTGTCCAGTTTATGGATTTCCTAGCCCCTCTGTTCCCTTTTAGCTTTTGACTCTGTCAGTCCTCCCACCGCCCTGTCCTTCTGCCTGCCAGAGTGCCGGCCGGGACCCAAAGAGAGAAGAGGAGCTGTCACACCCTGAGTCACCCTGGGCAGAGTGTGGGTGGCCTTTTCCTCCAGCTCCGCAGCCACTGCCCACTGTGGCTGTCACTGTGTATGAGCCGCCTGCAGCCCTGCCCTGCGCACTCCCGGCAGGCCACCCACGTGCCCAGTGCTCTGCAGAGTCTACTCCGCTGGCCCCTTGTCCTGAAGCCTCCTGCTTCACAGCATCTGCTAACCTAACTCATGAAGGAACAAATCATTAATAATTATTGCTCCTTCCTAGAGTCTGCATTATAACGAGTGGCCAGTGCTTTAATTAATAAAAAAAAATTAAAAAGGAAGAAAGAAACTTGAAAAGCAGAATGACAGACCCAGGGAGGAGCTCTTGGGAGCCGTATTTTCTGTTGGAGGGCCTCCCGGTTGCCCGCCACTCATGCGCCACCCCCTCCACCTGGGTGGGAGGCTGACAGCCATCGGCCCGTTTTCCTCCTTGTCGTCAGCCCTGGCAGGGTGGGAATCCGCAAGTCAAGATTCCTGCTGCCGGTGATAGGAATCTGTCCGCCATAAACCGGCATGTCAGCGGAACTGAATGGTGAATCAAAAACTGGAACAAATCGCTTTAATTACCTAAGACCCAAACCTAATTCAAATAGTATTTCTTCAATGGACCATGAACCAACTTCATTATCACCCCTCCCCCTAGTCTACCAGTTTAACCCAGAACTGAACTGAGAATTCTCTAAAACTCAGAGCCACTGTTGGAAGGGAAGGTGCTGACCATCCCGCTAGCAAATCCGCACATTTTACAGGTGAGGACATGGCGGCCTGAGAGCTGTGGCCTGCTCAGGGCACCCCTGGGCCCGGGTTTCACTCCTTACTCTGGTAGCCTCTCACTTTCTCCACTGGTTCGTGGGACTGCTTGCCTTGGAATCTCAAGGGATAGCACAAGTTGTGTTATATATTGTATATATTTGTTTTTGCTTTTGTTTGAGACTGGGTCTTACTCTGTCACCCAGGCTGGAGTGCAGTCTTGTGATAATAGCTCACTGTAGCCTCAAACTGCAGGGCTCAAGCAATCCTCCTGCCTCAGCCTCCTGAACAGCTGGAACCACAGGCACATGCCACCATGCCCAGCTAATTTTTAAATTTTTTGCAGAGATGGGGTCTCCCTTTGTTGCCCAGGCTAATCTTGAACTCCTGGCCTCAAGCGATCCTCCCACCTCGGCCTCCCCAAATACTGGGATTATAGGCATGAGCCACTGCGCCCAACTTCTTAGATTAACAGAGGCTCTCCATTCAAAAATACACAATATAGGCCGGGCAGCTTGGTGCCCCGTATTTCACCTGACCGGTACAAGTTTCTCATCGGGGGTGTTTTGGGGAGGACCTTGCCGGGTGGGCTGCGTGGGGGGAAGGGCTGAGTGGGCCCTGCCGTGGCCAGCCTCCTCCTCTTCCCGCAGCAGCTGTCGGCATCATAGTCCTCATCATCAAAAGGCCTTTATGAAGCGCCTTGGTGAATATATCCCAGCTCTGGGGGGATCTTCTGCAGAGATCTTCCCACCAGTCCCTGACACCTGGGGCTTGTCGGCTCGGACAGACAGCACATATGTCAGCTAACCAAGAAGGCATCCCAAAACCGGGCTGTAGGCCCCAGGCAGAGGGTGTGAAAACGGACTCTTAGGCAACATTCATGCCAAGAGTAAGTACGTCTGGAATTGCAAAGACAGGCTGGATTCACAAAGGGACTCTGGCCCTTGAATTCTCTCCTCCTGCTGGCTGGAGGCTTCTTGGGGGGCATGGGGTTTTAGATGCTACCGGGAAGGAAGCGGGTGGGAAATGGAGCAGTTTGAAGGTCCAAGACTTGGGGTCAAGTTTTCCAGGTTCACAGTGCACAGCCTGGGAGAAAACCAATGCCTGCCAGAGATGTTCTTCCTGAGACCGTCATACCACCCTCCTGGTGCCTTTTTCTTCTCTCTGCAGGTGTTCCATGAGCAGGGCATCCTCTTTGGCTACCGACATCCACAGAGTTCCGCCACTGCCTGTATCCTCAGCCTTTTCCAAATGACCAATGAGACCATCAACATCTGGACTCACTTGCTGCCCTTCTGGTATCTCTGGCCCCCTTGACTGGCCCGTCTCATTCAGGAGCCCTGGGGACCAGGCCTTCTTGCAGACACAGCCAGGGTTGGGAGGGCTGAGATTCTGTGCTGGGATTTGGGGATCCCCACGGGTGCATGAGTGTGAGGTGAGTGTGTGATGAAGGGGGAGAAGTTGGGTCTGCCACTGGGATGAGTTTTGGGGCATGGATGGCGGTAGGACTCGAGGGGCTCCCGACAGCTCCCCAGTCCTCCCCTGCTCCCCTGCTCCAGTGCCTGATTTGACAGCATCTTCATCTCCTTCAGTCTTAGAGGCTTCCTGGGTCTCCCAGGAGCTCTGGTTAAAATGTCACTAGCTTGAGCAAGTCACTTAACCTCTCTGAGGCTCACATTTTTCTACCTGCAAAGCAGGTGTGATGGTCTGCAGCTCTCCCAGGGTTGCTGTGAAGATTTGGGGAGAAAATGTTGGTAGAGGCCTCGAGCACAGAGCTGTGGGTGCTCCATAGTCATTCTGGGAACCACAGCAACTGGGCAGCGCTGGCCCAGGCACACTGTGATGGAGCCAGCTAAGAGCAAGCTCTGGGAAGTGATCACACAGAAACGGGAGTTGCCAGGAGGGCAAAGAGGCACTTGCTGAGAGAGGTGGGGGCCGAAGGTGACCTTCACAGCCCGCATACCTTTGCTTACTGAGTGGGCAGTGAAGACAGGACTCAGGCCTCGCAGCATGTGGGCATCTAGCCTGACCGAAGTCAGAAGACAGACCTGAGACCAAAATGCAGGGCCAGGCTGTTCGGTTCCAGCAACCAGCCCAGTGCAGAGGGAGAGAGCCCAGTCTGGGGACAGAGTGGGGTTATCTGTGAGGAAGTGTGCAGCCCTTGGCCTGCGGACTGGGTGGGGTGGCAGCACAGTCCTGCTAAGGGGGCCATTTGTCATTCTAATTTTCTACTTAGGTAAAAAGCATACATGCTGATGAATCCATAACACTGTAGAAGGAAACACAGTCAGGCTCATTCTCCTCCCTGGAGTGGCCAGGGCGACCTGTTTCCTGAGCATCCTCCCAGAGCCCTTCTGGGGATGCAGGAGCATCTGCGACATGCATGTCCCCCGTGCCTGCCTCTTCCCCTGCTGCTCTCTCCTGGCCTCTCTCCCTTGGACACCTCACTCTGTCAGCACCTGCAAGTCTCCCTGGCCTAGAACAGCTGCCTGGTGTTTCATTTTATAGATGAACCATGGTTGACTTGGGCTCTTTTGAGATTTGTGCTGCTGCAAAGAGTGACACCCTGTCGGTCCTTGTTTGTTGGTCTTGAGCTTGGTCTGAGAGTCAGCCGTTCAGAAAAGTGATTGCAGTCCTAGAGGAGGAAGAGTGTGGAAGAGGAGGGAGAAAACGGTCCTCTTGTCCCCTGGACTTTCAAGGCTCCACCTAGGGGACTGCTTCTGTTTGAGGAGCTTTCCTACAAGAGGGACATAGACAAACTAGAGGGGACAAAGGCAAATCACGAGGATGGCGGTGATGCCAATTTGGATCCTGGGAGGAATGATTGAAGGAATTGGGGTTATTTAATGTGAAGTCAAGGAGGTGGAGGGGGGTAGGAAGACTGCCTTAAAATACTTGAAGGGCTTGTTTTCTATGATTCTTACGAGAACTAAGGCCAATCAAATGGACATAGCTTCCAGGGACACAGATTTGAGCTCAACAAAGGAGAACTTCCCAACACTCAGAGCTGCCTTGGGAGGTGGTGAGCCTCCCATCCCTGGCAGCATGTAAGCTGAGGCTGGAGAATCACTTGGGCAAGATGCTGTAAGAGGGATTCCATTACCACATGATGGGGGGATTAGACTAGATATACCTAAAGGCTTTCTCATCATCCTACGTGCCCATTCCCAACTTACTGCCTCCCAGTTAAAAAAGGACCCACCCAACCTCCACAGCACACAGTATGTCCCCAGAGTGAGCACACGGAGCAGTCAGTCATCCCAGGCAAACGCAGGCAGAAAACAGTCAGGTGACGATCTCAGAGGAACCCCCGTTGTGGAGGTTGAGTGGGCCCCGCTGTGTTCCAGGTTCTTTGTGTGGAGGTTTGTGACTGCACTGTATGTGACAGACATCCAGAATGACAGCTACTCCTGGCCCATGCTTGTGTACATGTGCACCAGCTGCGTGTACCCCCTCGTGTCCAGCTGTGCACACACCTTCAGCTCTATGTCCAAGAATGCCCGGCACATCTGCTACTTCCTGGACTATGGCGCCGTCAACCTCTTCAGCCTGGGTACGTGCGACCCTGCTCTTGCTTTCCCACTTGCCCCGTCCCCTGTGAGCTGGGGTCACCATACAGCTTTGGTGGGTGTGCAGAGGAGCCAGGGGAATGCCAGTGCCCGTCCAGGTTCCCGATGAGTGTTCTGTAAGAAACTTGTCTGTAAGTGTGTGCTAGATGTTCAGCCACTGGCTCTCTGGGGCTGTCAGCCCTGATCTGCGGTGTTTGCCGATTTCCGTGGTGTAAATACTCCCACCATGGCCAACATCAAGCTACCAACATGACATCACCGAATGCAGGTGGAAAGAGACATGATGGGTTTAATTGCAAGTTGATATGATTTAATTTTTAATGATGGCTGTTTTGCAACTTTAACATCGGCTCTCACAGGCCAGGATGAGCTGGCTCCAGAACATCAGAGCTGGTCTCTGTCCTGTGTGTGCAGAGGCTGACAGCACTTAGAGATTTGCTCAAAGTGCCACTGGAGGAGAATGGCGAACCCAAAGTTGGTGAAGTTGGGTGTTGATGGCCCCAACCTCATTGTCTTTTTAACTACAATGCCCCTCCTCCTGCCTCCTCTTCTGCCCTCCACTATGGGCACCCACCCATCTTCCTCGCTCTGGCCCTGCTCCAGGTGTGAAAGCCAATGCTTGTCTTCCCTTGCCCAAGAGGTTGTCCCCAGCACCTCCATCCCCCATCTCTCTCTGCCTTCCGCAGTGCATGTGTACACACACACACACACACACACACACACACGCACGCACACACACGCACACGCCTCTAAACTCTGCTGTCCTGTCCCCACTGCTTGCTAAAACTGCTGCCAAAGCCCCGGCCTCCTCCTGGCTGTTGGGATGGATGCGGCATTTGGGGCCTTCTCTTCTGGGATCTTCCACCAGACTTTGACACAGGGTCCCTCCTGCCTCCTCAAATCCCCTCTGTCTCTGGCCCCTGTAGCCTCAGCCCCTCCCCGTGGCCCGCCCACCCCCACACTCTCATTCTCCTGTGCCGCCCCTTCTTCCCTCCTTCACACAGGGGCGGGCCTCGGGCCTCTTCCCTTACATCACCCAGCTCCCCGGGGATGTCATCCAATCCCACCCTCTCTTAACACCACTGGATAAGCCCCGCCTCCAGTTTAAGCCACTGACCTGAGGCCCAGGCCACCTGGGAGCTGTGAGACTGGGAGTGTCTACCTGCTCCCACCCTGCCCCTTCCCTAATGCCCCAGGGCCCACCGCCCACCCATCCTCCCCGGTGAGAAATCTGCAGCTAAGCTCAAGTCTGATCTAATCAGTTACCCAGTTCAGCCGAGCACTCTCCTACCTGCTCTGTGTGCCTCTGCCCCCGTCTTGGCTCAGGCCCCAGCCTCTCTCCTGCCCCATCCACCCCCACCCCCAGGCCACGCAGCTGCCCCCACCCAGGCTTCAACGCCTTCTACCAAGCCGCCCTCCCACCTGGTGCCCCTCATTTCCTGGGATGCCGTCCAAATCCCTTAGCCGAGGCTTCCTTGGCCCTCGACCGCCGGGCCCAGACTCTTGTGTTGGGTGTAGGCATTTTGGAGTCATCGCTACATGGCAGGCCTTGTGCCGAGCCTGTGACTGTCACCGAGAGGCACCACGATGCTGTGCTTAACGGCCTGGGTTCTGGAGCCTGACTCTGCCACTCCCAATCGCTACTCACTTCTGCAAGAGTTTCTTAATCTCTCCAGGCCTCAGTTCTCTCATCCACAAAATTGGCATAATATCTTCCTCATAGGAGTGTTCTGATGATTAAGTGTGTTTTGAGTGAAGCTCGCAGGGCAGTGCCTGGCCCCTAGTAAGCTTCAGCGGGTAGCCGTTACCACGATTAGCTTGCTGGCCCTGAGGGCAGACGCCTGAGGCAGGCACCATCATCGTACCTGTGCTCTAGGTGCAGATGATGAGGCACCTGCAGGTAAGTGACCAGGGCCACACAGCTTGTAAATGACAGGGCCAGGGTGAGAACCACCCGTGTGTTGCCTGTCTTCCTCTGTCACTGGGCACACTGTCCATGTACAGGTTCCTGCAGCACCATGGTCTCCCTTCTCTGCACCCTGACATGGGCCATTCCCTGGGACTCCCTCCTCCCTTCCCTGTAGGGCCTTCAAGGCTCCGCCTAGGGTGGGAGGCCCTGCCCTGTGACCCTCGTCCGAGCCCCTGGCCTGGGCCTGCCTCCCTCATGGCTCTGATCCCAGCCTTGTCAGCAGTTTCTTCGCCCGGAGCAACCCCTAGAGCACGGGAGGTGTCTTTCATATTTGGCTTTCTAGCCGTAGCCCGGTGCTTGACATGGGACAGTGTTTAGCAAACATGGAAGGAAGGTCCACAGTGAGAGCCTACTGTGCCATCTGGGATGCCCAGCTCCCCCTCCTCACCTCTCCCTTCCTCCCACCCCGTCGGAGCCCCCCCCGTCACTGAGTGTGGCAGTCCTGCAGCTTCCTCCTTGCCTCCAGCTGTTCCTCCCAGGGGCCATCCTGTGTACTTTCACTAGGTTTTGGTCTCTTAACCCCCTACTCAGAATCCTTCAGTGGCTCCCTATTGCCTGAAAGAGGAAGTTCACTCTCCTTAGCCTGGCACCCAAAGCTGTCCCTGATCTTGCTCCCTGGAGAGTCCCCTCTGCCCTCAGGCACCTGTCAGGATCGTGGCTGACCTCCCAGGTTGTGCTCCGGGATGCGGTGCCTGGCGTCCCACTCGCCCTGACCCCATGCCCTCCTCCAGGCTCTCATCAGCTTTGCTTCCCGCTGCAGCTTTGGGCAGGTCTGAGGCTCCTTCCCTCCTGTTGGGCCCAGAGCTTGGCGCACACTTCAGCTCCGTCAGCATCCACTGAGTGAATGCTTCCTGGTCCACAAGGGAACTGCCCCTGTTCCAGGCCGGGAGAAGGGGCTCGTCTGTCACCTGGAGGCAGCTCCCAGCTGGAATCTCATGGGCAGCCCACGGGAGTGGGACGCATGTGGCCGGCATCACTAGATCTGCTTGGCAAATGACAGAAAAGGCAAAGGTTGACCCTGGATGGCCCAAGGCCTATTTCAGCCTTGAGCTAGGGTCCCAAGGTTCTCGATGTCTTTGGAATAACAAGTGACCTTAGATGTGTCCCTCAGGCCCTGGGCTTGACAGATTTTGAGGCTGCCTCTTCCATAGGGGACCTCAGCAGGTCAGGGTGCAGGTCCAGTTCCCTCTCACCAGGTGAAGCACACCTGGCCCCTTCAGGAAGGACAGTAATCTTCTCTATTCTTCAAAATAAAGGCTTCAGCAAACAAGGCTCTAGAAGGTCCTTAGGTAACCCTTCTGTCACAAACTCCTACACCTAAAACAAAATACAGCACCCAGCCTCTCAGCTGGCCTGTCCCCCAGCCCGCTGATATGACATGCCCCACCCTGGCCAGGGCCCTCCCTCCAACACTGATCTGTCCACAGGGGCAGCCCTGTCGCCAGGCAGGTGCAATGTGCACGCTCAGAGTAGAGCTGAGCACGCTGGGCTTCCATCGTGGGCAACAGAACACAGTTGACAGCGGGGACCCTGTTGCTAAACTGCCTGGGTTTGAAGCCTGATTTTGCTACTCTCTGGCTGTAGGACCCTGGGCGAGTCACTCAGCCTCTCTGTGCCTCTGCTTCCTCATCTGTGAGATGAGGATAAGTGCAAGAGTTCCGTGGGAGAGTGGTCGTAAGGGTTACATGATGTAACACGTGGACAGCCCTTGGAGCAATGCTGAGCTCATAGTAAATTCTCAGGGTAGGGTGTGGGCAGGCAGAGGGGAGAGGGGACATTCTGGGAGGGGCAGTGGCACAAGCAAGGGTGTAGAGCCAGACTGAGGTGGGTCTTAGGGACAGGCGAGCTCACTGGCTCTAATTCCTGCTATTTTTTTTTTTCCTTTCACTCAAGCAAACTCGTTGGTTGGAGCGTAAGTGTAAGGAATGTTGTTAGTGGGGTGACTAGGCTAGTTTGTGCAGCTTCTTGTAGAAGTGAACTGCCCAAAACACTGAGGCAGGCTGGCAGGGTCCCTGTGGAGCCAAGGCCTGGCCTCTTTCCCAAGGCTGGTTTTTCTCCCCCAGGCTCGGCCATCGCCTACTCCGCGTACACGTTCCCGGACGCGCTGGTGTGCACCACCTTCCATGACTACTACGTGGCCCTGGCCGTGCTGAACACCATCCTCAGCACAGGCCTGTCCTGCTACTCCAGGTACCAGCGCCCTGACCCAGTGGGAGGGGAGGGGAGGAAGGGCCTAGCATGCAGCTCCATGGGCCCTTTGAGGGTCCCGGTAAGAGGTGGGCTCAGTGGAACGGGCACGTGGGAGCTGGGACTCAGTGGACTTCCTATGGCTGGGCAGGACTGGCTTCCCGGACATGCAGGCTGTGCAGTCACCCCATGCCCTGTGCTCAGAGAGCCTCATATTTGGTTTAATACTCTGCTGTCTTGAACTTCTTAATAATTTTTGAACAAGGGAGCCCTGCACTTTGGTTTTGTACCAGGCCCTACAAACTATGTAGTGGGTCTTACTACTACTGGGTAAGTTACTTATCCTCCTTGAACTTCAGTTTGCTCATCTATAAAATGGGGCCCTTACATATACCTCTGTGGTGAAGGTAGGGATTACAGGTAATGTACCCAGGGCAGCTGGGACAAGCCTGGCACAGAGATGATGCCCCATAAAAAGGTGGTCCGCTAACAGTAAGTGATGGGCCTGCTGCCAGGTGCACGTGATGAACGGGGATGATATTCAAATGTCTGATGCGTCCCCATGCTATGAGTCATGCCCAGCTCACTGGCTCTAATTCCTGCTATTTTTCTAACTTTGTGTTTTTGTTTTTTTTTTTGAGACAGAGTCTCACTCTGTTGCCCGGGCTAGAGTGCCGTGGCATCAGCCTAGCTCACAGCAACCTCAAACTCCTGGGCTTAAGTGATCCTCCTGCCTCAGCCTCCCGAGTAGCTGGGACTACAGGCATGCGCCACCCTGCCTGGCTAATTTTTCTATATATTTTTAGTTGTCCAGCTAATTTCTTTCTATTTTTAGTAGAGTTGGGGTCTGGCTCTTGCTCAGACTGGTCTTAAACTCCTGAGCTCAAGCGATCCTCCCGCCTCGGCTTCCCAGAGTGCTAGGATTACAGGTGTGAGCCACTGCGCCCAGCCTATTTTTCTAACTTTCACTCAAGAAAACTCACAGGTTGGAGTGTGAGTGCAAGGAATGTTGTTATGGGGATAAGTACACTAGATTATTCAGCTCTTTGTAAAAGTGAACTGCCCCAAAGCTCTAGTTCCCTAAATTACTTAGGATGCTTTGCAAATGGTTGTGTCAGGGTGACAGCCCTGTCTAGATAGCGCCAAGGTACTGGGTCTTTCCAGGCTGGGGACCTTCTGCTCAGGTCAGGAAAAGCACTGAGGCACACCTGAGTTCGCTGTCCCCCAGCGGCTACCCACCTAGGACTGCTCAGCCCGCCACACTCCTCCTCTCCAGGGAAAAATGGAGGGTGAGATATGCCCCTGTAACTTCTCCAGAATGATTTTGGCTCCAGCTTCCTTTGGGTGGCACTCAGGATTTGTGGGACTGAGGGAGAGTAGGCAAGTCTCCCAAACTTGACAAACTGGTTTTTTTTTTTTTTTTTTAGTGGAAAAATAGATTCTAAAACAGCATCAGGAATACTTGCCCCAACTTGCCTTCCATTTACCTGTCCTGAGAGCTGCTTTCTGTGGGAGTGAAAGTCTCCTTTCTAGGAGTTCCCACTGTGGGTGAAGCTGGTGTAACGCACGTACAAAGGTCACACAGGTGCTGAAAGCAGCCCCAACGTGTGGATGTGTGGGCTCTCGGACGGGCACTGGCCCAGGAACCTGGACACCTGGACCTGGTCCTTGGACCAGTCACTGCCACTGCCTGGTGGCTCCTCCAGGGCCATGTGGCTCTGGTGTTTGGAATTTAGGAGGAGAGGGAGGACAGCACTGTGGGTTGAGGAGGCAGAGAAGGCTTTGTAGGTGTGGAAGAAACAGCCCCAGAGTTAATGATCCAAGACTGCGTCCCCAGGGGCTCAGAATGCAAATCCTAGAATATTTGCTGCTTTTTTTTTTAAAAAAAAAAAAACAACTCCATGAATCACCCATAAGCCACCAGGGTAGCTTGTTGTCCTCTAGCCAGGAGTCCTCCCTGATCATTCAGATACAATGGATGGGTCTTTTGGAGGGGGCATGCCTGGTGTGTTTGGATAAACCTGTTTGGCAGGGCAGCTTTGACAGGCATCTCTTGAGTGCCCAAGTTTGGGGCTTCTCCCCTTGGCAAGGAAATAGATTATTTCTGTTTATTTATGGAGCACACCTGTGGCTATTCCACCCACCCACCCAACATTCCTTCAATGCCTGCCATGCCCCAGGAACCATGGTAAGAGCTAGGAGTGCCAGGAGGAGTAAAACGCGGCCCTCGCACGGTGCGGTAGGAGAGGCAGACTGTAGACTCCCCAGAAAACCCAGCATGGGGCCATGATTTCCTTTAGAGTGTAGACAAATAATGATAATGCAAAATACCACCTGCTTGGATACATGGAGGTTCTGAGAAGTGGCAGTAGTCCTAAGGAGGGAGGTGGGACACTTTAGCTGGAGAGGAGGGAAGGGCCTTTGCGGCAGAGTGAACAGCCCGGACAAGGGTGAGGATGCCAGAGAGGGTGGGCCGGTGCCGGAAGCCACAGGGAGCGTCAGAAACAGAGCTGCCAGAGCCTGCACAGGTGGGAGCAGGCGGTGGCTAGAGAGGGACTCAGAAGGCTGGCTGGGGGCGTGTGTGTCCCCTGGGGTCTGGCCCTTTGCTCATGAGGGAGGAGAAACTCTTAGGAAGGGAATTCTGTGCCCTGAGGGGCTTCTAGGTGTGTTAAGAGCCCCTGATGTGGGTGTTGCAGGGTGTCGGGGGCAGGGGATGGGGGGCCGTATTGGGACAGAAAGGGTGGAAAGGGGCAAAAGCCACATTCTCAGAGCCAAAGGGCGAGTGGATGTCCCATCTGTGGCCCTTCGAGTTCCCTTTGCACCTCGTCCTTGTTCCACGTTCC
>CM052442.1:98341288-98366990 GCA_028533085.1 Varecia variegata | reverse complement strand
GGGAGGGGAATGAGCGAATGCGTGCGTCCTGGAGCAAGGTGAGCGTGACCAGCCCCGGGTCTGCTCGTCCTGCGGGCTGTCCAAGTGCTTGCTGCACGGCACAAGGCACTGTAGACCATCCACATCCATGCAACGCATCCAACTGCAGATTGTTTTGACAAAGAGCTGCTGAATGAAATGCCCCGTGGTCAGTGCCGTGAGGGGAGAGATTAGCGTCCATCCCTGATAGAAAGTGAGCGGCCCGCGAGGATGCCCTGGCGGTGCAGAGGGGCAGGAGCTGGCCTGGAAGCGGGTTTAGGGGTTGGAGGTGGAGGTGGAAGGCTTGTGCACGCGCCTCTGCAAAGAACGAATTTTCCGCCGGCCCACTAGCTTCCAGCACTAGTTCCAGAATTCCGGTTGCTAATCCTTCCAGCTTTGTTGCAACAAGATTTATCAGGTTTTAGAACAGACTGGTATTGCATTGACCCTCTCTTAATGAAGGCTTCTCCTAAACTCCAGTGTTTCCTGCCAGCCTCATTCTGGGCAGAGGAGGCCGGGCTCCCTACAAACCAGCCGGTCAAGCCTCGGGTGCAGGCGGGCTTTGGAGACGGTGGGGCTGTGAGTGCTGTGGAGGGTGCCGTGGCTCTGGCCCCACTCAGCCTCTGGCTGTGGGGACACCCTGTGGCCTCACGTGGAATTGCACCTTGGTACTGGGAGGCCCCTCTCTGCCGCTACTGGCCCCTCTGTGGCTACTGCGCCTTCTGCCTTTTTTTTCTGTTGCTGTCTCTCTCCTGTTCTGCTTTTCTCCTTCTTTTGTTCCCTGTAGACTCGGCTTTGCAGCTGGAGAGGCTGGCCCTTTTGCCCCTGGGGAAGCACTTTATCAGGCCGGGCGAAATGTTGTCTCAAGTTGCAGGAAATCCATGCTTTGGGGGATGGCTCTCGCCGGCCACAGCCAGATTTCTCCGTGTGTAAGTGGCACAAGGGGCACGCTGTAGGAGTGACCCTCTCTCAACGCAGGATCGGCAGGGGCGGCAGTGCAGAGGGCAGGAGGGAGGGGGCCTGCCGGGGTGGACTGAGGAGCCAGTGGAGGCAGGTACCGTGGCTCTCGGGGTGTAGGGAAGGGTGAAGGCCGTTGGTGGCCTGAGGCCTGCTCAGCCTGCTTGGGGGAGGCTCGGGGCGGTGGGGGGGTGGTGCGACACTTGGGAGCCAGACAGCCCGGAGTTTACCTCCTACCTTTGCTTCTTATCGGCTCATCTGACTTTAGGCAAATCACCCAGAACCTGTCTGTTCACTCCTGTTGTAGCGTTCTAGTCCAACACAGCTATTAATACAAGATGGGGAGGGGAAGAGAATGGAGCCCCACAATACATACATTTTGTTTTGTTTTGTTTTTTTTGAGACAGAGTCTCTCTCTGTTGCCTAGGCTAGAGTGCTGTGGTGTCATCATAGCTCATGGCAACCTCAAACTCCTGGGTTCAAGCGATCCTGCTGCCTCAGTCTCCTGAGTAGCTTAGACTATAGGCGTGCACCACCACGCCCAGCTAATTTTTTTACATTTTTAGTAGAGACGGGGTCTTGCTCTTGCTCAGGCTGGTCTTGAACTGCTAATCTCAAGCAATCTTCCCACCTCGGCCTCCCAAAGTGCTAGGATTACAGGGGTGAGCCACAGCAGCCAGCCAGTACATATGTTACATATGTTTTTTAAAAGCTGCTGTTTAGTAAGCATGACTCTGCTACGCACGATTCTAAACACTCTGTAAGCATCATTCGTGAAATCCTTATAATAGGGAGATACCGTTATTGTCCCTCTGTTATACAGGAGGACTGGGAGGCACACAAATGTTAAGTGACCTGCGAGGTCATGTGGTCATACAGAGCAGTCAGGACTAGAATCCAGTGTGTCCTGATCAAGCATTCCACGTGAAATCACGGTACTGCGTGGACTCACCTCTCCCAGAGATTGTGGTTTAATCCACGGCTGTGGTTCTTGTTTGGGGGATGATGGATCGAGTTCCCTTCTTCCTTCTCCTTGAGCTTCTCTCCCTTCTCCACCCAGCACCTGCTGTGTACTTCTCTGATTTGGGGGCAGGGGCAGGAAAGAAGAAGCAGCATGCTAATGGGCTGGAGTGAAGCTGGAGCATGTCTTTGGAGGCTGTGGGGCTTCTCAGGGCCTGCAGAGGTGTCCCTTGCCCGTGGAGCAGGGATCCCTACGCAGGCCGTTTTTGCTTGGCTGCCCTGGGGACTGGGTGGAACACATCAGCCTGGACAATGTCCACATCTCAGGCATGCTTCTGGGCTGGGTCTGGGGGATCCAGACCTGGCCAGGCCTGATGCCTGTCTCCAGGGAGGGTTCCCCGCCCACCCATATGTGGGATACAGGCAGCAGTGGGGTTCATGGTCAGGTGGCTGCACTGGCTCATAAGGGACATGACAGCTAGGCCAGAAGCAATGGGCCCGGGCTCAGAGGGAGCACAGATGCTGTTTGCAGGAGAAAGGGCAGTCTTGTGGACTGGGACCGAGGGTCTGGGGAGCAGAGGTGGGAGTGGCAGCAGGACATAGGATCCCATCCCACCAGAGAGCGTGACTAGGGGCAGAGCTGTCAGGAGAGGTTGAGAGGGCCTGAATGCATGCGTTGCCTCTACAGAAGCATTGGGACAGCCACCCCAAGAGCCTCGGCGCAGTGCTCTGTGTAACACCCCTGCCGTCTTCCCAAAGGAGGACCCAGCCCTCCACAGTACACCTCAGCGTCCAAGCGGGCTCTGCACCTGTCCCTGCCTCCTGCACTTGGCTGCCAGCCAGGGCATGCGAGCACTTCCTTCCCTGGGCCTCCGTTCAGGGATGTGGTTTTGTGTGGACATCCTCCTGGCCCTCTCTGTCCTCCCCGTGTCCAGCCTGCCATCTGTGCTGCCCAGCTCCCCACACCCTCAGCTGCTGCCCCCCAGGCAGGACCCAGGCAGCCGAGGCCCTGTCATGTTCTTTCCGCTCTTCATGACGGTCAGCACCACTTGTTTTAATGTTGGTGTCATCTGTCTTTGGATAGGAGGCGGGTGGGGTGGCGAGGAAGGTGAGAAGGAAAGACTTCACATTTACGTAGTCTTCCCAGGCCAGCGGCCCTGTGCGTGGTAGAAATATTCTAGAAACCTCTCCAAGGCTCAAACACTGCTTGAACCAAGGTCTTCTGCGTGGGAATCACCTGGGTGGCTCCGGCCAGTTGGGTGCGTCTCAGCCTCTGCAGGGTGTGCTCACCCGGGGGTCTGTGCCTGTGGACCACCCACGCTCCCTCCACATCTCTCTGTCCTGGCGGTTACTAGACTTTTAAAAGGCTCTTTGGCAGTTAAATAACTTGGCCCGTGGATTTCGGCCAGTGCCTCCTCTCTGGCTTGGGCTGGATGCCACTGCTTCTCACGTGCTAGGAGATGGTTTCTCTGGGGATCTTTTCACCTCTGAGGTTTGTCACCTCCGTCTCAGGAGAAATGGATGAGGCTGGCCGCAGGAAGTTGTGCAAAAACGCCTGTCCCCTATTAATTAGCAGAGCCCTCAGCAGTTTTGAGCATGTGCATGTGTATGTGTATAAGTTACTGAAACTCTTTTCTTTCTGTTTCTCCCCTCTCTCCTTCCCTGATTTAGGTTCCTTGAAATCCAGAGGCCCAGGCTTTGTAAGCTGCTCCGCATCCTCGCCTTTGCTTATCCCTACACCTGGGACTCCCTCCCCATCTTCTACAGGGTAAAGGCCGCCGGCATCTGCTCTCTGCCTGTTGGCAACACCAGGGAGGTGGTTTCCTGAGTTTCTGGGGGTCAAAGCCTGTGCTGGGCACCTCAGGCCACAGCGGGAGCCCAGACCCAGGTGCTGCCGTGCTGGCCCTTGAGGAGAGGTTAGGAGACAGCATGGACAGAGAGGTCCTGGCGGGCAGCATGAGGGCTTGGGAACATTCGCAGAGCCGGGCAGGGCAGGCACCTGGGCTTCGGAGAGGGAGCCGTGTACTCACTGCCTGTCCCAGGGCAAGTTCTCTCCTCTTTGATTCCCCTCCGCTGTAAATGGGCATGATGATAACCCTGCCATCGGGCTGTGGGGAGGATTACACGAGTTACATGCAAGTTGGCTGGTGGCAAGAGTCCTGTACATGCACTGTTGTATATCACCATCAATTAGTGTACTGTCGATACTGAAGGGAAAGGTATGAATGAAAGGCTTAAAGGAGAGATGGGAATTGGAGGGAGAGCACAAAGGGAGAGGGTGCAGGAGGGACAACAAGGACAAGAAGGGGAAAGTCAATGCACTCCCAAATCACATGGGCCTGAGTTCAAAGTCTGGTCCCACTGCTCGCTGGCTGTGTGACCATAGTCAATGCACGTAACCTCTCTGAGCCTCAGTTTCCTCATCTGTAAATGAGGCTAACATCTCCTTCTTCACCAGGGGGTAATAAGGATCAACCAACGGATCTGATGGGCTCAGTGATGCCTGGCACGTGGCCAGTACCCAGTGAGTGGGGTCCCCCTCCCAGAGGCAGCATCTTGTGTGTTTGGGGCATGAAGCCCAGATGGCAGGGGTGAGGGGTGAGGGGTGAAGGGGAGGGGTGGAGCTCCACCCACCAATGGGGGCACTGAGCACATGCTCCACCTGTGTGGGTCTAGAGGAGACCCAGAGATAGGGGTGCAGCCTATTCCCCTCACTCCTCCTTGAGGGCACAGACCACATGCAGGAAGCCAGAGAGGACTGAGCAAGCCTGCCCCATGCCCCACCAGGTCAGGCGGCACAGACCTGCACTGTTGCTAGTGTTGTGCACTCTGCACTTGGCTGCATCAGACAGTGGGGCAGTAGGGAGGGGAGGTCTAATTCCAAACAGTGACGTTGATACTGGGATCAGCCTGCCTGGATTCCAGTCCTGCCTTCACTATTTACTAGTGGTTTTCAGGTCACTCTCTGGCCCACTTTCCTCATCTGCAAAATGGGCCAAATAGTCTGCCTTGTGGTAATTGTTGCGGCTCAGATGAAACGATGCATGTGAAAGGCATGGCCTGGTACCCTCAATGAGTGGTAGCTACTATAGTTACTTGTAATAATACAAAAACTATACTTACCTCTGACACAGTATCGTGGCCATAATTAATACTTTTTGATGACTCAGAAGGCCTTCCAGGGACTCCTGGGCCTTAAAGCCTTAATTAGGAGCATTAGGAGTTCAGTGGATGTGCCGATTAACAGTGAGTTCAAGTGTGAATAGACCACTTTTTACTATACAGTTGACCCTTGAACACCACGGGATGGAACTTATACATGGATTTTCTTCTGCCTCTGCCACCCCTGAGCCAGCAAGACCAACCCCTCCTCCTCGTCGTGATTTTCTTAATACCATTGTCTTTTCTCTAGCTTACTTTTTGTAAGAATATGGTATGTAATACATATAATGTGCAAAATACATGTTAATCTACTGTTATTGGTAAGGCTTTCTGTCAACAGGAGGCTATTAGTAGTTAAGTTTCTGGGGAGTCAAAAGTTGTATGTGGATTTTCAACTGCATGGGAGTCAGCACCTCTAAACCCTGCATTGTTCAAAGGTCACCTGTACTTATATTTTACCCCCAGAAAGAGTAGCAATGTATATAATAGGATTTTTCTTTTCTCTTCCTTTCTTTTTTTTTTGTAATTAAATAACTCAAAGACTTTGATGAGCATTTGCGGGATTGAAACACAATTATCAAGGGTCTCATTCGATCACACTCAGGATAGGAATTCTGCCCACACGTCCCTGAGAGTTCCCTCCTCCAGGCCACAGATCTGAGGTGACAAGGGCCTTGGCCTCTGGAGTCCATGCCTATGTGGCAAGATGTGTGGGTGTCAGAGCCCAGTCCCAGCTGCAGGTGCTGAGAAGGAAGAGGGCCTACCTACGGCCTGGCCTCCTCCCAACGCCTGATGTTTCTTTAAATACCTGCAGCTATTCCTGTTCCCAGGGGAGAGTGCACGAAACGAAGCCACCTTATACCACCAGAAGCACATGGTCATGACCCTCCTGGCCACTTTCTTGTACTCTGCACACCTGCCGGAGCGCCTAGCCCCTGGACGCTTTGACTATATCGGTAAGTGGGCGATGGCCCTGCCACTCTGCTTGTTGCCCTCCTGGCTGATCCCTGATTCCAGCGCATGTAGCTGCAAAGGGGCAGGCAGGGGCCGGGAAGGAGGCCAAGGTGAGTGATGTTGCATGTTGACAGGGCCCAGGATGTCCATCGCCAGTGCATTGCCAGGTAGGATGGGGAGCAGGGGGGCCCCAGGACCCTAAAGCATTCAGATGGGGCATGGGGCCAGCGAGTTCTATTGTTACCTAAAACATGGAATCCTGTTATTAAACGAGCACTGAGGGTAGCCATGGAGAGGAAGAGGAAAGGCAGGTGCAGATGGCCCTGAGGGTCACAGACAGCAGGGAGCTGTGCAGGGGAAAGTGCCTGTCCTGTGTGTGGTGGGTGGGAGGGGGCCGGGAGTCTGGGTAGAGCAGGAGTTCTCAGGGTGTAGTCTGAGGACCAGCAACAACAGCACCATCTGAGAACGTGCAGATCCTCTTGTCCTGCCTCAGACCTCCTGAACCGGAAACTCCGGTAGAGGGGCCCAGCACGCACAGAGAAGCTGTGCCATCCTCCAGGTGGGCATGAGCTCACAGATGTCTGTGAAGTGATGTGGTGGAGAGGATTCATCAGAGTTTCAGGGGGTTTACACCTGCTGGCAGGGGAGGCAGGGTGGGGCACTGCAGAATGTGTCGCCCCCTCCCTGGCTCTGGGACTGGCTGGGAGGAGGGCAACCTTGGGTCGATTCTGGTGATGTTGACAAGGGTTTGGGGTGAGAGTTCCTTAGATAAGTACTGTGGGAATCAGAGGGCCAGTCGCTGTCCCCACCGTGGCAGGAACCTTGGTTCCCCCCCCAAGCCCGTTTCCTTCCTGATTTTCTGTCTCCTCTCACCTAAGAGATGTGACCAGATTTGCTGTTTGATCTGATTAGAATTTTATCTCCTTTTCTTCTTTTGTCCTGCCAAGAGGGATTGCAACTAGCAAAATGCTCAGAGAGCAGATTTCGAAAAAGGAAGGAAAGGAGAGGGCAGGGGATTGGCGGCAGCGCCCTGCCTGCCATGCCTACCTCCCCAGTCCCACCTTAGTGAAGTAGAGGTGGCTGTGTATAAGTCTTGGGGGCTTCAGAAAAAATAGGCCTGGGCCTTATTTTGCCACTGCTCTGGCTTCTTAATCACATTTGATTTATTCATTTCTATCCCATCCTCTTGGGCCTAGGGGTAGAGTTGAAAAACGTACAGGGGGAAATTTGCTAGACAACCGTATGTGACAGATCACTAAGAGATTTAGGAAGTTCTCAGTCCTTGAACAACTGAGTCTGTTGGAGGTAGGAGTCCTCTGGCGCCAGCCCCTGAGCCCCAGCCTGGGAGTGCTGGCCTGGCATGTTAGTGTTGGCCACAGGAAGCTCCTCGCTGCTCCTGTCGGGCAACATTGTTGAAATAACTCTTCATGCTTTGGCCACAGTTCAGATACATCCAATGCTGATGGCTCTTTCTGCCTTTCATCTCATGCCCTAATGAAGATGGGTTTGAGCTGCAGCTGGTAAATGTAATTAGTCACCACTCTGCTGGGCGCAATGTCCTTGGAGGGCCTGGCTCTCTGTTGGAGAAGAAACCACTTTGCTGCATCACATGCAGATTTGGAAATCATACCCAGCCCATTGGCCTGGTAAAGCAGGGGTGGCATCTCCGGGCACATCTTCTTCCTGGGGAGCAGAGCTGGGGGTGCTGGTAGCTCCCAGCTATAAGGAACTCACCAGACGTCCACTTGGGACTCCTCGACCCTCCTATACTCTTGTTCCTGATTCTGCTCCCGCGCAACAGTAGAGGTGGCTGGGCTGGATCTTGCCTAGGACATATTTATTGAATACTTCTTGTGGGATAGGTCCTGAACTTTTTTTTTTTTAACCGAAGGAGAATCCTTATATAACTTCCATGTTGTATTCATTTGCAAGGGCTGCCATGACAAAGTGCCACAGACTAAACAACAGAAATTTATTTCCTCACAATCCTGGAGGCGGGAAATCTGAGATCAAGGTGTCAGCAGGGTTGGTTTCTCTCCTTGGTTTGTTGACGGCCATCTTCTCTCTCTGTCTTCTCATGGCCTTCTCTCTGTGTCTGTGTGTGTCTGTGTCCCAATTTCCTCTTTTTCTAAAGACACCAGTCTTACTGGATTAGGGCTCACCCTAATGACCTCGTTTTTACTTAATTGTCTCTCTAAAGACCCTGTCTCCAAATATGGTCACATTCTCGAGGTCCTTGGGGTTAGGACTTCAACATATAGAATTATTGAGGGACATAGTTTAGCCCATAACAAGTGTGGTCTTCTCATCTTACTCCTGGTGTCTGATGGTTGTCCCCAAAAGCAGTCCCTGTCCCTGGGCATTAGAATCCTTTTCTCACCAACCACCAAATCAGCTTGTCTCTGCCTACCGCCACCCCTCTCTACTGGGCTCCCACCTCTCTGGACGAGCTCTGTGTGAGCTGCCTCCAGCATGTCATCAGGGAGGAAGAGTCCCTGGGCATGTCTGTGGTGATCCAGCAGTAGGGAGAGGACCACTTGGGAAGTGGCCAACAGAAAATTTGGCCGACTTCTCCTGGCATTGAAGTCCAATGTGAGCTGACTAGCACAGACTCTCAAGAGATGCCCTTTGGCAGAGCGTGGTGCCTAACTTTCTCATCTGGAAAAGGAGGCTGCTGGATAAGCTGTTTTAAAAAGGAATGTGGTTTTCTCTGATAGCCTTTTTATTTTTCTCTTATTGATTTTTAAAAATAAATTTATTAAGGTATATTTTACGTATTCAACAATTCCCTGATGTCAAGTGATACTTTCAGTGAAATTTACCAAGTTGTACAACCATCACCATAAATTGGTCTTACAACCTCTTCATCCTCCCGATTAGATCCCTCACACCCATGTACTGTTAATCCTTGTTCCCACCCCTGCTTGAGGCGGCCACTAATCTATTCTGTCTTTAAGGATTTGCTTATCCTGGGCATTCCATGTAAATGGAATCATACAATATATGGTCTCCTGTTTGGCTTCTTTCATTCAGCATCATGTTTTGTTTGTGTTTATGTGTGTATTTACAGACAGGGTCTGGCTGCTTGAACTCCTGGCCTCAAGCCATCCTCCTACCTCAGCCTCCTGGTAGCTGGGACTATAGGCACACACCACTATGCCTTGCTAATTTTTTTATTTTTTGTAGAGACCGGGTCAGGCTATGTTGCTCAGGCTGGTCTTGAACTCCTCGGCTCCAGTGATCCTCCCTCCTTGGCCTCCCAAAGTGCTGGGATTACAGGTGTGAGCCACCACACCCGGCAACATCATGTTTTTAAGCATACGTGCCATAGTGTATATCAAAACTCCTTTTCTTTCTGTCGCTGATCTCTATGGGCTCTTGTGTGTTTGCCCCAGGTCACAGTCACCAGCTGTTCCACGTGTGTGTGATCCTGGCCACGCACATGCAGATGGAAGCCATACTTCTGGACAAGACTCTGCGGAAGGAGTGGCTCTTGGCTACCTCCAGGCCCTTGTCATTCCCTCAGATAGCCGGAGCCATATTTCTGTGCATCGTCTTCAGCCTCTGCAACATAATTTATTTCTCAGCTGCTCTGTATCGGATTCCCGAGCCAGAATTACATAAAAAAGAAACATGATTCAGATCATAAGCTTTTCATGCCAGATGTCAACATTAAGCTGCAACACCCTAGCCACCATAAGCTGGTGGCATGGTCCTGGCTTACGATGGCCTAAAATACTCATAATGATTGGTGTCTTGGCATTTTTGAATGAGTTCATGCCAAAAAGGTATTTAACTGAGGAAATGTCTCTACATGTGCACTGATTCTGTGTGTATGGTTTTTAAAAGAGGAACAGGGGTTCAAGCAAAGTCCTTGTTAAGGCAAATTATTGATACTTCGTTAAGTTTTAAATTTACTTAAAACAGGGTTTTTCATTCTATTTAAACAGTTGGATTAAGCACATTGCCCTTGTAGCTTTGTGTTACTCTTTAAAAATGGATCTTATTTCATTTGATGAATTTCACATAGCAAAGCTTCTCCTGAGAGCTCCTGTAGTGGCCTGTCAACTAGTCTGGGAGAGTGAGTGGGGAAGGACACTGGGAGGACCTGAGAAAGAGGAAGTTGGTCACTGGGAGCCCTAGGGACTGGGAAGACATTCCAGAATGAAGAGACCGGACTTGTGGGAAAAGGGGACCCTCCTTTTGCTCTGTTCCCACAAGTCCATTCTGCCTTCAAAGTGCAAATTCTCATGTCATTATGGATTTGGAGTTTGTAAGTTTTTTTCTTCAAAGTCCACAGCTGAGTGTCATGTGTTCTGTTACGCTCTGTTTTCTTGTGGCCAGTTTGATCTGCAAAGTATTGTGCAGTACAGATAAAATGTGTTCAACTATGGGAGCTGTCTGAGTTAATCCCCATTGGTTGTGCTCATGTGTCACCTTTTAAACCAAAAAAGGTTGCTATATTTGGGGATGTCATGAATTTGATAATGCATCAGCATTTCAAGTATGCTGCTGCAAAAGTTAGTATTCATGTGCGGAGGATGTCAACAGCCTTGCCAATGGGATGGTCAAATATAGTGTTCTCAAGCTTTACTATGAACCAGGAACACCTGGTAAGCTTGTGACAGATGCAGATTCTTGGAGCAAACCAGGATATTCTGCTTTACTGGGTTAAAGGTGAGTTTTGTAGAGGAGATCTGCACAGGAGGCAGTCTCCCAGAGGATGCTAACATAGGAGGGCCTGGGGCCAAACTTGAATAAGTGCTGGTGCCACACATTCTGAAGGCGTGGGCCTATCAGCTTTGTTTTGCTTTATCTGAGTTTCAGCAACTCATCACCTAAAGGCATGTCCCCCACTTTCTGTTCCAGACTTTTCTACTCTGAATAGTACTAAGATGCTGAGCATTTTCTCATTTTGTTGCACTACCAATTAAAGTCCAGTATTTCATGGTGTTTTCAGGGAGTACAGAAATGCTGATGCAAAACAACTTTTAACAGAGGCCCATCAAACCCTGATCTGCACTTGGTAATGACGTAGGGGACCTCTATGACAATGCAGGATCCTCTTTACTGACTCAGGAATACTCCCATATCTTAGAATACTGTCTCTACCGTTAACCAGCTCAGACACTTGAATGGCCTTGTAAATAGTTCATATTCTAATCCTCTGAGGACAAGTAACAATTTGTATTGGATGAGAGTGGTTAAGAAATATGATTTCATTAGTTTTATTATACTTCCTGTGGTGAAGGCAGACTGATAAAATTATATGGGATGGCAAATTTTTGGTACATTAATTACAAACTGCATGACAAAATTTGTTTTTTTTGGCACCAACCTGACATTGTGTGAAATTTCACACCAGCAGGGTCTGTGGGCTTCCATTTCATCTTACTATAACTTTAGATTTATGGTTTAAAAAAGGTCCAAAGTTTAAACACCTTTTTCTAATATTGCCAAAGACATAAAGTGCTTTAAATTCTCTTGTTTATAGATGATAAAATAATGTTCTCTGTTTAGCTCAGAAATAGGTGAGAGATAAGTGATCAATTTGAAGGACTTTTAGATTATTTAATCTTTGCTTATGTCACTTTTTCATCATGCTTAATGATGAAAATGGCATGTTAAATCAACAAAATAAGATCAAGTACACAATGTTTTTATAAGTTTGGTAAACTTTAGTCCCATTGTATACTTTTGGGGACAGTGCTATAAATTAAAATTTTATAAAAGGTTGGATCACACTGATTTGGAAGCTTCTAATGCAAAATGAGACTAGGATCAAATATATTAATTATCATTAAGTATTAAGTAATAGACATTCGATGTCTAATGTAGGTATAGTTTTATCCAAGCCATCTCAGAAAGTTTGTCAGGGAGTCAGTGGAAGACCTCGCTGGAAAGATGTCTTTTAATGAACTGGTTCTCATTCTCTAAAAACTGTCTCAATGCACTTGAGAGATGTGACACACTCCTATTGGTGACGACTGCTTGCAGCATGGCACTGTCTCAGAAGGGAATGTGGTGGGGAGGCGCGCTCCTAACAAGACGTACCTCCCCCTCCTCCCCTTGCTTGCGAAACAACGCTCTAAAATTTACTAGACATTACAGTTGTCATAAAACTTGAATGTGTTTGAATGAGGCCATTTTAGTCAACTCTACATCTCTTCCCTCATTGAAGGGTTTCATTTCCCATTGCTCACTTTTTAGAAAATAACTCTCAACTTTTTTCAAAAGAAATGAATGTGTAATTGTTGCTAGAACACTGCAAGGTCTTTTGAGTACAACATGATTTAAATATTTGGTCTGCTGCAAAGTGGTTTGTTTTTTGTTGTTGTTTGTTTGTTTTTTGTGGTATACTGCTCACATGAGAGGTTCTGAGGAAGGTGGAGTGGAATAGAATGGTTTTTTCAGATATGTTCGGGAAACCGTCGTTTGAATCTATTGTGTTCCTTTTTATATGAAACGCCGATCAGCCGATCAACACTGTACGACACTTTATAACATATTAGTTGAATGCCAGCCTCTGATTTGCTAGTCAGCCATGCATTATGGCAAAGACCTATGTCCAAACTCAGAAATGTTCTTCCAACTTACATTAATGTCTGGTTTTCTTGAACTGTATGAGAGAAAAAAATAAATAGAATGTATTTATTATCATAAAATTGTCCTGGTTGCCACTTGATTTGGTTATGTTTCACCCACCGTACTGCAAACCTGTTCATTCCTCATGAGAAAATACTCCCTGTGCCTGGTAAATCATTAAACGAATGATTAGTGCTTGGTATGTATAGAACGGATGCCGTCCTAGAAGCTGGGGAAAACAGTGAATAGAAACTATGATGTCCCTCCTCATGGAGCTAGTGTTCTGGTTGGGCAGGAAGACAAGATATATAGGTAAATTCAGATAATTGCTGAAAAGAAAATGGGCCTGGTGAAGGATTAGGGAGAAGGGTGGTAGGGCAGGGGAATTGGACAGCCACCTATAAGCTGGCATTTGAGGAGAGACTTGGTAGGCAAAAAGGAAGCAGGCTTGCCGCTGTGTTGGGGAAGCCATTTTAGGCAGAGGCAGCAGTTAAGTACCAGGGCTCCATGGACAGCAAGTGCGTGTTCTATTACTAGGTAGGATGGACATCAGGCCGCTGCAGAATTGTGTAACTCCAGAAAAACGTCTGGATGACTTGATTGCCATGAATTCTGAAATTTTCCTGAGTTTTCTTCCTGGAGGATTGCCTAAAGAGCTTTTTATGTCCCCTTGGTCTTTTTATGGAATGCTTCAACTCAGTAATAAATGCATTTCAGACAAACAGTAAGTTGTTAGTCTCATACTCTTCATGCTAAGCAACGGATTTCTAAAAGTGGCTTAACTTTGACCTCCTCCAGAGTATAAAATGAAAGGACCTCAAACAGCATTTAATTCAGCCCTTTTAAAATTCATTCAATAGAAGATAAAAACTAAAAGAAACAAAAAAGAAAAAACTAAAAAAAAAGTTAAAATGTGTTCAGTGGTGTAAAATGCAGATTCTCAGGCCCAAGTGTACTGACACAGACTACCAAAGGAGAGGGAAGGGGTCCAGGAGTTTTGAATTTTTAGCAAAAGCCATAAGTGATTTTTTTTTTTTACATTTACAAAGCTGTTTATTAAATTATACAAAAATATGCAATTAGAAATTGTGTTCATTTCCTTCCCACGAGCTGGCATTTCTAAGGCCATATTGCATTTGTTCTGAGGTTTGACAGTTGAAGCCATTCACTGGTGCTGGTGAAGATTAAAGCCCCCTCACCCCTAAAGATTTCAGTGATCATGCCCATTGGCACTCGAGGTGCTTGGATTAGCCCTCTTAGTCCCCCCAGAGAGTAACCTTGTCATGAAAACATCTGACAGAAATAGGGGATGAGGTCTACAAAATGGAAAGTGTGGTATTTCTCTTGTGCTGGTAATTAGCAAATTGGAACAGAAGGTACAAAACTGTCAAAAGAAGAAAATCTCAATGATGGTTGTGTACATAAGTGATTTTTAATATAAGGGCATTAAAGAAGTACTGATATAGTTCAACTATTTTTAAAATATATATAATATCAGACTTAGAAAAATGTTGCAAAATAGTACAAAAAATTCACAGGTACTTTTTCCCCTTCCCCATTTCGATATGTATAACTCCCTTCTCCAACAGTGAGAAAGCCAGCTCCCATTAGCCACAATGTATTTACTTATTTGCTCAATCCTAGAATGCACAGAATGTTTCAGAGTAACATTCAGATACAGAATGTGGGGAAAAGAAGTCTACCGATTAGAATTCAAGCTGTTTCAAGTTCCTTTTGTCTTGAGCCTGAAAGGCAGCCTGCGTCTAAATAGTCAAAATTATTTGGGTTAGTTATTTCCCCCTTTCTCTGTGAGTGTGCTATTTTGGAAATATAATTCAGATCACTGGTTTCTTTTTGTGTGAATTTTACAGTCTTCCCCCAACCTGGCTGATTTTGTGTTTTCAGTATGTAAAACATTAACATCCAACCATTTATTTTATAAATAACCTGTGGAGAAACATTCGCATGGCCTGGGAATGTGAGATAATGTTTCCAAGGCCACCGAGTGACTGGCAGGGCCAGCGAGGGAACAAGGTGTGTGCAGTGTGTCTCAGCTCCCAGGGCAGTCCTGTCCATTCTACTGCCTTCCCTTAAGCACTCTGGGCTTGAGCAGTTTCTGGTCATTGGTGTTCATGCGTGTCCACAGCTGGACTTGCTAATCTGGGCATTTGGTTTCATTTGGCATTTGGCTAATCTGGGCATTTGAATATATGGTTTCAAATTTGTGTAGTGTCAAC
The DNA here is from genome assembly GCA_028533085.1 of Varecia variegata. Classification (NCBI taxonomy): domain Eukaryota; kingdom Metazoa; phylum Chordata; class Mammalia; order Primates; family Lemuridae; genus Varecia; species Varecia variegata. The sequence continues at coordinate 98,352,117 of CM052442.1, read as the reverse complement.
CCCTCTTCAGTGATTTGCATAAGGCCCTTGCTAGTCCAGTTGGACAGTTTCTAATAAAGTCAAACTTAACACAGAAGACCCACAGTCCCACCCAAGAGAAATAAAAACACATCTACGTAAAGACCTTTACACAAGCAATTATGCCAGTTTCATTTATAATTGCCAAAAAGTAGAAACAACCTGAGTCTCAACTAGTGAATGGCTAAATTGTCCTGCATTATACAATGGAGTAGTACTCAGCAATGAAAGGGGATCGAGTTACTGGTATGTGTCCCACATGGGTGGATCTCAAAGCACTATGCTGAGTGAAAGAAGAGACATTCTGCAAAAGGCAAAACTATAGGGAGGGAAATCACCAAAGTGGTTGCCAGGACCTGGGACTAGGGGAAGGTGACTGACTCCATAGGGGCAGCACAAGGGGTTTTCTGGTGTGGTGGAAATACACCTTGGATTACGGTGGTAGTTACAGGATGGTGCACGTTCCTCAAACAGATAGAATGATACAATTATAATAAAATGGGCGATTTTACTGTATGTAAGTTATACCTCAAGAACCTGATTTTAAAAAGAAAAAAGCCTGTGGGTTCTCCTCCCTACCCCTCTCCTGCCCTCACCTCTGGTCTGTATTTCTAATTCTAGGGGAAAATGCAAATCTTTTACTGGCTATGGAGAGCCCTTGACCATTTTTTTTTTTTGTGAGACAGAGTCTGGCTCTGTTGCCCTGGCTAGAGTGCCATGGCGTCAGCCTAGCTCACAGCAACCTCAAACTCCTGGGCTTAAGTGATCCTCCTGCCTCAGCCTCCCGAGTAGCTGGGACTATAGGCATGCGCCACCATGCCTGGCTAATTTTTTCTATATATATTTTTAGTTGGCCAGATAATTTCTTTCTATTTTTAGTAGAGACAGGGTCTTGCTCTTGCTCAGGCTGGTCTCAAACTCCTAACCTCGAGTGATCCTCCTACCTCAGCCTCCCAGAGTGCTAGGATTACAGGCATGAGCCACCGCGCCCGGCCCTTTGACCATTTTTGAATAGAGAAATGGTATAATGAATTGGTACTTTTAAGCAAATTAATAAACCAGAGGTTTAATATGGATAGAAATGAGGGAGGGAGAAGAAACTGGCCTAAAGAGAATGTGGAGGCAGTGCAATGTGACTAGGTCCTCAACTGGGATGTTCTTTGAAGGGATGGATTCATTCATTTCTTCAAAACATGTATGGAGCACCTACTCTGCTAGGAACCAGGCATGCAACAATGCCATCTAGTGAGGCTGTGGGGATAAGCTGGCAGAGGAGACAGGAATGAACAGTGACTGCAGATTGGGATGTGAGTGCTGAAGCAAATTAACAGGTGCGCAACTTGGGGAGGGCAGTGGGTGTGGGCTTAGGGGGTCCAATATCCAGAGCAGGGTAGTTGGCAGATCTGCTGGGAACTAAAGATGAGGTATTGTTGGAGAAAAGGAGGGAGGAGAGTGTGACAGCAGAGAGAATGGTGTTTGAGCCCCATGTGTTCAGGGCACTGCAGTTGAACATGGCTGGAGAGCGCAGGAGGCAGTGATGAGTGATGAGCCCGTAGTGGAAGGGGCTCAGGGCCCTGTGGAGGGTCCTGAGCAAGGAGGAGCCACCTCAGAGTTTCATGCAGACCTGTGATTTAGGGGTGAGCTGGCTGCAAAATGGAAACTGGGTTGGAGCGGGGCACAGGGAGGCCTGTTAGGACAGTGCTGTAGACATCCAGATGAGAGAAGGTAATGGCCAAAGGAGGCAGAGAGAAGTGGAGAGGCTTGAAGGCTATTTAGTAGGTAGAACTGTTAAAGTGTAGTGATTGAATGTTGGAACAGAAGGAGAGGGAAAAGCCAAAGATGGTGCCTTAGACTCTGGCTTAGGTGATGCCATCCACTGAGTGGGAGCAGGTTTGGGAGAAGACATTAGGATGTGTTAGGTTACGTGGGACATCCAAGTAGAGAATCCAGAAGGCAGTTGGATATATGGGTCTGGAGTTCAGAAGAGCAAATGTGAAGGGGATGTGAAGCCATGCGACTGCCTGAGAGTGGGGAGAAGGCACAGCTAGTGACTATTAGGTTTGCTCAGAGTGGGAACCTGGAAAGTATGTAGAGGACAGAATGCAGTTAATGGAAAACTTAGATAGTGATCTTAAGGCTTGTGAAACAATAGCTGCAGGTGTCTGTAGAGTCCAGAGGTTGTAAATTTAACTCTGACCACAGGGGGTTGTGGAACCGGTTACTGTTTAGAAAAAAATTCACCGTCCCCAAACTTCCATCCAAACCTCCTATAAAACCCACTGCTCTCCCCTTCCTGGCATCGACACTTTTTTTGGCTTCCACCCATCTGCACCCAGATGCTCAAATAAACAGCATTTTGCTACACCTGAAGCTTCATGTGTCTCCCTCTTGGCTCCAGACCTAACAGTGACCAGCTCAGAATCCTGAGCCATGACATTTAACAGAGAAAAAAGGACCCACAAATGAGATTCAGAAAGAGGAGCTAGAGAGCTAGGAGAAAAAATAAAGGCATAGAAAGAGGGGCACGGGCAACATTTTTTGGTGTTGTTGAGAGGTCAAGTAAGACAAGAGTGGGGAAGGACCAATTAGATTTAGCATCAATGAGGTGGTGATCTTGGTGAGGAGAGTTCCAATGGAGAGACTGAGGCAGAAGCCAGAAAGGAGAGCAAGTACGAGGTAAGTAGTCAGCAGCCAGGCCCAATTCCTAAACGGTACAGATCGCAAACTCTCACTTGACAACAAAGTCCTAATTGTTCAAAGGCTTCAACATAAAAAGCAAAGCAATAGAAGCACTGGGAAAAAATATGGGAAATTAAAACACACCAACCAACCTCAGAGTAGGTAAGAGTTTTCCTAGTATGATACAAAACAGAAGCCATAACAGAAAAGATTGATACCTTTGGCTACCAGAATTTTTTTTCTAAGCTGTCACAAAACATATATAAATGAAATAAGAACCAAAATATGAACTATAAAAATATTTGAACTCATATTTTGGATGAGGGTTAGTTTTTTCAATATAAGAAGAGATTTTATAAAACAATAAGAAAAACTAATCACCCAATAGAATAATGAAGCAAAGAATATGAACATAGTTCATAGAGAAGAAAACACAGATGGCTCTTAAATATAAGAATAGACATCCAACCTCCTTTATCATAAGAACAATGAAAATGTAAACTACAATGTGATTTTTTTCACCTACTAGATGAATATATATTGAAAAGTTTGTTAACACTTTGTTGTCTGAAAGTAGTGGAGAAACAGGCACTCTCATGCAGGCTGGTGAAAGTGTGCATTTGGACAACTTTTATGGAGGACAATTTGGCAATACTTGTGAAACATTACACACATATATACTGATTCAACAATTCTGCTTCTTGGAATTTATCCTACATAAATATCCTACATATTTACTTGCACTGTATGAAATGTATTTCCAAGTTTATTCACTGTAGCTATATTTATAACAGCAAAAATCAAAACCATCCTAATGTCCAATGTAGAGGTTGAAAAGGTATGATAACTTTTTTACCTAAGAGTCACAGCTGACATTACTATAACAAAAGACAGGTTAACAAGATAAAAGGATAACAGATTTATTTAATGAAAGTTTTACATGACATGGGAGCCCTCAGAAATGAAGACCTACAGACCCAGGGAAAATTGTCCATTTTTATATTTAGATTCGATGAAGAATGGACAGTCGTGTAGAAATGTGATTGGACAAAAGGAGTATGAACTAATAGACTGAGAGGGAACCCAGAAAAGCCTATCTGTTCAGATTCTTCTTGGCCTCTCTGTGTAGCATTCCTTTCTCTGGGGTATATGGCAGGATCCTTCTGGAATGAGAGTCGTATGACCTACTATCAGACAAGGTTGATCAAAGAATTTCATTATGGCCAGCTCCTACACAGAAAGGTGGGGGAAGGTTAGAGTAATATTTCTAGGTTTTTCTAAAGTAATATTTCTGGCTTACTTTGGGGAAGAGGAGTTCTAGTTTCTGTCACCTGTCTTGGGGAAGAGGAATTCTGTTTTTTATGACTTGCTTTAGGGGAGAAAGAGGGATGGGAGACAGAAGGGCAGAAGGTTGGAGGAGAGACTTGATTTCTGATGCTGCTTCTGAGGCCTTCCAATCTCCTTTAGTTCAAAGTACTCAGCATTTCAAAGAGCCATACTTTGGGGAATTGTTTTCTGAGCCACAACACCAACAATATGGGCCAAGGATATTAAACTATCCTTACCAGTGCTATGATCCTGTAGGAAGTCGAGAAGGCGCTAGAGTTCCATGAAAGCACAGATGTAGATGTATGATAGTTACCAGCTAAGGGGCAAAGTTTGAAGTGAGATAGAATCAGTTCATCTAAGACAAGAGTAGTTTCTGGACGTTGTTCCTCAAGGGCAGGACCAAATTTTATTCATCTCTGTAGGCCTAGGATACTAGCACACCAAGAAGACTGATAAAATAATGTATATATAAGAAAGAGCTGGAGGAACCAGACAGGGAAACCCAGGAAAGGTGAATGAGAAAGAGAAAGCAAGACAAAATGATGCGGTGACATGGCTCCAAGCCGGGCATAGCAATGCCGACCTCTGATTCAATTCTGGAATTGCCGTCCCGTTGAACTTCCTGTGATGTAGGAAAAGAAACCCTCAGTTTCCTCAGCGGATAATGGAAGGGGATGTCAATATGCTACTTCCCTAAAAAAAAAAAATATATATATATATGTATATGAAAATGGAAGGGGTTGGTTGTCCCATCCAAGGTCTCCCTGCAGGCCGGACGCCCACACTCAGCCCGCCGTTTCCGCGTCGGTAGTCTAGGAGACAGGCGCCACTTCCGGCAGAGCAGCTGCTTCCACTGAGGCCCCGCCCCTTCCCAGAGGACGGGCGCTGATTGGCCCGTTTGAAATGCGCCGCGCGCGAGCTCACCTGGGCTAGCAGCTGCTCAGCCCAGCTTTCCGGAGTGCCGCGCCTGAGCCGCGGAGTCCCTGTTCCCGCGGCTTGTTCCTGCGGCCCGCCGTCTTCGCCAGCCTGCCGGATCGAGCTCCGCGTCCTGCGCGCGCGTCTGGGCAGCGCGGAGCCCGCTACCATGAAGCCAGCGTGAGTACGGGGCCGCAGAGCAGGGAGGGCGGGCGGGCGGCCGGGACCGAGACGGAGGCCCGGGCCGCGGGGCTGAGGGCCGGCGTCTCTCCTCACGCCGTCGGCCCCCAGCCCTGCGCCGCCCCGGCCCCCAAAGGAGAACTCTCCACGTGGCCGCCGGGAAGCCCCGGCCGCGTCTCCCTCCCCCGACCCCCCCCCCCCCAAGCCGGCGCCTCCGCCCCGCCCTGGCCTCCCGCGGCCGGGAAGGGTCGGCCCGAAGCCCGGGAGGGGCGGGGAGGTTTGTGCTGCGACCCGGTTCCTGTTAACTGGGTTGTCATCCTCCTGACTCCAGGACAGCTTCCCCTATCCCTTTCTCAGGTTCCCCTTTTCCTTCCCCGGCCTCCCGCGCTCCCAGATTGCATTTTTCAGAGTTATTGCGAGTCAGGAGGCGACTGTGGTCAGGGCTCGTCTCGCGTGTGAAGCCGAGTGTTGTGTACTGGGAATGGGGGGCTGGTTAGGTGGTCTCAGTCCCTGGAGAGCCGTGGCATTGGTCAGCACTGCGTGCTTTCCTTAGCCCAGTGCCGTGGCCTTGAGGCCCAGACCATCACCTTATATAGGCCAGTTACTTTTGTTGTATTCTTTGGCCGCACACAATCCCGCCCCCCGCCCCCATACACAAACGCACACACCCACATTCCTCACTAAGTCGGTGGCGGAACATTTTGGGCACAGCATTCCTAGGTAAAGAAGTATTTGTGCAAAGAAAAGGGTTAACTTTACAATTATTACCATTTAGGTGATCGTTTGCAAAAGTCAATTTGTTTTATTAAGAGGCCCAAGTCAAAATCTTTATATTAAAAATATTAAAATATGTTGAGTTTAAGTAAACCTACCACAAGAGTATTTTGCACTTAAAACTAATTTGCTTCTGTCTCACCTGGGAATATGTTGAGAAAAATAATCTGCAGTCCAAGCCAATAATTTCACTTAATTTTTAATGTGTTAAATGTTCGTCTAGCCTGAGGATGTGAAGAACAAAAAGTAGTATGCTAGAGAAATGGTGGTATCAGTCAAAATACCTTTATTGTCCCTGCTTAAGAGAGCAAGAAATTGGCAATTTGATACCACATTTTGTTTGGGGACAAAGGGTTATAGTTTTGAGCATTCATTGAATGGTTGTTCTTTGAAAGTATAGGCAAAAATTTTAATGAAAGGATGGATTCCTTCATTTGCATTTTTGTAATTTATTGATGTTAATTGATTGTTAGTCTGCCTTGATAATGACTGTGAACACAGTGTATGTGCTTGTACACATCTGTCAATGTCTTTGGAAATAAGCGTGGGCAGTTATTTGCAGATTTTTCAAATTTTTAGTGCTTCTGTAAAATTGTTCAAGAAAATGTGTAAGCTATTTTAAATACAGAACTAATCAAGAGTAACTTGGTACATTTGGTACCAAAATTGTATTCTAAACCAAATTTTAATCACTTTTGGATTACACATGCCACAAACACTCTGCCACTAATGAAATTTAGTATTATTCATGTTATTTGAGATGCAGTATTTTGGAACTGCTAAGGAATAATTTTATAAACCCTGGGAAGGTTGTCTATATAAGTTATAGGTAAGGTTTTTGTATTAGTGTTGAACTAAAATGCTTTTTTTTTTTTTAAACCTGTGACCAGGAGGGCTAAGACACCCAGGAAACCTGTAGTGAAAAAAGGATCCCAAACAAATCTTAAAGATCCAGTTGGGGTAAGATCTCCCTGTGGATTTATGTTATATATTCTTTCTCCAGTACTTTCTGTCTTATGTGTATGCTTGGAATAGAAGGAAGAAGAGAGGCAGAAGTGCAATCAAAGAACACTTAAGGGGATTTACTAAATTATGTAAAACTGGTTCTGGCTGTGAAATTTTGGTTTTTCTATAGGATCAAATAGTCCTGTAAAATGAAGTCTTTGGTTGACTGCATTCCTTCTATAATTATAATTTGAAAAGTTAGATAATTAAAAATCTTCAACTGGGTTCATACTCTCTGTGATGGGGGAAATTTTCTGCTCAGATGAGCATTCTTTCCCACCTGTGTACAGTAACTGATGACATGCCTCACCAGGGGAGCCCCAAACTTCTGGGGACCAAGTTTCATAAACACTGTGGTATAGAATAGCTTAATTTAGTCTAATGTCTACTCATAATTGCAAATACTTCACTAGTTTCAGGCTTGGGAACTTGCTTTTAAAATTGAATGGCAAATAAAAGAGGGTTGCTTTGCTCTGAGGTATTTTAAATCTCTCTTCACTGCCACTGGAGTCCAGGTCTGACTCGAGGGAATCAGGTCCTTTGCACACAGCCAGAGTGGGTTTTCCCCTCAAACCTTCCCCTACAGTTTTCTTTTTACTTCTTTGTATATTAAGTGTTAGGTTAAGCTGGCAAGTTTTATTATAAATTGACATGTAATTCCAAAGAATTCTAACTTTCAAAATCTCATTGTGTGATATGTTGTTGGCTTTTAGAGATTTTTGTATTATTAGTATTAATAGTATAACTTTAGGCCGGGCAAGGTGGCTCATGCCTGTAATCCTAGCGCTCTGGGAGGCCGAGGCGGGAGGATCGCTCGAGGTCAGGAGTTCAAGACCAGTCTGAGCAAGAGCGAGACCCCGTCTCTACTAAAAATAGAAAGAAATTAGCGGGATACTAAAAATATATAGAAAAAATTAGCCAGGCATGGTAGCGCATGCCTGTAGTCCCAGCTAGTCTGGAGGATGAGGCAGAAGGATCGCTTGAGCCCAGGAGTTTGAGGTTGCTGTGAGCTAGGCTGACGCTAGGGCACTCTAGCCCGGGGCAACAAAGCGAGACTTGTCTCAAAAAAAAAAATAGTATAACTTTATTATTTGTATAATATAATCAGTACTTTACACTATTACAATATAGTAGTAAAGACAAGTTGTGCAATTTGATCCTTTTATCAAAGTTTATTTTAATTTTATGTATATTTTAAATCTTCTCATATCTAACATGTCTGTTTGCATTTGTCAGTCTCAAGTAGCAGATTTTGGTATTCATAGCTCTAGCTTTTTCTCTTGAGTTGAGAGACCAAATGTTTGTGGAATGGATGGATGAATGGAAGCTTAAATGAAAAATCAGGCAAAATGTCAACCTTTGTTCTTTACATGCCTTCCTGTTTTTCAGGTATACTGTAGGGTGCGCCCCCTGAGCTTTCCTGATCAAGAGTATTGCATAGAAGTGATCAATAATACAACTGTTCAGCTTCATACTCCTGAGGGCTACAGACTCAACCGAAATGGAGACTATAAGGAGGTAATTCCTATTGGAACCAAGTTGTTTTTACTTGGTATATTGTTTCTTGAATGGCCTTTACACTTTTAAATTTAAGAAAGTGCATGTGTGATCCCACTTTTTTGAAAGATTTATTTACTTCACTATAACCACTGTATCTAAAGTGTTTTTGATTTCTGGGATGCATAGACACATCTTTGGTACACTGGAGTTAGAGGATTGCTTTTAGGGAATAATTTCTTAAACTGTATATTTATTGTTTCTTAGAGCACATGTTAGGAATAGTTTAATGTGGAATGATATGTGATTGTGCTAAGCAGTTTTTTATATACACACACAGTTTCATGTGTGGAGATTAAGATAATGAATAATAGGCATTTATACTTGTATCAACCTCTTCTGACATGTTTTTATTTTTAGGAAATCATTGAACGAACTCAAAAATACGGAGTTCAATTCAGTTTAGCAAATGTTTCCCTAAGCTAGTGGGCTGGAGGATGGAAGGAGATTTAAAAAACTTGAGTAAGACACGTCCTTGCCTTTATGTTTTTACAACTTAGTTGAGACAATAATCAATAACAAGTAAACAAGTAACCCTTATATAGATGAGACAAAGTCAGGTGTGTTAAAGAGGGGGAACTGTGGGAATGCAGAAGGAAGAGGATGAATTCAGGATGTCATTTCTATGTCTAGCTGCCATTCACTCTTGTGCCACTGTTCCAGCGAAATTGCTTTTTGGAAGACCATGAGCAGCCTCTTTGCTGTTAAATTTGATGTATATCTCTTTGTCCTCATTACAGTCTATTTCTCCTTCCTGAAGCACTCTCCTGTCTCCCCTTCCAGCTCTCTCTGTTCTTTTCACTCTTTACTCACTGGCCACCTTTGCTGGCTCTTCCTTCTTTTCCAACCTCTAAATATGGAGTTGGGCTACGCCCAGAGCTCTGTGCTCTGTCTACACTTTCGCATGGCTTTAAATGTCGATTATATGGTAAAAGCTTTGGAATTTTTATCTCCAGCTTAAACCTTTTCTCCGGCTCTAAACTCAAACATCCAACCACTTACTTGATATCTCTGTTTGGATGTCATGTAGGCATCTCAAATTTTACATGTCCAAAAAGGAGTACTTGATTCTTTTTCCTTTAAATCATTTCATCCCTTGTCTTCTCAAGTAACGGCACCATCATCTGTGCCAGTTGCTCAAGCCAGAAATCTGGTGTTTACCTTTTACTTGTCCCACCTCATATCTAGTTTATTAGAAAATCTTTTCAGTTCTATTCCAAAGTACGTCTTGAAACTGTCCTTTCATTTCCATCTCCACTGCCACTGCCCTATTCTGAGCACCATTGTTCATCACTGAGACCAGTGTTTCTCAAACTATCTGTAGGGAAGGAACAGCTTTTTTATTTTTAATGTATTGCAATTGGTATGTTTGTACGGTTTGTGCTAAATGGAACTACCCATGTATGTTAGACAACAGAGAACTGGTTTATAATCTGTACAGAGAGATGAGCCATTCAACACTGTTCTGTGACATTGCAGCAATGCCAAATGGCTAAAAAAGTTTCTCAGCATTTAAGTAGTCTGGTAATGAACAGTTCTCAGATGTGTATTGGTTTGCTGACTGTATTTTGAATAGCATTGACGAGACTGCCAAAGCCTAACTGGACCGCCTGCTTCTACTCAGAATCTTCCTCTCTAATCCATTTTCTACAGAGCTTCCAGAGTGATCTTTTAAAGTATGAATGAGATCTTACCATATTTCTGTTCAAAACCTTTTAAGGAATAAAATCTTTAAATGGACAAAATCCTGCTTAATCTACTTCCTATCTCTCCACCCTCATCTTTTAATATTCATCTAATCCTTTGAGTTCCTTGGATAAGCCAGAGTCCTGCCTGACAGCTGATGCCTTAGTCTGGAATTCTCTTTCCCTAGGCCTTAGCATGGTTGGCTCCTCATCCTTGGGTTTCAGCTTTAATATCACCTCTCAGGGTGTCCAGACTACCCCATCGGAAATAGCAACCCGTCCCTCTTCTCCCTTGGTCTGCATTCTGTGTGCCTCCTTTACAGTACTTACCACAAACCATTTACTTATTATCTCTTTCCTCCACATAATGTAAACTTCTTGGGGATATGCACCTTGTATGTCCTGTTCATCAAACCCTGAAAAAATATGGATTGAGCATGAATGAATGGGCTGGGAAGGCTTTATGGAAGAGCAGGTCTTTGAGGATGTAATATAGTTGGACACTGACCTACTGAATTTTACTTATTTATTGAAGTAAATTTCAAATATGTATAAGGTTTCAAAGTAGTTATAAACGAAAGATTTGATGGGGATTAAAAATTGTTGCTGGCCGGGCGCGGTGGCTCACACCTGTAATCCTAGCACTCTGGGAGGCCGAGGCGGGCGGATTGTTTGAGCTCAGGAGTT
>CM052442.1:98274768-98340788 GCA_028533085.1 Varecia variegata | reverse complement strand
TAGCATAGCTGAAGTAGGTGTGTGGTCTTTGATAAGTTATTTAACCTCTCTGTTTTCTCATGTATAAAATGAGCATAACTGACAGTACCCACATCAGAGGTCTTAAGAAGAAAATGGTTCACTGCATAGGCAGTGCCTATTGTCAGCTGTCATTATTATTTTGATTATTATATGTTTGAGTATTAATCTATACATGTCTCCTTTTGGGGAACGATACTGCTAATCTTAAAAATGTTAAGAGTCATGATATTAATATCTGAGCAGGCTGAATTTAAGATAAAGACTAGAACAGGAAAAAGGACATTTGACAAAGGCTATAATAAATAATAATAAATAATAAATTCTAGTGAATACTCATGCTGCACTAAATAATTTAGCATTGAAATTCAAGAAGCAAAAATTGCAAGAAATTCAGGAAGACTTCAGAAATAATTAATGTCTACAAGCCAATAAAACTAGCAAATAACGAAAATAGAACTCCAGCCCCTGAATAGTTAAAACATTTTAATTTACATTTATATATTCCAATCTAATTTTTCAAGGAGTTTGATAGTATTTTTGGTAATATGAGTATATCTTATAATAATTGTATTTTGAAAGAAATTTGATAATTGAAGTATTCTTGCTTTCTTAAAGGTCACAATTTCTTTAAAATTTATTTCATGTAAGAACTCAAGGGATGAGACTATATTTACAGTTCATTTCTGGTTTTAAAATACAGTACATCAAAACATGTATTATGCTGACATGCCATGTTAAATGACACCTTTATGAAGGAAAAATAGAAAACAGTCAATTCTTGTATGAAGTAATGCTTAAAGATTTTCACAAATCTATGACTATGAATTGTTATGATACATTTTGATCCTCTTTGTCACTTAATTAAAACAAAATCAGCCTTAGTCTATGAAGCATTAGTGGGCTTAAGACTTTTCTACATTTTCTTTGGTAGTTGTGACTGAAAATATTTACCAGTTTATAAGTGGTGTAATTTAGGTATGTCATGACTTTAGTGGATTACTAAGACACTGAGTTTCAACTGTAAAGACCATTCATATTTTTTCATTGCATGTCTAGATTTTAAATGTTCATAGCCTCCCGCCCAGTTAGCTCAGTCAGTAGAACATGAGACTCTTAAATCTTAAATGTTCATAAAGACACATCTTAAGTTTAAGCAGATGTATTTCTAGCTTAGATATACTAGAATTCCATTTAAGTGTGTTTTATTTTTTTCTCTCTCCACAGACTCAGTATTCATTTAAACAAGTATTTGGCACTCACACTACCCAGAAGGAGCTCTTTGATGTTGTGGCTAATCCCTTGGTGGATGACCTCATTCATGGCAAAAATGGTACAATTCTTGGAGTTTTGTTGGATTTGCCTTTTTCTCCTTTTCTGATAAAACTTTTATGATATTTTTATGTTTGGTTTATGTTAGGCATTTAATGCATATTTAATTTGTTAGAATGACGTAAAACCTGCTTTTTGTAAGCTGGCTAATTTTTAGTATTTTTTAATGCAATGAAATATTACAAGAGGAGGACTTACTTTTAAGATGTAACTCATTGTGACTTGCTATCCTGTAGGTCTTCTTTTTACATATGGTGTGACGGGGAGTGGAAAAACTCACACAATGACTGGTTCTCCAGGGGAAGGAGGGCTGCTTCCTCGTTGTTTGGACATGATCTTTAACAGTATAGGGTCATTTCAAGCTAAGCGATATGTAAGTATAATTCTTTTGTGTTGTGACTATTTCATTGTGGACACAGGACTAAGATGCCTTTGGATACATAGTATTAAGGAAGAACCAAAGCATTGGATTAATTTTGAAACCTTAAATGTGTTTAAATATTAAATGTTTCTTATTTTTTAAACATGTTTCTTAGTATTTAGGTCAAATTCTAAAAACCATGGTCTGATTTTTGCTCCCACTTCAGGTTTTTAAATCTAATGATAGAAATAGTATGGATATCCAGTGTGAGGTTGATGCCTTACTAGAACGTCAGAAAAGAGAAGCTGTGCCCATTCCAAAGACCCCCTCTAGCAAGTAAGTAATTACATTTGTACGCAGCACCAGCCTAGGGGCATGGGATTCTGTCCTGTGGTTTGCCCAGGCATAGGGAACATTAAGTAGAGAAGTTGGTCTGATAGTTGAGTTTTGTGAGATTAAAGCTGAGGAATGTTCTTTAGTTATTTGCTCAGATGTTCTCTTTGGTTTTGAGCACATTGTGTTTGAATTACTGTTTTGAGAAAGAAGGTACTGCTCTAGGTGAGGAGTGAGCATAAAAGCCTTTGTTGTATATCCAGGAGGAGATGGGGATGCTGTTGTCAATTGAGTATGAATAAAGTTGCATCGTGTGTTTCAGCTTGTAATAGCATATCATTTATGTTATATCTTTTAGTTTCCCCTTGGGATAATTTACTTTTGATATTTACTCACAATGTATAACATCAAACTTTTTCTTTTAGACGACAAATAGATCCAGAGTTTGCAGATATGATAACTGTACAAGAATTCTGCAAAGCAGAAGAGGTTGATGAAGATAGTGTCTATGGTGTATTTGTCTCTTATATTGAAATATATAATAATTACATATATGATCTATTGGAAGAGGTGCCATTTGATCCCATAAAACCCAAGTAAGTGGTGAAGAGAGCCCCTTCTTAGCTGTTAACCTTGATGAATGCACTTTGCCTCAATGAACCTTAGTTTCTTCAGCTATAAATGGGAATAATGCTTGTGTTTGTTTTCAAAATGAAATGTTATGACTTGTATATCAAGTAGTTGGTGCTCAATGAGGGAACAAGTGGGTTAAGGCATCTAATGAGAAGAGTGTCCTGAACATTCATCTTAGAGATGACTTTTCAAAACTCTTGGCTTGGGGTTGTGTTTTGAGAAGGCGCTTAATTATGTTAGGAAGTTTCCCTGTCGATATTCTCTGGGGCTACTTATCCAGAACCTGAGACTCAGTGTGGGAAGTTTTGTGGCCTCTTTAACCACCTGTATCTTGGTGATCTCTACAGAATGGAGCCTAAAGCTGTAGTCTTTACAAGTAATACGGACATTTCATCATTGATTAACAGGAAGTGACATCTGCATTGCCATTCTGCCAGAATTAAAAGACTACTTAAATGTCCTTGGGTCTTGCCTTGCCAAGACTGAAGACCAGTCACCATCTGGCAACACAAAAGATAAATCTGCATTTGTGCCAGATTCTACTCTAGAATCTTATGTCTAAAATTAGTATCTTGTTTCTGAGTTGATGGTTTTGTTCTTAAGCTAAGGGCTTGTCTTTCATGCTATCCTTGTTAGGGCCTCTCAGGATGTAAATAATATGAAGACATTTGTCTTTTTTCATTTGAGACAAGGTCTCACTCTATCGCCTGGGCTAGAGTGCAGTGTTCTCATTGTAGCTCACAGCAACCTCAAACTCCAGGGCTCAAACGATCCTCCTGCCTCAGCCTCCAGAGTAGCTGGGACAATGGGCATGCGCCACTCTGCTTGGCTAATTTTTCTATTTTTTTGTAGAGACGAGGTCTCGTTCTGGGCTAGTCTTGAACTCCTGGCCTCAAGCGATCATCCCACCTTGGCCTCCCAAAGTGCTAAGATTATACCCGTGAGCCACCGTTCCCAGCCAAAATGTGTCTTATGTTTAACTTTGTGTGTATGTCCAAAGGAATATTATTGTAGAAACAGCTGAATTTAGAAAACCATTAGACTGAAAATAGGTGTCAGTGTATCTACTTTTATTTACATGGAAAATTTATGGACTCTGGTTGAGGCCATACTTGATACAAGTATTTCTGTGGTTCTTACTGAGTCACATTTTGATACAGGTATCTTCACTAAGGGTCCTTGAATTTTCATCTGCATTGACTGGGAAAACAATTACAAAGTTGCTAAGTGAGCTAAATATGAAAGTATTCATTTTAGAAGTTTATGTGAAGGAAGACTCTTGCTCTACTTCACCCTTCCTAAAATGAGGACTTTACAAGGGGACTTACTTCTGGAGTGACCTATTTTTATTTACCCTTGGAATGTTTGTAGTAAGAAAGAACTACTTAGGTTATAGAGAAATATAGAGAGGAGTAAAGACCTTATGAGACAATTGCTTTTTATATCAAACTAATTACTTTTTCATTCATTTCAAATTGTTAGTTGTCTTGACTCTGGTTTTGTGTGTATCGTTTCTCTAAACTTTTGTGATGTCATTCATTGCTACATTGCAACTAATGAGTTTCATGTCTGCCCATGTACCTAGTTTTTGTTTGGTTTGTTCTAAATGAGATTATTTTGAAAGGATCCTATCTTGGTGTTTTTAGTTACACAAAGGAAGACTGACAAAAGTGACTCGTGTGCCTGGTAAACTTTCTGGGTAACTCCTTGAATGAATATACAAAGGTGCTGCTTTGGCACTGAATTCAGATTTAATCTGTTAGAGTGGTGTTAGATCTGCTTTTTTAAGCTGGTTAACTTTTAGTGGTTTTTCACACAATGAAAAATTATTAACAAGTGAAGGATTTTTAAGACACAACTCATTGTGACTGTCACATAGTCTGGACTGAACATGTTGCTGTGAGATGGCTGGTTTAGAAATGGTAACTTCTACTTTATTCCTTCGGTAGGTGGAACAGTTGCAGCACACCCATGAGGAACACAGATTTTGTGTATGTGATGGTGTTGGCTCTTTTCTTCAGGAGAAGGGTGCAGTTATACTAGTGGTTGGCATTCTGTGGCATGTTCGCATGTAGGTGGTTTTCCATTGACATTGGGCTGGCTGCTACTGTAAGCCCTCCTTGCTTCCTGAAAAATCTTCCATTGACTATCAGTGATGGTGGCTGGTAACTGTCTCTGTCCTCACCATTCACAAGACTGAGGCAAAACAGGCAGCACCCTTACCCAGCCTTCATCCTACCATTTAGACTAAAACTGGACAAGCCACTTTGAAAGGATTGCCAGTCCTGGTATATACCAAACTCTTTCTGAATTTCTTTTCTGCTCTTGCTGAGAAGGTCAGAACCAGTTCTATCTGCTGATCTTTTAAAATTAGGAAAATACTAGATTTTGATGCTTAACCAGTGCATGTGATGTTGCTATACTACTACTTTGGTCTAATTGTTTAGTTAGTGTTGTTTCCTGTGCTTTGTTAGAGCAAATTAGAGCAAAGCTTTTAAAATAAAAGTGGTCCCTTTTATCTTGTTATGTAACTAATCTTGACTGTATATAAATCTCATCCAAGTTTAATATTTCTCTGGGGTCTTACTTAAACTTATTTTCATTAGAAGAATGGATGTCCTGTCACCTGGCATTTTAGTCCTAGTCTTAAGTGAAGATATTAGTATCTCATAATTTTGGAAACTAATGATTTTTTCTTTCCTATAGACCTCCACAATCTAAATTGCTTCGTGAAGATAAGAACCATAACATGTATGTTGCAGGATGTACAGAAGTAGAAGTGAAATCTACTGAGGAGGCTTTTGAAGTTTTCTGGAGAGGTTAGAAACAAAGCTAGAATTAGAAAAATATAAAATGATAAATATAACCCTGATGAGTTGCTACTGTAATTTGACAGCAATCTTTGTTGATTTATTAGAAAGCATGTATAATGAAATGATTGAGTTCAGGTTTGATCAATGATTTCTCTGTTGTCACAGGCCAAAAAAAGAGACGTATTGCTAACACCCATTTGAATCGTGAGTCCAGCCGTTCCCACAGTGTGTTCAACATTAAATTAGTTCAGGCTCCCTTAGATGCAGATGGAGACAATGTCTTACAGGTAAAGTTGTAGTGTATATTTTCTGGTTCTAACTCAATCCTTAATTTTTGGAATTAGAGTTAAATTAGGGATATATTATTGCAGTGAAGCTTTCTCTAGAATTAATGTACAGTTAGTTCTCTGTATCTGTGGGTTCTGCATCCATGGATTCAACCAACTGGGATAAAAAATAGTCGTAAAAACAATATTGCATCTGTATGAAACACGTACAGATTTTTTTTCTTGTCATTATTCCCTAAATAGTACAGTATAACAACTTGTTACATAGCATTTACATTGTATTATATATTACGAGTAATTTAGAGATGACTTAAAGTATATGGGAGGATATGCATTGCTTATATGCAAATATTACACCATTTTATATCAGAGACTTGAGCATCTGTGGATTTTAGTATCTGTGGGAGGTCCTGGAACCAGTACCCCATGGATACTGAGGGTGATGACGTGTAGGTGATGACATTTGAAATTTTGTTTTTCTTCCATTAGATAGTGTAGTTTTGGGAATTTGGCTATTGATTCTTGGAACCTGGAGTTTTGCTATGAAAAAGGTTTACAAATCTTTAAAAATCTCTTCAGTAGAGGAGATAAAATAAGAAGAGCATGTGATTTATTGTTTTATCTCTGATGACTCATTTTTGTATGTGAAAGTTTGGTTAATGGTTTTAAAGTGTTGGCAAGTCACTTTCCAAGGTAGTGGGGCTGTACTTACCAGGCCAGTAGGGCTCCCCATCAGCTGATTGCTATTTACTACTGAGCCTGTCATGCTACATGGCTTATGTCAATAGTAACAACATTTGTGCCCCGAGTATACATAATTTCATAACTTTAAGATACTAAAGTATAATTGTATTCAAACCGTATTATAAAATTGTGGTGTTATGGAGGTTTATATGTAGCAAAAGATAGATGGTAGTGAAAACCACCAGGATTTGAATTCTGATTCCTATATTTATTAGCCATATGAGTTAACTATAGTAGAACCTCCTTAAAGGTTATGAGAATTAAAGGAGGCAGTGCACATAAAGTTCTCAGTTCAGTGCTTGGCTTATAGTCAGCACTCAATAAATGTTCACTAGAAAATAATTATGTCAGCTTTCCATATACACTTGATTTCCTTTGAATCACTGTTACAATATCAGGTACCTCTTGACCTTCATTTCTTTTTACAAAAATTAGAGTATTATGAAATTATTAGGTTATTGTAAGATTATAAAATATCTGATTATAGAAAAATTTAGGATAGCCCTGTTCTAGGCTCTCTTTTTTCAGCAGATATTTGTTGAGTTTCTATTGAATGCTAGGCACTATACATCACGCTGGAGATAACGTAGTAAAAAGGCAGACAAGAGTCCCTGTTCTCAGGGAGCTTATAGTCTGATGTAGAAGGAAGACTAGACAATAGACAAGTAAGATAGTTAATGTTGTGAGTATATATATATATATCTCCTTCATTTTGTTTTTGATGAATATATTGACCACATTCTTTTAGCAAACTCTCCCCTAAACCATGTATACTTTGCCCCTCCTGTGCATTTTAGCTTCCCGTGGTCGGACGAGACCCAGCGCCTTCAGGCTGCTGTGGCTGTAGACATCCTATGCATTTTATATTGTGCAAATATATTCAGTAAGACTTAATAACTCATTGCTTTGACTCTAAAGAACATTGTAAAACAATTATAACTCATTTTGGATTATTGGCTTTGTGATCTTTTCTTCAGGAAAAAGAGCAAATCACTATAAGCCAGTTGTCCTTGGTAGATCTTGCAGGAAGTGAAAGAACTAACCGGACCAGAGCAGAAGGGAACAGATTACGTGAAGCTGGTGAGTAAAGCGTAGCACTTATTTATTGTCACAGCTTTCAGAAACTTGCATTGCCAGTTTTTTATCTACTTATTGATGGGTGGTTTAAACATAATTTTCTTCAGTTAGTTAATTTAGAGTTTAAATTAATGGTCAATGCTATTTCTTTAGGTAGGCTGATTTGGTATCTGTTACAAAACACTGATTTCTTGAACTGCTGGCCTAGGGTGATCCTCCTGCCTCATCCTTCCAAAGTGCTGGGATTATATGTGAGCCACCACACCCAGCCTAAGACACTGATTTAAGAATGAGGAAGATTGACTAAAATAAATATAAAATAAGTGTATATATTGAAAGAGTCTGTTATGTGTATTGTTAGTATTGTAGGTCAGTATTGGGTCCTTGAAATTAAGTGATTTAACAGTTATTCCAGCATTCATAGTTGTAAAAATCGGCTTTTGGAGATGGGAAAAATCTGAACGCAAAAGCCAGTTGAAGGGAAATCTACGTGTGTGTGTGTGTGTGTGTGTGTGTGTGTGTGTTTAATCTTTCATTTAGTATAGCTATACGTGTTGTATTTTATATTAATAACCATTTACTGAGTACCTACTACTGTGTGCCAGGAATTGAGCAGAGATATAAAGGATCAATCCCTGCTTAGTACACGAGATCAGTAGATAACTAGACCGTTTGAGTAGAGTACAATGGAAGTGAGCTCAAGCTTCTGTGAGAGTGCAGGATAGGGCTTTCTAATCCAGTCTGGGGGTGGGGAGGGGTGACACATAGCCATGAGCTGTATGGAGAAGGACAGGATTAAAGGCAACATCCCTGCTGGAGGAGACAGCTGCTTCTAAACAGAGCAAATCCTGAGAGAATATGGCAGACTCAAAGTAGCTGAAGTGGAGCATGTGGGTTGGTGAACTGCGAGAACTGAGGTAGGAAAGTGAGGCAAGGTCATGAAGACCCTTGTCTGTCATATCAAGAAGTTTGAATTTTATCTTGAAGGAATAATGAGGGCTACCAATTATTAAGGTTCTAGTGTGTGTCATAGTATCTACTAGGCATGGGCTTGGTTTTTGATTCTGACTTCTCAGGCTTGTATGATACCCTCATTTTTCAGATGAGGAAATGGGTTGGGAGAGGATAAGTAATTTTCCCATGGCTGGAGCCTAGGTTCAAACTCAGGTTGGTTGGACTCTCAAAACTTGTATGTTTCTACTATGTTATACAGCCTCCCCTTAAAGAAGGGTTAGTTTTGGAGAAAGAATATTATGCCAGTGTAGAGAATTAATTTACCAGGGGGCAAGCCTAGAGATATGAAAGAACAGTTAGGACCCTTTGGCAAGCAGTTCAGATGAGCAATCATGTGACCTGGAGGCAAAGGTCGGACAAAAGCAAGAGCTAGTTAGGAAGTAGGTGCACCAGGATGTGGAGAATAAAGAGCAGTTTGAGTAGCAGGTGGGGGCAGCTAATAGGGCTTGTGTTTGATATGTTCAGTTTATGTAAGTGGACATGCTTATGATTGAATGCCAGAGGTACATGGGTTTAGAATGAGAGAGATTTGACTTAAGGTTTCTAGGATTAGGTTTTGCCAGTAGAGACAGGAGTGAAGCAATGGGGGAGATAAGATTATTCCTGGAGAATACAGAGGAATAGGCTGAGGGCAGAGCCTTAAGGAACAAGCCCTTGAGGTTTAAGGAGTTTGGGAAGGAGAGAGAGGTGGTAGCTAGAAGGGACTTGAGGGATTATGAAATGGTTAAAAAACACACACCCATTATATATGTATATTAGAAGATAGTGAAGACTTGAGTTTATTTATGGTCTGAATAGATGAAGAAATTGAAGACCAGTGGTACAAAATGGGGCCTGTTAAACCTGCCTCTAGCCTGGACCAAAAGACTCTTGCTACTTGTGTGAATCGCTTGAGTCTTCTGAGAGTGGACTGTGTCTGTGCTGTTTACTGTTGTATCCCCAGTGCCTCTTACTTATTAGGTGTTAATAAATATGAAAGCAACGATTATTGGTGGAGCAAGATCCCAGAAGGGCAGGAGATTTGGAATCCAGATCACAAGAGGAAGGATTAACCTTGATAAGATAAGAATTTTAGTTGGATTGGGAAGAAAGTAAAAACCTTAGGTTTCTGATGCTTTGGGGAAAAGATAGAAAGGACTGCTTGAGTGTTAATATGGGTGAGGAACACATATGACGAGTGAGGAAGAAGCAAAAGAGATTATGGTTGGGGCAGATGGCAGGTCTCAGGTTTTCAGAGGCAGAGTACTTCTGAGGGGTAAGGTTCGGGGTTTTGGTGTGATCGTGCAGCTACAATGGAGAGAGAACGATTTACTGGAGTTGAGGACATTGGGGTCCTCTGACCACAGCATGTGAGAGTTTTTGTCCTCATGCTACCAAAATGACCCAGGGGCTGGCATGTAGCAGGAACTAGGAAAATGTTGCTGGCCTCCCTGCGCTCACCACCCTTATGGAATGTTAGGCTTTAGGAAACAAGCAGATTTTACCCTAAAAGGCTACAGGGCTGCAGAGGGAAGTCTGATCCTTCTGCGAGATCAAGGATTAGGTTGCAGGGTTTTGTGACATCGATGGAGGGTGAAGCCTGTGATCCCTGCCCAGTGTGATATTTCTGAATGTAAACATATAGAGGATTACAAAGGAAACCAATTATGTATTTTTAAAAGTATTCTTAAATTTGTCATACAGTAATTTATGTGCTTTATTAATGCCTTAAATAAAAACCCAGCAGCAAGTCTAACAACTAAATAATTGCAAAGTAATGATGAACATAAATATCTTGATCAATAGACTGTAATGTGCTATTAAAATATCTGCAATTTTTATTGATAAAAATCACAGGTTCTACTATTAGAATACTACTGTGTTTTTTGGCCTATGTTAGTAATTGAAGGAACTGCTCAATTCTAGTTAGAGGTCTGTAAAAACATGTAATTTATTTCCCATTGAAGTATGCAGACTCCCTGAAATGTATCCCTGGACAACATAGACCCTGGGCTAAGAACCCCTGGCCATTAGAGAAAGAGATGAATGGATCATTCTGTAAGAGGTTTGAAGATGTAGGGAAATCTGTTAACAGGAATATGAGTTCTTGAGAGCACAGTGGGAAAGAAAGAACATCAGGATTTTGGGTCAAGGAAGAGAAATCATGAATCATGGAATATTATGGAGGTACAGATGAGTTTCTGTTAACAGAAATATGAGTTCTTGAGAGCACAGAGGGAAAAGAAAGAACATCAGGATTTTGGGTCAAGGAAGAGAAATCATGAATCATGGAATATTATGGAGGTACAGATGAGTTCTGTATTTTGGAAGGTGTATCTTTGGGAGGCCAAGGATGAAAGAATGATGAAATTGGCTGACCTTAGTCAAGGTTCCAAAATGAACACATTCTTATGCACTTTTGGGGTCTAATCAGGTGAGATCTGCATTCTTAGAGGCCTGATTAACGTCAGACTTGCCTTGGCTTGGAAAGTCAAATATAAATACTCAGTTAACAGCTATGCCACCTGAGAAATCTTTGTTGAGATATACAGGGGACGAGTTAGTTGGTTCCTAAGATAGTTGGGAGCTCCTCTGGATGCCACGGGGGTTTCAGACTCTTAATGGAGCCAACTGTAGCCTGAAATGGCCATGTTTTAAACAGAACACTTTAATATGAGGATATTAAACATCTGTATCTAAGATACTCTTTCACAGTATTTAGGATTTGGAAGAAGCCTTATGGGTCATTAAGTATAATGTTACATTCTGTGGAAAATCCTTTTGATCCTTCAAGGATGGCTATTTAACTTTTCCAGAAATGCTGCTATTGAAAGAAAGCCTGGGCCAAGATTAAATTTAGCTGTGAAAATTTGTTATAATTTCATCGAATGGTTATATGAAGTTGAGATTTTATAGGCAAACAGCACACTTTAGCTACTATGTTATTGTTCTCATATTTTCTGTGTGTATTTTTCTGTCAGGTAACATTAATCAGTCATTAATGACACTGAGAACATGTATGGATGTCCTGAGAGAGAACCAAATGTATGGAACTAACAAGGTAAACAGTGGCCTTCTTTAATCATTTTTATAGTTTTGTTTGTGTGCATTTTTTACCTTATGCATTTATTTGGATTTCAATGTATTTATAGATGGTTCCCTATCGAGATTCAAAGTTAACCCATCTGTTCAAGAACTACTTTGATGGGGAAGGAAAAGTGCGTATGATTGTGTGTGTAAATCCAAAGGCTGAAGATTATGAAGAAAGCTTGGTAATTTTAATTTATTTATCCTATAAAGTCTTGAGTTTCTATAGGGAAAACAACTGTTTAGATTTGAAGAAAGACATTTTGAACATTTTATAGATTGACACAGAATCATTGGATACAGAAGTAGACTAATAACCAGTCTTTTTTTGCTTCATTTAGTAATTTATGAAGGACTTAGATATCCTTATTTTTTAAAAACTCCATTGGTTTTGTATTTTAGCAAGTCATGAGATTTGCAGAAGTGACCCAAGAAGTTGAAGTAGCAAGACCAGTAGACAAGGCAATATGTGGTTTAACACCTGGGAGGCGATATAGAAACCAGGCTCGAGGTCCAGTTGGAGATGGTATGATTTGGTGTTACATCATTTCCCCACTGGTCTATCTCTCTTAAAAAAAAATCTGTTTCATACAAGAGAACTGTTGACATACCTTCTTCTCAAGAACCAAGTTCAAAAAAATTGAACCAAAATATAAATGAGATTTCTTTTGTTGTATACTATAACTCTCATTTTGAAGGAAATAAAATTATGTCAACTCAAGAAATTCCATGGTTAATTAAACTGGGGCCCTAATTACATTGTTAAACTTGTTTAGATAAGCTCTTTCTCTACTGTCTAACTTTTTATAATTTTTATAATTTCAATACAGAACCATTGGTTACCGACATGGTTTTACAGAGTTTTCCACCTTTGCCATCATGTGAAATTTTGGATATCAATGATGAGCATACACTCCCAAAGCTGATTGAAGCCTTAGAAAAACGACATCATCTACGACAAATGATGATTGATGAGTTTAACAA
This sequence comes from Varecia variegata, assembly GCA_028533085.1. Classification (NCBI taxonomy): domain Eukaryota; kingdom Metazoa; phylum Chordata; class Mammalia; order Primates; family Lemuridae; genus Varecia; species Varecia variegata. The sequence continues at coordinate 98,328,126 of CM052442.1, read as the reverse complement.
GCAATGTAAGGGCAAAATTATTTGCAGTCATTTTAACTTCTGAAATTGAAAGTATTTGCAATGAATTTGAGTTCCATGGTAGAATGTATCTTTAAGGGAGAGTTATCTTGTCTTTATACTTTGAAGTACTCAAGGCATTATTTAATTAGAATGACAGAATTTTTCTCACAGCTCTTTTTTATATTCTAAGAAAGTTAAACAAAAAAGAGAGCATGTGTTCCTTCCCTCCTATTTCTTTCTTTACTAATAGTGATGAACACAAAGGAATATTTCTTAGTTTCCCTGTCTACAAAATGGGGATTGTAATTATTTCTACCTCAGGGGGTATTATGAAGATAAGTGAGATACTATGTGAAAATCCTGTAGAACAGCCTGGTATATAGTAAGTGAATGTATCTATTATTTTTATCATCAGTTCATTTTGTTCTTCACCAAGTTATGAGATAAAGTGGTATTTTAAATTTCCATATTAAAATGAAATTTGCTTAGAAAAATCAAGTAACTTGCCTAAGTCATAATTAGTAAGTGGTATACCAGGGATTTCAACTAATCCTAAATCTAGTGTTATGTTTTTGCATTTGTTGATATGAAGCAAATTACTTACCTGTAAGAGTTGGGAAGAGATGCTCTAGTATAAAATGAAAGACTTGAGTGTCTTTTCAGTATTAAATAGAAAGCTTCTATGAGCATCTCTTATAGGTTTGAGAGTCAAACTCCTGATTTCCCTCCAGACTTGTTTTCTCACTATAAACTGATTCTCAGAGATTTGCTGAATGAATAGCAACATTTTATTTATTCTTTTTAAAAATTTATCGTGTTTTTGAATAGCTATCTTTTATTTTTTTTTATTTTTTTTTGAGACAGTCTCACTCTGTTGCCTGGGCTAGAGTGCCGTGGTGTCAGCCTGGCTCACAGCAACCTCAAACTCCTGGGCTCAAGCAATCCTTCTGCCTCAGTCTCCCAAGTAGCTGGGACTACAGGCATGCGCCACCATGCCCGGCTAATTTTTTCTATATATGTTTTTAGTTGTCCAGATAATTTCTTTCTATTTTTTTAGTAGAGATGGGGGTCTCGCTCTTGCTCAGGCTGGTCTCGAACTTCTGAGCTCAAACGATCCGCCTGCCTCGGCCTCCCAAGTGCTAGGATTACAGGCATGAACCACTGCGCCCAGCCTGAATAGCTATCTTTTATCTAGTGTTTGCTAATAGAAGTTGCTTTCATTGGTTATTTTGGGATTGGAGTAAAATTTGACCTGCATGCTTTTGTTTCAGCTAATACTTTTAAAGCTTTATTACAAGGATTTGACAGTGCTGTTTTCAATAAAGAAAACTACATTCAAGGAAAACTAAATGAAAAAGAAAAGGTGATCTCAGGACAGAAATTGGAAATAGAACGACTGGAAAAGAAAAATAAAACTTTAGAATATAAGGTTTGTTTTGGCATTATTATAATGGATATATGTGCTGGCCATTTAGCACTGGTCTCTGAGTGAGCTGTTCTGCTCCATGGGCCTGTAACCACTGCTTATTAGGAGTTCTTGGTGGGGCCTGTGGAGGGGGTAAAAAAAAAAAAAAAAAAAAAAAAAGTTCTTACTTGATTATTTACTAATCTTCATCCCACCTCAAAAAAGAGGAAATGTGAGTGAAAAGCATAAAAGGGATAATATACTCTTTAATTTTATGAGAGTTTAGTGGTTGAAAGAATATTCTTTGGCCCAAGCAAGCGAACTTTCTAGAGGACTTTCTAGAGTTTAGCTTTGGTTATAGCTTGCTTTTTGATTTATTAGAAATATTTCCTCAGCGGGGGCAGGGAAAAAAGAAAAAAAACAAAAAAATATTTGCTCAGTATATGGCTCTTCAATAATCACATGAGAGAAATGATTAAATGAGATAGACATAACATACTCGGTAAATCTTACTTGGATCTGTATTTGGTTTACAAATTGTAAACAAATGCAAACTCAGGATTAAACTCTTCCTTTGAGGTAGAAGGAAATGCTATTTTGTTGGGGACTGCTGCTGCAGCACTGTGTCATATATGTTCTCTTATTTACAGAGGATTGTTTAGAGGTTTGGCCGGGTATACATTCATTCTAAAGAGAAGCTAGTCTCAACCAACACTGTTTTCTTTATTCTAAATATAGCCTAAAAAATTAAGTTTTAGGTCTTAATTTTAAGAGAAAGTAATTTTCACATGAAGTCAGTTACAGCTTCGTCTCTGGGTGAGGAACTTGTTTAACAGTTTTCCATTTCTGGGAATGGAAGTGGCAATTCAGATGAAATTTTAGAGGAAAAATATGGTTTTTCCATGACTTTTATTTCCACAAATAAGCTTACATAAGCAAATTAAGAAAGATTATTTTATAGCTACATGACATATTTACATACCAAATAGTGAACATAATGGTCTACCTTCCCAGATCGAAATTTTAGAGAAAACAACCACTATCTATGAAGAAGATAAACGCAATCTGCAACAGGAACTTGAAACCCAGAATCAGAAACTTCAGCGACAATTTTCTGACAAACGCAGATTAGAAGCCAGGTTGCAAGGCATGGTAACAGAAACAACAATGAAGTGGGAGAAAGAATGCGTGAGTGTCATTCTTGTAGTGCTCGTCTCAGAGTTGGATGATTTACTTCATGTTGTGGTTAGGTTAAATATTCTAAATCACTGTATTTGTGGTAGGGTTTTGGTGGTGTTTGTTAACTCTCAGGAAGAACTGGAGAACTGTCATTGTTAGGAAATAAAGTGACTGGGTAGTCTGGTGTACTTGTTTGCTATGACTGAGTTAAAATATCAATTGCCATTGATAATCTGTAGGAGCGTAGAGTGGCAGCCAAACAGCTGGAGATGCAGAATAAACTCTGGGTCAAAGACGAAAAACTGAAACAACTGAAGGCCATTGTTACTGAACCCAAAACTGAAAAGCCAGAGAGACCCTCTCGGGAGCGGGATCGAGAAAAAATTACTCAAAGATCTGTTTCTCCATCGCCAGTTCCTGTAAGTTATTTGTGGTTGTGCATTAATTTCATACTAGAGGAAATTTGTTCAGATTAGATGACTGTTGCTATGATAATCAGTTTTTTGTTTTATATTACTTATTATATTTCTGAAATTTCTATTTCTATTTTTTTCCTGAGATACTTTACTTGAAAAAAAAAATTTTAAATTTAGTATAAATACAAATTTAGCATAAAAATTTAGTAATTTAGTACAAATAATTATTTATAATGTTAAATCTTAATGTGCTAAAATTATAGAAGAGTAATGAATTGTTTCTCTCAGTTTTTCAGTCTTGCTCATTAATTTCTCTCAATTTTTCTAGCTTTCTGATAACTATATTGCTCAGATTTCCAACGGCCAGCAACTCATGAGCCAGCCACAGCTACATAGGCGCTCTAACTCTTGCAGCAGCATTTCTGTAGCTTCCTGTATTTCGGAATGGGAGCAGAAAATTCCTTCGTACAACACACCTCTCAATGTCACATCTATTGCAAGGCGTAGGCAGCAGGAGCCAGGACAAAGTAAAACTTGTGTCGTGTCAGACAGAAGGCGAGGGATGTACTGGACTGAAGGCAGGGAGGTGGTTCCTACATTCAGAAATGAGATAGAAATAGAAGAGGATCATTGCTGCAGGGTTAGTGCCAGTATTATTTTAAAGCATTGTAGCAGTAGATTTTATCTTCTTTGTTTTTTGTAACTTGGTTCTGAAAGTTCAATGGAAAGATAGGCGGGCTGCAATATGTATAAATAAGGTCTAACTTTTCTGTAAGTTAATTTGAAAGATGGACTCATTCTAAAATTGAGGCCTAGCTCTTCATCTGAAAAAGCCTAAATGCATCTGGCAACAGAAGCAATGCCTGTGTGTTCAGTGAACACAGGTCAGTTTGGCATATCCCAGGGTGGTCTGTGCTTTTCAGTTGAATAATGAGCTTTGCACAAAATTGGTGAACCTTAGTATCTTGGCACACACTTTCCATTTTTTTTCTTTTGGTTGCCCTTCCCCAAGTTAGATTTTTTTGCTGCTGCTTTTTGAACCCTAGTTTTTAAGATTTTTCTGAAACATTTATTTTGAAAAATTTCATACCCAAAGAGAAGAGATACAAGAATGGTACAATAATGTCTTTCCCCCTGACCTAGATATACCAATTGTTACTTCATGTAGATATGTAAACATTTTTCCCCTGAACCTTTTGGAAAGTAAGTCATAGACTTCCTGACACTTAGTTCCCCAAGAATAAGAACATTGTCCTACATAACCCGCAATCTTTATCACACCTAAGAAAGTTAACATTAATTGAATAAATATCCTCTACTGGGACAATATCCAGTTGTCCCACTAATGGCTTTTCCTTTTGCAATCCATGATACTATCAAAGTGTATGCATTGCATGTGGTAACTATGTCTCTTTAACCTCTTTTAACCCCCACCCCAACACATTTTTTATTTTTATGACATTGGCTGTTTTGAAGAGTCCAGGCCAGTTGTTTTGAAACTACTGAAGATTTTCATTTCTAATAAATTACTTTTATTTTTGAGGCTTTATCTCAATTTACAAGGGCTTTGCCTCAAAGGGTATTTAAATTGACTTTAGTATTTTTCTTCTTAAGGATTAAGGTAAAGTTTCCTTTGAATCTGAATAAATGAACCAAGTTAATATTGTGGTTTTTATACTTAGTAAAATTAACATAGCTCTTTTAGAATTTTTCTTCTAAATAATTAATCTTACAGTAAACATTTGCTTTAGATTTTGTTGTATAATTTAGGGTATAGATGAATGTTCATGTAGGTGGCCCAAATTCCTGATTATTAAGGGATGGTGATGAATCCCAAGGTATGTACCAAGGCAACAGATGATTCTAGAGTCTCCTAAGTTCTTTATTTTGTAGATTTTGCCTTAAACCTTTTTAGAAAGCAAATTATGGTGAATGGTCTTTCTGATCAACTCTAGTCAATCATCTTATTTCTTGAAAATTTATAGACTGAAAACCATTCAAGGCCTGCTTGTGCCTTGCCAACAGTAATGTGATATCTAATTTGGCTTATGAGATATTTAAGAGGATTTACTAGAGATACTTTTTTTTCCCACCTTCTCACTTGAAATCAAAATCTCTTTAGAAGTGCAGCAGAAAAGTTACCATAAGGTTAGTATCTAATGCATCTAAGTTTGTTGGTCAAAAATTATGTCAGGTGGACTGAATTTGTATTTCAGTGAGGAAAAAACTTTAAATATTTATTTCACAAATGCTAGTAGATTGTACAGATTGTCATCTTTCCTAAGCTTGTTTTATCAAGCTTTGGATTTGTATTTATTGCTAAATGTGTTGAAGGAAACTCTCACTTTGGCTAAATGGTAGATGATAAAGGCCAGACTTTCCTTCTTGTTCAATGTTAATTAAACCATTTAAAAAATGGAAAGTTTGCTGCTTGTTTTGAGGGTCAGCATCTTTAGTGGCAAACTGCATTGCCTATGCCACTATATAGGGAAAATGGTTTGGTTCTTCAGGTATACATTTTGAAGCTGGGATCTTTTTACATTTGAACAGTGTTGAAGGATTTGGCCTGTGACAGACTTTTTTTCATTTGCTTTCAGTTTTACACACAGGAGATGTTTACAAGATGCCAATGATAACTCATTGCTTCAAACAATTGATGGCGTGTATATGAAATATTTTTTCTTAGACTGACTATGCTAAATTTCACTTTCACATTTACATGGCATTTGACTGGAAGCGAGTGACTGCTTTTTATTGTATAATAGAGACTGATTTGACACTATATTCTTTATTTGATTCTTGGAACGTTTATAAATATTTGGTAAAAAAATTTGTTGGTATATTTTTAGCCATTGTTGTATTTGAACTTTTAATGAAGTTCTCTTTTGAGATTTAAAAATCTTATAGTGAAAGTACTCAGACGTACTTTATATTTCTTTTATTCATTTTATACATAGAGTTCTTATACCTTATGTTCTGTGGTATTTTGTACTATATGGCTTCATCAGCTTTTATTATTTTTTGATCTCTGTCTTTGTATAAGGAGTGTTTTCTCTTTTGTTTAGAGGCCTAGACATGTTTAGGGCTCTTACTGAAGCTTTTAACAGAGTTGTGTACCTAATAGATTACCTCATAATACCAGGCATAAATACTGATTTTTGATCAAGAATGTAAAATGAATTATTTGTCATGAACCACCCCTTAAGCAGGAAAGTCTAGCAGCATTACCAGAATTTCTCCTTTCATCCTTTGTTCAAAGGGAAGATCCCAGGTAGAATTTATCACATATAAGCTAGTGTTAAAGATGTTTGTTGGTTTTGTTTTTAAATATGAAGAGAATGTTTAAATTACTTGAAGAACTATTTAGCTTTGCAATGGATTGTTTTGATGTATCATCAAGTAACGTAGCCAAACCTGCTGCACTTCTAATAATACCCTTAAATTAATTCTGGGTTATGCTTGTTTCTCGATTCCTCTTTCAACCTGATCAGAACGTACCACCAATTCGTCTCCGACACAGACGATCACGCTCTGCAGGAGACAGATGGGTAGATCATAAGCCTGCCTCTAACGTGCAAACTGAAACAGTCATGCAGCCACATGTCCCTCATGCCATCACAGTATCTGTTGCAAATGAAAAGGCACTAGCTAAGTGTGAGAAGTACATGCTGACCCACCAGGAACTAGCCTCCGATGGGGAGATTGAAACTAAACTAATTAAGGTAAAAACTAATTTGTGCAGGAGAAAAAAATATATTAAAAATCAGCTAAATAAAAAACCATTTGCCCTGCTACTTTGATGACAAACACGCAGTGTCAACTGGAACATCAGTGGGTATTTGATGTAACCTTTTTGTTAGCAGAAAATTAAAGTAACTGCTTAGCTGTGAATCTGCTAAAGGGGAACTAAATCAGCTTAAATTGGCAGAGAATCTTGGGTTGCTTAGAACTCCAGATCCATAATGTACTTTACTGTATATTTAGTTTTAACCACTACTCAAAAAGTAAATCTAAACAAAGAACTCCCACCTTTGTTCTCTGTCAGTTCAAGATAAAAAGTCCACATTAAAATTTGGCCTGTCAAAATCATTCAGTATTGGGCTATCTAAAGCCCTTTCCCAGAACGATGACTTGCCTGCCTGTAGAATAATTTTCCTTTAATCATAGAGTCAATGAATAAGCAGGATATAAAAGATAAAACCTTTTCATTTCAAATTTAATTTAGAGGATAGTTCTTATTATAATTATAGATACAGATAAGATGTACTATCTTTTGAATATGAGGGGGAATGCTCAGAGAAGAAAGAACAATGCCTTAGAACATGTAGAAATTTCTGGCAGATTTCTTGATCCTTAGTGCAGTTTAATTTTTAAATTACAAGTAGAACAAAAAGGAATATTTTTTCCCACAATTATGAATGTTACTAATTACATTGTATTGGACTTTTCTTTAGTGAGAGATATGTGCTCATATTTCTAAAGTATTTTGATAGTTCAGACTCAGTAGTCCCAAGCACCATCTGGTTTTGTGGGTGGGAGTTTCCATAAAACAGTAGACTCTTGAGATCAATTTGAAATATGATATGTGTGTTTATCATTTGGATGTATCAAAGTCTAACAGTGACCTTTTCTCTTGGCTTTAGGGTGATGTTTACAAAACAAGGGGTGGTGGACAATCTGTTCAGTTTACTGATATTGAGACTTTAAAGCAAGAATCACCAAGTGGGTGAGTGAGCATCAAAGACATCTCTCTTGAAAGGGTTGTTGTTTTCCTAGCTGCTCATTCTTGAGGAACAGAGTATCCTGTGAAATTTATCATTAATTCTCCAAAGGGGTATAGATGGTATTTCCCTATTTTTAATATTTTTCCTGTTCTTAGATGCAAAAATAATTGTTGCATCATGTTTCCCCCTTTTCAGTAGTCGAAAACGAAGATCTTCCACAGTAGTACCTGCCCAGCCAGATGGCACAGAGTCTGAATGGACCGATGTAGAAACAAGGGTAGGGGAAAAATTAAATATTTGTATGCTTAATAAAAATTAGGCATCTCTTATCTTAAACCACACAGCTGTAGCTTTTTAAGCTCTTTGAAGATGCTGAGGTACTATGTCACATGGCCAGCTCAGCATGTAGGCCTGTTCATAGCAAACCTGCAAAGGTATTTGTATTTCTTTAGGTGTGGTCTTATTGGAGCTCTTCAGTTCAAAGTCCCTGTTTTCAGTGTAGAGGAATAGGGCTCAAGAAAGAGTCAGAAAGTATCACTCTAGAATAATATGAATTCACATCAACTTGATGGGAATCTTCTTAGAAGCAGCTCACCTGGAATTCCCTTGTAACTGTTACTCTTGAGAAGAGGCTCATATGGAAAAACATGAGAATGTCGGGGTTAGAAGGCTCAACTCTGGCCCTGGCCACTAACTTTCTCAGGATCTCCTTTTCCTTAACTAAAGTGAAGGAAGTTAACTGGATGACCTCTAAAGATCCTTTTGGCTCACAACGTTTGTGGCCTATGCCAGAAATAAATTGCGAGTAACTGCTGTTCGCTGAACTAGAAAGCAATGTTGGATTTCATCTAGGTAGAGCCTATATGTAAACAACTGTGTTTTATAGACTTAAAAGAAGCTGATCTTTTCCTCTTCTGTCATTTTCCTCTCAGTGTTCCGTGGCTGTGGAGATGAAAGCAGGATCTCAGCTGGGACCTGGATATCAGCATCACGCACAACCCAAGTAAGCGCTGACTGTAACTGGGGCCTTGCTGTGTGTGTTTTCCCTTCTCTAGTAGCTCCCTCATCAGCCCTTCTCCCGACCCTCCATTTGTTTTTAAGAGCAAACATATGGTTTTCATTTTCCCCTTGGAATATCTGGGCCCTACTGGCTTACTGCAGTAGGCAGCTGCAGTGCTGAGAGCCTCGGGGCTGCAAGGACAGGAGGGGATAGAAGATTGGTGGCTCTTGTTCATATTCTGCCAACGCTCAAAAGCTTTCTGAGGCTGAACTGAGAGCACCTGTAGAGAGGGAAGACTGAAGGCATTAGTTGGGGATGATGACCGTTTTGTGTAATTCATTCTTTCCTGACTTGCTTCTTGGTCTTGGTATAGCAATAAGTGTTCACTAAAGTAAATAAAACCGAATGGCAGAATTTATATTAGGGAAGGAGTCACACGTTTTCCTCTTCTATTAAACCCACACGCAGGAGTCTGACCCATTCTTTTTCCGTATTTTAATAAAACCCCTACTTTACAAGTATCTACATATATAATATTTTTAACACCTGTATTCCTTAGTAAGCAATTTGGAAAATTGTAACAGGATAAAGATGGGAAGTCCTGTTTAAATTAAATCTAAATTTAATACTAGATAAGCATATTTTATAAGAGTTATTTGCTGTCTCAGAAGAACTTGAATTTTCTCATGATCAAACAGCAATTCTCAAAGCCCTCCTAAAGATTCATTTGCTATGAATGTGTCACTAATTGCAAGATACAACACTAAATGTTGGTTTTTATGTTTTAGGCGCAAGAAGCCATAAACTGATAGTCCCAGTAGTGAAAGAACATTTTCATTTGTGTGAGTGATTTCTCCAAAGCCATGCCAGAAGCAACCTTCTAAGCCATCTTGTAGAACTCCAGCTTTCTTGAACATCACAGACCTCAGCTACATCATACACTGGCCTAGGTCAAAGCTTCCCCTATGTTTCCAAAGACATCTAGAATTCAACACACTTTGTATAGTATATACCTTGCTGTATTTAATATTAATATTAATAGCAGAGCAAGACCCCCTTTTTTCATTGCTGTATGAACTTTTTTATAATGCTTTTTTTGTATATTGTATACTTATAAAACTAATTCATGAAGGTGTTTGTCTTAGGTGATTAAGGAAGGATGTATCTAGATCACGCTTTATTTTTTATTGTGACTTTTCTAGCTCTGGTCTGAATATTTCTTAAGGTTTTAATAACAAATGCTGCTATTGATTAGCTGCAGGAATGCACTTTAGACCTATTTGACAATTCAAACTTTCAAAATAAAGATGTCAGTGACTGGCCAACAATAAAACCATTTTTAGGAAGTTATTTTGAATTTTGTATGTATATATTCACTTTCTGACATTTAGATATGCCAAAAGAATTGAAATAAAAAGCACTAAGAAATACAAAGTTGTGTGATGGCCATTCATTCAACACATACCCCCAGTACCTAGCATAGTGCATTGCATTTACCTGGCACTCATTATTTGTGGGATGGATTAAAAGAAAGCACTAGAAAATATAAAGTAATTTGATGTTAAATGGACAATGCCTATTTTTGTGTGACATAATATGCTTTTCTAGACATTTAAAAATACATGGTTTGGGGACAACATAAATTAGAAAAAGTACTACTGAAAGTTGTGGTGAAATATCCATTCTTGCATGGGTGAAGATACATTTTGTTCTGATTAAATTTGGGGTTCTTTTGAGGCTGGGGTTTCTTTTTTAAAAAAATGATAGTTTAATCTGTTTATTAATAATAAAGGAATGATATTCATCCTTGCCAAAAACTAATTCAAAGGTTAAGGAAAAAGACAAGATCCACTTATTTGTCATTCATAGTATATTAATAATGCAGTATGTATGTTTTTAGAATGCTTCAGAGCAATCCTATCTCATGCTACAGGATTTAATCTTGATTTTTTTTTTTAAATAGCTTATTGCTTAGTCTTTTGAAGATACATTTTAATAGGAAGTTTTTACTGTACTATTATAGGGGATTATGGGGTAGTGGAGTTTGAAGTAACAGTATGTTGAATCCACTAAGTTCTTGGACAACACAAAATAAAGGGAAATGTGTGGGCAATTGATGTTTTGCTTAACTAGTTCTCTTAATTACAAGGAATAGCTGTGGTTAGTTGGGTGCTCAGTGTCTGATACCCTCTAAAGGTATTATCTATAATTTACAGGTGGAAAATTGAGTTATTTGCTCAATGACCCCAAAGTCTGTTCATTTAAGCCCAAGTCTGATATCAAAGCTTTTAACTATTGTGCCATGCTAATGATTATCTCATCTTCACAGATTAAAAATTTCTTAGCTTTAGATGATTAATTTTAGTTGAAAGCTTGTTTTGCAAAATAGGATTCATTATACCTAGGTTATTTAGTGTTTTTGTTCCCAAACATTTTAATAATTATCTGATTTGTACAACCCAGAGGCAAACAGCAGTTAAGGAAATGGGGCCAGAGGAGCAAAGTGCTCCCAGAATGGTCACATAGTCAGGGATGGAGCCAAGGCTGATTGGATTCCTTGTTCTACTAGTCTTTATCACTCAATTTTGTTTTTGAAGGCTGGGTGCAGTGGCTCACACCTGTAATCCCAGTGCTTTGGGAGGCCAAGGTGGAAGGATCATATGAGGCCAGGAGACCAGCCAACATAGGATACTCTGTCTCTACCAAAAAAAAAAAAAAATTAGCTGGGCATTGGTGGCATGTGCTTGTAATCCCAACTACTTGGGAGGCTGAGGAAGGAGCATCACTTGAGCGCAGGAGTTTGAGGTTGCAGTGAACTCTGATCGAGCCACTGCACCCCAGCCTGGGTGACAGAGTGAGACCCTGTATCTAAAAAATATATATTAAAATTTTGTTTTTGGCATATTGAGACAAGCAGTCACACTTCACTGCTTTGTTATTCCCATGCTTCTATCCCCATCCTTGTGAAAGTGTTTCCAATTTTCCTTATATACATGGTGCTGCAGAGAACAGCCTTGCACACTTGGACCCTCACGTAAGTATTCCAGAGTGTCTCTAGGGTAGAAACCTGAACTGGAATTGCTGGGTTTAGGCTGTGTGTATCTTCAACTTTAACCAGGTTTTGCTAATTTACTCCTCAAATGATTTGCCAACTTATATTTCTACTAGCAACATCAGATAGTTTCATTCCTCACATCCCCTTCTACACGTGGTGTCATCAGACTTATTTTGCCTATCAGGTGTGAAATGGTATCTCATTGACTTAATTCGTGTTTCCTGATTGTTAGTCCTGAGCTGAACACCTTTTCCTGTGTCAGGTGGCCAGTCTGGTTTCCTCCTTTGAATTGTCTGTATATTTGCATTGTAACAGGTTGCTAGTCTTTTTCTTTTTGGTGTGTAGGACTTCTTTATTCTTTGGGTATTTTGAGCTTCATATCTTCTCCTGGTCTATGACTTTTTTTTTACTTCGGTTATGGCATTTTTTAAAAAATAAACTTAATTTTTAGAACAGTTTTAGTTTTACAGAAAATTTGTAAGGAATAGTATAGAGAGTTCTCATATACCCTGCAGCTCGTTTCCCTATTAGCAACATATTAGTATGGTGCATTTGTTATAATTAACCAATATTAATATATGTTGTTAACTAAAGTGCATACTTTATTCAGATTCTTTAGTTTTTACCTAATGTCTTTTCTCTTCCAGGGTCCCATCCAGGACAACATATTGCATTTAGTCATTGTGTCTCCTTAGGATTCTCTTGGCTGTGGCAGTTTCTCAGACTTTGGTTATGGTATCTTTTGTCTTATAGATTTCAATTTTAGTGTAATCAAACATCAATCTTTTCCTTTATGTTTTTTTTTTTTTTTTTTTTTTTTTGAGACAGAGTCTCGCTCTGTTGTCTGGGCTAGAGTGAGTGCCGTGGCGTCAGCCTAGTTCACAGCAACCTCAAACTCCTGGGCTCAAGCAATGCTTCTGCCTCAGGCTCCCAAGTAGCTGGGACTACAGGCATGTGCCACCATGCCCGGCTAATTTTTTCTATATATATTTTTGGTTGGCCAGATAATTTCTTTCTATTTTTAGTAGAGACGGGGTCTTGCTCTTGCTCAGGCTCGTCTCGAACTCCTGACCTCGAGCGATCCACCCGCCTCGGCCTCCCAGAGTGCTAGGACTGCAGGCGTGAGCTACCACGCCCAGCCATGTTTTATGCCTTAAAAAATTTTTCTATACTATGCTAGGCACAGTGATGAATGCCTGTAGTAGTCCCAGCTACTCAGAACACTGAGGCTGGAAGGATTACTTGAGCACAGGAGTTCGAATCCAGCCTGGGCAACAAAGCAAGACCCCGTTTCTCACAAAAGAAAAATTTTCTTCCATACTCTGGTGTCATAATAGTCTCCTATGTTTTCTCCTAAAGTTTTAGAGTTTTGCTTTTCATGTTACGTATGGTGTTAGGAAACAATTAAAAACATTCTTTCCCTACCCCCATCCCCATAGCACTACAAAACCAATTGTTCCAGTATAGTTTTTTTGAAAAGCTATACTTCTGACATTACCAAGTTCCCATATGTATGAGAGTATTTTTTGGTTCAGTATTCTGTTCTGCTGGTCTATTTAATTGTATGTCAATAGCACACTTTAAAATATCCATCCAGTATTTATTTATTTGTGTGGCTTCTTTGTGATAGGCACTGTTTGAGGCACAAGGAATGCTGTGATAAATCAAATTTTGTACCCTCAATGGAACTTGCATTTAAATCTTCCTTTATTACTTTGAAAAATTATCTTGTTTGGTCTTTGATCCTTCAATTTAAAATTTAAGTCAGCTTGTCAAATTCCATTTTACTGTAATTTTGATTAAAATGACATATTTGGAGAGAATTATCCACTTAAGAATCTTCCCATCTATGAATATGGCATATCACTATTAAGGTTGCCTTTAATCATGCTCCATAAAAATAATGGTCATATACATCTTGTTAGATTTATTTCTAGAAACCATGTTGTTTTTGTTGGTATTATATGAGATATATTTTTTAATAATACATTTTGTAAGTAACTGTAGCTGAGTATAGGATGCTGTGGGGTTTTGTATATTAATCTTGAATCTAGGGCTGGCACAGTGGCTCATGCATGTAATCCTAGCACTTTTGTAGGCTGAGGCATGAGGATTGCTTGAGGCTAGGAGTTTGAGACCAGCCTGAAAGAAGAGTGAGGCATACAGAAAACAAAAATAAGCCAAGTGTAGTGCTGGGCACCTGTAGTCCCAGCTACTGGGGAGGCTGAAGCAGGACTGCTCGAGCCCAGGAGTTTGAGGTTGCGCATTCTCACCAAATCACAGAGTGAGACCCTGTCTCAAAACAACAACAAAAAAAAACAAACACAAAAACATCTTGAATCTAGAGACCTTGCTGAACTCATTAGTTTGAATTGTTTGTCTGGATTCTCTTGGAATTTCTGGGTAAATAATCATATTACCTATGAATAATAAGAGTTCCTACTTTTCTAATACTTTTGTTTTATGGAGATGGCTAAACTCTAAAATATTTAATAGTAATTGAAACAGAAGCAGAGAAAGGAGGCATCCTTGTTCCTGATTTTAAAAAGAATGTTTCAAAAATTTCACCATTAAGTATGAAGTTTGCTATAGATTTTTGGTAGATATCTTTTGTCATGACATGGAAGTTACCCTCTGTTCCAGTTTTCTGAGTCTGTGATTAGTTGTTCAATTTTATCAAGTGTTTTTTTTGAATCTGTAAGAATTCTCTATAGATTTTCTTCTTTATTAATGTAATGACTTATTTTTAGATGTTATTATGATGAAATATCCTTTAAATTATGATACCATATTTTTATATACAGTTCTAGATTCAGTTTATTAATATTTTGGATTTTTGTGGTACATACATGAGAAGAGCCTACAATTTACCTTCTCTTACTCTCAGGTTCTGGTTTTGTTACTATTATAGTAATTTGGAGAACAAAATATTAATTTAAATTTCTTATTAGTTAAGATGTGCAAATTTTGTTCTATTGTGTTGACCTACTTTAGTTGCCAGATCAGTTTTTTGTTAAGTACCCGGGTGGGGGAACAATGTTTTGGACTGTTTCATTCTAGCTTTGGAAATGTTTGGATTTTTTAATAATTTACCAAAATTCCACTATAATGGCTTCCTAGGTTTAAATGAAAACTCAAAACAATTTTATTTTTCAAAAGTTTGACCGCTTTATAAAAGCTTTTTTAAAAGTTCGAGATACTAAAATATGTTTACGTTTGTGGCTAAGATTGACCCAAGTGGGACCCTAGATTGTGGGATTCCAATGGAAGTTTGTTTAGGGATGACTTAGATAATATAATGGACTGAATAAAGCAGGTAACCAGAAAAAAAAAAAATCAACCAGCAAACTAGGCAAATTCCAAGAGGAATGTAAAGATTACCATTTTTGAAGGTAGGAATTAAAATTTCATATCATATAAATGATAAATATGGGTTGTAGACAATTTTACATATCAAAAGTAAAAGAAGACATTTACCCATAATCCAACTCTCCCACCCCAGCACCAGGCACTTAAATCAGGCTTCTACTAATATTTTCCAAATCCAGGCTCCACCACACGGTAAGCATGTAATTTTGGGATAGTTACCAGGTCTATGACTTAGTTTTGTCATCTGCAAAACGGAGACAGTTACCCCTTTTTTTCTGTGTGAGGATTAAAGTGAATCCTTGTAGAGAATGTGGCTCTGTGTCTGGGACATACTAAGCGCTCAAAGGCTATTGCTATCATAACGCTGGAAGTCTCTCTATTACTCCTGTTTCATCAAGACACTGCGCTGAGCCCTGGGGCGTCCGAGATGTAGCTCCGGCGCTCCAGGAGGTCACCGCGGCCAGGGAAGGCTGGCACCGTAATTAGGAGATTGCCACGTGACGTCACAGGTCCGCAGTGGAGCTCCTGCCAAGTCGAACAGCCCATGGGACCCGAGGGGTGAGGCCCATTTACCTAGGTAACTTTTTCCTGTAAGTATTTTCAGTGTTCGCAAGTCCGGTCTTACCCAAATGCAGTTAGTTTGCATTTGCAGGCACTGAAAAACTTTCTGAACAGGCACAACGAGTCACGTGTGGCGCGCAGGCGCCTTCAGTTGCCCCCTCCCGTCCCGCCTCTTCCGCCTGGCGCGGGCGCTGATTGGTCCGCGTGGTCACATAAGAGGCTCCGCGCAAACTCGCGGCTTTCTTTCCTCAGCTGCCGCCAAGGTGCTCGGTCCTTCCGAGGAGGCTAAGGCCGCGTTGGGGTGAGGCCCTCACTTCATCCGGCGACTAGCACCGTGCCCGGCAGCGCCAGCCCCGTACTCACCGGCGCCATGGCCTCCGTCTCCGAGCTCGCCTGCATCTACTCGGCCCTCATTCTGCACGACGATGAGGTGACCGTCACGGTGAGTGCGGGCCCGGGCCGGCGGCAGGGCGTCCCGCGTGCGGCTGGCTCCCGCTCTCCAAGCGGCCAGGCCCAGAACTTAAGGCCGGGTCGAGGCCGTGGTCACCGCGGGCGCTGGGGCGGGGCGGGCACCCGTCGGGCGGGGGCGGGCCCTATGCCTGACGGCCTGGGCCCTCGGGACCACGTGCGGGCCCTGGCGGCAATGTGCACGCGGCTGGGCTCTCCGGCTTTGAGAAGCTATATTTAGGAAAGCTTTCCCGCAGCGCTTGGGCATCCTGACCTGCACGTAATCTTATTCCGGGACATTTACTCGTACCTGCTTTCGGTGTGATTGCCTTGAATTTGTGTGGTCTTAGCAGGCCTGTGGGGCGGGGCAGCGTGGCATGAAGGAAGGCACAGAAGCTCTGCTCCACCTCCCGAGTCTCCTAACTTAAAATGGGCTCGCCGCATTGCTAGGCGCCTGGCACACGTTTCTTTTGCTTGTGATAACCAAAGTCTTTTAAAACGAATATATGTGAAATCCAAGTAGAATATTTGAACTGTTGAAACATGGTACTGTACACGTTTTGAGTGACTTGCTTTTAACTTGCGGTATATTGGAAACATTACGAACGCTACACTTGACTCTGATGGCTTGACATTTTATTTGTTTTAGGAGGATAAGATCAATGCCCTTATTAAAGCAGCTGGTGTAAATGTTGAACCTTTCTGGCCTGGCTTGTTTGCAAAGGTAAGGTGTTGGTGGTAAAGTGGGGAAGACCTGATTGATTAGGTCAGGTGTATGTGCTCAAGTGCCAGAAGGCCCTATGTTCCACCGTACCGCCTCTGTTTTCCTTACATTTATAACTCTAGGAGCTAATAAGGTTTTGGTTTGTCATGTGACTTTATCTTGATCTCAGACTCTGGTTTCCCTTTCCTCTGTCCTGAAGCCATGGTAAAAACTTAAAGCTATGTTAAATTGCAGGCAAATCCTTTCAGTATGATAAGCTTGTGATCTATTGGAAATAGAGTTTAGTGGTCTTTTATTCACCACACGTAGTGTGTATTGGGTTATAAAAGGCTAATAAAGACAAGGTTCCTGCCCAGAGAGCTTCCCCTGGCTACCTTCCATTGTTCAGGTTACTTAATTTATGACAAGTGAAGTTTGGGTTGTGTCCTCCAAAGAGTTTTGGAACATTGTACGTATGTCATTTAATAAATACCTCTAGAAAAGTTGTATCTTTGCTTAGTCTGAAAACTTGTATTCACTGTTAAAAGGAGACCTGGAACTGTGGAAAGAATCCTCATTTGAGTGTTCCAGGAAGCTTGGATATTCTCCCAACATGTTATTTATGAAAGGAAGGCATTGTTAGCTTTACTTTCACTACATACTTAAATACAGCAATACAAGTATGAGATTTAAAGCTGAATAGTTTTTTTGTGACTATTCTTAATAGAGCAGTGTGTTGCTCTGTTGTCTAATCTTAAGTCTTGCTATTGGCAAAGAAAAGTCAGTCTTGAGGATGAAAAAGCAAACCGAAAGTTCGATTCCAGGGCAGACAGTATAAGGGCGATTCCAGCATAGAAGACAAAAGAAAAATACTGTACAGTTGTCAATTTTCAGTATCCTTGGGGGATTGGTTCCAGGACCTCCCTCGGATACCGAAATTCAAGGATACTCAATTGTCTTATAAAATGGCATAGTATTTGCATATCACCTACACACATCTTCCCATTTACTTTAATACCTAATAAAATGTAAAAGCTATATAAGTAGTTGTTAACACTATATTGTTTAAGGAATAATGGAATGGCAAGAGAAAGTCTGTACATGTTTGGTACAGATGCTTTTTTCCCCCAAATATTTTCTGTCCATTGGTGGTTGAATACATGGATGTGGAATTCACCGTATAGTGTTAGGAATTGATCACTGTAAGGTGAAAAAGGGGGCGGGCACTTTTTTGTGGCTGGGTGAATGCTATCACAGGACAGAACATAACCTATGCGTGTACGTATGTTGCAGGCCCTGGCCAATGTCAACATTGGGAGCCTCATCTGCAATGTAGGGGCTGGTGGACCTGCTCCAGCAGCTGGTGCTGCACCAGCAGGAGGTCCTGCCCCCTCCACTGCTGCTGCGCCAGGTAGGAGTTTTTTTGTATTGGAAGGGGTGTGGAGATCAAAAAAATAGTATTATAGGCAGTACTTCTCTTAATTTGCCACAAGTAGGTGATGTGTGGGAATTCTGAAACCTGCAGCATAGTTTGATGTTGAGGGAAGTCTTGTATTTTTAACCTTGCAAGTTGAAGGGCCTAGAGAGCTCTTCCAGAGCTTAAAATACTGAGAGTTGATTGACTCTTTTTTTTTTTTTTTTTTTTTAAAGCTGAGGAGAAGAAAGTGGAAGCAAAGAAAGAAGAATCTGAGGAGTCTGATGATGACATGGGCTTTGGTCTTTTTGACTAAATCTCTTTTGTAACATGTTCAATAAAAAGTTGAACTCTTTGCTGCTGTTGGTCTTGCCCATAATTTGGGAATTTACTCAGCAAAGTAGTACATTGTGAGATGGTCTCACTTCTGTAATGTTGGCTTTCAACCTATTAGGTCATGCATGAGAGGAGCTGGGTTTTTTCCCTGGCACCATGGCCAGGTGTGAAGTCTTTAACTAGTAAGAATGCACTTAATAGTACAGCACTGAAAACTGCACTGGGGTGGGAGGAGAAAGCATCAGAGCAGATGCCTCGTCCCAGATTACCTGTGTAACTTTATGATTACAAAGTTTGTCTCTTACACTGGGGGCACAGGTATGGGTATAAAATAGGCCTCAGCTTTGGAAAAGCTCTTGGTTGATAGCCCTGTACAACCCTGACTAAGAACTTTTGTGCTGAGCCCTCAGGTGGAATGTTGACTTTTGTATCCCTAGGTGTAAATTTAACTATACCTGGTATGTAGTGTCCCTCAGCAAACATTTGGAATCTTACAGCATTACTGAAGGGTGGGAAAAATAAACTCTAGATCCCCAGTTATGCACAATGGCTAAAATCAGATTCAAATCTGTTTGAAAAACTAACAATTGTAGCTTCTTTTTTCTTTTTTGGCCAATTAAACAATAGCACAACATGAAATGGAAATTAACTTAGACATGTTCATGCCTATAATCCCAGCGTTTTGGGAAGCTGAGGCAGGAGGATCACTTGAGGCCGGGAGTTCATGGAAGAAAAGATGTGGAAGACATGAGATTCAGTGATAAGAAGGCATGACTTCTCGCCCTGACCGTCCTCACTCCAGTGTGTGCCACCACTTATATAAGTTACTACAACCACTTAGGAAAATGGCAGTTTCATTTTGAGGTATTGCCCAAGAGAAACTATTAATACATATGGACATCAGGATACATCTTCTGGGAATGTCCAAAGCACTGGTAAAACAGCAAAAATCTCAAAGGTCCATTAACTGGAAAATAACTAAATGATCTTAAGTAATCAGAAACAAACCACAACTACAGGTAATGGAGAAATTCTTACTAATGTAAAGTTAGAATTTATTTGAAAGTCAAAACAGTAAATTATACTACATTTCCCTTTGCATAAAGCTTAAAAAAATGTGTTAGGCATACAAATCTGATAAAAGTATATAAAAAGGCAAGGGAAGATAAACAGTTTAGGGCCTTGAGGTTAATAGGAGGAGTATATAGGTGTTACTGTCAAATGTTGATGATTGTCATTTACAGGTTGAGTATCCCTAATCCAAAACTTTCCTGAGCACCAATATGACACTCAAAGATGACTGACATCCACCTGATAAGTGCCTGCTTTCCCTCCTTCCCTTCCTCATACATTAACAGGTAACATCAGCACTTTGCTAATCTCAAGTGTGTTGTCATTCTTCACAAAAAACCCGTGATGGTAAGGCTCCATGGCACAGATGGGGACATGGAAGCTGTGAGGTTACAAAGTAGTAAGTGGACCAGATTAAAACCTCACTCTGACTCCCACCCTGTTCTCTTAACAGCGTTGTCCCTTGTGTCACCTGCATCAGTTTCCTCATCTAATGACAGTACTATACCTACCTCACAGGGTTCTGGAGAGAACATAGAACAAGACTTTAAAGTGTCAGGAGGAAATACCAACACTTAGCTGAGAAGACTAACAAGGGAAAGGACAGCATCTAGAAGAGCAGAAAATTAAGTGGTGAGCTAAGGATATCATAAATACCAAATTCAGTTAATATAATCACAACTAAGATGTTCACTGTAGCCAGACTCAAATGTTAACATAGTCTAAATGGGTGGGTGGCCGGCCCAGCTTTTCAAAAGAAACCTTAATATAGCTAAAAACCTTTCCAAAGAACAATCTGAAAAATTAGGAGACCCACATACACTGAAATACTTTGTGTTCGTTTGACATTGAAGGAAGGTCCTCCCAGTTCCACCTACTTTATAGTTCTGAGCTTCCATTTCCTTTTTGCAAAATGGGGATATGTAATTCACGTTGGGGAATGAAAGAGGTAAGTGAACATGCCCATCAATGCTTGTTATTTCCCTTCTGCATAGGATACAAGGAACACAGCTGGCATTCCTGGTTCCCCACATCCCCAGGTCCAGCAGGCAGGCCCAAGCTTTGTGCTCCTCAAACTCACTCCCCACCCTCCTTACCAGTCAGGCAGGTTTGGTTTCTCAATATCTCACACTTCTGATTGTTCACCAAGCATACCTGTTACTTTGCGTTTCACTGCTCTCAGAATTGTGTTCACATCTCTCCTGTGGCCACTAGAAACATTCCCAGGTCCATGTTTGGCTGGCTTACCCCTTTTAAAATTCTGTTTCAGCAGGAAGCCAGGGTTAGGGGTAAGGCCCCTCATGTTCCAGAGAACTGTAGGAACAGACATGTTCATGGACAAACCATCTAAGAACACCACCACCAAAAACTACATTGTTACTGAATGTATTGCACAATGGGATTAGTAAAAGAATCCAAAGGTTCTGTCAACTGTTTTACTCATTCTTTTTTGCTGCTTCTCAACTGAAAATAGTAAAAAGGAACTACATGTGAAATTTTAAAACCACCTTTTGGAAAAGGTAAACCCTTTAATTAAAATCAAAGATTCAAATTAACTATGCAGCAAAACAACTTGGCATATTGCTACAGATTCAATAAAATGTGTCAGATCCTTTCTAGCCCATAAGATGAATGGGCATATACAGTAAAATTCTGAAGGAACATGGTGAGCAGCCAGGTGATTTTGGGTTGCTTGGGTACTTTATAGTTTAGAAATAACTTTTTTGTTTTCTCCCATTCTGAGCCTTACCCTACCAAGAGAACTTAATTAGCTCTGTTTTTAATAATTAATATATTAAGAAACTATTGCTCAGAGAGGTTCAGTACTTTGCCAAGTTCACAGAGCTACTACGGGGTGAAGTTGGGCCTGGCACCTCAGTTTTCTCAATCCAGCATTTCTTCTACTATGCCACACACATGCTTTTCTAGGATACAGTGACCAGCCTTTGCATTTTTTCTCTGTTAACCTCACAATCCACTTCTTTCTCATCTCCGTATCTTTACGAGCAAGCTCAGATAATTCAGCTTGACATAAACATGAGCTGCTTTAAAGAAAGTATTGATATTTTTAGTTCTTCTGAAATAGTGCAAGGAGATGTCCCTCGAAGTCAGATGCACAGCATGCATCGTGGAACCTGGACCGCTCAGGTCAGATCAACAATCTTCTGGACACTTCATTAGAACACAGGGTCCAGGGCCTATATTTTCATAGCATTGCTCGAATACTTACGGGCTTTTAAAGAGTCCTCCAAGCTCTACTGAATTTAACTTGCTGAAGCTTCCACACCTCTGACTTGTATACTTTTGAGGGTTATTATAATGTCCAATTAAAGTAAGAAATGTGCGTCTTTTGCCCTCCAAACTTTGCACTTGCTATCTTCCCTCTCTCTGGGTTGTTGACTACTTATCCCTAGTTAATTCTACTCCTTCAGACCTCAGGAAGCCCATTCCAGGCTACACTAAATCTCTTGCTGTAAGTTCCCGCACGGATAGCTTCTTAAAAAGTAGGTGTGTAATCACACCCCTGTGACTGTTGAGGCCGCGCCGCATGCTTTGGGGATCAGGGCTGTCCGTTTTGCTCACCTGTAGCCCCAGTACTTTTCGCAATGGCTGGCTCATTGTTGGCCTTCACTATGTACTTACAGTCAGCTCTCTCCTTTGACATGTGCGGAAACCGGAGAGCACAGACAGGAGGAGGAACTTGCTCAGCAGCAGTGATGAACAGCTCCAGGACTGGAACCCAAGTCTCCAGACTAGCAAATGTAGCAGGCAGGCCCTGCAGGGGCAAAACCCAGGCCTGCCGCGCACCACAAGCCTCATTCATTCAATTTCACCGTTAGTGCGCAACCTCCCTGGCTGCCAAGTGCAGGCGTCGGTATTTAGGCCCCGAGGTGGGAACCCCCTCCCAGATGAGGCGGAGATGCGGGTACCAGGTCTGGCCGTGCCCGCCGGCTCTGCGAACGTCATGCGAGGCCTTACAAGCCCAGCGCCCACCGGACGTCAGGGACGATGAGCCCTGACTATGCCCGAGCCAGGCTTTCGGGGGTGAACCGGGAACTCAGCAGACGCGATGGCAGAAGCAAAGGCGTGGCACCCAGGAGCCCGCAAACTTCCTTCTGGACACGGGGTCCCGAGCTCAGGTCCACATCGCCTAGGATGTGGGAGAAGATGCAGGAAAGCTCAGGGGCTGAGCCTCGGTGACCAGGTGAAGTGTTCTCGCCCAGACTCAGGCTTACCTTAAGCAACCAACGTAACCCACCTAGCGCGGGTCCTTAAAAGTCATGCGTCGCCACTTAGATATTTATGCCCACTATTAGCCAATCAACGCCCGCGCCAGCAGGAAGAGGCGGGACGAGAGGCGGGGCTAGGAGCCGAGCGCGGCCGAGGGAGGTGGAGCTTCTCCGTCGCGCTTGGGCCTATTCGCCGCTAGGGGCGCGCGTGTCCGCCGGCTTTGGCGCGGGCGGTGCTCACGCGTCCCTGGTGGGGCAGCTTGGAGTCGGGCTCTGGTTAGTGTGGTGAGGCAGCTAACCTACTGTGAAACTCTGTCAGGAGATGGCGCACTTTCACTAACCAGCAGCAGTGGAGTGGGGCGTATCTGTAAATCGGGAGTAGTGACCGCGGGCTGTTGTCCCGAGGGGTGGGGAGCAGCAGACCTCGGCGTTTCGCGTCGCTGGGTCAGGTCACGGGCGCGAGTTCCCGGGTCCTTCACTTTGTGGAAACGGGTCTTGGCCGTGCCCAGCATCATTTCCAGAAGGCGTTTTTACCCAGGTGAAGAAGCCTGCGCCTGTAATCCTAGCACTCTGGGAGGCCGAGGATCCCAGAGGATCGCTCCAGGTCAGGAGTTCGAGACCAGCCCGAGCAAGAACGAGACCCTGTCTCAAAAAAAAAAAAAAAAAAAAAAAAAAAAAAAAAAAAAAGGCGGGAAGATTTGCTCTACTTTGGGCTCCTTGTATAGCTAAATCACCTGAGAAACTGTCACTGCTACAAACAACAACAACCCCGAGTGAAACAAACGACAACTAAACAGCTTGCTGAGCTCCACGGTCCACTGAGTCAGGACGTCTGGGGAGGCAGCCAGGAACCTGCATCTTACCGTGCTTTCCTGATTAGCCATGGCTGGAGGCTCTCGGATTAGAGCAAACCCAGCTCCCCACGCAGTGCCTGAGGAGTAGATGCATAATAAATGTTGTTTGAAAGAATATGTGAGTGAATATTAACGAACAAATGAATGAACAACTGTCTTCAAATGTTTAAGGAAGAATTAACAGTTTGATAATAGGCCATGTTGGCAAAACTGGGAAAATGGGCTGTTGATTGGAGTGTAAATTGCTACAACTTATTTTTTATTTTTTTCTTCAGCCTCTTGGTGAACTATAACTTTTTAAGGAGGGTGATTTGGTCCTCTCCCTCAAAATTGAAAGTGCCCTTACCTTTCACACAGGAATTACGGTTGTAGGAATCTATCCTATGAATTATACGTACAATTTCACTGAAGCGTTTCTTGTAACAGAAAAAAAAAGTGCATGAGAGGTGGCAGGTTGACTAAATCTTGATGTTTTCATGTAGCTATTTATAGGAATGCTGCTACAGAAAGGTAGTGAGGACACCTTGTTAAGTGAAAAAGGCAAGTTGCACCCAATATGCATAATATGACCCTATTTGAGTAAAAAAAAAAAAAGATTCATATGCATATGTTTATAGTATAAAAAAATTTCTGGGAGGGTTCAAAACTAATTAACAGTAATTACCTCTGAGGACAGGGATCAGACAGGATGGGAGAAAGATTTTTACTTTCCAATTTATCGTTTCCATATTACTTGAATTTTTAAAAACCATAAACATGCATTAACATTAACATGCATAAAACATGCATAAAAATTAAAACACTAGTTTTAATTTTTAAAAAATTGGAGAGGATTGCATATAGAAGAAGGACTCAACTTCTAAATAGTTCTAGAGGGAAGAATTCTTGTCAGTCAGTTTTGAGACAATTTTAGCTCTAAATAAATAAGGAAAACTTTGCTGGGCATTAGGCTGAGGCTGGGACAGGGAAATTAAGCTGAGGCTGGGACAGGGAAGACAATGTTTGCTTTGGAAGGGAGTGTGAACTAGGTGCCCCTTCCAGCTATGAGATCCCATAGGTCTTTTGGGACACAGGGTTAAATGCTCTGATGTCAAACTACTTGGGTTGACTCAAATCCCACTGCCACTAAATAGGGCTGTATGACTTTAGGTGAGTTGTTTATTCTGTAGCTCAGTTTCATCATATGCATCATGGGGATAAAAATGACAGCTACCTCATAGAGTTCTTGTAGAATTAAATGAGATGGCACATATAAAACCCTCAGCACTGTTCCTGTTCAAAAAATGTTAGTGTTTCTTTGCTATCTCCTGATGAATTCATGCTTAAAAAATTAAAAAGGAAATCAGAGAAATAATTCCTACAATTGGAGGGTATGTTTTATTTTTATATGCCTTAAATATTTACGGGTAAGGCCAAATACTGGATTTTCAGAATTAACAGAATTAGTAGGTTGGTAGAATCCCATTCATGCTGGATGGCTTTGCTTACAGAATTTTGTCTTCCAGAGGCTGGCTCAGTGCTGCCCTGCAGTGGCCAATCAGGGGAATGGCCACTTGGATTGGCCACTTCAATCTGGCTTGAGTGCTTCAGGGCTGCCACGTGAGTTCTGCAGTCAGGGCTGTCCTGCTGCTTCGCCAAGGGGTAAGTGAGTCAGTTCGTACCTTAGTAAGGACAAGCATGTTTGTGTGCACACTTGTGACCCAGCCAAGAGGAAACCAAGTGCACTTTAATATGGTCTTGCCTCCCTTGTAATTTACTTAGTACACTTGACTTCGCCTCTTAATACACTCAAGTTCATTTCTTGTCTGAAAACAAAGAAAGATGTCACTGAGCCACTGTGCAATCTGGCGCACCCTTGGCTTTTCTCCCAGGTTGTTGGATGAAAAGGCCACATGAAAACTACTTCTGCATTTGCCATAAAGCTTGTGGAGGCTGTTGTGTTGTTATTGTCCCCTAAATAAGGTCTCATGTGAAAACTTCTTGTAAAATTTAGGGCCAGGAGAAAGTTTGTGTCCTTTAGGGAATTGATAGCCATCCTCTTGTATAATAATGAGTGCTTGGTGACTTATGCTGTCTTCTCTGCCTGAGCTGCTGAGAAATTCAGCACCAGGCTAGATGCCCAAGCTGAGCTATTAAATTAATTTTACTTAATGGATAATGTATTTGCTTCCTCCTTTGCTTGGTACTGATTTTAAAAAAAATTTCCGTGGCTCTTTTATTGACTTTACTGCATATTTCTACTTTGATCTACACCCTTAAATCCTTTTGAGAAAAAGGAAAGGAATCCATAAATTAAATGAAAAGTGGAATATTTGAAGGGTCTTTTTGTGGCAAAAAGTTATTTGAGATGACTTCAAGCCAGTGGTTGTAGTTGGGTTTTGAGACTAACAAGTTTATGGGTCAAAGATTTCAGGCCATAATGTTTCTTTACTTGAGAAAATGAGAAAATCAGGTAAATGAGGCCATCAGGAAGTTGTGAGGTGTGGTTAAAAGATGAGAAGCTATTAAGGCTTGTTTCCTTATCCACTATCTCCAAAGATAATATTGAATCAGTGTGAAGATTTAGAGATAGAAAGTTGGTAGCTGTCTTTGGACCAAAAATATTTTCCTTCTGCTGTCATTTCAGACACGCCATCATTAGGGCTTCATTTCCTTGTAGTCGTCTTTAAATATAAAAATTGTCCTGGGAAGGTTAAGACATTAGTTTCTTGACACCACAGAGCAAATGCGATCGTTTCCCAGGTCCTCCTTGCTGCGGGTCTTTTCAAAGTCTGAGTTTTGCCTCCTCGCTAAGAGAAATAGCTCTTGGAGAGGGCAGAGCCTGTTGGGTAAAGGAGGCCGGGTTCTGCTTCAGCTAGCTGTGTGACCTCAGACAAGCCCCGAGCCCTCTCTGGCCCTGGTTTCCTCACCTTGGCGTGAGGGCTTTGGAGGACGCTCCGGCTCACTCCCCTCGCAGGGGCGCTGCGAAGATGGACTCTGTGGCCTGCGCCAGCCCAGTGGAGTCACCTTCCAGCCTGGCGGGGCGCCTCGGCTCCTTGCTGTGTTTACTCTCAAGTAAAGCCTTTCTTGTGTTTACTCAGCAAAGATTCTTTTAAGACAGGCTAAGCACACGGTTTACTCTGCTAACAAGCCTTGGCATTTATTGTGAGGACCTGTGTTGACTTATTCTCCAGTCTCCATTGACATTCACTGAGAAACGTTAATGCAAACACAAGGAAACATCCTGGGAGCTCCCAGCCTGACATTGTGCTGGGGAAAGAGCCCTGGAAAGGGCCATTCTTTCTGTTTTGGTTAGAATCACCTTGAGAGTTAAAAATAACAATAATTATGCACCATGAGAGAGTCTAATGAGCTCCTTTTAGCTTTTAGATTCAGTATCGGAACACTTTTGCTAAAGGTCTCCAGAAAGCTCCCTGTGTTAATTCTGGACAAGACTTTGTGCCAGCCAATTTACGAGCCGAGCCCCCTTCCACATGGATCATCCTGTGGCATCTGGGGACCATGGCACAGTTCCAAAGTGCCCTGGGCTGTGGGCTCGAGCACAGCTGGGCCCCAACGTGGCCATGGGACCTTGGGACAGTCACTTCCTCTCTCTGGTTCACAGCTTTCTCATCCTTAAGGTGAGGCGAAGTTGCCTGCCCATCTCCCCAGCTAGGCTGGGGCCTCAGGCCTGAGCCCAGGTCCTAAGGGTGCTCA
This sequence comes from Varecia variegata, assembly GCA_028533085.1. NCBI lineage: Eukaryota > Metazoa > Chordata > Mammalia > Primates > Lemuridae > Varecia > Varecia variegata. The sequence goes on along the minus strand of CM052442.1, from coordinate 98,300,666 downwards.
CGGATGTTTGTCGAATCATTGAATGAATAAGCCACGCCAGGCGATGTCTCCAGTCTTGCTCTGACATCTTGTGCCTGAATCCTCCCAAAAGGCAGGCTCTGCCTTGAGTCACAGTCTGATGAGATTTGCTAATGGGGTCATTGCAGACAACCGCAAACCCCAGTGTCTGACTCAGACGTTGCCGCTGCCAAGTGGTTTCACCTGCCTCCACCCCGCCTCGCCATCCAAGCTGATGCTTGTAAAGGAAACATCTTTCAGGTGAGGGACTGTGTATTTGGTTTTGTCTTTGTTGCCTGGAAACTGTTGACATCCTGAGACATTCTGTTGCCTTCACTGAGTAATGAAAAATTGATTACTTTTTTCTCTGTCAACAAACTTGCACCCGTTCACCTTGGCTGGGAATGGGTGGGAAGCGCTTGCTCCGTGCTCTGCAGCTGTTTGCTTTCTTTCAAGCAGTGGGTTTGCTTTACTTAGGGGAGGGGTGGGGCCCAGAGACAGGGGCGAGATGAGCCTGTCTATGTGGGGTGGCTCGTGGGGAGGGCTGTTGGTACTTCCCTCCGGGACTTCTCTGGTTCTGGCACATGCCTGCACCCGTGACCCTCAGCGCCTGTCCCCTCTGCAGCCTGCTCTCTGCCCAGAAGCCTCCTCTGGTCTCTCCAGCCCTGGATCCCTCTTGTCCATGGAGAAGCCCTGGGGACAGCTTGAGAGACACACTTAATGCCATTTCCATTCTGCTCTGTGTTGTCTCTCCCCTTGGCCGTGCACGAGCCTGGCACCCCTGACTCGAGGGCAGGCAGCAGATCTTCCCAGAGAAGCACAGCATGTTAGATTTAGAGGGGACCTCAGAGAGCATCCAGCCCTCTTGTTTTTTTTTTTTTACATTTGTGGAAGAGGGAGTTTAGAGAGGGCAGGTGATGTGGCCGTGGACACACAGCTCAGTGGTGAGAGTGTGGCTTCTGGACTCCCAGTCCAGTGGCCACCAAGGTTATCAATTTGGTATGTCCCTAAAAGTCCCTGGTGGAATATGAAAGTTGGGGATGGTCACTGCCCCAGGAACATATCAAACACCCAGAAGAAGGGACATAGACTGGGTAAGCATTGACAGGGGTCTGGGGTCTTTCTGTGGTGAGCATGGTGACCACTCAGGAGGGATAGGGTGAGGGAGGTGGCAAGAGAGACGCTTTCAAATGTGATGTTGAAGGGACGTTGAAGAAGGCGCCGTCAGCCCTGTGAGGGCAGTAATGGGCTGTAGGGCATGGTGTGCGGCCCGTGGAGGTGTGGTTCACAGGACAGCAGAGGAGCCCAGTGTGGGGAGTCACTCTGCCTCGGGCCACCTGGGCCCCTGATTCAGCCTTCCCAGCCCTGGGTCAGATCTGTAGACCCCCCATAGGCCCAGCCTTGTCCCCAGGCTCAGGGGAGCCCAGGCCTGCCTTGCTCTGGGAACTGCTCTTACACCTTGTCCCGGGGCCCCAGGCCTGCCCGGGCACCCCTGGGTAGCTTCAGAGGATCACAACTGTAAGCTTTTTGTTCTTAGGAATTTCTTGAGTTCCTTAGTCACTGAGTCTCAGTTTAGGGGCAGCAAATGGGGGGTGTGCAGACGTGTTTTGTTTGGTCTGCAGCAAGAGTGTCCTGGCGGCGGGGCTGGGAAGGATGCTTTATCACTGACACTGTTTAGCATTGCCGGTGTGTGGTGAGAATGAATAGCAGGCAGCCTCTGCGCAGTTTTATCACTGAATTGTTAACTTCTCTAAAGACTCGTCCCCTGACCTGGGGGACGGACCACTCCACTCGTCCCACCCGAGCTGTGCCACTGGCATGTATAGAGGTTTTTGTTCACTTATTTCTTTTTAAAATAAACTTTATTTTTTAGAGCAGTTTTAGGTTCACAACAAAATTGAGCAGAAGGTACAGAGATTTCCTGTATCGTACCTGCCCCACTATCAAAAACCTGCACCAGGTGGTACGTTTATGACAATTGGTAAACCTACATTGACTCATCATTAACTCCCAAAGTTCATAGTTTACAGTAGAGTTCATGCTTGGTGTTGCATGTTCTACGGGCTTGGACAAATATATAATCACATGTATCCCCCACTGTAGTATGATACAGAGTAGTTTCACTGACCTAAAAATCCTCTGTGCACCACCTATTCATCCCTTCCTCCCCCAACCCCTGGCAGCCACTGATCTTTTTATTGTCTTCATAGTTTTTCCTTTTCCAGAATCCCGTATGGTTGGAATCATATAATCTGTAGCCTTTTCAGATTGCTTCTCTCATTTAGTAATATCCATTTACGTTTTTTTAGTGTCTTTGCGTGGCTTGATAGCTCATGTCTTTTTAGTGCTGAATGATACTCCATTGTCTGGATGTGCCGCCTCCTGAAGGACATCTTGGTTGCTCCTAAGTTTTGGCAATTATGAATAAAGCTGCTGTAAACATCTGCATGCAGATTTTGTGTGAAGGTAAGTTTGTAACTCCTTTGGGTAAATACCAAGAGAATGATGTATAGAATTTTTAAAAATTGGGAAACATCACACCAAATTCTGGATTTCTGGCTTCTCTTTAAAAATCAGAGGATCTGGATGGCATGTGCCTGGTGATGCGTCCGGCCACCGCTGCTGCTGCTGCTGTCCCTTTGGGTTGGGCACATGCTGCTTCTCCACCTCCTCACAGCCCCCACCTTCCATAGGGTCCACCCAGTTGCATCCTCCTTGTGCCTGGCCTATCTGGCTGTGTGAGTTTGCAGCCCCCAGAGGAGGTAGTGCAACCTTTCTCAGGTAGACGGCCTTGAGGATTCTCCAGTTGTCCCTGCTGGTCCTGGCTTTGGTAGACGTGGACCCTGGAGGTCCATGTTGCAATATGTGATTTTACCAAGGCCTGGTTTTGAAGTAAATGTGCAGCAAGGTTGGTAGAAGGAGTGAATTGCTGGCGTAGCTAGTGAGTGGGCCTAGCCTGCCACCTGGCACCTAGTGATCAGTGCCCCTCTTGGGCTTTCTTTTAGTCTTGATTACCTGACTGAGAATCAGGTCTTTTCTGGGTAGAGGAGTTTGTTTTATTTTTCCTAGTTTTTCCTTCTGTGGACTAGATTCACTCATTTATTAACTCATTCATTCATTCATTGAATTATTCAACATATATTCACTAATTATCTGCTTCAGGTGCCAGAGATGCAGAGATTAATAAGATCTAGTCTGAACTCCTAGAAATCTCATATCTGGTGTAATAAAGACCTTTCTCGTGTTATAGAGTGTCTAAGTCTGGGTAATGAGGAGCAGATGGCAGGAGGCAGGGCCGGGGCAAAGGGGACAGGCTGGTAGGGAGGGTAGGGAAGCTTCCTGCGGGGCAGGGAGATGTTTTTGCTGCAGAGAAAGCTTCTCTAAAACCACACAGAGTAGCTGGATCAACGTCCATGGAACTGCAGGAGTGTGGTGCGGAGGAACAGAGTGTGTGAGGATGGCAGTGGGAAAAGAGCTTGGGGCCAAGCTCCGAGTAGCATGCGCAGTAGTAGAATGCCAGCCACCTACGTAATTTTAAACTTTCTAGGCCCACGTTAAAAAAAGTAAAAAGAAACAAGTGAAATTAATTTTAATAATATATTTTATTTAACCCAGTAGATCTAAAATATCATCATTTCAACATGTAGCACTAGCCACATTTCCAGAGCACAAAAGCTACATGGACTAGTGGCTACCGTACTGATGGTACATTCTTCTAGAACATTCTTCATCCTCAAGCCCCAAGGAGGGAGTGGCACAGTGGGACTTTGTTGGAGAAACATCCTCTTGCTCCTGCATGGAAAGTGCCTGAGGGATGGTGGCTGGGAGGCCTGTGGGAGGCAGATTAGGAGCCACCAATCTAGGCAGCAGGATGGAGAGGGAAGTTCACAGGTGAGGGAAGTTTTTTTTTTTTTTTTTTTTTAAATGACCATCGCTCAAGGAAGTTGTCATTCAGATTCCCAAGAAGATGTGACATCAGCAGCGATCCAGCTCCTCACGAGAGCTCCACGGCTGTCTTGAGTCCTGAGAGAAGGATGTAAATGTAGGGAGGTCACCCACAGATGCGGTTTTGCCCTCAAACCCAGGCGCTGCCCATCCTCAGCCCCATGTCAGGTTCAGCCCCGACCCCTGCCTCCCAGCCTGCCTGTGCAGGGGCTTCTTGGCTCACGGATGGGGAGGGCTGCCCAGGGCTGACTTTAGCCCGCTGTTCCTGGGCTGTCTTCCTGGCCCAAGATGCCCCTCAGCTCCAGCTGCAGGTCCAGAGCGTCACTCTGAGTCAGCAGCAGGAGACAAGTCTGAAAAATGGCACAGGGTCCTTACTGTCTGCTGAGGCAGCACACGAGGAAATGGATTTCTCATGACAAACCACGTGGCCATATTTGGACCAGTGCTACTCCAGGTGTGGTCCGTGGACCCCGGCTGGCTTACAAAATATTATTACCTGTCTGTATGGCGACAGGCTTAGTAAGTACATCCTGAGCATGCAAGATTAAGCAGTTAGAAACTTTTATACAAATCTGACATTGCTGTATCATTCAAACAGCATTTCATTTTTTTTACTACTTCGTTTTTATTGCATTTAATAAAAAGTATCAGTCCACAACAGATCGGAAGTTAAAAAACAATGGCATTATATATACACAGTGGGATATAATTCAGTCCTAAAGGGAAGGAAATTTTGTCATTTGCCACCACATGGGTGGACCTGGAGGACGTTATGCCAAGTGAAATAAGCCAGGCACGGAAAGACAAACACCACGTGTTTTCACTTATATGTGGAATCTAAAACAGTTGAACTCATAGAAGCAGAGAGTAAACGGTGGTTACAGGAGGTGAGGGGACAGGGGAGGTGTTGGCCAAAGGGTACAAACTTTCAGTTAGACAGGAGGAATACATTTTTTGAGATCTATTGCACTGCATGATAACTATAGTTTACAATATATTGTATATTTTGTAAATTTGTAAATTTGTAAATTTTGTTTGTAAATTTCAACTGTTCTGATCACAAAAAAAATGATAAGTGAGGTGATAGATTTGTTAAAATTAGCTTGACTTAATCATTCCACTTCATTTACATATATCAAACATCACATTGTACCCCACAAATATATACAATTATAATTTGTCAATTAACAGTAAAAAAAAGTTTTAAAAAAGAAACAAAAAAACCCAATGGCCCACTGGTCCTTCTTCAGAGATGGCTTGGGCAGACGAGCTCCCACTCCCTTGGCAGCTGGCTGCAAGGAAGGCCCGTGTTGGGTGTTCTCAGAGGGCTGTGACCCTGCGAAGTTCTCCTGTGGGGCGAGAGGGGGCGGCAGAGACATGGGTAATGTGTCTTTCCATGTGGCACGGTTCATTCATTCTCCAAGCACCTCCATTTGGCACCTTCTGCATGCTGGGGACACAGGGAAAAGGAAGGCTTTCTCCTCCTTCCTGGTTTGCCCCAGCTCAGAGCAAAGTCACCAGGGAGGCCGTCCACATGGAGGTGGCAGGAAACTGAGGATTCCCACCTGGGCTTTGCTCCTGGGCAAGTGTAGCTCTGTGGCGCGGGTGTGCAGGCTGAGTCAGGCTGCCTGGGTTCAAGGCTGACTCCTTCACTAGTTGCTGTGAGAACTTGGGAAAGTCAATCCCTCGGAAGCCCAGTTTCCTCACGTGTGGAGGGGGCATATTAATGGTACACAGCCTATAGGGCCATTGGGGGATGAAAGATGGTCCACGTAGAGTGGTTAGCACTGTGCCTGGCCTGTATAGATACCTGTGTAGATACCCAATGTGCCCGTCATTGTGACAGTCCTTTCCTGCCTGGTTTTCTCCCAGCTCCTGTGAGGTTGGGAAATGTCATCCTTTCCACGTGGGCACTTTTCCTGAGGGCAGCCAGTTCCACCGGCCACTCTGACTGCTTACCCTGTGACATGGTGAGATTTGGCTCAGTCCCCACCTCCTCCAGGAAGTCTGCCAAGATGGACCCGAGCCCCAAGAGCCTTCTCATCATGGCCTCATTTTTTAAATGACTAATTTCTAATTTTTCTAGTTTCTTCCTCCTCCCTGTCTTCCCAGGCCTGCACAGACTCTGCACGTTTCATAGTATACAAGGTACTGTCATGTTCGTCTTGCCACTGGTGACGTGGTGGTTGTGAGCCTGGCACCTGGAGCCAGGCTGCCTGGTTTGGAACCCTGTTCCACATCTGGCTGGCTGTGTGGCTTTGGGTAAGTTGCTCGACTCCTCAGAGCCTCAGTTTTTCTATTCTGCCTCTTGTATTAGCGCGATAATTGGGTGAGGTAGTGCAGGTGAAGGGCGGGTGCCCGTACTGAGCAAGTGCCCAGTAGACAGCAGCAGATGAGGAAGGTGAGATTTGGGAAGGGGAGGAGCTCATGTGTCAGGCACCTGCCAAGGTGTGGGGCCCTAGACATACAGCATCTCATTTTATTCCCCCGGTAGAAAGGTAGGCACTTTGCATCCATTTTGCAGATGAGGGGACTGGGACTCAGTTTACACTAGTCTGCAGGACCAGGAAGAATGGGTGTTGGGTGTTGTCCTCCAGAGTCTGATACAGAGTCTGGGATTCCTTTCTGCCTGTTTTGGGAAGGAAGGGTAGGAAGATGTGGGTTTTGGGGGGCCCCTTGGGCATGGACCTAGAAGGCCAGAAATAAACATTTATTTTTCTCTTCGCTTTGCCCCAGACCCAACGAGGGCTTTCAGGAGGATAAAGGTGTTAGTGGGGAAAGTAGGGCTCTTGTTTGGGGACCCCCTAGAGTCTCTGGTAACAAGTGGCCCTTTATCATTAAATGAACTTGCAGAAGAGCACAGGAGTGAGCAGCAGGGGGTGCTGTGACATCAACGGAGAGACGCACTTCCCTGGGCAAAGCTCAGCCTGGATTAGGTGGGTAACAACGGGCATGCCCACTTGTCCACTCGGGGAACTTTCACCTGACAGCTGAGAGGGGTCTTCTGAAATCAGGGTCACTATGGGCATTATGAGCGCTGGCTCTGGAGTTTGTGGACTTGGATTTGAAAAGTCACTCAGCTCTTTCTAGTTTTGTGATTCTGGGCAAGTTGCTTAACCTCTTGAAATCTCAGTGGCCTCACTGAACAAAAATTAATATTCATCTCATGGGGCTGTCAGAAGGTTTAATGCGATGACACATGAAGATTTCTTAGCAGAGTGCCTGGCACCTATGAGCACTCAGCTAATGACAGCTATTATTGTTGGTAAGGGTCATGTTGTTAAGGGTAGTCCCACAGAAGTGAGGCTTCTGGGTTGTATCTGGACCCCTTGCTGTGGCCTTCCAAGGGTTCACCTTCTGCCCAAGCACACCGCCCATGCCCCAAGGGCCCTGCTTGTAGCTGGGAACCTAAGATTCCCATCTGGGCCAACATGTTCACTGGAGGTCAGTGGGGGAGGAGGAGGGCAGTGTGGTCTCTGCTCTGCTATGAACTTGCTGTGTGGCCCGGCATAAGTCCCTTGCCCTCTCTGGGCCTTGATTTCTCCATTTAGATCTAGAGAATCTGCAGGATAAGCATCGAGATCCCACTCAGTCTAGCATCAGCAGCCTGGGGGTATGTCTTCATCCCAGAAACATACGTTTGTTTTAACAGGGCCCTTCACTGTCTGAACCCAAAAGTGTGGTTTGAGGACAGAAATGGGTGGGCTCCTAGCTAAGGCCTATCGAGGGGACAGCTTGTGGACAACTTCCCTCTGCAAAGAGGTGACCTTGGCTTTCCTCACTGGCCAGCTTGGCCCTCCTGTGGCCTCTACCCCTGTGATGTCCACCCACATTTTGTCCTTCCTGGGCCCAGGGGCCTCACACGCTCTCCTTGTCACCTCAGCATGGTCTGGTATTAGAAAACGGTCTGATGGAGCAGTTTTCCCTAAGCCATGAATGACTGGTAGGGCTGGTGCTGCCCATTCTGAGGGGGCTTGACCTTGGGCAGGAATAGAGTTTTTATCCAGAGAAATTAAGCTCTATTTATGGAATGCCAGCAAGAGACTTTGAAGCTGGAAGGGTGTTGCCTCCATTCAAGTCATGGCAGCCTCATTCCCTGGCCTTGCTCGGGGAGGTGGGGCAGGTGGGACAACTGGTTCAACAGCCCATGGCACACAGCAGCAAAGGAGATGGGCACACTGGACGTCATCAAAATTACAAACTTTTGTGCTTCAAAGGACACGATCAAGAAAGTGAAAGATTCTGCCACCAAATAGGAGATAATATTTGCAAGTCATATATCTGATAAGGAACTTGTATCCAGAATATATAAAAAACTCTTACAACTCAACCACAAAAAGACAACCCAGTGTAAAAATGAGCAAAGTATCTGAATAGACATTTCTCCCAAGATACTATACAAATAGTTCACAATACATGAAAAGAGCTTGACATCATTAGTCATTAGGGAAATGCAAATCAAAACCACAGTGACATGCCACTTCACCCCCACCAGGATGGCTATTATGAAAAAGACAGATAATAACAAGTGTTGTCGAGGATGTTGGGAAATTGGAGCCCTCATAGGGTGAGATTGCAGCCACTTTGGAAAAACAGTTTGTCAGTTACTCAAAAAGTTAAAGAAAGAGTTTACCATATGACCCAACAATTCCACTTCTAGGCGTATACTCAAGAGATTTAAAAACATATGTCATAAAACAATAACAACAACAAAAAACATGTGTTCAAACAAAAAATTAACATTTTTTCATAGCAGCATTATTCATGATAGCTAAAAAGAAGAAACAATTCAACTGTTCATCAACTGACAAACTGATAAATTGTGGTATATCTGTACAGTGATAGAAATGAATGAGTTGAACCATAAAAAAGAATGACTTACTGATCCATGCTACAATGTAAATGAGCAAGATGGACCTTGAAAACGTTATGCTAAATGAAAAATCCAGATACAAATGGCCACAAATTGTATGATTCTATTTATATAAAATGTCCAGAATAGATATATCCATAGATATGGATGTAGATTAGTGGTTGCTGGGGTTTTTGAGAGAGGGGGACAGGGCATGCCTACTAATAGGTACAGCGTTTCTTTTTAGGGTGATGAAGAGGTTCTGGATTTAGATAGTGGTGATGGTGGCCCATTTTGTGAATATACTAAAAACCACTGAATTGTACACTTTGAAAGGGTGAATTTTATGCTATGTGAATGATATTGCAATTAGAAAAAAAAGTTTATGGAAAGAATGGTGGAGTCCTTGAAACCTTCCATGAATACTAAACACCCCATCCCTGTGCCCCACCACCCGCACCCTAGTTTATGTGGTGACTGTTCTCTAGGGCATCTTCTCCATGAAAGTGGGGATGCCCCAGGCAGCACTGAAAACTTTGGAGAAGGTATTTCTTTTTGGTGGTCACAGTGTTGAGGGGGCTGTGCTGACATTACTGGGTGGCCTGTGAGGAACCAGGGGTGCTAGACATTCTGCAGTGCATGGGGCCATCTCACAATGAATCATTGTCTTGCGTTGCACATGACTTTTGAATATCTCTCAGGACATTGATGTCGGTGATTATCTAAGCTAAAAACTAAACTCTGCTTTACATAATAAACACCAAGTATATTTGCAAGGTTTTAATGTACACTGAATTTTCCAGCAATACAGGTACCATGTAAATTGGGAAGACTACACAGCATCTCTTGCTTAATGTCAATAATCTATCCCAGAAAATGAGATGTTCTGTGTGAAAACACTTCTGGGAATGTATTTCCTTTCTTTTCATCTTTTTTTTTTTTTTTTGGTTCATTGTCTTTCATTATTTTTAAAGAGGAAAAATTTATGTTGTTACTCGTCAACCCCAGTTCCTTAACCAATTTCCTAAAATTGAGCAACATACTTGTATATGTAACAAACGATCATGTTAGGCTGTAAGATGCTTAAATCTTTGCTTCCTCATCACCCCATAATTAATGTGATTATTAACAAAAGTTGTTCTGTACACAGGAATCTGGCCTCTCTCAGTGCCAGCAACAGCCAAGAGGCACCACCCACTTCATTGCCACTTTCATGTTTTTCAAAATACAACTTGATTTAGACATTCTATTGATTGTATTTAGAATGTCTTGATTCTCTTCCTGCACATTATTTTATCAAAAAATCTCATATCAGCCAGGCACTGTGGCTCATGCCTATAGTCCCAGCTACTTGGGAGGCTGAGATGGGAGGATTGCTTGGGCCCAGGAGTTCAAGACCAGCCTGGGCAAAAGAGTAAGACCTTATCTCCAAAAAAAATAAAAAGTGTTATATTGAAGTTTGGAGACATGCACATACATTGTTTCCCCATGTAAATACCAGCCAAACTATGCGTGGTGCCTCACACCTGTAATCCCAGCACTTTGGAAGGCTGAGGTGGGAGGATTGCTTGAGGCCAGGAGTTCGAGACCAGCCTGGGCAACATAGCAAGATCCTGTCTCTAAAAAAAAAAAAAAAAAAGAAAGAAAGAAAAAAATTAGCTGGCATGGTGGCACACGCCTATAGTGTTAGCTACTCGGGAAGTTGAGGTGGGAGGATTGCTTGAGGTCATGAATTTGAGGTTACAGTGAGCTATGATTGTACCATTGCACTCCAGCCTGGGAAGCAGAGCAAGATCCTGTCTCCAAAAATATATATAGAAAAGTACCAGCCCCAAAGGCACTGTATTAAAGACACATGTGTTCTATTAAAGAGTGATTCTACAGGGAGAGTGTTAACTGGGGAGGCGTTCTACAGGGTAAACCTGAACTTTGTTTTCTCTAAGCACAGGAAGGGGTGTGATCCTCTGGTCCTGTCTGAACTTGAAGGACCTTGGAGAATGTCTCATCCTTCCTCAGTTCACAAGGAAGAGATGAAGGGACCTAGGTAACATCTCCAGGGTCAGGTGGTGCCTGTGGCAGAATTCAGCTGGGCGCCCAGGCTCCTGGCATCCCGGTGGTGGCTCTGGACTCTACACCAGGACCTCAGGCTGGCATTGGAGTGGCCACTGGAAATATAGGCCATTAGACAGGTTTGGTGGATCAGTCACTTTGCCTTTGAGCAAAGCAACATTAAGTAACAAATGTATTGTGTTTACCTTGTATTCTCAATAAATATACCAACTGGCTATTTGCAGAACTCAGCCTGTGGACCACACTGCGTGTTCCAACCCAGTTACGTCAGGATGTAGGAGCCAAGCAGAGGGGCTGGGAGGTAGGGCCCGATGATCTGCAGAGCCTGTCTGTGCACCTGCTGATGGCGATGGGGAGGTCAGGGCAGCCCGGGCCTCCGAGAAAGCTAAGCCTGCCGTCCCAGGGTGCTTCCTCCTGAGTGGCACTGCAGATCCTTCCCGTTGCTTTGCCCCAGTTAAAGGCTTATGTGGGACGAGTTTCTTTGAGAACACTCCCAGGAAGCTGCAGAGTGGATAGGGGAACGAAGCTGGGAAGAGGGTGACCAGGACAAGGCAATTGCACGAGAAGCACAAGACGCCTCCTGAAATGAATCTCAGAACTGCCTGTCTGGGGAGGAAGGGGTACCATTTGTTCATCTGCTTTTGATCCAGGGTAATCCATGAGGTGTTCATGCCACGTTGCATTCGGGTGAGCGCCAGGTGGGTTCCTGCAGGCGTCCTGGCCTCTCTGGCAGGAAAGCCTGGGGCAGGATGAGAGAGGAGGGAGGAGCCCAGAGCTGAGGCTCAGGCAGCTTGCACCTTCACAAAACAGCAAGGCTGCACGGAGCTGGCAGTCTCGGGGCCAGCTGGGATAAGAAATGGGGCCATGGGGTCCGAAGTGGTGCCAAGAGGCCGTGGGTACAAGTGGCTGGAGGGGATGAACCTAGGAGCAGATTAGCAGTTGGTGGGAGTCTGAGTTCCAGAACATGTGCGATGTGCCTCTGGCACAGTGCAAAGGGACAAAGGGAGGGGGGTGAGGAGAAAACTCATTGCAAGTCCCAGAAGGCTCCATGCTCAGTCCTGACTTGAGGTATTTACATACATCTGTCCTTTCCTGTCTCCCCTTCCCCTCCCTCCCTCCCTCTGTCCCCGCCCCCACTCTCTTCTCTCCCTCCCCCTGCATCTCCTTCCATCATTCCCTCTCTGTGCCTCCCACAGGCTCCTTTTACTCTCCTGAGTTTGCTGGGAGCTTGTTCTATCTGCTGAATTACACTGCACGCTCTTGAGGGTGGGAGACACATTACATCTATTTTTGCAACACCTCATAACCCCTGCAAACATATCTGACACAAGCACATGTAACTCAGATGGCAGCCAGTGTCCCCAGCCCCTGGAAACCTGAACAGGAGTGACTGAAACCCTCGTTTCATGCCCCGAGGGAACTCGAAGCCCTCTGAGATGCAAATTCCTGCAAACTGTCCCCTGCCACTTTGGCACCAGACTCCTGCCTCCCTGGGAATCTCATTTTTCTTTTGCTGTGAGTTTCAGCTGTTTCTTTCTCTCTTCCCTGGAGTTGACCCAGTTGTAGGGCCCGGATCTTTCTCCTTGATCTTCCCACTCCAGAGTCACTGCAGGTAGTAGAGATGTTATTGAAGATTCTTGGGTCACCAGGAGGGTGCCATTGTGCTTGGAGCAGTGATAATGTCAAAAACATTTTGTGTTTTTACATTTCACTTTTTTTTTTCCTCCTCCAATCTGAAGGAATACATTTCACTTTTTAAAAGTTCTGCCAGTCTCCATGCCAACCAGCTCTTCTCTCCCTTCCCCTCTCAAGGGAGCAGCCTTCCCCACCCCCTGGGTCCAGGGCCTCACGCTCTGGAGCAGACCAACCAGATTCCTCCCATTCTAGGCCAGCCCTGCAGGATGAAGGCCCCTGGGTTCTCAGTGAGCCCAGGACAGAGTCTGTCCTCAGCAGGAGGCGCGCGGGCGCTGGAGCTGCGGCTTGCACAGGACCCCAGAGTCCCTTCTGTGGTCCCTCAGGGTTCTGGAAGGCCCATCCTGTGGGTTTGGCCAGGTGCCTCCCTGCCCGAGGGGTCTTCTCTCTCCACATGTCAGCTCCAGTGGGACCTGGCATGGCTTCCTCCTGTGGATTGGAGTCAGATCACAAACAAACTGCCTTTCTCAGGGAGACAAGCACCCCAGAACCCGCTAATCTCCTTCTCCAGCGGCATCGTGTTGCTCTTTGCGATCGTAATCTCTCCTGGCAGGCGGTGCTGGAAAAAGGGTCCAGGGGAAACCGGATCTTTCTGGGCAAAGCCAGGGCTGTCTCCCCATCCCCACCACCAGGTGTGCCCTGCCCGGGGGAGAAGCTCCTCCCCACATGGTGCCCAGCCCGCAGCCCCACAATCACCTGTCATCAGTTCTCAGCTCTCCTTTCCTTTCTGTTAGCTTTGGGGTGAATTCCCTCTGCTCCCACTCCCCGTCTCTCTAGTTCAGCCCTGTTCCTTGGTTTCTTTGTCTTCAAGGTGCGCAGTGCCCCCTGACGTCGTATTCTGTTCCCTACCTGCCTCCCCTGCTGGAACACATGCTCTAGGTGCAGAGTCATTGGTCACTGCTGTGCCCCTGCCACCCAGGACAGAACCCGTGCATGAGGAGTGCTGGATAAATATTGATTAAACAAATGAATAAATGCTTTTCAGGTGCTGCTGGTTTTCTCTTTGTGGAAGTGAGACTGAGTTTTAAAAGTGAGTCAATTTATAGAAGAATATTCAGTGCGTACTGGTGGTGCACAGAAATGGCAAAGGTCACAGGGAAGGAAACATGGTGGCTCTGGACAACAGGAGAGGAAACTGGTATTTTGTGAGTGCCTGCTCTGGGCGGGGCATTTTCTACATGTTGTCATCTTAAAGACTCAAGCAACCTTCGAGGCGAGCATCTTTTCCCCCATTTTGCAGGAAACGGAGGCTCAGGGAGAAGTCACCCAACTGAGCGTCACACTGCCAGTAAGTCGATTTGCACCCAGGTTGCCATTTCTCTCACTTTGTGGTACCTTGGCAGGGCCCCTTTCTGTTCTCTGAGCCCCTCAAAGCTCTTTACTCCATGGTCCCAAAGAAGACAATGGGGGTCTGTGTGGGTCAGATACTCAGAATTGAGCTCCAGGGGGGCAGGGTTCCAAGGCTTGGAGAAGAGGGAGGATCGCGTCCTCTGATGGGCAGGAGGAGGCAGGAGGGAGGCTCTGGGCTGCTCTGCCCACCTCCCAAGACATGCCTGCCCAGGCCGACTTGAGCCAGGCCAGCCTGGAATGACACCGTGTTTGTTGTTAAACAAAGGCACAAGGGCCTGGGCCCCAAAGCGAGTGAGGTTCGGGCCGTTTCCAGGCCTTGATTTGATTTACAGAGAATAGGGAGAGTACCTAGGAGCCCAGAAACCCTTCCTGCTCCAGGTGCCAGAAATTCCCCCAGTCATGATGTCCCCGAGAGCTTGGGTGAGCGACTTAACCAGTTTGTGTAGTGTTTCCTCCTGTAGACACAGGCACGAAACCATCCACCTCACAGTTGACACGAGGATCAATCAAGGTCACGGCACATAAAAGCACGAAATACCTGTGAATGCTCTCTCTTCCCCCACTTTCATTAAAATATTTTGAACTTTAGATTTCTGGTTCAAGTCAGCCTGGAAACCCTGTGCCGCCTCTGCTCGGAACTCGCCTTTGCCCCAAGCTCTGCATCGGGTGTCATCTTCATCCCAGCATCATCGTCTTCGTCCCAGCAGCCTTTGGTTAGGGGCACTGTATGTCCGTCATCTCTCTTCGTCACCCCAACTCTACAAAGTAAAGTCTGTGATCTCTGTTCTGTCGATGGAGACACCGAAGCCCCACAGGCAGTAAGCAGTGCAGCTGGGGTGAGGGTGCTGCTCTTGTCCATTTTCCAGGTCACTTCTCTTCTGTCCTGTCTTCCTCCCCAACTCTCCGCTCTAAGCCCAGAGCGTGACACAGCTTGACCTTTAAATCATCCGACATTTATTTATAGAGCGCCCGCTCTGTGTGAGGCAGGGTCTGTCCGGCCCAGGACCGAGAGAGAGGCCAGCCTCATCCTTGCCTTCAAGGAGACAGACGAGTAGTCAGGAATTCTGAAAGAACGTGGCGCGTGGGGATCAGCGGGGGTGCGGTGCAGTGGCGGCACCCACTTCTCTCTGGGAGGCAGCGAGTCTAGAACATGAGTCAACAGGGAGCCATCAACACGCTCTCAGTGTCCTGCGTGCTCGTGGGTGTGTTCTTGCATGCATGTGTCTGCAGAGTGACTGTGACAGAGATTACTGAGACACGGTTGCCGCCTCCACTTACGGTGGTTGTGCAGAGCCTCCAGCCATTCTCCACACTGGATCTCAGTTTCCACGTCTTTAAAATGAGAGCTTTGACACCAGCACAGGTGTATGGACTGGAGCTTGTGAATAGCAGTTTGGTTTTTTTTTTTTTTTAACCATAAGGCAAAATGTTTTTGATGGAAGTCCTTACTTCTGACATTTATTAATTTGAGGAGCAGACTTTAAAAGAAATACATATAATTTTAACATTTTATTATGGGATTTAAAAAACATACATAAAGTAGGGAAGATAGTATAATGAACCTCCATGTACCAGAACCTGGCCCTAATACTTATCCACATAATTTCTGCTGCTCTTTTGGTTTTTTTTTTTTTTTTTAGATGAGTTCTGGCTATGTTGTTTAGGCTGGACTTGAACTTCATGTGATCCTCTCACCTCAGCCTCCAGAGTACCTGGGACTATGGGACTATAGGTGAGCACTCTCACGTTCAGCTTTTCTGCCATTCTTGAAGAAACGAGTTCTTGATGAGTTAAATGATTAGATATTTTGCAAAACATTGAATATAATGCATTTAACACCTATTGTTTTTCTCTAATAAAAGGTAAAAAAAATTAAAAATATTTACAGTGTTCGCCAAAGAACTAATAAAGACACACATCTGTTGTCTGCTTTTGTAACTTTAAAGGCGCGTGGTAGAGAATTCAGATTCTTAGGCCGTGAGGAGTCAGGGCAGGGAAACACTCCACTAGTCCAACTCTTGCAGACCTAACATTCTGTGGTTCTCTTATCTGCAGAAAGAAAAGCCCATTTATAACTTTTCTAGTCTGGTTTTAAATGTGGTGGCAGAGATTCAGGAATGTGTTTGCTTGGAACTCGTAGCCCTTGGAGATTCACTTAGGAAACAAGGCCTTGTTGTCTCCTATTCTGACTCCCAGGACACATTTTAATGAAACGCCCTCAAACCCAAATTGGCTTCAGCCTAACTCACAGCAGCTGCAGTACTCTGGGGAAAAAGCCGAAACCAGGGGGCAGAAAATGTGGATTGAAGTCTCAGCTGTGTACCCATTAGCTGTGTGGTCTTGGGAGAGTGCCTTTCCCTTCCTGGGCCTCCTTTGGCCCGTCTAAGTGGGTTTTCACCTAGGTATTCTCTGTGGACTCTTCCCACTCTGGGTGGCTGTGGTCTGTGGCCAAGGGCAAGGAAGGAGTGTTACACACCATGCATGACATGGTAGACACGTGCGCTTCCTCATTCCTTCCTGAGGAGATGACATGCCGGAGGGCTTGGGTAGACCTCGGAAAGCCCAGCGGTTTTCTCTAAGTTTATTAGATGCTGTGCGCCTTAACAAAGGAGAGCCAGATGTCAACTAGGGGCACTTAAGATCTACATCAAAATGTCTTGAACCCTCTTTCCAAAGACCCCTTCACTCCTGCAGAGATTTCTGTGAATCTGCAAGGGACCTCAAACTCTTGAAGTGTGAATCCAGGAACCCCCTCTCTCTTCATTCCACATGGCACAGGTGAAATCAGCCCATTGCTGTCTCTACCCACAAGAGACCCACGACAATGAAGGTCTGAGAGCATGGCAGGCTCTTCCAACTACCTGGGGAGGGGGCCACACTCAACATCACCTGGCGCATGATTTAGGATCACACAGTAGTCGTTCTTGATTTAAAATATTGACTCAGTGCCTTACGTGCCACGCTGCCTCACCTTCCTTCACCTTGCTGGTTTCTCTCTCTCCCCCTTTCACTTTCTGATGCTCTCCCCCTCCTTCCCTTGGATGTCCAGGTTCATTGCCTTCTATTTTTCAGAGCAGTTCAGCACTCAGCTGCTCCAAACTGAACCTCTCAAGGTGCTTGCCAGGCAAAAACGCCCACTTAATAGGATCAACCTTCCACAGAAAGGAGTTGTTGTCGTAAAGATTAAAACAAACAAACAAAAGAGTTGCACAAGAATATAGTCCAAGACCACTTGGGTAGGGTTCAGGGGCGATGATGCTACTTCTGATTCATTGTCCGAAAGTCTTGGCCTTGCGCTGTCTTTCAGACAGACCCACCCTATGAGAACATTCTGTAGCATTCGACACGGCTCTCTCCTCCCTGGCTGTTGTCCGACCTTGCTCTCCTGGTCCTCCTTCCTCTGTGGTGGCACCTTCTCTGGCTCCTCTTTGGCCCTCTGGGCTGCCTGTGCAGGATTCACTCTCCTGACGTAGGAGTCTGGCTTCAAGTGTCCATTCCGTTGGCTCCTCGTGGGGTGGGGCTGCACGTGGTTGTCCCTTACCGAAGCTCTCACGTGATGACTCTTGGGCCAAATCGGTGAGTCTGCAGAGCTGGTCTCAGAGTGGGAACTCAATGAGGGACGCAGAGAACAGAAGTAGGGAAGCAACCATGGAAAGTGACACCGTTTGACAAGGCTAGGAAGGAGCAGTGGCATCTGAGTGTGAGACGCTGCCTCCCACCCACGTCCAGAGCTCTCCAGTGTGCACTAGCCCATGTGAACGACAGGAAGGAGTGGTCAGTGCTGCTGCACAGGGGTGGGCTTCGGCTCTGAGTGGGAAGTGGCCTGCCTTGGTTCCCACAGAGAAGAGAGCCTGGCCTTGTGCCTTGAGATGTGGCTGGAGGGATTATGGAAAAGAGCAAAGGAAGGGGGCACTCTGCAAACTCTTCATAGAGATTCTTGAGCTGAGCCTTGAAAGATGAGTGTGGACACTTGCCAGGCTGATCTACTTTGACGGGTGGATACGTCTAGGTGGAAAGGGGCCGAGAAGAGGGAAGCTCACTCCAGGTGGAAAGAACAACTCACATGATCAAGCCATGTGAGGCTGGATTGGAAGGGTCTATGGGGTGGAAGACAAGACTTTTGTAAGCTCTGCTAAGACATTTGGGCTTTGTCTTGTAGGCCACAGAAAGTCAGGGGAGGGTTTTAAGCAGGCAAGTGACATTGGCAGATGTGTGCCTTGGAAAGATGCCTCTGGCTGCTGGAGGGATCCCAGGAGCCAATGTGGAGCAGGGAGGCCAGTTATGTATTTGTTGTATCATCCAAGCAAACACTGTGAGAGGGCACTGGCAGAGGGGATGGAAAGGAGTGGAAAGACATCAAGGAGGTAGAATCTATAAAGCACAGTGAGTACATGTGACAGGTCATGTGTATGCATCTGGTTCATTTTAACTGCTGTGTGATATTCCACTATTTAAACCACAATTTAGATTTCTGTTCTCCTAATGGTAGTTATTTTCACTTTCTCACAATTACAAACAGGACTGTGATGAACACCTTTGTGTTGATCTCCCTGTGCACGTGTGAGAAAGTGTCTTTAGAGTGGTTATTTAGAATTGGTGGTTTTGCTGAACTGTGAGGTTTGCACATCTTCAGATCTGCTGGATAGACCCAAATTCCTCCTCAAAGTGATTATACCTGCACCTCTCCCATCAACTACAGGAGCTCCCTTCCCGTGTTGCTTTCAAGTCTGTTGTCAGACTTGCAAAAGTTTGTTAATGTGATCAGTGTGAAATGGAATCCTGTCTGTTGTTTCTATTTCTTGCCCTGACTACTAGTGAGATTAAGCCTATTTTATGTGATGATTTGCCGCCATTTTCTTCTTCTGTAAGTTGCCTGTTTATGTGCTTTGCACAATTCTCTGTTGGGTTGTTTGTCTTTTTCTTACACATTTGTTGGGATTCTTTATATATTTGAAATACTACTCCTTTGTTGGTAAAATGTATTTTCTCAATTTGTGACTTGTCTTTTCCATTTCTTTTGTAAAAGTCTTTGTCAGATAGAAGTTTTAAATTTTAATATACTCCAACATTTCAAAAATTTCCTTTATAGTTTGTAGTTAATGTATTTTTATTCAATTTTTTCCTATATTGATGTTATAAAAATTCTTTTGTATTTCTCCTACTTTTTCTAAAAAATTTTAAAATTTTGATTTTCACATTTATATATTTAATCCCTAGATTGTGTGTGTGTGTGTGTGTGTGTGTATGTGTGTGTGTGTGTACAATGTGGTGAAAAGGCCTAATTTTACCTTTTTATTCAAATAGCCAATTTTTTCAGTGTCATTTATTGAATAATTCATTTTTGTCATTCACTATTTATAGAATAATTCATTACACTGATTTGTAATTCCACCTCTGTTATATATTAGCTATGTTTGTGGGTTTATTTCTGGGCTTTATATTTTATTTCATGGTTTATTTGTCTGTTCTGGGAGGAATATCACACTGTTTTAATTACAACAGCTTTATAATGATTTATTTTATCTGGCAAGATAAGTCTCTTAATTTTGTTTTTTTTTTATTTCAAAATTGCCTTGGCTATTCTTGGTTCACTTTCTTTCCATATTAATTTTAAGATTATCTTATCAAATCTGTGGAAAAAATCCTTTGGGATTCTTATGGGAATGGCATTAGATTTATAGACATTATTTGGGGGAGAATTGCTCTTTTTAAGACATGGAGTCTTCCCATCTATGATAATGGCATATTGCCATATTATTTAAGTCATCTTTTATGCCATTCCATACAGTTGTACATTTTTCTCCTTATAAGGTCTTTAGCATTTTTTGTTAGATTTAATCCCAGATGATTTCTCATTTTATTTTATTTATTTGTTTATTTTTATTTTTTTTTGATTTGAGACAGGGTCTTGCTCTGTCACCCAGGCTGGAGTGTGATGGCATGATCATAGCTCACATCAACCTCAAACTCCTGGGCTCAAGTGATCCTCCTGCCTCAGCCTCCCGAGTAGCTGGGACTACAGGCGTGTGTCACCACACCTGGCTAATTTTTCTATTTTATTGTAGAGACAGAGTCTCACTCTTGCTCAGGCTGGTCTTGAACTCCTGACCTCAAGTGATCCTCCCTCCTTGGTCTCCCAGAGTGCTAGGATTACAGGCTTGAGCCACCGTATCTGGCTGATTTCTCATTTTAAAGAAAATACGTCTAATGTTTCACCACTGAGTACAATATTTGCTGTATATTTTTCAAAGATATCCTTTATCAGATTAAGGAAGATCCCACTATCCCTAACTCTCTGAGAGGTTTATTTTTTGTTTTTGTTTTTGACATGAATTAAAATGTAAATAGATTTAAATTTTATTAAAAAGTTTTTAAAATATAATTTTTTTTATTTATTAATTTGGTGAATCATAGTAGTTATTTTTCTGAAGTTAAACCCTCCTTGCATTTCTGGGGTAAATATTACTTGGCCAGGATAGATAGATACATAGATAGATGATTGATAGATAGATAGATAAATAGATTACCATGTTCAATCTGCAGGCCTCTGTTGGGGGGTTGCTGTGAGGGAAAGGGCACAGTTTTATAAGGCAGCTGTGTTTCTGGGGGGCGTCGGTGCTTTCTGGGCTCATGGATGTCTAAAGCTGGCTTTTCTGCTTGGCATTTCATGGCTCTCTGAGCTCTGCTCACCTTATTGGGGCTTCCAGCTGCAATGCCTCTGGCATGGTGACGTCTTGACTCCAGTAGCCATCTGGTCCCTGCCAGACCCATCTCTGTTTGGTCCCATTCCCCAGAGGGCAGACTCCGTATCCCCTTCCCTCTTGCCCTTTGGAAAACTTGTACCTCCTTGTCCACTGTCAGTAAGAGTGCAGCTCCCCTAACGACCCTTTCTCCTTCCTCTCCACATGTGACCCCCAATCCTGAGGACCCATCAGGCTCTCCGAGAGGTCCTCCTCAAGCCCCTCGCACTTAGCTTAAGGTGGAGCAGTAGCACCCGCCCGCACTCCCATCTTCAAAGGCATCTTTCTTTCTTCCAGGCCTCTCCAGTCTGTCCCCTTTCAGCCGCTGGACCTTGGGGATGATCAGGTTGGCAGAACTGGTTTCACAAAACCAGAGCTTGTCCTGCAGAGGCGGGCCGGTCTGGCATCTTGTTTAGGAACAGGGAAACATTTGGCATCTTGTCTTGTTCTTGGTCTCTGGAGCCTCAGCTGAAGCTGAGATGGAGAGAGTCCCATTTTAATATCCTGTTACACATTTTTCTAGAGCATTACTTATTTTGCGTTTTGAAATTTATTGGCATAGAATTGTTCATAGTATTCTCTTCAGAGTTTAAAAATCTCTGCTATATCCATGGCTATATCCTCTTTTTCATTCTGAATATACGTGCTGTCTCTGTTTCTTTTTTCATCAAACTTGCCAGGGCTTTGATTATTTATTAGTGTTTTTAGAGAACACTAAAATTCCCTCTTTTGTTTCTTTGTATTCCATTTAATTAATTTATGCCTTCTTTCTTCTTTTTCACTCTTTGTGAAATAAATCATACATACAAAAGAGTGCATATAAAGCCTGTGTGTGCATCAGGAATAATAAGAAGGTGAACAAGCGTGTATTCACAACTGAGTTTGAGAAATTGAGAGCCAGCATGTTGGGGTCCCCAAATGCGTGTCCCTCTTCACCCTGGTGCAGCCACTGTCCCAACTGTTGTGTTAATCATCCCTGTTCTTTTCACAAACATTTTTCATATTGTTTAGCATTTTTTAAAAAAGGACCCCAGGTGACCAGAGTTCGATTTATCAAAATCCTTACTTCATGACATAATCTCCTATTTGGCTCATGCATGGGCTCCCTTCCCCCTTCTTCCTCCCTTCCTTTCTTTCTTCATTCCGTTCTTCCCTTTCATTTTATTTCTTTTAAAATAATAAGCACCTGCAAATCCTCCACCAAACAAAAGCCAGGCCCCTAGTACTAGCACACATTCAACTATAAGATGATTCTCCCCCAGTCTGGGTAATCGTCATCCTGAGTTCTATGTTCATCCTTTACTTGCTTTCCTTATTATATAGTTTTATTGTATTTATATATTTTCTAAAAAAGCATATTTTAAATTTTAGTTCTTTTAACGTAATAAGAAGGAATTGTGCTATATGTCATCTTCGGAAATTTCTTCTTTTTTTTACTTGATAGTATCTAAGATACACACACATTATCAAATTCATTGTAATTATTTTTTTATTGTGGTAAAACATACATAACATAAAATGTACCATTCTGATCATTTTTAAGTTTGCAGCTCATGGGCATTAAGTATGTTCACACTGATGTTCTACTATCACCACCATCCGTCTCCAGAACTCCAGAACTTGTTCATCTTCTCAAACTGAAGCTCCGGTCAGTGAGTTCTGACGGTGGGACATTGTGGGAACAGTTTATTCATTCTCCTGTTGACAAACAGTAATTGGTGTTTCCAGGGTTTTGTCACTGTGAGCTGTGCTGCTGTGATCATTCTTGTAATGTCTGCTGCTGAACGTGTTCGTTGTTTTAGGTGTACAGATGTTCATCTTTAGGAGATGAAGTAAATGGTATACAAAGAGGTTGTACCCATTTTTTACTCCCACCTGCAATGTGTAAGAGATACTAGAATCCACATCCTCACCGACACTTGACCATGACGGCTTGAAATTTTGCCAATTGGGTGTCAAGTGGCATCTCTTAGTGGCCTTGCATTTCCCTGATTCCTGGGGATGTTAAACATCTTATATGCTTATTGGCCTTGTGTATTTTTTTCTTCTGTGATTTACCTTTTTATGTCTTTGTCCACTTTTCCTCTTGGATTATTTGTGCTTTTCCTAACAATTTATAGGAGTTATTTATATATTATGCTAATCTTTTGTCATTTTTATGTATTATGAATAGCTTCCTCCAGTCTGTAACTTGTATTTTTTATTTTTAAAGGTGTGTTTTTTTTTTTTTTTTTTTTTTTGAGACAGGGTCTTGCTTTATTGCCTGGGCTAGAGTGCATTGGTGTCATCGTAGCTCAGTGTAACCTGAAACTCCTGGGCTCAAGAAATCCTCCTGCCTCAGCCTCCTGGGTAGCTGGGACTACAGATGCATGCTACCATACCTGGCTAATTTTTCTATTTTATGTAATGATGCTTTCTCTCTATGTTGCTCAGGCTGGTCTTGAACTCCTGGATTGAAGCGATCCTCCTACCTTGGCCTCCCAAAGTGCTAGGATTACAGGTATGAGCCACCATGCCTGGTCTAAAGGTATTTTTTGATAAAGAAAAGCCCTTAATTTTAACATAATTCATTCTCTCTCTCTCTCTCTCTCGACATAGAATATGACAATTATATATATGTAATCTTTTTTCTTTTTTGAGACAGGATCTTGCTCTTTTGCCTGGGGCCAGAGTGTAGTGGCATCATCATAGCTCACTGCAACCTCAAACTCCTGGGCTCAAGTGATCCTCCTGCCTCAGCCTCCTGAGTAGTTGGGACTACAGGTACGAGCCACCACACCTGGCTAATTTTTCTGTTTTTTTTTTTTTTCTTTTTGTAGATGGGGTCTCACTCAGGCTAGTCTTGAACTCCTGGCCTCAAGTGATCCTCCTGCCTTGCCTTCCAGAGTGCTAGGATTACAGGCATGAACCACCATGCCTGGCCTCAATACATTTTTTATAGTTAATGTGTTTTGATATCTTGTTTAAGAAATATTTTTCTCACCAATGTCTAAAATATAGTCACTTATATTTTCTACTAAAAGTTATGATGAAGTTTGTTTTGGACATTTAAGTCCTTAAGACATCTGGAATTGATTTTTGTATATGGTATGAGGTAGGGATCCAATTTCTTCTTTTCCATTTGGAGAGTCAATTTTCTCAGCAAAATTTGTTGAATGGTTCTTTCTTTCCCCTGATCTGACATTCTACCTTGGTCATAAACCAAAGTACCATAATGCATGCAAGGGTCTCTGTTTTATGGCATGCGTCATTTTGTCTGTACCTGAATGTACACCACATGTCTTAGTGGCCATTTAGGATAAGCATTGATATTGCTCATCTTGTTTCTCTTCTCTAGGGGTATCTATGCTATTTTTGATCCTTCATGGTTCCATATCCCTGTTCCATTTTTATTTTTCCTCTCCTTTCTTGCTTTCTTTTGAATTTTTCTTATTATTCTATTTTCCCCCTCATTATCTTAGAACATATACACTCTATTTCTATTCATTTAGTGATTACTCCAGAAATTAATTCATCAAAGTTTATAATACCATGCCCTTCTTCCTGGAAAATACAAAGATCTTACAATATTTTTTCCATTTTTCACCCTCCTAACTTATCTGCTATTGATGCCAAATATTTACTTCTTTTTTTAAAACCTTACATGATTTTATTGTCTTATAAACAATAAAACACATCTTTATCCATGTATTTGTCACGATCTGTGCTCTTTATTCTTTCTTGCACATCAGACTTTCCACTTGGGATTATTTTTCTTCTGCCTGAAGTATAACCTGGAGATTTGTCTTTAGTAAGAGTCCACTGGTGACAAGCACTCTTGATTTTTGTTTAAATAAAAACATTTTTATTTCATCTCATCCTTGGAAGATATTTTTACTGGGTATAGAACTCAGGTTCGTGAATTCAGGTTCTGTCCTCATCTCTAGAATGGGGAAAATAGTAATTAGCTGGAAAGGTTGTTTTTAAGATTAAATCAGACAAATTATTTAAAAAGTAACTGACCTGTGTAAATGCTCAAAAATTACTAATGTCACTTTCTGTATTGTTGCTGGCTGTTCTGAGGTGTCCCACTCTGGTTCTAAATATCCCTTCCCCTCTGTAAAAACTTGCATGCTTTCAGTTAATCAGCTCTCAGTTGCTATTGGAGATATGAAAGCTTTGTAAACCAATTTAAACTAAGGTATGAATGACTGATAATACCCTGGAGGCTTACTTACTTCTGAGTAAAAATTACATTTTGAAAATGGATATGGGATGGTTGTGATACAAAGAAATATTGTATTAGTGACATTTCAGGCATCGTTTGGGAAATAAGTTTTTTTGCTGTTTGGATAAAGGGCTTTTAAATCTGACCAAATTGATTTCCAAGGCCAGTGATGCTATCTTCTGTTGCACCCTGGGCTTCCACATGCAGAGTCTCCTGATTTCTTCCCCTTGCCCATTGGCAAGGCCTAACATGGCAGATTCCCTCCAGTGGCACCTGTCAGGGCCAGCCCCTGCTTCTTCCCAGCCCCATTCCCCAGGGGAGAAGAGGCCTCATCTCCCTGGAGTGGGGGCTCCAGCAAGGCTCCCCAGCAGGCATCCTGGTGAACATACAAGGAAGAGGCAGCCCCCTGGGCTTCACCCCAGCACCATGTGGCTTCAGGTGACCTTCCATACAGACCGTGGCACCCAGTGGCATCACTGGAGTTGTACAGCATGGCAGCCCTCCTTCTGCCCCTTGGCTTGGGCTTCTACCCCCTGCCTCCTTTCTCAGCTTAGAATAATATGCAGGTGGAATTTCCATGCTGCTTAAAGTAGAATAATGAGAGAGTGTGAAGATCTAGAAACTATCCCCTCTCCACTTCCTGCCCATGCCTTGTGCTGTAGCCCAGTGAGTTTCAAAAGAAGGAAGCCTGTGAGACCCTTTGTTCAAACCGCACTCTAGCTGGAACAGAAAATAGGTTGCCCCTGGGGTCCTTTCTAGAATCCTTACAGCTCCAAGGAGTGCGGTTGGAGAGCAGCTGCAGCAGCCCAGATGGCTCTGGGCATTCTCCCTACCTCCTCATGGCCTCACGAGGAGGTGCCCTAAGTGCCCCCCATCCTTCCCCCTGCAGCTGATTAACCGAAGAATGGGCCTTGACCACGGCCTTTTTGCTTACAGGTATGGGGTCCTACTCAAACTGGCTTAAGCCAAAAAGGTGAGTTTATTGGAAGAGCAGAGGAGTGGGTTATAGAACACAAGAGCTTCACAAGGCCTAGAACCAAAGGGA
>CM052442.1:98243307-98274268 GCA_028533085.1 Varecia variegata | reverse complement strand
GCGGTACATCTGTGCAGTGGAATATTACTCAGAAACAAAAAGGAATGAACTGCTGATACGTGTAACATGCATGAATCTCACAGAAGTCATGGTGAATGATAAAAGATGGACAAGAGTATATACTGAATGTTTTCATTTTATGTAGTGTTGGAACAGACATCATTAACCTACAATGATAGAAATGAGAACAATGGTTGCTGGGAGCAGTGGAAAAGGTAGGGTGTGACTAGGAAGGGACTGGAGAGAACTTTCGGGAACATTGGAATATTCTATATCTTGATTGGGGTGGTGGTTACATGAATATATATATGTCAAAATTCATCAAACTGTACATGTAAAGTCTGTGCATTTTATTGCATTGTAAATTATACCTTAGTAAAAATTACAAATATACAAATAATTCATTATCAAATACATTTCTCTTACATAGGTTGTTGTGTTGTTGTTGTCATCATTTTAATACAAGTCTTGAGTGACATAACTCATTGGCTTAGAACAGGCTGTTAAGGGAGCCAGGAGAGATGTTGATGGGGTCAGAGATTTGATCCTAGTGAGTGGAGCAATTTATATTGCTCTATGTTGAAGAGCCTTGTGCTCAGGCCTGGCCTTAGTCTTGGGTGGTCGCCATCTGCTATGTTTCATGGTGACCAGAAATTAACCCATCCCAAATTCCTTTGCATACTAGAGTCTGAAGCCACTTGGGTTAAGCCTTGTCCTTTCCCTGTTTTCTCTTTTTGATGGGAATGGCAAGATGCCAAAACCCCACTTGGAGGTGTGAGTGAGTGTATCAGATGCTATCTACCCAGGGCTGGCTACATAATTCGTAGGGTCCACTGCAAAATAAATGTGCAGGTCCTTTGCATGTTTCAAGATGAAACCTTGAATTGCACGATGGTGACAGTAGAATATTGACCAAGCATGGTGTCAAGGACATTGGGCACACTGGGTTAGGGTGTGTATGAGCCAGCTTCATTGCTATTTTGGGTTGATTTCTGATGTGGCCAGGAGGTGGACATAAGACATGGCACAGGGCAGAGCTTCCTTCTACAGACCTCATTTCTGTGCATCCAGACTTCTTTGCTCACACCAAACTGGCCCTGTGCTTAGTTCTGGGAATAAGAGAAGCCACGGGTTCTGCTTTCTAGCAATTCATGGTCTCATAGGGGAAGGTCACCCAGGAATGTGAAAAGCTTCAATATGTGTTGGAGACCCCTCAGTGCCACCAGAGAAGCACAGATGGTATCATATCCAGATGGGGAGTGGTGCAGGCAATCAGGGAAGGCTTGCTGGAGGAGGTGGTATTTGATTGGGTCATTAGAAGGATGTTCCGATTGGTTATGAGGAGGTGAGCACAAGGCATTCCTAGGGGAAACAAAGTCAAGAGCAGAGCTGGAACCATGGGTGAGCCCCAGGTGTGTGCGAGGTGTGGAGGAAATGTTGATGTAGCTGTGGGGCAGGCAGTGTGTCTGGAAACTGAGGGCCCCATCTCTCCCTGTGGAAGCAAAGAGAGCCAGACTCCCTCTCCTGGGACCATGGTGATGAGGATGCAGACGGAGGCCAGGCTCCAGCATTGGGAGTGAGGAGGCCGACATGAGGACATTTAGAGGTTATTCATAGAGGCTATGGGGATGCTGGATGGGGGCAAGTGGCCAGTGGTGGAGGTACCAGTGGTGGCATTCTGGCTGGACAGTCCCTGGGCAGGCATGACTTTATATCTGCCCTTTGCTGGCCAGCCCCCACCAGCCTTGCCATCGATTCTATAAGCTCCTCAGTGTCCTCCTAATTGATTATTTCTGGCTTAAGTTAGCCATGGTCACTTTCTATTGTTGGCAACACAGAACCCTGTTGCAGAATGGTCAGCTGCGGCCAGGTGACTGGAGACTTTGATGCCAGTGTGAGGAGGACTACAGACAATGGGGAGCCATGGGAGGCGAGTGAGCGAAGGAGAGCCTTGATGCACAGATGCAGGAAGAGCCATCGGGAGAGTGGAAGGGGGAGGAACAGGGCTATGGGGGCAATGGGCAAGCTGAACCAGGGCAGTCATAGTGACATGGGAGGAAACAGGGCACTGAGACAAGGGACCCAGGAATAGAGTTGACAGGATTTTGCAATTGTCTGGATGTGGCAGGACACTGGGGAGAACTTTCCATAGAGAATATACATCATGACATATTTCCTGTCTGTGGTCTTCTAAATAACTAGCTTGTCTATTTCAACTTACGGATTTGGGGGGTTGTAGACCAAGGGGTGCTGGCCTGGCTGCGCAGCCTCTGCCGGGAGGTGGCCTCCCCTCCGAGCCGAGACGTGCTCTGCAGTGAGCAGACAGGAGAGCTTAGGAGCGATTAGCTGCTAAGGGGAGGGGAAGAAAGCAACCCTTAATTCCTCTTTAATAACTGTCAGTAGGTAACGTTTTCAATATGTCACTGTGTCTGCAGCTCCGGTCAGCGGGTCGCTATCATTTTTGAGCAATAAACAAAAGACTGCTTTTAATTACTTCTGTGAAATTGCCCGATCCATGCATGATTAAATATTCATGATGTAGAACGAGGCGTTTTCTTTGTATATAGATCCATATTAAATTTAGCTGGCAACCCGCTGACGGAACAGCACTAATAAATTTCTTGTAATGGGCCGCAGCATTTCCCGATTGCTCTCCGTCTCTTCTCTCTCCGTCTCCTTCTCCAGGGCTCTGCCGCTGTCCTGGCCTAGCTGGCTCAGTGTCACTTTGGGTTTCTTTGTAAACGGAGGTGAAACTTACATAACATACAATTTCGACCCTTTGAATATGTTCGATTCAGTGGCATTCAGTGCATTTACAGTGTTGTGCAACCATCACCTCTCCCTAGTTTCAAAACTTTTTCATAACCCGGCAGAACACTCTGTACCCTTTAAGTGATCACTTCTCAATTCCCTCTCCTGCCCTCCCCTGGCAATCACTGATCTGTGTTCTGTCTCTATGGATTTGCCTCTTCTGGATATTTTATGTAAAAGGAATCATAAAAATGTGACCTTTTGTGTCTGTCTTACTTCCCTTAGCATATTTTTGCAGTTCATCCATGCTGTAGCATGCATTAGTACTTCATTCCTTTTTATGGAACATTGTATAGATATACCACGATTTGTTTTTTCATTCATCTGACCATGGACGTTTGAGTTGTTTCCACCTTTTGGCCATTATGAGTAATGCTGCTGTGAGCATTCATGTACCACTTACTGCATGGACATATGTTTTCACTTCTCTTGGTTTTATACCCTAGGAAAGAATTGCTGGGTAATGTGGTAATTCCGTGTTTAACTTTTTGAGGAACACCATATTGTTTTCCATAGCAGCTGCACCATTTTTTTATACCTTTCCCCAGCAATGTTATGAGGGTTCCTATTTCTTCTCCACATCTTCATCAACACTTGTTAGTTTCCATTTTTAAAAATTGTAGCCATTCTAGTGGGTGTGAAGTGGTATTTCGTTGTGGCTTTGATTTTGCATTTCCTTAACGACTATGGATGTTGAACACTTTTTCTTGTGCATTTTGGCCATCTGTCAGTATCTGTTTTTGAGAAATGTCTATTCAGATCCTTTGCTTTTTAAAATTGGGCTGTCTTTTTTGTTGCATCATAAGAGTTCTTTATATATTCTGGATACTAGATCCTTATCAGATATATAATTTGCAAATATTTTCTTCTATTCACATTCTTGTTACTGTCCTTTGATGCACAAAATTTTAATTTATTTTATTTTTTAAAAATTAATTAATTAATTAATTATTTTTGAGACAGAGTCTCACTCTATTGCCCTGAGTAGAGTGCCATGGTATCAGCCTAGCTCACAGCAACCTCAAACTCCTGGGCTCAAGCAATTGTCCTGCCTCAGTCTCCCGAGTAGCTGGGACTACAGGCATGCACCATGATGCCCGGCTAATTTTTCTATTTTTGGTATAGATGGGGCCTCACTCTTGCTCAGGCTGATCTTGAACTCCTGAGCTCAAGCGATCCTCCCGCCTTGGCCTCCCAGAGTGCTAGGATTACAGGCGTGAGCCACCACACCTGGCAAAATTTTAATTTTTATGAAGTTTAATTGTTATGAAGTCACATGCTTTTGGTGTCAAATCTAAGATTCTGTTGCCAAGGTCATGAAGATTTACCCCTATGTTTTTTTTCTAATAGTTTTATGGAGTTTTAACTCTCACATTTAGGCCATTGATCCATTTGAGTTAAAGTTTGAATATGGAGTGAGGTAGGGGTTCAAATTCATTCTTTGCATATGGTTACCCAGTTGTCCTAGCAGCTCTTTGTTGAAGAGACTCTTCTCTTTCTCATTCTGTTGAAGAGATTCTTTCCCTATTGAATGGTCTTGACACCCTTGTCAAAAATTCTGTGTCATCCTTGTCTCTTTCCATGTTCCTCTCTCTCTCTCCCACTTGCTCTCCCTCTATCTCTACCTTTCTCACATCTTCAGACTAAACTTACTGTCAATGGTCCTTACCTGCTGTCTTGTGATTGCAGTATCCCATGTGGGAGGGAAACGATGGCATTCAGGGCTGGCCTGGGGAAAGTACTCAGCCAGTGGAGGGATGCTCTGGAAGGAGTGAGGCTGGCATCACTCGTCGGCTAAATGCTTTGGCACAGAGTGCAGAGGGGGCTCAGGGCTGGCATCAGAGTGGCGGGGGGAGGGTTGGTCTTTCCCTTTAAAACTAGAACAGTGCTATCATAAATATTTGAGCAATATTTATTATACTATGAGTCCACCTCTTGATTTTCCATTTCCATTAGACTGTGTGGAAAATTAACTGTATTAAATCAATATATGATTCAAGTTTTTTGAGGGTTTTTTTTTCTCTCTCTCTCATTCCCTCTGTTTCCCCTCTCCCTTAAATACCTCATTATTCTGTGGTGGCCACACAGCATTTTGGGCAGCTGAACTGGAATTCATGTTAATCCAGACCAGGTATACTATTTACTAGCTTGGCTAGGGGCAAGTAACACCAACTTTCTAAGACTCGGTTTCCTCATTTGTAAAATGAAGAATAGATGTGAAAGTGCTTTACAAACTGCAGAGCGAGGAGTTATTTTTATAATAATTATAGTACAAGTAATTTATTGTTGTTTTAAAGGCCCAGGGTTGGAGAAGTCAGAGCTACAGGAAATAATGGGGACTTTTCCTTCGGTGAGCTGGGCTGCTGTAGAGCGGTGATGTGGATATGACCTGAAGCTGAGACCCTCGCTGCCATTCAGACTCTAGTGGTCCCATCCACATTCTCTTTGCCTGCTCAACCTCTGACTTCCTTTATGCTCAAAGGGTTCTAGAGCTCATCGAGTCCTACCTGTGTACTTTACAGGGACAGAAATTAAGGGCCAGGGAGGGACTTGTCCAGGACCCTACAAGCATCAGTGATGGAGCCCATCCTCCCACCCAGAGTTCTGACTCCTGGTTCAGGATGTCCTGCCCGCATAGACACTCTGTGGCTGCATTGCTCATTTTAGGGCAGCAGCATCTGCTTTCTGGGAAGCTGGCATCTCCCGGGATACAGAAAAGAGATGGGGCCACTAGGAGACCAATGAACCCAGTAAGAGCCCAAAAGCTACCCAGCCCTGCCAAATTCCAATTTTACTGCAGGGGAGTTACTTTAGCAGGAGCATGTTTGGGGCTTAGGGTATGTGATTTTTAATAAAATATTCTGGACATGCAAAACCACATATCCACCACCCAGCTTAAGAAACAAACAGGGAGAAATGAATTCAGCAAAGTTGCAGGATACAAAATCGACACACAAAACTCAGTTGCATTTCTGTACACTAATGGTGAACAATCTGAAAAGAAAATTAAGAAATTACAGTAACATCAAGAAGAGTAGAATACAGTGATGAGCCGCATAATGACATTTTGGTCAATGATTGACATTTTGATCAACAATTGACTTCATATATGTCTGTGATCCCATAAGCTTATAACAATGTATGTTTTGCTGTACCCTTTCTATGTTTGCAACCATAGTGTTACAATTTCCTACAGTATTCAGTACAGTAACATGCTGTACAGGTTTGTAGCTTAGGAGCAATAAGCTATATCATACAGCCTAGGTGTGTAGTAGGCCATACCATCTAGGTTTGTGTAAGTGCACTCTATGGTGTTCGAGCAATGATGAAATTGCCTAATGACACATTTCTCAGAATGTGTCCCCACTGTTAAGCAACATATGACTGTCCTTAGGAGTAAACTTAACTAAGGAGGTGAAAGACTTGTATGCCAAAAGCTATAAAATGTTGCTGAACGAAATTAAAGAAGACACAAATAAATGGAAAGACATCATATGTTCATAGATTGGAAGACTTAATATTGTTAAGATGTTAGTACTATCCAAAATGATTTACAGATTGAATGCAATCCCTATCAAAATGCATTGATGTGTTTTGCAGAAATGGAAAGATCCGCCTTAAAATTCATATGGAATCTCAAGGGACTCCTAAGCCAAGACAATCTTAAAAAAGAACAAAAGGGGAGGTCTCACACTTCCTGATTTCAAAACTTAATAAAAAGCTATAGTAATCAAATCAGTGTGGTACTGGTATAAAAGCAGACATTAGTCCAGTGGAATAGAATAGAAGGCCCAGGAATAAACCCTTGTATAAATGGTCAAATGATTTTTGGCTAAGGTTCTAAAACCATTCAATGAAGAAAGAGTCTTTTTAACAAGTGGCATTGGGAAAACTGGATATCCACATGAAAAAAAATGAAGTTAGACCCTTACCTTACACCATATATTAATACAAAAGTTAATTAAAAATGGGTCAAAGACCTAAACGTAAGAGCCAACATAAAACTCATAGAAGAAATCGTAGGGAAAAGCTTCAAGACATTGGATTTGGCAAAGATTTCTTGGATATGACACCAAAACCACAGGCAACAAAAGAAAAAATAAGTAATTTGGACTTCATCAACATTAGAAACTTGTGTATCAAAGGACACTATCAACAGAGTAAAAAGGCAATCCATGGAGTGGATTTGCAAATCGTATTTCATATTTGCCAGTCACATATCTGATAAGGGATTGATACCTAGAATAGAGAAATCCTACAACTCAACAATAGCAACAACAAAACAACCCAATTAAAAAGTAGGCAAAGACTTGAATTGACATTTCTCCAAAGAAGATACACAAATGGTTGATAAACACATGAAAAGATGCTTCACATCACAAATCATTAGGGAAATGCAAATCAAAAGTATAATGAGATACCGTGTCGTACCCAACAGGATGGCTATTATCAAAAAACCCCAGAAAATATTAAATGTTGGTGAGGATGTGGAGAAACTGGAATCCTCATCCATTGCTAGTGGGAATGTAAAATGGTACGGCTGCCGTGGAAAACAGTGTGGTGATTCTTCCAGAAATTAAACACAGAATTATCATATGATCCAGCAATTCCACCCTGGGTACGTTCCCAAAAGAAGTGAAAGCAGGCTCTTGAACAAATATTTGTACACCTATGTTCATAGGAGCATTATTTATAATACCAAAAGTTGGAAGCAACCCAAGTGCCCATTGATGCATGGGTGAACACAATGTGGTGTGTACAAACAATGGAATATTATTCAGTTTTAAAACAGAAGGAAACTTTGACACATGCTACAACGTGGATGCATCTTGAGGACATTATGCTGAGTGAGAGCAGCCAGTCACAAAAGGACAAATATTGTACTATTCCACCTGTGTGATGTACTTAGAATAGTGAAATTGGTACAAACAGAAAGTAGAATGGTGGTTTCCAGGGGCTGGGGGCGGAGGGCCTGGGGAGTTTCTGTTTTGCAAGACAAAAAGAGTTCTGGAGATGGATGATGGTGATGGTTACACAACCATGTGAATGTACTTAATTCCACAGAACTGTACACTTAGAAATGGTTAAATGATAAAATTTTATGTTATATTTATTTCACCATAGTTTTTAAAAATGAAAAAAGAAAGAAATGAGCAGAGGAGGACATTCTCTGACCGTGGAGTCTTCCCGACAGTGCTCTTCAGGTCCTGGTGGACATGAGGGCTGGCTGCGCCAGAGTGCTTGCTGGGGAAACTGAGCCTGGGGCTCCTGGAGAAGGATTCAAGGCCTTTCAGCAGTTGCTTCCCGCCACCCCACCCCAACCTCCCAGCAGTCAGCCACAGGCTTGGCCGGGCTTCCCTGGCCCCAGCCCTCACCTCTCACCAGAGCCTTCTGAGGCCTGGCTGGACTGTAATTCTGTGTGTCCCCTTGACAGCTTTCTGGAGCCTTCCTAGCTCAGATGACTCTAAGAAGATAGTTGAGAGGGTCTCTGTTTCTTGCCACCTACAACAGACCAGAAGAGCTGAGCAGTGAGTGGAAATCAGGGTGGGGCACGTGTGTGTGTGTGTGTGTGTGTGTTTGTGTGTGTGTGTGTGTGTGTGTGTGAGTGAGAGAGAGAGAGAGAGAGAGAGAGAGAGAGAGAGAGAATTCAGAGGGTTTTGGAGACTACCCCAAACCCGGTGAGTCCACAAAGACTTTCTTCTGTCGTATCCTGTGGGGTCAAGTCTTGAGTGAATTAGAGAGGCATTTCCAGGCCTTGTGAACTTGGAAATGGCTGGGGAGTGAACATGAGCCTGTGGAATATTCTTTACCAAGACAGAAAAGGAGGTGCCACAGCTACTCTGTCCGACACAGCAGGCACCAGCCACGTGCGGCTACTGAGCACATGAAATGTGGCTAGTGAGGCTGAATTATAAACTGAATTTATAATTTCATTTAACTTTAATTTCTATTTAAAAAAAATTCCAGTTGCTGGAAAACTTTTGAGCAGGTTTGGAACAACTTGATTATGTGAATTTACTTTTTCAACAAGAATTTTCTTCTTCAACTTCTTCTTCTCTTGGTCTAAATACAGATCAAGTATTTCCAGTAAAAATGTAATGTCTGAATTGAGATGTGCTGAAAGTGTAAAATATACTTCAAGCTTCAGGCCAGGAGTTCGAGACCAGCCTGGGCAACATGGCGAGATACCATCTCTACAGGAAAAAGATTAGCTGGTGGCCCATGCCTGTAGTCCTAGCTACCCGGGAGGCCGAGGCAGGAGGATCGCTTGAGCCCAGGAGTTCCAGGTTACAGTGAGCTATGATAGCACCACTGCACTCCAGCTTGCAGGACAGAATGAGACCTTGTCTCTAAAAAAACAAACAAAAATGTATATACATGCACATAGAATTTTGAAGATTTGGTATAAAAAAAGAGTGTGAAATATTTCACTAATGATTTTCTATATTGATGACATGTTGACATGATAATGTTTTGAATGTATTGGGTTAAGTATAATATTATTAATATTGATTTCGCCCATTCCTTTTTACTTTTTTAAAAAACGCAGCTACTAGACAATTTAAAATGATAGGTATGGCTCACATCATGTTTCTATTGGATGGTGTTTGGAGTGTCCTGGGGAGGCTCAGGTACAAATTAGTTGAGAAACTTGCATAGTTTACAAATGGCAGAACCAGAATTTCAACCTAGATCCCCAAAGTTGGAGTGCTTTGCTTTTGGTTAATTGGAAAATGCAGTTGGTTTGATGTAGAACCTCTAACAAGACCAGCCTGGGAGGGATGCAGCGGCTCTCACCCTGGGCTCTGTGTTCAGGGGACTGCTCCAGGAGAGAGGAGGCCTGAGAGAGGCTGGGGACCAGGGCAGGACACCACCCCCACCCCAACAGGTTCAAGCAGAGAGCTGTGCTTTTACTATGTCTTTTATACATTGGACATGAGATTTCATTTGGGAACATAGTTTCTCCTTAAAAAAAAAAAGAAAAGGCTGAAAACCACTGGTGCAGAGGGAAGACTCTGGAATCAAACAGACCATATACTAATGGACTCTTTGACCTTGGGCAAGATAATTACTTGGAGCCTCAGTTTCAACGTCTGTAAAATGGGGGTTGGAAGACCTGTCCTGAGAGATCATGATGCTACTGAGATAATGAAGAATATAATGCATGACTCATAGCCAGTGTGCAATGAATGAAACTCCTGTCTCTTTCCCTCAGACTGACCTGCACTCAGTTCTCACTGTGTGTGCGTGTGTGTGTGTGTGTGTGTGTGTGTGTAGGTAGATGAATTAGGGTGCTTATTGAATAATTTTTTCCTAGGAGTGTCTTGCCTCATATTTTCCTTATCCCCAGAATGATTTTTCAGCGCTAGTTTCATATCCATCACCGTAGACAGTGAGGGACATGGGCGAATAAGATAAAATGGGGGATGTGTGTGTGCTCAATATTGCCTGTGTCCGGTTACACGGGCTTTTTCTTCGCCTGTTTGCTGAGAAACAGAGGCCTGCAGGGGGCAGCACATGGCCAGTGCTTCACTCAAGAGGAACTGGCTCAGCAGCTCAGGGGCTTTGCAAGAAATCACAGCCTTCCCGGGCATAGGGGAACCTTGGGGACTTTTGCAAGGAGCCTCAGTCCTGGTGTGGAGACACTCATTGTGCCCCGCGAGATATTAATAGTGACGTTGGCAACACTGGCGTCCTTAGGCTTCCTGGTCTCCTGTGGTCCAGCCAAACCTCATCCTCTTTCAAGGGTCACTTCTAAAATCTCCTAACTTCAGGTCTGAGAGGAACCTAAATGGTGATCTGACCTCACCACACCATTTACCAATCTTGCCATCTTCCAGGAGAGAAAACAGGCTCCAGGAAACCTCACTTTCCTCAGGTCTCACAAAGAAGAAATGATGCATCAGTTCAAGTTCTTCTGTTTGCAGGCAGCAGAGAGGACCAGTTAGCTTAAGCAAAGAAGAGGAACGTGGATCCTGGGGGATCGCACGGAATGTCAAGAGGATCGACTCACATGGCCCCGACGGGCGGGCCCAGGGTAACTCAAGAACGGCAGCAGCAGTTTGCAGCTCTCTCTGTCCTGGAAGTGCCCGCATGAGTGAGCCCCAGCCTCAGCTCAGCCCAGACCCTGCATCTCTCAAGCCTAAAATTCAGGTCCCTGGCGGGTGGGGGTAGGGGTGAGGGGTCAGGGTCACTAGTGTAGATGTGGAGGAATTGTTTTGAGTCCTATAGTGAAGCCTAGACACGAACACTGCGGGTGTTGACACCTGGCCCCTGTTGGTCCCTGGACGCTCAGCGGGGGCCTTTGCTCTGTTGCATGATGGTGCTCTCAGGTAGCTGTAGGCCAATCCCAGCTATAAGGCCAGCCGAGGAAATTAAAGGTGCTATTTGCATTTTAATAAGGAATCCAAGAGACCAAAGGCCTCTGGGTCCTAAAAGACCGATTTTCTCAGATGGTGGAAGGTCCAGGCCCTGTCACTGATGGGGCACCGAGGGCAAGGTGCCCTGCCCGCTACCTCCGTCACGCCACACAAGGGTGCCTCCAATGCAGGAAGCTCACCTGTTTATCTTGCTTCTCTGTGTTCCCCCAACTCCCTTCCATCTCCCTCTCCAAGGATTCAGTAATATGTTGTCTAGACACTACTGCTGCTGTTTCTCCTCCATTAATCCATTTTAATTGGAAAGTTATCATAATGCAAACTCTCTTCGGTATTATTTGCAGCTCTGCATTATTAGAACTTCACCAACTCGCTTTCCCAGCAAATTAAACTTGCTATGGAAGCAGTGAGATCAGCTGCTCATATTAAATCAGCCTGTGCGTCGTTAAGTGGGGCTGGGAATGGGGCTTCCGCAGCCGGGTGGGGCGCCGTTGCCGGAGGCGTTTACAATGGCACCACTGTTTCTATGCTGGGGATTTGGCCTCTGTGCTCAGTTCTCCTCTTTTTGGCACTGTGTGTTGGAAATTAGAGATGGAAAGAAAGAGAGGACAAAAAAACCTCTGGTGATATCTGGCCTGTCACCCAAAACCCAGGGGAAATGGCGATGATCAGAATGCACATGGGCCGAAGACTTGATGGATTACAAAGCACGTTCCATTAGTTCCTGGAACCCTGTGAAGTAGGTATTATCAGTCCCTTTGTGTAGAGCTGGAAACTGAGGCTCAGAGAAGGTAACTGAACCTGCTCAGGGTTGCACAGGCAATAGTGGCGGAGCAGGGACTCCAAGCCAGGTCCTCTGAGTCTAAACCACGCCACCCAAAGGGATGGAACTCTGACCAAGGTAAGAAAACCCCTTTCTCAGATCCTGAAACGGATTCATTTTTGGTTGATGGTATGGAAAGCAGTTAATAAATGACCATATTTCCAATTTGTGCATTATCACCACCTCAGTGTCTCATTTTTCCCAGTCGCCATTTAATAGAACAACATGGCTGACACTGTTGCCTGCCCACCCAACAGCCGTTCTCCCCTGCTCTCTCGCTACTGGAAACCCAATTTTGTTATGGCAGAAATGTGCCCAGTCCCAGCGGAAGGTTCATGACTGGTCTAAGAGAATTCTGTTTCCCTTTGTCAGTGGTTGGTCCAGGGGCCAGCATGCAACTCAGTTCTGACCAATGGCACATTAGGGAAAGCCTGCCAGGGTGTTTGGGGACAAGTTTTCTCTCTGATGGCAGAGTAGTGTGGGGAGGAAGCCTTTTGCTTCCTTTCCTCTCTTCCAGTGTAGACACCGTTTGTGACGGTTGTGAAAACATGCTCACCAATTCTGGTCCTTCCTTCCAAAGACGGAGGCTATTTCTCCTTCCCCGGTGTGTGGGCCACACCTAGTGACTGGATTCTAGCGAAGGGAATGGAACAGACGTGAAGGTGCAAGACAGTGGGGGACAGGCCGAGAAAGACACTATGCTTCAGCTTTGCTCTCCTGGCTGGCTGGCTCTGGGGGAAGCCACCACCGTGCCATGCAGACACTCACGCAGCCTGTGGAGAGACCCATGCCGGGGGAGCTGAGGCCTCCTGCTGACAGCCAGCCCCGGGTGCCAGCGGTGTAAGTGAGCCTCCTTGGGGCACATTCTCCTGTCCCCGTCGAGCCTGCAGATGACTGCAGCCTACTAACATCTTGACTGTCACCACAAGCCATCTCAAGCCGGAACCACCAGCCAAGCGGCTCTAGAATTCCTCATCTGCAGCAACTGTGTGGGGTCATAACTGTGTACTGCTGTGTTGAGCCGCTAAGTTTTGGGGTCATTTGTCACTCAGCAATAGGTGATGAATACGCTGTCCTGTGGCCATCTTGGAGCCACGAGGGGACAGGACCGAAGACAGAAGCCGCTGTTGTGAAACTGGCAGAACAGAAAGACGGAATCTGGGTTCTTAACGATGTTAATGAGCTGCCCAGCGAACTCTGGGGTTGCCTATTTTTAGCTTTAACTATTTTGGGACTTCTCCTTACATGAGCTAATACGAGCCCTTAATGCACTCTTAGTCTGGGGCTCTGTTACTTGTAACCAGCTTTTTACTGCCTCCGTCACATTTCACGGCCAGCCGAGGTCACGTGGTCCCCACCCACCTGGGAGGGAGGCTGGGAAACGCAGAGGGGCACATGAAGGCTTCTGGGGGAGGAGGAGGTGGAAACTGAGTTAGGCACAGAGGACGGGGGATTTCCACGTAGGGGTGGAGGGAGGGTGGCCCTGCTGAGGGGCTACATGGTGCGGGCACGTTTGTATGCCGGGACTTAAGAGAAGCCTTCTGGAGACACAGTGCCTCCTCCCAGAGAGAGCCTAACTGCAGAGAGGTGGGCACTGTGACAGGCCTGGGGGCTGTCGTGGCCCTGCGCAGGCGACTGTCCATGTGACAGCGCACTGATGGTGTGTTAACAGCTACTCGCCGAAAGGCGGAATCTCAAGGGCTTCCTGTTTCTCAGCAGCCAGGACAGCGGGTCCCTGTGGCAGGTGGACTGAGAAGGCGTCTTGTCAGCACGGCCTCACAGTAATCGGAGGCTGCTCACACTGTCCCACGCCAGCCACAGCCCCGGCCACACCCCAGTGCATTCCAGAGGATGAGGAAGGCATGGGCCCGGCGATGGATATTATCTCTGATTCCCCATTAACCGTGCAAGTCAGTCTTCTTTTCAAAACTGCTCTTTCCTCTCCTGCAGCACGAGCACAGTAAGACCACAGAGGCAGCGGATGTGGGGGGCCCCGCAGGACTGCCAGAGGTTCCGGTGCTCTCGAGAGGGTGTCCCGAGGGCACAGAGATAGGGAGAAATCTGTGGTATCACGTCTCTGGGGGCAGGACCCAGACAGAGGTCAGCTCTTCCCTGTGTGTTCTCCGGGTTGCCCTGACCCATTCCGCACGTTTGAGAGCCGCTCGATGACCTGTCTGGCCCCAGGACAGCCAGCGATGTAGTTAGGACAGCACGGATGACCACTTTGAGGAGCTGAAAAAGCCACGGCACAGTCCTGTGGGTCACCCGAGGGTTGAGTTGGGGCTGGAATCCGATTCCGTGGCCTCTTTCCGTGGTCTGTATTGATGTCTCTCATCTTCCTAAAAGCGGGAGGGAGGGCACCCCCGGACACCCAGCATCAAGGGGCATTAGTGAGCACCCACTCCATCCGTGGCTGCCGGCTCCTGGTTCTGGGGATATAAATGAAAAATAAGGAGCATCTATGTAACAATTCTTATGTGCCTGGGCTTAAGAGCTTTACATGTGCTAACTTAATGCTCACAATTACCCTATGAGATAGGCATATTATTATCCCCACTCTACAGATGAGGAAACTGAGGCACACAGTAAGCACTGAAAGTCCATCCAGACTCTCAGCCCCTAAAGCTGCTGAGTGGGCATTTTCCTGGGGCACTTCTAATTCAAGCCCTTCATTTTACAGAGGGAAATAGCCCAGAGAGAAGGGCCGTTCAGAGTCACACAATGTCCACGGCAGGTCCTGGGTGTCATGCTGCCGTCCTCAGAAAAGGGTGCTTCCGGGCTCTTGTGGCCATAGGGCTCATTACTGATCCTGCAAATTGAATGAAATAGCTGCTCGGTTACATATTAATAACAGATTTGTCATTAATGCAGCATTGTTTAATAAAATTAGTTTAGCTGAGCATAATTACCTTCATATAAAATTCCCTCTCAAAAATGACTTTGATAAATCTAAGCCAACTAGGCGGGTATGAAGAGTAGGGTGTGGGGTTTGGCTCTGAGTTTTGGTTAGGTCCCTGCAGTGACACCCCCAAGTCAGGAGTTCAGTTCCCAAAGCCCTTTGGGGTTTCCCCCTGGGTGCCACTGGAAGGCCCAGTGGAGAACATGTAACTCAGCTTCTCCAAGGCAAACTGTAGGGAGCCTTGGATACACCCTGTTGCTAAACTCAAAATGGTAATAATATTCCTCCTGCGTAGCCCTGCAGTTTTGCCGCCTGGCAGCCTTTCACATTCATTCCTCTACTTCAGGGTTTCCAAGTCATTTCTCTGCTTAAAGACTTTCAGGGACTCCCTATTGCCCATAAGCTACGATCTCAAATCTCGATCTTATTATTTAAGGCCTTGCAAATCTGGCCTCTTGGTCATTTAGTGAAGATGATAACAAAATTGGGGATCAGGAGATTGAGGTCGTACACCAACTCTGGCCCCAGCCCAGGCTGAGTGTTCCCAGACAAGCAACCTTACCTTTTCAGGCTTCCCTCACTTACCTGTGGAATGGGAAGCACAGTGTCTTCCTTCCCAGGGGGACGTGGAGATTGCAGGAGAACTTGGCTATGGTGCTTTATATAAAGCACAGGCCCCCACTGAGGCCTCACTCCACCGCCTCAGGAACTGTCTGCTTTCCTGGCCTGGCCACTCAGCTCACCATGACTTCTGGGTCTGCCTTATTGCTGGGACCAGGGGTCCCCAACCTTTTTGGCAGCAGGGACCGGTTTCATGGAGGACAAGTTTTCCATGGACAAGGGTGGGGAGGCAGAGCTCAGGTGGTGATGTGAGCGATGGGGAGCAGGTTGGCTGTAAATACAGATGAATCTTCATTCGCTCACCTGCCTCTCACCTCCTGCCGTGCGGCCCTTAGGAAGATAATTTTTCCAGGGACAGAAGGTGGTGGGGAGGGGGGAATGGGGGGGGGAAGGCGGAGCTCAGGTGTCTGTGTGCAGCCTGGTTCCTAAAAGGCCACTGACCGGTACTGGGCTGCGGCCTGGGGGTTGGGGACCACAGGCTGGGACTACCCAGCCCTTTCTGGAATACCAGCCCTGCTCTTCTTGGATTAGTTGGCTTGGTTTTTAAGGTCCAATGAGTGTCCTCCTCCCGTCAGCCTCCCCTGACTGCTTGGCTGGCCTGTGCCTTCTCCGGGTCAGCGCCCTGAGCTTGGCCCTGAGAGTATGTCCCCCACCTGGGGTGGGATGGGCTTACGGAATTACACCTGGCATGGTTAATTCACAGGACCCTCTTTCTGCATTTACAATGGATTCCAGTTTTATGTGTCTTTGGATGATCCTCTGGGAAAATCTGTTCTGGAATCAAAAGATACCTACTCCAGATGGAACCTCAGAGATCAGCAGGCCCAGCCCCTCATTTACAGATGGGGAAATGGAGGCACAGAGCCCCTGCTTGGCAGCGTCAGGCCTGGATCTCCCATCTCCTCACTTCCAAGCTGGAACTTACCCCACTTGTGTTTTCCATGGGTTTCTGCCTTGCTTCAACCCTGCCATGGGCCTCCCTGAGCCTGTTGGCTATTTCCTGAACAACACTCTGTTTTTACCAGGTGCCTGGATTTCAGCCCCGAGGAGGTGGTTAAGAGGAGTTATCCAAGCAGAAAAGCTCAGGTTAGGTCCATAAATCTTTCCTGCACAATTTATAGGCCCAGATCCCCAAACAGCCCTGCAGGAAGCCCGTGGGAGGAAGGAATGCTGAGTAGGGTATAGTGCTGCCTGCACAACTCCAGGGAGCGCCATTCATAGATTACAGCGTCTCCTGGCATTGCACAGTGTACATACTGCACAGCTGTACACTGTGCCCTGGGGCTGAGGATCAGGGGTGACCTAGGCAGGCATGTAAGAAAAGGACCCAGCTGAAACTACAGGGAGGTGGCTGGGACACAGAATGAAGCGGGGAAGATAGTCAGGTGCAAAGAGGACAGCCCCTTGTCATAGAAAGCCCTGTATTCATCCAACTTGTCATGGAGGACATCTGGGACTCCAGGCCTCAATTTTCTCATTTGTAAAATGGTGAAAACAACCTGTACTTCACAAGGGCATGTAATGAGAAAATAATAGTGAAAGTGCTTTGAAAGTAGAAAGTGAAATCTGAAAGCCGGTGGTGATGTCAGAGCACAGGGATATCTGGGAGGGAGGACCTGGGGGGCCAAGGAGACCCTCCCCTCCACTCCAGCCCGAGGCCCTGGCTGCTGGCCTGGTAGGAGGAGACCCATTTCTGGGTGGAATTCCAGCATCCACCAGGAAGCCGGAGGTTTGGTGACAGTGGTGTGTGAGTGGTAGGGCAGTGGCAATACTGGCTTCCCTTCCTCCACAGAGAGGAGGGAGGACCTTCCTCTTGTCCTTAAGTTTCCCCTGATGCTCCCACATTCCCAGGGCCCAGACTACTGGGGTGGCCCTCCTGAAAGCCTGGCCAGTCACCCAGCCGGAGGGCTTGGGCAGGGGAGGGGGCCAGGAGACAGCAGCACACACAGACTGGAAAGTTCTGAAAACGAGACTACTGGGCACCAGCCCCCGCCTCGGCCCCCCAGCTCCCTCTAAAGCCCCTTTTGAAGGGGACCTCGGAGCTCTAATGAGTTGAGAGCTTTTATGGGAGCCCAGGCAAACCAATTAGGTTTGCTTAAAAATATTGTATTCATTAGCATGAAAATAAAGCTGAACTTTTTAGAGATAATTGCATCTTTTAAAATGTGGTAGTCTTTGTCTGGGCTTGTCTCATAAATATGCATGCTGCATAATCCTTTTGGAACTGTGGTTGCAATCATGAGTAACGCACAAATGCATCCAGGGTGTTAATATTCTGACAAGAGCGGGGCCTCTCGGGCAGGGGGTGCCACCGGGGGCGGCCTCTGGAGGCGTCCCTGTAATCCCCAGCTGCAGCCTGTGCCCGGACGGGAACAGAGCCCAGTCCTGGGTCCCTGATACCATAGACCAGGGCTCCCATTCTAAATCGCTCTCTCTTGTGCTGCTGCCTCCAAGGGGTGGGCTGCAGGATTCTGGGGCTTTGCTCAACATGCAGGGAAAAGGCAGCACAGAGGTTGAGCTTAACTTACAGCTAGGGAAATTGAAGCCTCGGGGCGGGGGGGGGGGTTTAAGTGGGTTGCCAAGGTCACCTAGCACAGATGGGACAAAGACGAAGTCCAGTTTGTCATTGCAGACTGATGCTTGTTATCTGAAACCAAGGGAGGGTCCCCACCAGGGAAAGGATTGTGTTTACATGTAGCAGGGAAGGGATGCATTCCAGGTCATTTAGCCTGGGCGGCTGGGGGAAGGTTGGCATCTCTAGCCCCACCCCCTCCGTTTCTATCTGCTAACCTCCAAGGCGCCCCAAATAAACATGCCACCCAAGATAAAGCAGTGAGCTTGCTACATCCATGCAGCTAGCTGCAAGATAAGCCCCAAGTTCCCCCTTCCCAACTGAGAGTGCCCCTCAGCCCTTCAGGGTAGAAATTCCTCAGCTGCCACTGGTCCCTGTCCTACTGGGCTTCTTTTATCTCCCCACTCTTTCCCTCCAAATCCTCCCAAGTGCAACAGCTTTGTAAGATTAATATCCCACTTCTCAGTGGAATGCTAGGGCTGGCCCCCAGGGAAAACCGTGAGCCCAGTGAAGTTTCATTTCAGACCAGGTGCCTGCCTGCCCAAGCTCACTACCT
Organism: Varecia variegata; assembly: GCA_028533085.1. NCBI lineage: Eukaryota > Metazoa > Chordata > Mammalia > Primates > Lemuridae > Varecia > Varecia variegata. The sequence continues at coordinate 98,255,608 of CM052442.1, read as the reverse complement.
ATGGGGGCAGGTGCATTTGTCACCACCACTGACAGAAGGCAGGCCGGTCAGGCCTGAGACCCAGGCTCCTTCCAAAGGTGCGGGTGTGGGGAGGGGGCAGACATCAGCCGGGTGGGAGAAGGCTGACTGTGGCCAGGCCAGCTGCCTTCCGAAGAATGGTTAGGATTTATGCAGGCTTTGGGGAACAACTTGAGCAGAGGGAGGCCTGGGATTGGGGTGTGTTTGGGCAATATCTGAGCCCAGAAAGTTTTCCTTTGCCACTTTCTCATCTCCCTCCTGAGACTTCTTTCTCTTGCCCGTGGGTTCTCCTGTCCGTGCCCCCTGGCATCCTGCCCCCCACCAACCAGGCCACTGTAAGACCTGCTGGGACTTCAGAGTTTCCTCTCTTTCCTCATAGGAGACTGTCCAAATGTCCACCTATGCCTGACGGGTTGACAAACTGCATCGTATTTATTTATAGCCACTTTTCACCAAAAAAAAACCTATTTGGTTGAACCACATGAAATTGTCAATATTCGACTATTTTGCAATAAAATGGGGATTTTAACCTCTACAGAGTGCTTTCTGAGTATAGGTGTAATGTATGCATTATCTCATTTAATCCTCAGGAAAAACCCATGAAAAAGAAACTGTGACTACCACTCGCATCGTACAGACTGGGAAACTGAGGCAAAAGGAATTTAACTTTCCCAGGTCTCATGGAGCTGGGCTTCCTGCCCAGGCTGTCTGTGCCACATGGAAGTACAATGAGATAAAAGGCATAGTGGAATGGAAGCCCATAACTGACGGAGGGAAATGTTGGTTGTTGAAGGCAAAATACAATGCTGAGCTTCCTACCGGAGGAGGCCAGCGGGGAGGGAAGAGCACAGACCGGGTCGTCTGTTCTCGCTGACCACAGAGAAGAGCCTGCCTGTGCGGTGGGGTGGCTCCAAGGAGAGGTCGTTAGGGTGCGACTTCCCCAAGGGGCACGTGAAACAGAGTAAGGCAGACACCTTTGTCTTCAGTTTTTAGAGAAAGAGCAGAGGTTATGTTGGTGAGGGCCAAACCATAATGTTAAGGTCAGCGATGGGTAAACAAACACAGTTCTGTTTGGAGGAAGGACCTGGCAGGCTTGATCCCAGGAATGCAACTGTCCGTGGACCTGGCTAAACACAGGGATACAATCGGGAGAATTGAGGAACGGCTCGAAGTGGAAAAACGCTGGTTCTATTGTCAGATCTGACTTTGAATCCCATCTCTGCGACCCATTTGGGGGGTGGCCCTAGGCCAGTTAATTAATTGTATCATTTCATACCAAGGTTAAGTGACTGCTGGAGCCCTTTCTTTCTGTGCTTAAATATTCCAGAAGAATTATAATACTGGGGACTTTTTAAAAACTGAAATGGACTTGTAATTTGTGAAAGGTCAGGTCTGGGTTCATGGACTGACATTGGACCCTCCATTGAACCCACTCGTGACACTTCGTTGTTAATAGGGCTGGTGTGCCCTGGTCTTATTTGGTTCTTAGGATTCATTGTAACTGTGTTAGAAATCAGAGGGAACACTATCTCATACTCTTTAATGCCAGCATAGTATTTCATGGCATGGATGTATCATATTTGTTTAAAGCAATATATTGGCCTTTTTTTCTATTTAAAAGAATTTCTTTTTGCCATCACCAACAATTCTGTAATGCCCAACATGGTACATATAAAATAATATAATTGCAAATATTGTTTTTGCAAATAAGATTTTCATGATAATGTGTGCATACATTTACACATAGTATTTTGTAGGACTTACAAGAATTAGTGCATTAAATTTATATGCATTTAACATGTTGATTATTTTAAGAAAAAGAGAAAAATCAGTTTACACTTCTAACAATAGTGTATGAAGACGTTTATTTCCCCAAATTCTCTAACCAAGGCTGTCTACCCTGTACCCACTATTCTACATGTTGAGTCTTCTTATTGATTTTCAGGTACTCTTTGTATATTATGGATATTAACTTTTTGTCAGTTACATATGATGGTACAACCATTTTCTCTGGTCTATCACTTTATCTTCATTTGTATATCATTTTGCCATGCAAAAATTTTACATTTTTATGCAATTAAATCTGTAATTCTTTTCCTTATGGCTTCTGGGTTTAATTCCTTGAATAGAAAGTATCTTCCTCTCCAAGATTATATATAAAAAAACTTCCCTTATACTTCTTTCTGCTTTAAAAAAATAATAGAAAATACTTTTTTTTTGTGGGAGGGGGATGAAATGGTAAAGGTAGTGTGTAGTTATTGTGTTCTTCCCCAAACACTTCTGGTTGTCTTCACTTCATAGCATATGGTAGGATTTCACTTCCTGTGTACTTGTGGTTGGGTGGGGCAATGTGAGTAGTTCCAGTAGTGATGGGTCACTTCAAGAACAAGCATTTACTTGCTAACTCAAGACCTTCTGGTCTGTGTCCAGACCTTCTCTGGCAACGTTTGAGATGAGGGCTGTGCCATCAGCCTGGCTCCTGTGTGGTTTCAGTGAGCATAGTCCTTCCTCCAACCCGAAGTGGACATGTACCCTGAGCCAGAAATGAGCTTGCACTGTGGTAAGTCCCTGAGATTTGGGAGATGTTTGTTACCACAGCATAGCATGGCCTATTCTGCTGACACCAGAAGGGACCTCACTTCTGCTTTTTCTTATGTAGACAGCGGGATGTTGACTTTCCGTTTTTTTTTAAATGGCCCGTCTTTCCCTGCTGATGTAAAATGCTTTGTTGATCTTGTCCCCAGTTCTCATAATCACACAGCTATGTATCTTGTGTGATTCTAGTCTGATCCATCGATCCATTTTCCTATTCTACTTTTATTGTAATTGATAAAGCTGTATAACACATTTTGGTATTTAGTAGAGCAGCTTTTAAACTTATCTTGTTTATTCTTACGAATCTACTCTTTAGACAAACTTTAGAATTAGTTTTTTAAGTTTCATATAAACCCCATTAGAATATGAGTTGGAATTATATTGAATTTATATATTAATTGGAGACTTTCTGTCTTTACATAGCAAATCTTCCTCTTATTTATTTTCCTATGCTAATTAATCCTCTTACAGTGTTAAGAAATATTTTCTTAGCTCCTGCTGTATGCGAAGCATTTTGCTGGCACCAAGGATCAAAGATGAACAAGACACAGTCCGTGCCACCTCGGCGCTCACAGTGTGGGGGGAGATGGGCCAGATCATTGACGACAGCCCGAAGGGGAGGCACAAGGTGCTGTGGGAGCACAAGGACAGGCTGCAACAAACTCTTGTCTTGCAGTCTGAAGAGGAGTGAGCCAGGTCGACAGGCAGGGAAAGGGCATCCTGGGCAGCTGGAAGTGCATGAGCCAGGATTCCAGGTGGGGACGTGGCAGGAGAGGGAGAGGAAGGTTCATGCTGCATGTGGTGCTATGGGGCTTGGACTTGATCCCCGGAATAATGGGTGCTGCTGAAGGGTTTTAACTGAGACTGACCCCATGGCCATATATTTGGGGTATGGTCTGCTAATTTAACTGGGAAGAGGAAGAACCCTGTAATTCCCATATTAAACAGTTTGGAGCATAAACCAATCTAAAGGATATAAAATCAAGTGGTTAAAAAAATAAAGGACTAACTAACATTTATTGAGTGCCTACTATGTGTCAAGAATTTTCATAGTATAGTATTCTTGTTGTCAGTATATGGTCAGATATTTTTATAGGACAGAAAACCTCACAATAACCCTATTACACAGGTATGATTCCTATTGTATAGATGAGAGAAACGAAGTTCAGAGGGTTTAGGTGATTTGCCCCAAGTCCCAAAGCTCCTTAGCGGCAGGGCTGGGATTGTACTACAGATTTTGTGTTTCCAAATCTGGGAGTCTTTCTGCCTCTCTACAGCTGTGTGTCCTTATAAAAGGAGATAGTTCCCAGCCTGGGGAGGAGAGGGAAGGCTCGTTCTTGGCCAAGTTTCATTTAATTTTCCATCAGTAGGTGTCAACTGTGAACTAGTCAGAAATGCTAAAATAACAGCTTAAAAACATAGGAACAGAAATGGAAATGTAATTTTAGCGTGCCTCGCCAGCCCCTCCTGAAGATAAGTGCTGCTTATGGAGTATCTGTTACAGAAATGTAACACTTAAGGACTAAACTCACTGGTGATGTGCAATTTAGCAACTTGGGCTGTTAAAGAAGAAGGGAGGAAAAAAAAAAAAAAAAAAAAAACAACTCCACAAGCAGAAAATTGAAAACAAAAGGAAATGGAGGAAAAAAAAAAGCCACATAGCGTTTCTGCCTCTGGTTGTAGTCCCTCCTAATGGCCTGGGAAATAGCTTGTTGAATAAAAAAGGCTTGCCTACAAGAGACATTAATGCAGAGATGGCAGGCTTGATGGAAAGGGAGGCTGGATTTTGCCAATCAGGCATCAGGGCCTTTGACTGGTAAATTAGCAAGTACCCTTTCAGCCCCTGCTACGAGCCAGGTACGGAGCGAGGCCCGGCGGGGTTTCAAAGTGAGGGATGGGCTGGCATTCTTGTCAAGGGATCTACTGCTCGAACTGGGATGCAACACCCACTGGAACCAGAGAGCTGATAACGTGAATGCAAGACGAGAAGCAGGGATGTGTGCAAACAGGGGCCTCACACTGCTGCTGGGGGCAGGGAAGGGGCATAGCTCTGCCCTGGGAGGGCTGAGGAAGGGGACCTGAGGCGCGTGCACCACAGCTCAGGAGTGAGGCGCGGCTTCCAGTCTCAGCTCTGGCCCTAATTTGCCATGTGAATTGGGACGAACTGCTTCGCCTTTCTGAGTCTCAGGTGCCTCACACGAGGAAAAGTGGAAGGTTTATTGGAAAGTTTCTAAGGCCCCCTGCAGACTCTGACACCATGATTCTATGACTTAGAAGTAGTATTAAGGCTCTTCAGTTGCCAGTGATAGAAATCTGGTTCCAGCCAGCTTAAAGTGGCATATACTGGTTTAGGTAATTGTGAAGTCCAAAGGGAGGGCTCCGTTCAGGTACGGCTGGATCCAGGGGCTCACGCAGGGTTCCTTGGGCTCTGTCTCCACCCTCTCCATCCAGTGGTTCTGCTTTCTTCTCGCTATGCTGGCCTGTCTTTCCAACATAAAGAGACAGTCTTATTCCAACAGACTGGAGCTCCCTAGGAGCTCAGCCCTACCCAAGTCACAGGGAACAGGTTTTCTTCCAGAAAAGAAGGCTTTGGGCACCAGATGAAAGGGGATAGGATTGATGGCAGGCAGAAATGACAGATGATCTCCACATGGCCCTTGAATGTATTTCAGGTCAGATGAGCAAGTTGGGGAGGGGAGGAACATTCCAAGGAGATCTACAGGGTCAAAATTGTGCCATAAGCTTGGCCAGAACATTTGTGGGGCCAGGGTGAGAGTACAAATAGGGGCCATAGACTATGTGTCTAAATAGTAAAAAGTCATAACTCACACTAACAATCTCTTAAATAAAATAGGTTTGTCTGCTTATCTGCACACATATATCTTCATAATGATCTGGAAAGCAGGTTCTGATTTATTAGGTCATTAAATATAAAATGTCTGCTTTTGAATCAAAAGTGTAGTTTATTATATCTCAAACAAGAAGCAGTACAATTAGGCAAAGTATGCGCCTAAACTATCGATGCAGTTTTGCCATCTTAATGGTAGCTTGTTTATGCCAGCAGCAAAGAAGCCTGGAGAGCAAGTCGCGATGAAATTGCAAAAGGCGTTTTCCACAACTTGTTGAGAATTAAATATTTTTCCTTGCAAGAAGTGGTCCAAAGCCTGGAAGAAGTGGTGGTCAGTTGGTGCAAGGTCTGGTGAATACAGTGGATAACAGAGAGTTTCCAAGTCCAGCTTCTGTAGTTTGAGCAGCATTGTTTGTGCAACGTGTGGTTGAGCGTGTCTTACAAGAGGATTGGCCTGTCTCTACTGACCAATCTCGGCTGCTTAATCACTAGCATCCTCATCATTTCATCCAATTGGTTGCAGTAGACATTTGCTGTCATCGATTGACCAGGTCTCATGAAGCTGTAGTGGATAATACCAGTGCTGGACCACCAAACAGACACCACTAGCTTTTTTTGATGAATATTTCATTTTGGACTGTGTTTCAGCACTTTCTCTTTATCCAACCATTGTGCCGAATGCTTGCAATTGTCAAAAAGAATCCATTTTTCATCACATGTAACTACGGTGTAGAAATGGTTCCCCTTTATGTCGTGACAGCAAAGAAAGGCAAGCTTTGAGATAATTTCTCTTTTGATACTCATTTAATTCATGCTGAACCCATCTATCTAGCTTCTTTACCTTGCAGATTTGTTTCAAATGGTCCAATATTGTTGGAATGGTAACATCAAAACTTGCTGCTAATTCACACGTAGGTTGAGATGGATTTGCTTCCGCTATAGCCTTCAGCTCATCATTATTGACCTTGATCTCAGGTCGCCCATGTGGCTCACTTTCAAGATTAAAATCACCAGAAGGGAACTCCTGGAACCATTGACGTACTGTGTGTTCATTGGCCACATCCTTCCCAAACACTTCGTTGATACTTTGAGCTGTCTGCAGGGCATTGGTTCCACGGCGTAACTCATGTTTGAAAATAACAAAAATTTTTGACTTATCCACGGTTTCACAAAAATTGCTCTAAAAAAATTTGAAAAGAGAATTTGAAAGAATTTGAAAATTTGAAAGAATGAGGATGTACCTTCATAATAAACATTAAACAAGAAGTGTCAAAGTGAGATGCCAGAGGTATCAACTGTCAAACTTAGTACTTAAGGAAATCGGACATTTCATACTTAATAACCTTAATAGAATTTTCAGAATCCTTCAAATTCTGCACTGGAGTGAGATGGATCAGGGAGAGCCTGTAGCCATCCCTTCTCTTCCCACCTCTGACCCCATCCCATACTGTGTGGACACCTCAGCCCACACATCCAAGGTCTGAACACAGCCCCAGGAAGCAGGCAGCCTGGATATGCACGCTGACCCTGTCCATGTTCAGCAGGACCAGTGGGGGCAGGAGGTATAATAAAGGCATTGGAAGGGGGCTGCACAATTGAGCAGTGAACCCGGGGGTTCCAGATCCTGGAGGGTGGTCTGGAGGGGAGTATGTGAGCTCCAGGCGGCATGTCCCCTTGGCCTTAGCGACTGCTTGGTGCAAGGGGAGGGGTATGGCCAGAGGAAAGGCCAGAATGAGGCTTTTACAGCCTCAGTCCAGAGCAGGGGCCTCCTTGTCTGGTTCCAGGCCTGGAAATGGGGTGCCATCAGAGCGGGGCCTTCCTATGTACGACCCTGGCATGCTCTACTCCTCTTTCCCACTTAAACTTTTTCTCCTTAGCAATTATCACTCATTAGCATGCTGTCTATTTTGCATATTTATCTTATTTACTGTCTGTTTCTCTCCACCAGAAACTGGAATATTTCATCTCCTTCATAGCCGGTGTCCCCCAGTGCCTACAGCACTGCCAGGCACATAGTTGAAGCTCAGTAGAAACGGTTACAGGATGAGCTGCCGCCTGATGTCCAAACCAGCACTCCTCCGGCTCCAGCGCGCACCTGGGACATCGTTCAGCTGCAGATTCCGCTCCCCGAGGTCTGGGGTGGGCCTGGGAGTGAGCATTCAGTCCACGATGGAGGCTCTGAATGGTGGTCCCTTTTCTCCTCTCCCATTTGTCCCCTCCCCTCCCTGGGAAGGAGGGAAGTTTGGGTTCGGAGGCAGGGCAAGGGCTCCTCGAGTGAGAGCAGCAGGTGGGACCGACCCGTCCCCGTGCGGAGGGCTGTGCTGTGACGGGGTGCCCAAGCAGCTGGCCTGTCAGACTGATGGACGTGAAGGCGAGAATGGCCGGGACCAAACTTTCCCCGTTCTGTGCTGGCTTTTCAGAAGGAACCTTCCCCCTCCCACTTCTCCTCGCTGGATCTACAGCTGGCTCCGACAAGCGAAAGATTTCTCTCCAGAGCCGGGCTCTGTGTGGCTATGCACCTGCTGTGGCAGCTGTTGCCGCGGCTCCCGTTAATGGCACAAATGGAGCCTCTAATGCTCGGGGCCCGAGCCCTGGCTGGCAGCAGCGGGGCTGGGGGGTGCGGGCTGCGTAGATGGATGGGAATCCTGCCAACCCCTGGGATCCAGGCTGCACTGTCAGTCAGCCGGACGGCCAGACAGTGGGCCGGCCAGACAGCCCGGCAGCCAGACAGACAAACAACTCAGAAGCCTCCACCCTCGCAGCAGCTTCAGGGGACTTGGGGCAGCGTGGCCAGGCTCTCAGCACTCCAGGAGTTCACATTTTAGTTGAGGTGGGAAGAGCGACGTAGACAAGACTTGAAGAAGGACGCAAGGCCCTGGATAAAAACCTGGGCCTCAGCTGTGTGTATGGAACCAACCGGAAGAGCTGCGGGAATTCTGATAAACTGGAGTGTTTGTTCTCCTCCTAAAGATTTTGATGAAATTTAATAGAGCATTTTAAATTTAAAACTGAAATACTCTCTGTCAACAAATAGTGCATGTGCTCATTAGAAAATTGTGACATGTAGAAGCTTTTTAATTGATGAAAGCAAAAAAACATCATGGGCGGTACTGACATTATCTACTGTTGCTAAGAACTCTTAAGGAGTATAAGGGTTTGCATTTACTTGTGCTGCTAATTTTTGGAATTTCTAGCTTTTTAAAAACATTAATCTGCTCAAATACTTAGCTACAAGTTAATAAGGTGGATGCTGATGCAGGTGCTGGTCACAGCTGTGTGTACAGAGGACACTGTCTGTGCCCAGCATAGAACCTCACTGCATCCTCATGGCACACATGAGGTCGTGGTGGTTGTTGGCCATGGAGCCACCCAGGTTCCATCTGCCCTTCATCTGGTCACTGTGTCCTGCTTCCTGTAGGGGGTGGACCCCATCCTGCTCCACTGCCATTCCTTGTGCTTCTGGGAGGTGACTCTGCTGCAGTGCAGAGATGTGACATGGACTCAGGCCTGGCCAATCAGAGCATTTCCCTGTCCACCGTGGTGGGTTCAGGGATGGCCACTTGACCCAAAGAGAGCTAGCGATGCTTGGGAACAAGGTCTTACTTTTCCCTGAAGGATGTGCAGCTGAGCAGATTTAGGAGTTTCTGCCTCTAGCTTGTGATCACCTGAAGAGAGCTGTTTGAGAGCCCTGGGCAGGGGATGCCGACCCAAGGCGGAGAGCAGAGCTGAGGCTGGAGAAAGAAGCCAGGGCCTGTTGACAAGTGTGCCGGGTTTTGCTTGAGTGAGTTAGAGCTATTGCTATTTTGTTACTTGCAACTCACAGTGTCTTAGCAGGTACCATTCGTATTCCCCCTTGCAGACAGGAAGGCCCTATCTAGGGGATGATGAGTGTTTGAACTGGTAGCTACAGGGTGTCTTGTCAGATCTGGGCAGAGTGAGAGGGCAGAAGGATGGATGATGATGCTGTTTCCAACTGAATGGCTGGGAGGATGGTGGAGCCCTTCCCAGAGAGAGCTGCAGGAGAGGAGCTGATCTGGAGGGAGGGTAATGAATTCAGCTTATGCAACACCCAGGTGGGAGTGGAGTCTGGAATTCTAGAGAGAGTGGGTTGGAGACAGGGGTTTGGAAGCAAAACAAAACCAACCAACCAAACAACCAACCAACATCACGTCAGCAACAACAACAAATCACTCCCTCCGCCCCCCTGGAAGGGAGCTGTGTGGTAGGGGGCATCACCGCAGGTGACCCAGGTACAGGGGAAGTGGCCTGTTTCCTTATGCAGGGAGGGTTCCTTTGGCCCTCAGGTGCAGGGGGTTGAGGTAACTTATTCCTCAGGTCATGGCACCCCATTATTACTGGTTCCTATATGTTTGTTTACTCATTTAATCCTTTAATCCCCATTCCCCTCTCCCATTCCCACCCCACCCCCACACAGGTAGCCATTTTAATATAATAGATTTAACATGTATGTTGTTTGTATGTGTTCTTGCAAAATGTGTTTTGTCATTGCTTGATCTGCGTGTATCTTTCATCGATGTCAATGGGGTGGTGCCATAGAACACCACCATGTTTTCAAGATCCATCCATATTTCCATGTGCACATTTAATCCTTTTCTTTTGCCTGCTGCACAATACTCCTCAGTGTGTATCCTCCACATCTCCCTCTCTGCCAGAGAGCTTCCACTCCCGGGCACTCTCAACAGTGCTGTGGGGACCACCCTTGCACGCATCAGTTTAGGATCCCGGTGAGAAGGGCTGTGGGCTGTAGGCCTGTGTGGCTGTCAGAGAGCCCAGTGTGTCTCGCCTCCTGGAATTCACGCTCTCCCACACTGAATAGGGCTGGCCTGTGTAGCAGGTAGGATATCATGCAAAGGATAGAGTGTGACTTCCAAGGCTAGGTCATAAAAGAGATTACAGCCTTGTTCACTCTTGGATCATCCACCCTGGGGGACAGCAGCTGCCACGTCGTGAGGACACTCAAGCAGTGGGGAGGAACACGTGGTGAAAAGCCGGCCTCCTGGTAACATCCTGCACCGTGAGCCACCCTGGAAGTGCATCCTGCTGTCTCTGTCACAACTTCAGGTGACTGAGGCCAACTGACATCTCGACTACAAGTTCATGAGAGCCAGAAGCATCCAGTACAACTGCTCCCAAATTGCTGACTCACAGAAATGGAGATAATAGATGTTTATTATTGTTTAAGTCACTCAATTTTGAGACAATTTGTTATGCAGCAATAGATAACTCATATCATGTACAAAGCCAGGAGGGGAGTTGCTGGCTCGTAGGGTACGCCTGCATACTTTTTGATCATGTGCATAGTTTGGAGAATCAGTATGTTTTTTAAATTTGCAGTGAAGTTGGTTATTTGGGTGGTGGGAAGGAGGTGATGGATTCCCCTCTGCATAAGGCCCTGGAATGGTGTCAGACTCTATTGAATGCCACCAGGAGAAGATTGTCTGAGCCAATGGTCAGCATCTCCAGAGAATTCCCAAAGGATTGTTTGAGACTCCAAATCCCAGAGAACTGTCCATTGTGAGTCATAGCACCCTTGGCCTTGGCTGGAGCCAACAAGAGCCTGGGGACCCCTGGTGTGAGTTGGCTGTCCCCTCTGGACCCAATGGCATCACAGGCTGACATAAGTGCAGTGGCATTTGGCCAGGCAGTTGAAGAGCTTCCATTTGCAGATTGAAGTGACAGAAATTCATTTTCTCTTATTTTTCCAATCTCCGTCTGTAAAATAGATTCCTGCAGTGTCATTTCTTTGCTCATTCCAATCTTTGTTAAGGAAATGAAGTGCTGGAGCTGCATGTCCTTTCAGAGTGCTTTAGCAATCTCTAGGTACTCCGGCCACTTTGATGTCCCAGACTGTTGGAAATTGAGCTGCTCCAGCCAGGGATTTTTCCATTTCAAATTGTGCTTCACTTTACAGGTTTTATTCACAAGACACAACATAGCTCCCACTGTCAGATACGTATATGACAGTTTCCGTTGCAACATCCCTGATGGTCCTAGGATTGTGTAGCACTTTGTGATGACAAAGCTAGTATGTGGCAGAGCAAAGATTCTAAGGGAAGTGACTTGCCCGAGGTCATCCGGTGCAGAGCTGGTGTGACACCCCAGGGCTCCTGACTGCTGATCCTCTCTGCACGCTACCCCGTAGCCAAAAGAGTGTGGACTTCGGGTTTACTGAAGCTGGATTTTAACCTGGCGGTGCTTCTTGCCAGCAGTGTGACCTTGGGCAAGGCATTTACCTTGTCAGAGCTTCAATTTCCTCATCTGAAGAGTGGAGGGAGGGAGAGAATTTCATATTGAAATAATGGAAAGAAATTCAGGAGGCCTGGAGACTCGGGCTCAAGGAATATGGGGCCGGGGTGGAGGCTGTCGAGGCAGGTGGGCGTTGGGTCGGGAGACCTTGTAAGAAACACAGTATGGTGTGGACTTTGTCCTAGGCTGATGGGGAGCCAGGGGGTCAGATTCGAGCTGAGAAACTCCACATTCACTGCTGTGTGGGAACCGATGAGCAATGGCCCAGCCCTGTGCTGGGTCCCGGGCTTGAACGTAGAGCAGGTTGGATCCCAGCTCTAGTTTCCCCATGGCACAGATGCCCTCGTCCAGATGTGACTTGCCTGCTTCTGTCAGAAGCACTTGCTAAAGCATCACCTCAAACTAAGGCATCTTCCCCTAAGAGGGGTTCTGTGCCACATGGGAAGGCACTGACTTTCCTCCACCTTGTCACCTGTCATCCTCACCACACCCCTAGGAGGTGAAGATACGATCACCACTTTGTACGTGAACAGACAGGTGCAGAAGATCAAGTCGCAGATCCAAAGCCACAGT
>CM052442.1:98216215-98242807 GCA_028533085.1 Varecia variegata | reverse complement strand
CTGGCCTCAGGAAGAGTCAAGCCTGGTGTAAGGATGCGTGGCCCAGAGCTGGCACGCCACAGGCAAATGAGCGAGTGAGCGAATGAATGAGTGCTTGGGTAGACGACCGATGGTGCTAAACTTCAGCAGGAGGTGAAAAAATAAGACACTCTATCCCCAACAGCGTTTGGCAAAAGGCATTTCTGGCCAGCTCAAGTCTGGAAGCTATCACATCCCAAATCAATTTTCAGACTTAGAACAGAAATGCATCTCTCTCCTCCTCCCGTTCTCTCTGCCTCCCCTCCCAAAAGAACGCGTCTGCGGGGACAGATGGCCCTGTGTCAGCGTCCCTGTGTGATATTGATGTGAACAGCGAGGGAAGGCGACGTGTCTCATGGCTGTAAAAATAGACGTGCATTAGGAATGCATGAAGTCAGACTCCTCCTCCGGCCACGCCAGGCGTGCTATTCTAAACCCAGCGCTCATGGGTTTGGTATCCAACCACCCGGCAAGGCAGAGCAGTGGTCTGGAACTTGACATTTAAAGGGTTTGAAAGAAATAGAAAGAGGCATCGAGATTTCTTTTTTAAGGCAGCCTGGCTATTTCTGAATGGGACATGTCGGTGAAGCTGGAGATCAAATTCACAGCATTTTTGAACCATAGCGTCTGAGAGAGGGAGGGGCTGCGGGAGCTGTTCTGTCTGGTCTCCCTCCCGGTGCAGGGATTCCTTCCACAAGCCTCTGACAATGGGCTATCTAGTTTCTGCTTGGATACCTCTAGTGACGGGGCACTCTCTACCTTGAGTGGCAGTGTTTCATTGTTGGGCGTTGCTACTGCAACAATTTCCTTTTAGGAAAATATTAGGTTGATATCTAATCTCTCTGAAATGCTCCTCCACTGACCCTGGGGTTTAGGACCATTTTATGTTCTTGAAATTTATATCCACGGGTATTTATTGAGCTCCCGCTATGGGCTCGGTCCTGCACAAGAAGCTGTGGAGGATAGAAGAGAAAACATCGTTTCCAAAAGCCAGAAGCACACGATCTGGGGAGATAATGAACACGTTTGGAGTAATGAGATAGGGCATGGAGACAGGATCTTATTAAATTTGACATCGTGTGATGCTGCCTGTTTCCTTGCTAGTCCAAATCAGTGGCAATTTTTGCCACCCCCATGTCGGTTAATGAGACCTACATTTTAGTGATCTCCCTGGCTTGGGGGCTTAGAATGATGTTGGCTTATTCTCACTTGCTCCATGCCCAGCTAGTCCTTCACTGAGCCCTGCAGAGTGGTCACTCATGAGCGTCTCCCACTGACCCTCTGCTCTCTGCAAACGCTGTTGTCACCATCCTCGGCCTGGGATTTCAGGCTCCCTTGTAGGTTGGCGCTAAATTGCTCCTTCAGGCTTTGTCTCCACTCATCTCTCCCCTTTGCTCCCAGCCCAAGCAGACGCCCTCTGCCTGCCCTCTTCACCCCTGGCTCTGGCCACTCCTTCTGTGCTTCTTCTTCTACCTGTCCAAGTGCCATTCTTCAAAGTCCAGTGGCAACCTGCCTTCTCTGTGGTTTCTGCAGCTGGGCTGCCTATTTCCCATTGGCTGCAGTTTTCTCTGCAGCAAAACTAGCGGCCACCCCTTTGAACCCTGTCTTGGTTTTCAAAGCTCACAGCCCCACGTGACAGAGAAAAATAATGGGCTTGGTGTTGCAAGACCTGGGTTCAGATCACAGCTCTGCCACTAACTAGCTGTGCTCTCAGGCAGTGTTCACATCTGCGTTGTGGGAGGAATTCCACCCACCTCTTTGGGTTGTGAAATAATTGAGGTAATGAATGTAGCAAGTCTCTGCCAAATCTACAATGCCTTACGGGTACTGGTTATGATTATGGTCATGTCTTCTCTGAAAAGAGGAGGAAGCTTGGCTTAGGTCCTTTTATATCCTTGAAATGTATATCAGCAAGTATTTAGTGGGCACCTGCTGTTTGCACAATGCATTTAGGAGGTTAAAAGTGAAGCATGGTTTTTAGCCAGAGAGTGCACCCTCTGGGGAGATAATGAACACGTGTGGGATAATGAGCCTGTGGGATTGGACAGGGTATTATTAAATCTGACATTGCACACTCCTGCCTGAGAGCAGGGTGGGGTTCTCTGAGGGAGGCGGGGAGAGCCCGGAGGACCGGGGAGGGCTTCCTGGAAGAGGCAGCCTGGAGCCAGAGCATGAAGGGGGGGTTGGTGACCTCCGGGAAAGTGAGGAGGAAGTGGAAGGATTGTCCCAGGCAGGTTTTTCTGCAGAATGCTGTCGCCCTGCCCACAGCTGCATGGGACAGGGACTCTCCCCTTCAGCTGGGTACCCTGCTGGCTGCTCATTCACCACTCACCAGCCTCTGGGTTTGAAGCTGGGCACCTGCTCAGAGACAGCTCCTCATTCGCGGATGAGAAAACTGCAGCTCAGGGAGCTTTGGTGACTTGTCCAAGGCCCCACACCTGGGAGAGGGCGGAGCTGGGGTTTTCCATCAGGTGAGTTGAAATCCAGTCTGTTAGACCCTTCTTAGGGGAAAGGCCCACTCTCAGCCCCTGCCCCCCGCCGGCCTGCGACTGTGTCCGCCCTGGGCACCAGTGACCAGAGCAGAGCAGGGGACCTGAGCCCTGGACAGCAATCTACAGAGTGACCGGTGACTTAGCATGTGGCCTGGTGTAAATACATGGGCCAACCAGATTCAGTCTCTCGGGAAGTGGAATTAAGAAATTCAGCGCGAACAAGGCAGGTGGAATTGGAGGCAGAATCTGATACATTACCTGGGGGTAGAGGCAGAGTCTGATACATTACCTGGGGGTAGAGGCAGGCCACAGCCGGGAGACCACAGAAATTATGAAGAAGCAGAAGGTGGCTCTCGGGCCTCGAGAAGACGAGAAGGCCAGAGGGGCAGTGCTGGTGGAGAGAGAGCCGCCATGCAGCCACGGGGACGGACTGGGCAGTGCTGGTGGAGAGAGAGCCGCCATGCAGCCATGCAGACGGACTGGGTCCCTGGGGTCCCTCTGCCCAAGTTCAGTTATGATCCCCGTCCACAAACGAGCTCCGACACCCCACCTTTCCCGAGCAAGTGTGTTCCTAGGATCCCCAAGTGCCTAACCATAAACCTCTGAGCCCTCTGCGTTCTGTCGCAGGAAGAGAGAGGGCTGCTGTTCTTTTGGGAAAGAGGCTTGGTGGCCGAACAGTAGGACTGAGCAGCATTTGCAGATGCAGACAGCTGCTCCTTCTCCATAGCCTCAGAAGGGTCTGTGCAAGGTCAAGTGGACGCCAGTCCTTGGTGTAAACCTTCCTTGCTGAGCAGCCAGTGACGAGGAGCTTACTTCGCCTGCGAGAGCCCCAGACAGGGCGTCTATGCTCCTGCTCTGCCCCAGGAATCCCACTGCCTGGACCTTCCCACCAAGGGTGCACCTGCAGACTTTTCACCCAGCACGTCTGGAGGGTTTTTGTTTGTTTGTTTAAATACTCGTTACAGGCAGACTGCGTAGGTTCTGGGGCCACTGACTCAAAAGATTCCTGGTGGCTGGGAATGAAGGATCTAACTCTCCACTCTGCCTCCCCTCTTCTTTTTCTTCCTTGGCTCATTCTAAGAGTGAGGCTCTTTGCTGGTGGCAATTCATGTAGGTCAGTGACGAGGTTCCCAGCCTCCCTGTGCAGCGCTGGAGCTGAGAGCTGTCACAGCAGACACCAGGGCTGCCAGCTGTGCTCCTGGGATCCAGGTGCTGCGAGTAGGCAGAGCGGCTGGTTTCCCTCCTGGAAGTCAGAAGGTGGCTAGAGGGAGTTTGAAGGGGAGGGGCAGGGTGCTTACAGGCGCTGACTGTATTTGACATGCTGAGAAGAGTAATATTTTGGATCCAGCGTTCTCTGATTTGTTCTCCTCTAGCTTCCTGGGGAGTCACACAAATGTTGGGGGATTCATGAGCATTGCCCCCACGTGAATGTCAGGAATGAATGGGCAGCGGGGGCTGCAGAGTGTCTCTGGAAAAGGGGCTTCGGGGTGGCCCCTGTCTGGGTGGCACAGGCAGATTGGATATTGATTTGGGAGGCTTCGGAGGGGGGGCTGATGGAGAGGATGGAGGGCCTGAATCCCCTAAGCCATCTTCTGGTGTGACCTCTGACCCAGCAATGTCTGGGTCTTGCCTTTCTCAGCTCCATCCATTTACTGGGCGAGGAATTCATTTACCTGCTGTTATTGCCAGGCTGTCATCATTTTCCTGGTTCCCAGTGGAGCGGGAGATATGCTCTCAGGAATCCTTTCAGAAAGGGCCTTGTCTCCCATGCCATCTTTATAGCCCAGCATCTCGAGCAACCTTGGCTGACAGCCTGTTAAGGGGATTGGTGCTGAAGGCGGCTCGGCTCACCTTGAGAGCGGGTGATAGCAAAGGCTGGGGTGATGCTCGGAGCCTCCTTTGTTCTTTTATTTGCCCAGCCCTGAGCAAACAAGCCTCAATAAACTAAATGGCATTTGGATATTGAAAATGCAAAGAGAAAGTGTCTGGAAGAACAATAAAGGAGTCAGAGCAGAGGTTGTGTGCAGGAGGAGATTACATTGTCTAATTCCCCTCAAAGGCACCGTGGTTCTCCAAACAAGAAATAGTTATCTGAAGCCTGGGTGAGAGCCCGGTGTCAGGGTTTTGCTCTTACAGCATCAACTTTATTTGACTGGATGTTGACTCAGGATCTGTGATTTTGTAGGCAGGACGTATGCACACATTTTAGCTAGGCCCCATGAAGGATACAAGAAAAGGCCCTCAGCCGCCCTGGGGAGGAAAAACAGATAAGTACAAAGTGATCGCTGGGGAAACAATAAAGGCCTAAACCAAGGGGCAGTTGCTCCCTCTGCTCAGCCACCTCTTCCAGGAAGCTTCTGTCCTCCCCTGGGAATCAACTGCTTTCTCCCCTCGGAATCCACGGCACTTGGCTAGCGTTTCCATTATTGCTTAAGTTTATACCTTTGCACAGTAAATTCTTTATATTTCTGTCTCTCTTTTTAGACCAGGGGTTGGCAAACTATGGCCCATGTAGGTTTTGTAAATAAAATTTTACTGGAATGTTGGCCATACTCATTTGTTTATTGATTGCAGCCCATGGCTACTTCTGTGCTAGAAGGGCAGAGTTGGGTTATTGCAACAGAGACGGTCAGCAAAACCCAAGTAATTACCATCTGGCCCTTTATGGAAAAAGTGCGCCAACCTGCAATGAGACAAGAGGCCGGTGGAGGCCAGGAACTGGGTCTGATGCGTCCAGCAATCCCTAGCCACAATGCTCTGCACCGAGATGGGCTTCCATAAATGCTTAATTAAGGGAAGAAGTGTCCAAGCTGGAGAGAATGAAGAGCATCCCGGGGAAACAGTTGGATTACTTAAGAGCCGGTTTTTCCAAGGACTTTAAAAGCCTTCTTTTACATACACAGAGTTGATAAGCTAATTGCACAACAATCTTGTCCTAACCTGTTAAATCGGCCCCCCAGGGTCTTGTTAGATAACACCTTGTTAACCTAGTTCAAGGAAACCTGCTGTTTCTTGAAAATAATAAAAGTTAAATTTCTGTAATCCATACTCAGCTCTCCCCACCACCCCAATCTCTCTTTAGTCTGAATTAGACATTCCATAGATATTTCCGCTGGATTGGAAACGACTGAAAATAATCAGTACAGCACTATGAGTGTAGCGTTTCTCCAACTGTAGAGGCTGGTCCAGTGCAGCACCATCTTACCCATCTTGCATGTAGCCCTGGTCCTAAGGGCCCACAGGCTTTCCCAGGGCCTAAGAAAATGATTGGGACTTGGAAATTTTAAAAGTATTGCTTCCAAAATTAAAATTCCTTGCAACTGAGCAAAACCAATATGAAAGAATGTTTAATTAAAAATCTCCTAAGCAAATGACATTATGCCAGCTTCGACTCAACTCCTACAGTTATTTATAAATTATATTAAATGGGGAATGCGGTGCATTTTAAGATGTTTGGCATGATGTTAGGGTGGCACCTCCAGATGTGGAAATGGGTGCAGGGGAGGATGCACATTTCATGGGGTCCAAAGCTCATGCAATTTTAGGGGCTTTTTTTAAAGAATATGGATACAGCAATATCTTACTTCAGCAAATTTTACACAAATATATGACCAGGTGAATGCTCTGTTAGGATCCTTCCAGAGCTTTGCAATGACCTTTGCAGGTGAGAGGCACTGCATCTAAGTTTCATCGGCCTGATGACAAATACTCCCCTGTGTGGGTGAATTGTTAGATCAACTGTAGTAGAGTAAGCTCAGACAGTGCTATCAGATCAGGCTTGGAGAGTCACAATTCCTGTTAACTCTTTGAACGTTCTGAGAAATGAGAAGTCCTCCAGTTCAGAAAGTTAATTTTATGTGACCCAGAATTTCTGAAACTTTTTTTTTTTTTTTACCATAGAGACCCTCACTGGGCAAATCCTTTTGAATTGACAAGCAGGTTGGGAGAGGATGAGTTAGTTCCTCCTGTCCCCCAACCTCAATCCCCTTTCATTGTATAAAGAGGGAAACTTCTGCAAGGACTCTGACCTCTCTGCTATCTCAGGGCAGAGCTGGGATTCTCCCCTGACCTTGACCTCAGATTGCAGAGGCGGCAGGTCAGAAAGTAGTTTTTCCATCAGAGGGTGGCCCTGGAGGAGAGGGGGTAGCTTAGAGGATAGGGTCAGACCTACTCAAAAGGGATTTCTAATACAATAAAACCCTTTTCTCAAAAAACAACAAAAAACCCCTGCAGCTCAGACTTTCTTTTGCTTCGAATTTTAGAAGAATTGGGCATTTTTTTCTCAAATGAGGGCAAAAGGGGCCTGATGTATGGATTCCTGTGTCTCCCTTTCTATTGGTATCATCTTTCCTTAAGAGTTTGGCCCAAGACTGGCAACATGATTTGCAGGTCCCTGAGCAAAATGAAAATGCTGGTGGCCCCCTGTTCCAAAATTATTCAGAATTGCAAGAGATTAACAGCAGAGCATTAAAGTCTGCGTGGAAGGTCCAGCGGTTTCAGAGAGGACTGTGATTTTAACATAATGGTTGAGACCTGGACGCTGGGCGTGGAGATGCATTTTCACAGGGGGAATCATTAATTGAGCGTTCTCAGAATCACTCAGCCTTTTCAATGATTCATCAGCCGTGCTGATGCTGTTGTGTGGTTCACATTATCGCTGTAATTAGCTGACGCTTTTCAAGTGAAAACCCAGCTCCAACGTGGGTGTTTCAAAAACAGCACTGGTTACTGTGTACCCAAGTAGATGGGGTCAGCATATAATAGCTCCCTGTTTTCCTGGCTTGTAATAATTAACCCCTTCTATCAGGGGACTCAGTCTAATTGTCTTTCCTGTAAACAGTTGGTAACTGTGAGTGCAGGACTGGGTGAGAAAGTGGGAATGCAGGAGGGAACTGCTTTTTCTGCCTCAAGGGCCGGTGTCTTCAGAGGCAGCAACGTGGCGTGTGCGGGGAGATCTAACAGCTGCAGAATCAGGGACCAGCCCTTCCACAGCCTGGGGACTTAGGCTTCCGAAGGGGGGCAGTCTCTGCGGGTGAGGTGAAGCAGATACTTGGTAAGGGATCTTGGGCCCCAAAGTGGATTAGGTGGGATTAGAGACCCACTCTGAGCTGTCTCTACCTGCACCTTAATCCACACTGGGGCTGAGGCTCAGGACCTCCTTACCAAGTGCATGCTCACTGGGCTGCCAGCTCCCAAGCCTTCCACCTGAGGGATGGAAGGGGCACTTTTCAATGGCAGGGCACCTACTTTTACCCCATCTGCCAGGTCTGCAGAGCAGCCTGGCATCTTCTCTTCTGAGAAGGGAGGTCTTTGCCCAGTGGAAGTGAGAGTAGGGTCTGTAACCCTGGGATGATCGGGAAAGGGGCTATGGTGTGCATGTGACTTATTTTCCTGCCTCCAGGGTGGTGGTGGTGGGGCAGAATCCTTCTTTGACCCTTGAAAAGAGTGGTCGTTTTATTTAACAAGTTCTCCCCTTTTTACCATTTCTTCTTGGTTCATGGCACTGAGCCTGTGTGCTCCTGTCCCTTGCAGCTGAGAGGAGAGTGGGAGGAAGGCAAGGCTGGGGTCCGATGGGGGCCTCTGCCTGAGCTCTGTGCGGCCACGTGGGGCGGTGGGCATGCCCTGGGCCCGGGGAGCGGGGTTGCTGTGGCTCGACTCTCACCAAATGTGAGACCCTGGCTAAGAGACTTCTCCGTTGGGGGGCAACACTGATACCACCTCTTCCAGGTCCATTTTCCTTATTTATCCAAATGTTAGGCCATGCAGATTTGAGAAATGTAATTACCTCTACTTAACCCAACTCATAAATGACCCCTGAGTCTGCATGTTTCTCTTGTTTACAAAGCAAATAGTTTTGAGACAACGTTGGTTGAGATAGACGTTTCCAGTGAGGGTGGGTAAATCATTAGGTTGAGAGGAAGTGTGTCAACACAGGGACAATTTACTTTCTTGTTTCTAACTGTCATAGAGAAACCCTAATTAATAACTATTTGGTGAGGGGAGGTGAACTGGGTCACCATCCACTCCACTTCTAAGGTGAGCTTGAACTTCTCCCAGACAACCTGTCATTGGTTTTGCCTTGGAAGACCCAGACTGACTCGCCTGTGTCCATATTGTCACAAAAAATCTGTACAGCCGCTCCTCTGTGACCTTGGGCAAGTCCCTTCCTTTCTCTGGGCTTCCACTAGCCCATCTATAAGCAGAGGGCATTAAACCAGCCCGTCTCTATGCTGGGAACTTTGCCTTCAAAGCCCGCAGCCTTCTCCCGGAGCCGAAGGCAGGGCTGCCGGTCGGCGCAGGAGGAGTGGTCCTTGGAGTGGTCCCCCTGCGGGGAAGCCAGTCTGAGCGGCTCTCACGGGCCATGTGCTTGAAGCTAAGTGCATGGTGGAGCCTCTGTGCTGACCCAAAGCCCTGATGGTAGGCTTTCCAGGGAAGGCTGGTGGGCTTCCACAATGGCATCCCCCAGAGTCACATTTTGGCAATGACAGCTTGTTCTTATTAGGATCTGTCCAGCCCATGTTGATAACTTTGAAATAACTTTGAGAGTCTCCACCATTTCCTGAGGGCTTGCCATGGGAGCCGTGTTACACTGAAGGGACAACAGTAGTAGCCTATGTAGTCTTTATAGCAATCCCTTCAGCGGTATTATTTCTGTTTCACAGGGACAAGTGTTAAAGTTCAGAGAAGGTGGGTAACTTGCCCAGGGCCACACAGTGAGTGTGTGGGAGAGCTGGGATTCTGCCCCAGGCACTTGGCTCCGGAGCCCAAGCTCTTAACCACTTTGCCTACATCCTTCCATGAATGTAATCTTTAAGCTGTGGCTGTTCCGTTAAGCCCCTTCTTAAAGATCCATCAAAATAAATGCCCCCTTCTCTGAGCCACAGCTTCCTCTGATTCTTATCCTCAGGAGACCAGATGCCAGAAGGAAGAGATGGCCCGAAGGGTCTCTAAGTGTCCTTTGTTCTCCTGTAAAGTGCAGTGCCGGGTCACATCCTGGGGTTACGCATGCTGTTCATGGCCTCTGGCTTTCCTCAAGGAGGAACTGCGGACCAGTGGTGACATCCAATCACAGTCCTCTCACTTCATTGGGGACACCAAGGGCAAGTATTTTTTACCCTATTCTTTTACCAAAATGTTAAAAGGCAAGCAAACATAGTCTTTAGACTTTTCAAGGAATTTACAAACACCACTTATTCCCTTCCCCCACCCAGCTTTTGGGGAAAGACACCCCAGTTCAGGTAGTCATTGCCCAGCACCACAGGTGACAACCACAGCCGTGGTCCATCCCATTGCAACAGGGTGATGTCAGAGGGGCATGCCCCGGGGCTGCCAGCACATCTCGACTCCTTACACTGGGGCAGTGTTTCCTGGCTACAGAGTGTGCTCCTGCCCCGGCGTGGGCTTGTCTGGCCTGAGCCTGAGTGTGCCCGGCAGGGACTGCGTCCACGTCACAGATGAGCAGGTGGAGGCCCGGGGAGGGGAAGACGGAAGGTCCAGCCAGTCAGACCCAGGTCTCAGGCATGGACAGCTCAGGGGTCAGGGAAAGCACCTTTATTTTTGGATTTTCTTCTTTTCCCCTGTAGCCTTCTGACCAGTGTTCAGAAGATTTATCTCTTCCTAGCTTGGGACTTTCACCTAGCACGTTTCCACGCGAGGCAGCTGCCTACAAGAAGAACAGAAAAGTCCCAGCTGGGCTTAAGAGGAATGAAATAAGTCCCAAGCCTCGATCTCTCTGAAAAGTTGTTATTAAATTCTGTGCCTGGCCCTGACCTGGATTTAAAGATTTGCAAAAAGACAAATTCCAAACAGATGCCCATTAGGGCCTGACAGCCGCAGCTTAAAGATAACATTTACATTCTGCCGGGGTTTGTATCTCTCTGTTCCCCACTTGGCCCCTCTCCTTCCTCCAGTGGGATCAATACCTCGGCTGAGGTCACGTGGAGGTGGCCACATTCTTTTAAGCTGTTTGCTCAGTGCCGGGTTTGCTCTGCTAACATGCCCGGCACTTCTCCAACAGCCCTGTTTGCCCAGTATTAGGGCTGTTTGCCGAAACACCTAGCCCAATCCGAGGGGGCTCAGCTTTCCAAACAGTTGGTCTCCGAATCTGTCAATCAATAACACCAATTGGGTTCCTCATACGAATAGCAAGTGTGGCCAAGTCCAATATTTGCCCAAGTACCGCCCCCTCCCGCTGCACCTGACTGTCTCTCCGCTTGACGAGGCGGACCATGGCCAAGCGCACGGGCTGCTGGGAAGACACGATGTCTGCAAACGGGAGCCGATTCCAGGAAAGAAGGGCACATGAGCAAACATGATGGCCCCTTTATGAGAGGTAATTTACTGAAATGCACTGCGATTACCTGCTCATCCAGCCCTGGTGTAATTAAAAATGGCAGGCTCGGGGCACTGTTTTCCCCAGTGCTGGCAAAGGAACCAGGGTTTCAACTTGTGAAGCTTGAGGTTGGATGGAGGGACTGGCTGGCATTCAGGGGTGATCAGAGGGACATGAGGATACCATCAAGCCCGTGAAATCAACTCCTGAAAAGGAAAGGACACAGAGCAAGAGAAAAGATAGCTTAAGAAGAGGGTCACGTTGGATGGGTACAGGCTTTTCTTTTGGGGCGATGAAAATGCTTTGGAACTTGTTAGAGGCGTTAATTGCCTAACATTGTGAATGGACTAAATGCCACGGAATCGTTCACTTTAAAATGGTTCATTTTATGTTATGTGAATTTCACCTAAAGAAAAAAGAGTGAATCCCAATGAACCCAGGACGTTTACATTTCAGAGGCTCTAATGCCTAACTCAGGGCTTGGCTTAGAGTAAGTGCTTAATAAATGTTTATTGAAAGAACAACCTAACATTTGCACAGTCAACAAAGCTCTTTGTTATCCATTAGCTCATGTCAGCCTTAAAGAACCCTCTGAGGTGGGCAGCGGTAAGTATTCTCAGGTTGTAAAGGGGAAACTAAGGCTTAGAGAGGAGCGTGGTTTGCATAAAGTCACGTAGCTAGTAGTGGCGGTGCTGGGATTCGAACCCAAAAGACTCTGGCTCCAAAGTCTGTGTGTGTAAAACTACAGTATTTTGCCTACCTCATGGCTTCCAGGAGGAGAAAGTAATAAATAAAGAAATAAAGGAATTACAAATATTTCCTTCCCCCTTCTTTTTTTCTAGGGTATTTATTACTAAAAATGTTTTAAAACCGGGCTGTCGAGCAAAGCCATTCCATCTCCCCACTATTGCTAGCACAGTGCTTGATCAATATTTGCTGATTCGTTCCGCGGCAGCTGCAGAGCCCTGCCCTGGTTGCTGTGGTGACTGTCCAGAGCAGAGCCCAGGCAGCCTGAGTAGCAGCGAAGCCAAAAGACTCTGGCTGCTCAGGGTCTGTGAGGAAGAGCTGGGGTCTAGGGACAGTGACTCTAGAAGCCTTTGCTGTGTACACAGTGTCCTCTGGAAATCCATGGCACCATGGCAGGGGAGCCTGGTGGTGGGCGGGCCGTCTCTCCAGTGTCACCTGTCAGTCTAGGTGTGGTGGTGGTTGCTGAGAGGCTGGATCAGACCCCGGGGGTGACATGGATGTGACGCAGATGTTGGAATTACACAGCTTTTATTTCCATCTCTGCTCCTTTCTCTCGTGAAATTTTAGGATGGTGCCTTAGTGTACGCAAGTAATTATTTGCAATATGGGATAGTAAGGCCCACCTTGTGGGCTTGTGTGGCTAAAGAGCTTGGAAGCACCCAGCACAGTGCTTGGCACGAGGCAGAAGCTATGGAAGACGTGGCTTTTCCATACTCCAGCTTGGAGAGATGCAGAATAACTAACTTCACAGCTCGGGGTTGGGGGTGTCTCATAGTGAACTCTTTCAATGGGCTCCATGAGATCTCTGGCCAAGAACCCTTTCCGGGATGGGAGCTGGGGTGAGGGGTGGTCGCTGGGGAGTGTATAAAGGAAGATGGTGTCTTTGGGAGGGGGGACTGGCTGTGGGGTGACCTCTGGTCGTATGTGGCATAATGGGGGAGGAGGGAACAGGGGTGAGAAAGAGAGCCAAGAGAACCCCAAAGGCCTCACACTTTTGCCAGGCATGTGGCTGGTGGGCACTGGGGTAGGGAGGTTGGGACAGAAGTCCTCATCCTTTGGAAGTGTGGAGATGCTACAGTGTGCATGCTCCTTTTACTTCTTGCATCCATCCTGTCTTTCTAAGAACCCCACAGCCCTGAGCTCAGGACAGAGCACAGAATATGTAGGGCCCAATGCAAGAATAAAGTTCTATGACCCCTTGTTCAAAAATGATTAAGAATTTCAAGATGGCCACAGCAGAGCATGAAACCAGGCATGTGTTCCTTTGAGGACAAGGCCTGAGAGGCTGTCCAGGTCACCTAGAAGTGGCGTAGTGGCAGGTGTCACCCAGCCTCCCAGCAGGCATCTTATGGGAGCTGTGTGCAGAGCCGAAGCAGGGAAGCAGGACGGGTAGGAGGTGACTCCCTCCACGGGGCCTTTCCCGCCCCCCCAGCAGAGAACTCCAGTAGGCCTCCTCCCTCATCCCACGCGGGCAGACAGAGCTGGCCCCAGACACACCTGGATCTCCATCCTGGCTCTGCCACCGAGAAGCTGTGGGACTTGGGATGGGATGGGACACTTAACGCCTCAGAGCCTCTGATTCCTCCTGTCAAATGGAGCAGATACTTTCCTCTCCAGGTTGCTGAGGGGTTAAATGAGAGGATGCAAAGGAGCCTGGTGCAGTGCCGGACACAAAGTCGGCACCAGCTAATGTGAGTGCCCCTCGCACCCGTGGTCGACATCATGGCTCTCATACCAAACTGAACTGGACCAAGTCCCCGTGTGCTCCAGAAGGAGTTTCAGTTGGATTACAAGAATCTCCAAACAGGAAAAAACACACATGGGTTGAAAACTCAAATGCCTTCAGGGTCTAAGCAAGAGAGTGGATAGGAAAGAAATAGTCCCCCGGGCAGTGCTTAGGGAGTGGTGGGGACTGTGGTAAACTGGAAGTTTTGTGCCCCACACAAAGCCACTGCAATTCAAAAGAAAAAAATTAAACAAAAGAATTCTATAAGTTAAGTAGGCTGTGGAAGGTCATTTTGAAACCTTTGAAAGACCAAGTTAGTTGAAAATTGGGAAAGGAAAGGTATACTTTAGGCTGACACACCAGCCTTAATTTCTCACCAAGGGGAGAAATTAAAAAGCCAGAAGATCCTGCAGGGTGAGCTATAAATACAGCTTTGTGCAAAGCAACAAGTGCAACATATTCAGTCACCTGCTTCTCATTGTCTAAGAAGGAAAAACACCCCGTATTTCCTGCTAGCCATCTCTGAAGGACACCTTTGGGGGCTTCAGTTAGGGTATCTTGACCTGTGTGCTAAGGGTGGGGAAGTGACAATGATCCTCCTTGTACAGGCAGGGAGCAGTTGGAGAGGAGCTTTAAAAAAACAATAGGTTTGAGTGGAACCTGTGTGCCTTCACTGCCATCGTACCCTGGCCATTGTCAACAATGGCAGTGGTGAGACACTCCTCTGTGAAAAATCTTCCCTTGGCCCAAAGTGTAGACAATTGTAGTACTGCAGAGTTTAATGATAATAAATATATAAGCTTCACATTAGGGCAGTTCTATTGCTTATCCTTTAATAAACGTTTCATTGTACGTGGAAGTTACTTTGGAGAACTACTAGTGATAGCATTGGCTCCTGAAAGACAGGCCCACCCATCTGCGTTCATGTTGACAGTGACTTTCTCAGGGAACAGAACTGTCCCCTTTAGGTGGGGCACAAGATCTAAAAATCACTTTCTTTTTGGGTACAGTTTGTGTCTGGTATCTGGTCTGACATATGCTTGCATTTAAATAGTAGATTCAGAAGGAGCGATGATAGCACAGTGATTGTAAAGATGAAAAAAAGTAACTCAAGTTACCTTAGCCATTCTAGGTGACCACTGGACTTTAATTTTAATGAAAATTTGAAAGAATGAAACAGAGTGTCGACTGTGAAGCATAATATTTTGTTTAGTAAAGGGTACAATTTAGTTCATGCTGGAAATGTTTTACTGAATTCCAATAATGTTCTTAAAATTGAAACTTACTTTTTGTTTTAAGATGACAACATAATCCAGACAATGGATTTATTAATAAATTGTACCTTTTGCTGGCATTTTGTGTTTATTAAAATCCTCCTATTGGTTATTGGATAATTATTTACATAAATTATTATTATATCAGACTGTAACCAAAGGATCAAAGTTCAAATGATAGGTGTATGTAACAGCCGTTGTGTAAATAATTGTGCTTTGTTGTCCCGTAGGAACTTGGAGTAACTTGCAGTGTCTTGCAGTATTGTGAAACCAGCAATTTTTTCATAATTCTTCTGAATTTCTAAAGAAATTTGAAGTGGGACACCTGTACCAACATGAAGTGAAATGAACTTAGCGGTGCTTACCAATAAAAAATGAAAGGAGTAAAAGAGGAGGCAACTGAAACAACACCTGAATGTATGTAAAAATATGGAATGCCTTCAAAATCATGTGCCACTAATGAAAATTCTGAAGAAATGCCACTGCACTTATGTTATCATTGCTCATTGCATGATTTTTATAGAAAATACTTTTGTTTTATGGAAGAGGGCTGAGTTTAAAAAAAAAAAATCTGTCTTGGGCATCAAGCATGGTAGTTAAGCCACCGATCCTGCTCTTCTGCTTGGGATACACGGGCAAGGTGCCCAGGTGGGGGGTCTTGGTCCGGGAAAAGGCAGGGAAAAGTCAGTTTCCGTGGGATCCTCTTTCTGAACTGGGCCTACTCCCTTGAGAAGGGGCTACTGTTCAGCCTCTTGTTGCAAGGAGCAGAAACACATTTCTGCTGGCACAAGTCAACGGTGTTCAGAATCCTGCTCCATGGCTGTGTCCCCTCCTTTCCTGGCGCATGACACCGAGGCTGGCGGGGGAGACCCAGGGAATGTCACCAGTCCCTGGGGTTGCCCCAGCTTGGTGCAGCCTCTCCTTCCACTTTTAGGTGACTGTGTTTACAGTGGGGTCACCTAGCCGAGGCGAACAGATAACAAAGTGTCTTCCAAGGCCCTGTGGGAAATAATTATTAATAATTCAGTAGACAAATGTGTGTATTAAGTGCCTTTTTTAGGGCCAGGCCTTGTGCTGGGCACCATGGGGTAAAAGTCAGACAAGATTCAGTGCCTGTCCTCCTGGGGGAGCTATGATATATGTGAGTGTGACCGGAATTCAAGGAAGGGAAGGAGGAGGCTCAGAGAGAGAGGCAGGTGAATTGTTAGGGGTGGCCAAAGGAGGTGACAGAACTTTGCCCTGGGGATCTCCGGGAAGGGTTGGGGGTTTTTGTGGAACCTGAGACACTCAAGGAGAGAACATCTTTTGGAGGCTGACATGCTGTGCTCATACCAGCTTTGTGACACTGAGCAGGTGCCCCTTGCCTTCTGGGACTCTGCTCCCTCCTCTGAGAAACTGGGGCGAGGGGCAACAGTCTGACCTCACGCGCTGGCCGCAGTGGGAGAAGTAAGGCCATGGCAAAGCCCAGCCCCTAGCCAGAGCTAAGTGCTTCATAAAGCGCTGACATCATGTTCCCAGGATCTCCCATGAGTGTCCCCTTCCTCGGTGGTTCTCGACCCTGACGCCAAGTAGAATCAAGGGCTTAACCCAAACCTTCGCTCAGGGGAGGCCTCCCTGCGGGGGCTGAGCCAATTCTGAGCACGTGGTTCTCTGACGCGTGAACCCGATCCAGACTTGGAATGCCCCAGGGAGCGAATACCGTGGCCTTGCATGACCTTCCTCAAATAGAAAGTGTCTCGGTGGAGCTCTGGAGAGGAGCTGGATGGCTCTCATGAAGTAAATCATCATTTCTGATTCTGATAAATCATCATTTCTGCAGCTAATAATAATAATAATGACAATAATTCCTGGGCTCCTGCCTTGAAATCTTAGTCTATCTGTGGGCAACTTTCATCACTCACCCAAGCACTGGTCCAGCACCAAGAATAATAACTTCATTGCTCCCCACACCCCAGAGCCTCCTTAGGGCCACGCTCAGGGCTTTCTGGCTTTCTAGATGTGGTGTCTGTATACAGGAGGGCCTACTGTCACTGTTGTCCACAGTGTATTGCAAGGACTTTAGCTAAACCACCTAATTTAATCCCATAGGAAACCGGTGAGGGAGGTCATCTTATCTCCACTTTACTGTGCCTTAGAGGAGGTAAGAGGATTACCCAAGGTCACACAGCTTGCAAGAGCCAGAACTGGGATTTGAACCCAGGTCTGTCTGAGTCCAGAGCCCAAGCTCTTTGCCTCTTTGCCGTTTGACAGAAGCAGTTCCATCTCTGGGAGCTACAGGCCAAGATGGGCACCCTGAGACAGGCCAGGCTTTTGTGGAAAGGAAAGAATCTAGGGTATAAGTCTTGACCTAACTTAATGAAATGTCTCATGCTCAGTCCCCACCCAGTACAAATCCGCTCAGTCCTGCACTGCACTTGCCTGCAGCCCTCCAAAATGCATTGACAGGATTGCAGGGGAAACAGTCAGCCTGCAGAGGCTAACACGCCGTGTGGAGGCACTTGTGAGCACTTTCTGAGACACCCTTTTCCACACCAATAATTGATAGGCTAACCTCAAATTGTTCTTATTTGTTCATTAATGTAAATCCCCCGAGGGCTCTCTGTGCAACTTTATTAGCCCGGATTGAGTCATATATTTTAAAGTAATAAAACTACATTATTTTAAAATTATTTTTTAATGTGGACTTTCCAGCCGTTGACTGCCCTCTTTGATAGGTCTGAATTAGTGAGTTTTAATTGTGTGGAAAAAAGCAATAAAATGATCATTACTGAAATGACGGGATGCCTCCTTTGCGGTAGGCACCGCGCCGGGCACAGCACATGCCTCGTCCCACTCAGCCTCGCCAAGTCCCGCAACGTGGCGCCACCGCCCTCCCCGTGCACGCGTGGAGGGACTCCACTCCTTGCTCACGAGCGGTGGAGCCTGGACCCAAGCCCAGGCTCATCGGCCCTGTCGGGGCTCAGAAAATGACACCCCGAATATGGCGCGTTGCCACGCTGCACTAAGGAAGCAGCCTCAAGGTCTGTCTGACCTCCTCCCCCTCCCATCCCTCAATCCTTGTCTCTCCCCAAGCCCAGGATGAGGCCGGCCTCTGAAGTTCCCGTATCTACCTGGAAACCCCACCCGCCAAAGAGCTACCAAATTGCCTTGCATCCCCTGCCCCTGAAATTTCATTAACCAGAGAAAATTAAAACGCATACAACAGAGGAAGAGACTGAAAATTGAATACCACGCCTACAGCTCATATGAACTTTGTCCCAAATTATTGTTAATTCTCAAAGGGAATTATTTACCATTGAGCACTGGGCCCATTCATTCGCCCTAAAAATCATTTACGGCCCCTAAAAATGGCCATCTTTCTTCCAGCTCCCCTCCTCTGATGAAGAAGGGTCTGGCCTTCTCATGGGGGTGTTGGGTAATCACGCTCCTGATCTGTGCTCACGCGTGTGGAGTCCTTTTGTATGCTTTTTCTCACATTCATCTGCCTAGTGTAAGGTCACTTTCAGGGAGCCTTCAGAGGGCAGAGGGGAAGCTTTTGCTTGGCCCCTACGCCTCCAAGGCCGAACTCTTTCTGCAATAGCCCCTGGACTCGGTCAAGGTTTGAACATGATACGGGGCTGAGTGAGGCTGAGTCTTTGGGCCCAGAAAACCCGGGTTATTAAAAATGGGAAGGTATGAAGAGAGGAGAGAAATCAAGACACGCCAGAGTACACTTAAGACTTCCTGGCCGGGCGCGATGGCTCACGCCTGTAATCCTAGCACTCTGGGAGGCCGAGGCAGGCGGATTGTTTGAGCTCAGGAGTTCGAGACCAGCCTGAGCAAGAGCGAGACCCTGTCTCTACTAAAAAAATAGAAAGAAATTATATGGACAGCTAAAAATACATATATATAGAAAAATTAGCCGGGCATGGTGGCGCGTGCCTGTAGTCCCAGCTACTTGGGAGGCTGAGGCAGAAGGATCGCTTGAGCCCAGGAGTTTGAGGTTGCTGTGAGCTAGCCTGAGGCCACGGCACTCACTCTAGTCCGGGCAACAGAGCAAGACTCTGTCTCAAAAAAAAAAAAACCAACCAAACAAACAAACAAAAAAGACTTCCCATTATGTATCCTCTCAAAATTGACCACTCCTCTGGGCCAGGCAGTCCCCCTCTAAGTGCCAGGTGGGCACACAAAGACAAATGAGAAGGAGTGTGATGGTCAACTTGCATAGGCTGTGGCGATTGGTCCTTTTGCCAAATACCCATCTAGACATTGTGCCCAAGATATTTTTTAGATGAGGTTAGCACTTAAGTCAGTAAAGCAGATGGAACGTGAGTGGGCCTCAGCCAATCGGTTGAAGGCCTTAAGAGCAAAGATTGAGGGTTCCCCCCAAAAGAGAAATTTCTCCTTAAAACTGCAACGTAGAAACCCTGCCTGGGTTTCCAGCCTGCTGCCCAGTGGAATCTGAACTCAAGACTACAACCTGCACCATTAACTCCCGCCTGAAGTTTTAGTCCGCCAGCCTGCCCTGTGGACTTCACACTTGCCAGCTCCACAACCGTGCAAACTAATTCCTTCAAATAACTCTCTCTGACTCTGTCTCTGTCTCCGTGTGTACACACATGCATACAAGTATACACACATGTAAGAGTGTGTGTGTATATATACATGCTATTGCCCACTGGTTCTGTTTCTCCGGAGAGCCCTGACTAGCACAGCCGGAGACGTGCTCCCTTCCCTCAGAAAGCTCACGTATCATTGGGGGTGACAGTACCGAAACCGGCAGTTACAGGGAGGGGCCTAGGTAACGTGGGAGCCGGTGTCCTTGTGAGTAGCGGTAAGAGCAGGCTACAGGTTAGGGACTCCCAAGCGAAAGTCAGGAGTGTGGGACACAGAGACGAAGGAGGTTCAACCAGGCCCCACCGTCCACCCCCACTTAACCTGGAGAGTCTCTTCCCCCCACATCTTGAAAGATCTGTAGTTTGTTTTCTTATTCCAACAAGTATTCGCTCTAGAAGGGACCTTAAAACAATAAAATGCAACTCTTTCATTTTATGGATGGGGAAACCAAGTCTTCGAGAGCTTTCTAGCAAAAGTGACAGAGGTACTGGGCCATGGTGACCAGGAGTATTTATCCACAGGGCTCATAGCAGGTGTTCATACACATTTCATTCCAGTGCGCCTTCCTATGCTATGATAAAATGAATTAAAGGATTGTTACCAAACTTGATTCCTTTGAGAAAGAACCCAAGGAGCAAAACCAAATGACTCTCAGGGACTGATCTGCAAATGCCACTCCTGGGCTGTGCAGACTTCAGGCTGCAGTCACCCTTGTCCAGCCCCAGCCCCCAGGCAGGGTGGCCCTGCAGCCTGGCAGGATCCGCAGCTGCAAAGTTGTCTCCAGGGTGGTCCCAGAGAGCCTTTTCCTGGAATGGGAGAAGGGTTTGTAGCCACAAGAGCTGAAATCAAAGGGGCTTCTAGTTATGTAGAAAATTCAATTGCCCAGAATGTGGACAGAGAATCGGTTTCTCCTCTGGAGTCCTTAGGAAGCATGAAGGCCACTTTCACTCTTATTTTTTATTCAAATATTCCCTCTATAAAGGGACCGATGTCCTGTGCGGAACACTGGTTCATGCCCTCTCGTCCTCCTCTCACTACTACTGGAGAGTGGTGACATGAAAGTGGAGATTATACCCATTTTACAGAAAGAGAAACTAAGGCGCAGAGGAGCAACTAGCAGCTAGCTTCTGATCCTGGGCTACACCTGTGGCAAACAGAGAAAGCAGTGCTAGGAGGAGACACTGCAGACATTGGCCGTGGGAAGCCCTGGTCTGGCGCTGCAAGAGGACAGGGCACCACCCAGCCCAGACTTGCAAATTAGAACCAGCCCAGCTGCTCCAAGGACACCCAGGACCAGAGAGAGGTGCATATGTGGACAAGCTTTAAAATAATGATTTTTTTCTCTTTTTACAGTTCACTGAGATCCAATGCAAGCCATTGCGTGGATGCTCTGTGACCCTCTGTCCCCGTCTCCTGGGAAAGTGAGGGAGGCTTACACCTTAAGTCCATTCTTGCTGACTCTGCCATCAAAGGTGCTCCCCTGGGGAATGAGGATTGTAGCCATCAGCCAGAGGGGGCGGAGAGACACCATCTGTTAAAGTAGAAAGGGCATGGGTCTGGATACTTGGATTTTAATACAAATTATTATTTTCTAGCTGTGTGACCTCGGGTAAGTCGTTTAACCTCTCTGAGTCTCAGTTCCTGCCTCAGTAAAATAGAAGCAGTAAGAATAACTACCCTTTAGGGGCTGTCAGTAGCTTCACATGAAATAATAAATGTGGCCCTGCTTTTAGATTGTAAACTACTACACCCACATTCACTGTCTTTTTTTTTTTTTTTTTTTTGATACGTCCTAAAGGAGATGGGGGAAAGGAAGTTTCTAGAGTTGGAGAATTCTGCTTTCTCTAATCTTTTCTTGTTACAGTGAGACTAGTTGGCAACTAGTCTAAGCAGTTAGTCCCAAAGCACAGAGGGTAAGGAAGCCGGATTTGGGTTAGGGAGTGAGGGTGGGCAGGGGACCAGGGGGATTGTCCTCTTAGCACCCACAGACTGACCGTGATGAGACCCTCGAGGAACTCAGGAGGAGGGTCCTAGGGGACAGAGGGCAGCAGGGTGGGGGGCGGCCAGGTGGGCAGTGGGTGGAATCAGTGTTGTCATATGGAGAAATGCCTTTAGTCACTAAAACCCGTGCTGGGGCTTCTGAGCACAAAGACACAGGGACAGTGCCACTCCCTCCTGAGATGTGACTGTGGCTTTGGAAACATAATGAGATAAATACACACACAGGTCTTAGACCGTCACAGACCAGCAGCTAGAGAGGTGGGTGAGTAGAAGGAAAGATAAGAGTTTTTCAAGGGGAAAAAAAAGAACCCCCACACACACAAAAAACCAAGAAAACAAACACAAAAAACCCTAAGCCAGCACTTTCATTCCCCAGGGTTGAGAACTGTGGGCTGCAATGGTTTTGCCGTCGCCGGGGCTGTGCCTGAACCATGCCGGGCAGGGAGGCGGGTTGTACGTACCTACCCAGCACCGCCCCACACAAGTCCTCAGATGAGAGTTTTTCACTAAAAATGACCCAAGTATTCTGGTAACAAGAGTTGTCATTCAAGATAGGCCTTGACTCATTCCTCCCACAAAGGAGGAAGCGGAGTCAGCAACAGAGATTAGAACTCACGTCTAGGTAGACCTTGAGTGCCCTGCCCTCTCCCCTCCCTCCTCCCCAAATATTTTCCCTGTGGGTCTCTCACTGCCATTTCACTGTGACAGATGTGTCCCTGTGGTTTTGTTGTCTCTGGAGTTCTCTATATGAATGCAAGAATTCCTGGGAGGGGCAGGGAACAGTCCCACCTGGGACCCCCGGCTCCTTTGGACGGTGTGGGAGGGGCGTAAAGGGGTGAGCAAAGGAGCAGGCCAGGGACGGAGATTATTGCTCCCACTTTACAGATGAGGAAACTGAGGGTTAGAGGAGGAAAGAAAGCAATTAGCAGTCTGAGATGGGGGATGGCCAAACCCCACTTCTTCATTCGGAGTTGTGTATTTTCTTCAGAGTCCATTCAAGGGCAACTGCAAGCTCTTTGTCCCAGAGCAAACAATCACTCGTTGCCTTCCCCATGCAGGGGACGCGCAGGCAGCACGGGGTCTCTCCAGCTTCACCCTTTTCAAGAGGGCCTGTTCGTAAGCCAGACAGAACTGCAGCTGTGTGCCTGCCCTGATCATTAACTGTGCCAGTTGGGAGGCTCTCTCTGTTTCTGGAATTTGAACTGGGACTCTGAGCTGGTGTCACTCAGAGGTTCAGCAGGCTCAGGAGTGAGCTGGCCATGGCAGAGCCACACCCCAAGGTGCTGCATAAGGAGAAGCTCAGGAAGCCAGACAGGCTGGGGAGCCGGGAGCACAGGCACAAGAGAGCCGTGGGAAGGAGAGGTCCCCAGGGGGAGTGGCCAGAGCTGCCTGATCCTGGACACGCCCCACGCCCAGAGCAGGGACCCTTAAAGTCTGCCGGCTGGGGTGTCAGGGTTGCAGGGGGGCAGTGTCTGCTGGGGTGTATTTCCCGCTTTTCTGCTTTCCCACTGGGTGTGCTGACTGCCATGCTCTTGCCCTGGTTGTACCACTGAATATTGAATCTTAGCAGGAAGCAGATGATTGGAATTCTTGGGTTGTAGGTCTCTGGATCAAGAGGTGCCACACCTGTGTGTGAAACAGGGATCACTGCACCTCACTGCTCAGTGGAGACCCCGCCATTCCACCCTGAGATCCTGCACCTGAGAGTGACGCTGTGCAGGGGGGTGGGGAGGGGAGTGCTTGGGGCTGCGCTCCGCTCCTCGGGGAGGAATGAGTGTATTTGCTTGCAGGAGGGCAAATGCGCTGAGCGCTGGGAGACATGAAGGGCAGGCATCGGTGATCATGAGCGTGCTCTCCCAGGACCCCCAGGTCCCCGACTCCCGGGCACCTGGTGGCGTCCCTTGCACATCCTGCCCCTTTTGCTCGGGTGGGGCCACGTGGTAGATCTGGCCGACGAGCTGTGAGTGAAGGCTTAACAGTCCACGCGAGGCCCTCAGCCTCTTGCCCTTGGTCACCGTAGCTGCCAGCATTCCAGATGGTGGTGGCGGCTCCCTCAGCTGGATCGTGGAGAGAGGAAACACGGAGCAACCCCGCCAGACCATGCGTGATGGACGCCGAGCCTGTGCAGTGAAAGCAGCCTCAGTTGTTAGGAGCCATGGTGCTTTGGGGATTGCCTGTTACTGCGACGGACCCTGTGTGTTCTGATCTGTAGCATCACAGTTTTCCTGGGTCCTTTTGGAAAGTAGATAGAGGGACTGCTCCTAGCTGGTGACGCTCCCTGGGTCTCCCCACCAGCCCTGGTGCCATCTTCCAGGCTGTGGGACAGGAGTGCCAGACAGCAGAGGGCACCAGAGGCCTGTCTCTGCATTCCCCACCTTGGTGCCGCCACTGGGGTTGGTGGTGCTAATGTTGCTAACAGGGTAGGAGGGTGGCATGTGGGCCTTCAGCAGGGCGAGATCTCAGGGCCTGCTCCTCTTGTGTGTCCCTGTCGCGGTGGGCAAGTGGCTGTAAGATGCAGACTCCCCCCTCAGCAGGCTTCAGAGAACAGCCGGGCCCAGCGGCCCAGGGGCCCCACCATGGCTTGTAGCTTCCTCCGGCCCTTTCTCTCTCGGCCTGGCCCTGCCTCCACCTGTCATCTGCCAGGCCCAGAGCGGGGCTGAGAGAGGAAGCCAGGAGCCAGGACAGGGCACACGGCACCACCAGCCCGACCTGGCGCAGAGCAGTGTGGTTTCAGGCTGTCCCCTGAGGCTGCTTGTCTACACTTCAAATTCCATTATTATACTTTTGCTCCCTTAGCATCTTGCTTTTATTCCTCTTAAAATGCAGCCTCTGTTTGGGGGGTGCAAGGGAAGGGGTGGAGGTTAGAGAGGGCAAGACTAACAGCAGCTGTTTCTAGGATTTGAGCCATTCATCAGTACAAAGAGCTTTTCCCAGGAGTCTGGCGGCCGTGTGATCCGCGCTAAGTCCCATTCCCTCCTTGGGCCTCAGTTTCCTCCTCTGTGAAAATGAGTTTGGGACTGCTGAGGTCTGAGCCGCTTCCAGATTTTGTAACTTAAGATCCAAGTTTTGCTGGTCAGGAACGAGGAGACAGCCTGGCCCTGGGGGAGGGAGGGGAGGAGCAGGAGGGGGCTGCCGCTGGGGTTCCCGGCTGGACTGTGACACTTTGCCAGGAGTGGTTGGAGTCCCTGCACCTGCTGGCTTTTCTTTAGTGTTGGCGTTGTTTCAGTATTTACATTTCTCCAGATCACATAAAGAGCAAGGTCAGGTTAAGTCCATTACTCCTAACCCTAGTTGGCCCAAAGTCAAACAGAAGAGGTTGCTAATGGCACCTGCGTCTCCCACCCTCCCTCCCTGCCTTCTCTGGGTGTTCCTGGCTCTGGCCCCTTCCTGCCTGAGCAGGAGCCCTGGTCAGGCCTGTCTCTAGACAGCGGGTGGCATCTGGCTGTGCAGTGGGCAGGGGTGCTTCTTTCTGCTGGGAATGCCTCTGCGGATCCTGTCCCTCAGCTTGGCCAGCACTCAGGCTCCCTGGCAGAAGGGCAGCACCAAGGTCTTCCCAGCAAGACCCCAGGCGTTTCTGGTGGTGCCTTCCGGATAAGGGGTTTGGCTGGATAAGCAAAGCATCTCCTTCAGTCCTTCACCCTCCGTTCTGCTCAGAACCCGGAAGGCAGGGTTGTAGCACGGGGGGAGGCCACTGCCTGAACTTCCCGGCTCTCCCCAGCATCCCTGTCCCTCTGAGCTCTAGAGGCCATCAGGGCACTGCAGAGATCACTGCAGGCCACCTGGCCTGTGGGAGGTCTCGGGAGGCTGGTCTCTCTCCAGCTGGTTACAAGCCTCTGGGGCCTGGCAGAGGGTTGGGGGTTTCCCTCATCCTGACTTGTGCCGTCGTGTCCGGTCCCTGGCGGACACTTTCTATTCCATCAAGTCCACCTCCCTGGACTACTCGTTCATTCGGTCGGTCACTGGGGCCGGCCGTGGGCATGAGGCACCAGGGCCTAGACTTACAGAGACAAAGGGGCAGAGCCGGTCCCTTCGGGGCTCTGGGTGTAGTGTGGGGAGAGACTTGCACGTGCAGCTGCCAGTTCAGGGTGGCGACTGCCGTGACAATGTGGCACTGGCTGTCATGGGGGCATCGCGGGGAGGGGCTTGGGGCCAGCTTCTCAGAGGAGGGGATGTTTGGGCCGAGTGTTGGGGGAAAAGCAGTAAGTGTCCCTAGATGGGGTGTTTGTGGGGCGAGGACTTCCTGGGAAAGGGCCCATCAGTCTGAGGGGAAAACACGCAGGCAGGCTGGCAGGGCGAGAGGGTGGCATCACTTCTGGGATCCGGAGTGTTTGGAGCCCCTGGCGAGATAAGTCTGAGGGGAAGAGGGACTCTGGTCGCGGAAGGCCTTGGGGGCCAGGACAGAGCAGCCGGGCTCCCGCCTGTAGCAGGTGTGCAGGCCAGCGAAGTTGCTGCACTAATTCAGGGAAGAGGAGGAAGTAGAGGAGCAGCCGTGAGGGGCCCTGGCGTTGGAAGTGATCCACCTGGGCGGCCGTGTAGACGTAGCAGTAGGGGAAGCGGGAGGTGAGGCCGACTCATGGGCCCCTGCGCAGGGGGCTGGCGGCTCGGGGCCACCTGCTGCCTACCATGGTGTGCAGAGGAGGCGGTGGTGGGGTGTGGGGCGTGGGCATGTATTCAGTCGGTGCTGAGTTTTGGTGCCCCTGGCCTCTCAGGACAGTATGTCAGCAAGCATTTGGCGTGGAGTTTGCAGGAGCTGTCTCCGGGGTGGGGGAGTGGGGGGTTGACTTGGGCGTCATCAGCACTTGGGTAGCATTGGAGTCTCTGTGGTACAGATGCCATGACCGAAGGGCAGTGACGAGGGTGAGACAAGCAGGCCTAAGTAGAACTGTGGGTGCAGGGAAGGGAGCGGGCACTGGGGCAGGGTGGGGGGTG
Organism: Varecia variegata; assembly: GCA_028533085.1. Taxonomy (NCBI): domain Eukaryota; kingdom Metazoa; phylum Chordata; class Mammalia; order Primates; family Lemuridae; genus Varecia; species Varecia variegata. The sequence goes on along the minus strand of CM052442.1, from coordinate 98,216,692 downwards.
GTGGAGGCCGTGAGAGTGCTGTGAAGAAGGGGCTGGGAGCAGGGAGCTCTGGAAGACCGTGTGACCCCTGCAGACGGCAACGACAGGAGAGGCAGGACAGGCAAGCTGCCCGTCTACTCCCAGCCGCACAGCTCTGAGCTCAGAGTCGGGGCTCAGGATCACTGCAGTAAAATTTTTTGTTGAATGGACGGCTGTGGGGTCAAAGAAGAGATGTTTTTGTCTTTAGGATTGGTGGGACTCCAGACTCGAGCCTCTCACCTCTTCCACCTCCCACCCCCAAAGCGAGTCAGAATCAGAAAGGCAATGGACGGGAGTTTCCAGTTCTTGTCCAGATCTGCACATTACGGTCTAACTTGGGGAAGATATCGAGGCCTGTTTGGAAAGGCCGGGATGCTCCCTGGCGCGGGGCGAGAACTCCTTTCCTCTGGGGGCTTTCCCGGTGGTGAGCAGGGCATTCAGGGGGCTCTGCCTCGCTGC
>CM052442.1:98199436-98215715 GCA_028533085.1 Varecia variegata | reverse complement strand
ACCCCCTGCCCACCCCAACACCAGTCTCCTCCTTGAAGTGTGTTCCTAGCATATCCTTACTTGGATCTAAATGCCTGCTGGTGGTCTGTCCCAGGAAGGATTTGCCAATTTCTTGCCATAACTTTATGCCATTACATCTCATGGAGGTCGTAACCCAAAAGCTCCTGTGTCTCAGTGTCATGAAGCATCAGAGCAGGAGGAAGCCTTAAAGAGTGTGTGGTCTGTCTGAGAAAAACAAGTGGGTAAACATTGTCTAGATCCCACTCCCTCAAACAGGAATGGCTTGTCAGTGGTCCCACCAGCCCTCTGGGCCACGGGGAATCTGGAGGCCACGGTGGCATGGTTCAAGTGCCGGGCCCCACACGGGTGTATGGCACCCATGGCAGGCATCGGGCAGATGTTCCGATTTGGGTGGCCTGGCAGAAGATTGAGGGGGTGCAGGGGATGGTTGGGTCTTACAGACTAAGCTTTAAGGCTTAACTCCCCATAAATGACTTCAAAGTCCAGTATGTGCCTCCATTTGTAAACTGGCTGAATTGTTGGTGTTCGAGGCCTGTAGGAGGGAAGGAGATTCGGCCTGGGAAGGTCCTATCTGTTGCTCAGTGTCTCCTCTCAGTGTGGACGGCCATTCTCCATGGCCTTCAGATGCCCAAACTCGTGAAGTGACAACCAGGAAAGCCACCTGCTGGGGCTGGGGGTGGCAGTGAGGAGGAGAGGGTCATGGGGTATAAGAAAGTGATGATTTTAAGCCAGACAATACAAGTTTGAGGTAACTTAAAGTTTTCAGGTGTATTTTATTTTACCATATGAGATAAGTTATGTGTTGTGCTATGTCTTAGTCCGTTTTTTGCTGCTATAATAGAATACCAGAGTCTGGGTAATTTATAAAGAAAAGAAATTTATTTCTCACAGTTCTTGAAGCTGGGACATCCAAGGTCAAGGGCTGGCATCTGGCGAGGGCCTTCTTGCTGCATTGTCTCATGGTGGAAGGCAGAAGGGTGAGAGAGCTGAACTTGCTTTTGTAACAACCTACTCTTGCAATAATTAACCCACTCCCGTGATAATGACATTAATCTGCCCGTGACCTAACCACCTCCTAATGGTCCCACCTCTTAATGCTATCACAATAGCAGTTAAATTTCAGCATGAGTTTTGGAGAGGCATACAAATCATAGCATACTAGTAAATTTAGTATTAGTAAATTTCGGGACTCACAATGTCCTTGGGACATATTCTTTGGAAATGTTACAGAGAGCTGAATGAAATATCCCTTAGTAAAAGCAGTTATGTAATAGGAGCAATAGATACCATTATATATTAATAATAATGAATAATATCACTAGCATATACTAAATATATTATAGCACTTTCATACTGTAGAATGTAGTGCAGTTGTTTAAAAAAGTAAGCGATGGTTTAATAATGAAAAAAGCAAGATGCAGAGAAGAATGTGTTAATACGAATCCATTTAAGTAAGTCTTTTAAAAGCTTATGCATATATATTCTGGGAGAGGCTACATAGGAACCTGTTAATGAGGGTTCCCACCAAATCTACACATCAACTTTGAGCCTTAGTTTCCTCATCTGCACAGTAAACCTTATAATCCCCTATTTTAGGATGTTAATGAAGCGCTAAAGGGACACCCCCTGAGGCAATAGCCTTTTGCCACTGTGGAGCCCAATAGTAGTAACAGGAGTTACTGGTGTTGCTTGAGGCCTCAGGCAGGTCTTGGCCTGCTGCTCTCTACTTGTATGATGGAAGGTGAGCTCTCTCTCGCTTCTGAGCCTCAGTTTTTTTGCACAAATTCTTAAATGTCAGGACCCTAACACAGCCCCTGCAATAGACATGTGTTTGCTCCCCTTCTCTGGAGCTGTTGAACTCACGCTGCAGGATTTCCTGACAGCCCACTGTGGACCTAGTGTGCACCATGCACACTGCTGGGACTCATCCTGGCTGGCAGGGGCAGAGGCCTGGTCCTGGGAGTGTTCCCCCCTAGCGTGCACCATGCACACTGCTGGGACTCGTCCTGGCTGGCAGGGGCAGGGGCAGGGGCCTGCTCCTGGGAGTGTTCCCACCCACCAGGCTCCTCACGCCCCACTGGCTGGTGGCTAGCCTTCTGGGAGCAGGCCCAGACACCCAAAATCAATTTGCTAAAAGCCAATTTGCCAAATGATCAATTTGCTGAATGACTAATTTGCCATAGGACTAAGGATTTGTATTTTAAATTTCAGTTTCCCTGCAGCTTTGCACAGAAGCTCTGGCTGCAGAATTCTGCACCAGTGTCAAAGTTCAGAGGCTAAGCCTGGCTCCAGCACTCAATATTTTATACTGAAAGCACAGGCTTGCCCTACCCTCAACCTCTGCCCCAATCTGCCTCTGCTCTGCTTTCTAGGTGAGTTTTCCTTTCAAATGCACTTTCTTCTTCTTCACTTTTTTTTTTTGCAAACTTGGCTCTATACCTGCCTGTGGACATCAGCAATGACAGTAGATACTTGCTGCAGTGGAGGCACAAACCCTTCCCCTGAGGGGACTTATGACCTTGCACTGGAGTAATTAGAGGAATGAAAGAGAGGGACATTTCTTGCACACGTGGGTGTGTGATCTAGGACTTACACCTACATTATTTGTATCATTTATCATTTTAATTCAAGTTGTAATAGGCATTGAAATAGTAAGCATTTCTAGGTGAGGAGATCTAATCTTTTATTTATTTATAAATACCTATTAAATTTTAGACTCTGAAGCCTAGTTTAGAACCCTCTTATTGCCAGCACATAGATCTATAAAATTTGTAATCACCCCAAACCAGCAGTTTAAGATCTTGAGTTATGGAAAAAAAAAATCAGCCATTTCAACTCTTGATTTTCCTGTATTTGTTATTTATCTCTCTCTCTATCTACCTATACCTATACCTATCTGCCAGCAGGCAATTCAAAAAAGCACATTAATTCTAAATGTTTTCATATGCTTTGGAATGTGCGGTACTTTTGTATTGCTAGATTGTCCTTCTTAGTCATCTTCACTTGCACCTGCACCTATGTGTGTAGTTGTACCTGCTGGAGGTTAGTTTCTCTTTCCTCGGGACACCGTGATGTCTTGAACACTGTGCAGGTGTCCTCTGGGCAAGTTCATTAATTTCCCTGAGCCTTTTTTTTTTTTTTTTTTTGAGACAGAGTGTCACTCTCTTGCCTGGGCTAGAGTGCCGTGGTGTCAGCCTAGCTCACAGCAACCTCAAACTCCTGGGCTCAAGTGATCCTCCTGCCTCAGCCCCCTGGGTACATGGGACTACAGGCATGCACCACTATGCCCGGCTAATTTTTTCTATTTTTAGTTGTTTGGCTAATTTCTTTCTATTTTTAGTAGAGACAGGGTCTCACTCTTGCTCAGGCTGGTCTTGAACTCCTGAGCTCAAGCAATCCTCCCACCTCGGCCTCCCAGAGTGCTAGGGTGATAGGCGTGAGCCACTGCGCCCGGCCTCCCTGAGCCTTAATGTGTCTTCATCTGCAAAATGGGGCTAAAGATCCCACCCGATGAGTCTTCTTTGAGTGTGAAAAGAGATACTGGTGGGAGAATGCCATAATCACTGATGGAGTTGTGCAGATGTAGGATGTGAAGCTGGCTTGAATTCCAGATCGGGAGAGTAAGTCCAGAAGTGTGTTGTCCTTACAAAGAGAGATGGGAGATGGGGTAGGCCAGGAAAATAAATTGCCAAGGCCAAGTTGAAAAGCAGAGAATTCCTTTGCAGAAGCACTTCATGGGCTCCCCATCATCCAGACTAGATTCTTTTCTGGCCTGGGAGGCCCTGCTGCTGCTCTAACCTGATCACAGCCCCCCTTTTACCCTTGACTTTGAGCTCCAACCACATGGACTGTCCCCAGATTTCTGGAATGTTCCGTGGTCCTCTCCACCTCAGGACCTTTGCACAGGCTGTTTCCACTTTTCCATCTCCCTGCTGAAGACCATCTCAAGGTCTTAGCTGAAATATCGCTTTTTCTGTGAGCTTCCTGAACCCCTCTGACACATAAGCCCCCCTGACAAGTGTTCCATCCTAGCACCCTGCACGTATTCTTCACAGCATCAATTATAACAGCAGTTAATTAATTTGTTTTGTAATTAGTTAATGTCTGCCCTTTTGACTGTTCTATAAACACTTTGAAGTCAGAGGCTGTGTCTGTCTTGTTCACTGCCACGTGCCAGCGTTTAGCACTGTGCCTGGCACCTAGCAGCACTCGGGAAACACTTTTTGAATGAATGAATGGCCAGTGTTGGCTGCAATCTATGTGGGGGCATCAGGGTAAGGGATGATGAACGTCTGCCAGACACCCCTCTCTGACTTCCTCATTCTGGCCCTCCCCAGTCGAGCTTGGTTTGGTTTTCCCCTTGTCGGTCCATCCCCTAGTTCAGGACTTTGCCTCTGCTCCGGGACAGTCAATCAGTCGGTCAGCAAACACTCTATGAGGTGGAACAGCAAGCAGCCTGGGTGGCACTGGATGTAAGGTCTGCAGGCTCTCTGAGCGGGAAAACAGCGCTGGGGGCTGGGGTCATTGTCGGGCTATGGGGTGGGGGTACTTTCAGCCCAAGCAGATAAAGGTTGAGGGAGACCTGGCCCCTCAGTCAGCAGCCCCACGAGGACTCAGGGAGCCCCATCTGCTGTCAGGGCAGTGGCTGGCTCAGGAGTTGCAGCCTGGACGAGCAATGCATGAAGAGAGCCTGGAACCAGCCTGGCCCCCCAGGGAGAAGCGTTGCTCAGACCCTGCCAGAACCCGCAGGCAGAGTGGGTGGCAGCTCCCAGCTTGCCCCAGGGACTGTCTCATGTTCTAGCTGCCTGCCCAGGCGCAGCGGGTGAGGGGAGGTGCCGGCCCGTGTGGGTCTCTAGCTCTCAGGCCTTGGGGGCTGGCGCAGGGGTGAGCTGCTCTAATCCTCTGCCAGGAGCCCACCTCCTCAACCCTCTCCTGGCCTTGAGCATCTCCAGAGGGCAGTCGCTGGTTCTGCCCCTGTGTCATTGGAGTCAGTGGACATGCCTTTTTGGTCCTTTTCTCCCAGACCTCTGACCTTACACTTACAAAAACCATGTGGATACTGTATGAGAATTAGCTGTGCTCCCCTCCCCACTTATTAAAAACATTTTATGGAACCACTGAACGTCGGAGCTGCAGGGAAGCTATTCACCCTGACCTTTGCAAGAGAAGAAGGCTAAGACCCCAGGAGGTGAACCGAAACCCTGTGACCCACTTCACTGATGTGTGTCTTTGGTTTAGGATGTTGGACACTTGCTAATGCCTTCAGCGGTCATTGGGTGCCGCAGTTAGTGGGGTCAGTAGACAAGCAACTGAAAGCCAGTCCCCATGGGAATGAGAAGCAGGACAGAACCCAGAGGAGGGAAAGCACTGGGCCAAGAATCAGGAGGGCACAGCACTCTTCCTCTCTTGTCACACACTGGCTTGGAGCCTCCCGTGAGTGGCCTGTTCTTTGGAGTCTCAGTTTCCTCATCTGTTGAAGGGAATAATAATCTTGTCCCTACACTGCTACCCACCAGGAAGGTCGAGAAGGGTTTTATAACAAGATAGAAGTTGGGATGTCTTATGGGCTGAATGCTTGTGTTCCCCAAAATTCATATGTTGAAGCCCCAACCCCCAGTGTGACTGTATTTGGAGATGGGGTCTCTAAGGAAATAATTAAGGTTAAATGAGGTCATAAGGGTGGGGCCCTCATCTGATAAGATTGGTGCCTGTGTAAGTAGAGACTCCAGAAATCTCTCTCTCTGTTTCCATGTGTGCTTGCACCGGGGAAAGGCTGTGTGAGAAGGTAGCTGTCTGCAGGCCAGGAAGAGCCCTCACCAGAAACTAAATTGGTTGGAAGCTTGATCGTGGACTCCCAGCCTCCAGAACGGTGAGAAAATAAATTTCTGTTGCTTAAGCTACCCAGGCTATGATATTTTGTTGTGGCATTCCCAGCAGACATAAATAGAGGTGCCTGATTTCTGAGGCCATCCTGTAATTCTAGGGGTGTCTGTCTTGGAGCCTGGGCTGGGAGTGACGAGAGGCCCCTCCCAGGTCCAAGCGTGGGAGACGGCAGTGTGGGAGAGGTCACGCCCTGGGCAAGGGGAGGGAAGGAAACATCTCTGCAACACTAGCTTCTCCTGGGCCCCTCTCTTCTGGGCGGCCTGTCCCCAGCCTCCCTGGGGCAGGCTGACTGTTTGGGGACCCATCTCTCACTCCAGGTAACAAGGATCCCAAGCCCTAAACGCCCATCTTCACCCCTAGATTCCTGTTTGAAACAGCCTATTGGGCAGAAATACATTGAGTTATGCTTTCATAAGAAAAATCTAATATTTTCTCTAACATTTGGTGAGGGAGCCACTGAATGTGTCCCAGAACTTTGGGAGCCCTGTGCCTTTGCCCCTCACTAAAAGAGATCATGGTTTTGCCCCAGGCCACATCTCCAGCCTCTGCCCCCCAGTTGTCAGGAATACAGAGCTCCAGCCCAGCTGAGACCCCTCCATGCCACGGCAGGCAGCACCCTCTGACCTGGCTCCAGCCCTGGCGCCAGCCCTCTCTCTTACTCGTCCGGGCTCCGTCTTCCCTAGAGCACAAGAACGTGGTACCAAGACCCATGTGTGGCCCATTTTCGCACCATCCACAGTCGACTTTCCCTTCCTTCACTTTTCCCAGACCCTGCACTGAGAGCCTAGTGAGCCAATCCGTGGGGAAGCAGTGGGCGTGGAACAGTCAGGGAGGCCTTCCTGGAGGAGGAGATTCTCAGGCTGGGCTTTAAAGGACGGATGGGGTTTGGCGAAGCACAGAGAGGGAAGGATAAGCTTCAGGAGTCAGAGCTTAAGGATAGGTGTGGGGAGCCCAGCTTAAGACGGTGGCGCAGTGTGGGGTCAGCGGGCGGGGAGGGCGTGTGTGTGGACTGGGAGGGAGACAGACTACCAGAAGGCGGGGAAGCCAAAGCCCAGACGTTTTCTTTGACTCCGAACCCAGTGGTCCCCGGCTGTGGTCACTGCAGCTAAATAAAGCAGTCACTGTGATTTTGAAACCACAGTGGGCTTGTTCCACTGTGATGGCAACTAATTATGGATTGTAATTTGTCTAAACACAGGGAGGTGTTTTGACCTGAATAGTAATAATGCGACAGGCCTCCTTTGGAGTCTTCCCGCAGCTGGCCGGCTAGCCACTGGCACGTCCGCACGCCCCGCCCTGCTCCAGATGCCCGGCGTCCACCCTGGCACAGGGAACGGTCCCGGGATCTTCGAGAGGCAGGCCGCCGTGTGGGCAGAGCCGCGGAGGGACCTGGGTCGCGTCCTTGTCTGGACACCGGGACCGCGGCACCTCCCCAGCAGGCTGTGGTGGAGCTGAAACAGGACGCCGTGGGATCAGGCGCTGCACAGGGCAGACGCTGGATGCGTGGGAGCCGCGACCACGGTCAGCTGCACAGCAAAGGGGACCTCGCTTTACAGACGAGGCAGCCAGCCCCGGGGGGAGGCTGACTGAAGCCCGCAGTCACAGGCGGAGGTTTGGGGCTTTCCGAGGACTCTCAGCAGCACCGTGGTCACGGCCACCTGGAGTCACCATGTGGACAAGTTACGCACCTCCCCAGCCCAGCTTCCTGGTTTGTGGGCTGGGGATGATGAGCGCTGAGCTGACGGAGCAGTCGCGAGGCCCGAGCGAGATAGTCAAAGCAGAGCGGAGCAGCGCCTGGCACCGGCACGTGGAACGCGCTCAGCGAGTGGTGGCCGCCCCCCGTCCCCCGTCCCCCGTCCCCCTTCGACCACCGCCCGCCGGGATCCACTACGTTGAGCCACCAAGAGTCACATCCAAGTGGAGCCTTCTGGGATGGCTGCAGCCACTCCCTCTGCCCTGCAGGGAGATCAGCCCAGACGTGAACTCTGACCCCTCCGTGGGGGCTCGGTTTCCACGCCATCAGTTCTCTCCTTACAGCTCTCAGGCAGTATGCGTTTCCTTTGTCCAACTCGTGCCTAACCCCTGGGAGAATGGGGCTATGGCATAAAGTGCTGTGCCCTCTCCCTGCCCCGAACAGCCTAGCAGAGGCCCTAATAAATATTTCATGGGGTCTGAGTGCAGAGCACTCACTTTACAGCGGGAGCGGCTCCGAGGGCGACCTGATGTTCCTGCAGAGTGGGGACTCACAGCCAGGTCTCCTGACCCCACTCCGCAGCTCTCCCTGCTGCCCTGTTGAGGTCATGTCAGAGTTGGCCTCAGCCTGGAATTCTTCCCCTACCCCTTGGCTTATCTGGATCCCACAGCAGCCTTCAGACCTCAGCTTAAATGTTACAGCCTGGACCCCCCCACCTTGACCTGCTTAAATCCCCTGGGTTTTGCTCTCACAGCATCATCTGGGGAAGACACTGCTGGTTCCTTCCTGACCTCCATGAATACCTTCTTCCTTTATAACAAATCCTAATTCAATGGGGAAGCAATATGTATAGTTATAAGGCCACATTTCACAGCCTTCCTGGTAGCTAGGAAGTTTCTGGGTAAGACTGCCAGGAAATTGAGGAGTTGACTCATTTTTTTCCCTTTGCATTTTGCTCTTTGACCCTTTCCTTCATCTTGCCTGGAACACGAATATGATGGTTGGAGCTCCAGCACCTATTTTGGGCCTGTGTGTTAAGGTTGTTAGAGCAGAAGCACATCAAAAGCCTGGGCTCCTGAGGACTTTGTGGGAGCCATCGTGTCAGCCCTGGGCTGCCCATTTCTGAACTTGTTTTATGTAGGAGACAAAGCCTTCCTTTGTTTTCATCACTGTCGTTGAATTTCTGTTACTGGCTGCCAAACCCTATCCCAGTCCATAGGGAATTTCTTGTATCTTTTATCATAGTGTATGATGACTATGTGTAAAATCATGTAATGCCTCCATCAGTAGACTGTGTGCTCAGTGAGAGCAGGGGCCCATCTGCCTTGTTTACTGCTATATCCCCAGCAACCAAAACAGTGCCTGGAACTGTTGTGCCCATAGCATGTGCTTAGGAAATCTTTTTGAGTGAATGAGTGAATGGATGAATACATTCCAGTGAGTACTTGGTGTCTAGCAGGGGTCCTAAGTATCATTTGAAGAAAGAGTGGCTCTGACAGTGGCCTTTGTAATGACTGGGATGGGCTGCCCAGGCTGCTAGGAACTACCTTTCCTTTCCCAGTAGGTTGGCTCCTCGATGTGATCATTTAAAAATAGAATTTTTATGTTTTTCCAATTCGAAAGTCTCTTTCAGGGGACTCTCCTGTAATCTCACTACCTATAATAGCTCCTAAAAAAAACACAGGGAGCAAATATAACACAGAGGAAAACCATCTTCTTCTTCTCAGTCTTGGTTCTCTGCAGTTTTCTTTTTTCACATAGGCCTATGTAAAACTTTGTATTTTTTTCCTCCCCCTCAGTATCATGACAGAACTTTCCCATTTACCCGAAGCTGGCCTGAACTATAATTTTGAGTGGATATACTACAGCCTGTTTTCCATCAAGGGGAATTAGTTGGCCTGTCCCCTCTTTTTGCACTTTCAGTTTGAATGATACCATGATGAACCTCTCTGTGCCTAAAGCTTTTTCTGTGGTTAGGATGATTGCCTTAGGCAGATTCTCCAAGTGGATTATTTGATCAAGGGAGATAAACATGTTCCAATGTCATTTTGCAAAATAGGAGTCAATGCAAGACTAAGGGAATCTTAGGTGAAAGAGAGACCTGGTCATTATACTTTTCTCCAGGCTCAGTTTCCCCGGCTATAAACTGACCAGGTCAGAGGGCTCCAGGTTCCCTTGAAGTTCTGCCAATGGTTGGCAATGAGGCCTCTGCCATGCATCAGGGCACAAGGTCATATGGTGACCTGGATGTGTCAGCCTGTGCCTCTAGTTCACCCCGGAGGAGCAGACCCTCACCATGTGGAACTGGGTCATGGAGCCTCCACGGTCCCTTTCTGTGTCTTCCTCACAATAACGGTCTCCCCCACTCCTGGCGAGCTTGTGCTCTGTTAAGAGCCTAACCCTTCCGGAGAGGGAGGAGAGGTGAGTCTGAGGGCCTGTCTCCTGCGAAGGTGAGGATTCCCCTTTGAAAGCAGGGGCAGGAAAAGGGCAATGCTTAACCCTAAGGGACACCTTTGGACTGGAACATCAGACCCCACTGCAGGCCACTGAGGGACCTGAGCACACGTGGTGTGTAGACTACTCACGTGAATGGCTGGAAATGCCATCTATGCTCTGCAATAAGGCTCCCAGGTTTCTGCTCCATAAGATCATATTATTGCATTTATTTTCATTTCTGTGCCCCACCAGACTAAGCTCATTGAGGACAGGGATTCCTTCTGATTTGTCTCTGCATGTGGGTCGCAGCAGGTACTCAATATCTATTTTAAGTGAGCCAGGGAAGGGAGATGCCCAGATATGATAGGAAAAATGTGTGGCAAGATAGAGCGGGCGGCCAGAGCTCAGATAGGAAAGTGAGAGGGAACATCTGACTGCAGGAAAAGTCCTGGGACACTTTTTTCTGACCCAAGACAACACCAACTAAAGCAAACACCAGTCCCTGTGGCCTGGCCCTTCTTGTGTGTGCAGGCTGCAGGCCCTGGGGTGGGTGTATGGGGAATGAGCTCTCAAAGCGCTCATGTTGGCAAGGATGGCAGAGATGTGGGCGAAGGGGAAGCAGGTGCAGAAAGAGGAAGCCAGGGCTCTGACGGCTCCTTTGTTCATCCACAGAACATTAGTTCATTTATTCACTCATTCTTTCCCCCAGTATTTCTGAGCATATGCTATGTATTCTGTTCTGCATTAGATGCTGGATGCTCAAGGATGGAAATGGCTCCTGCAAAGGCCTCGAGCACTGTGGGGAAATGTCGGTACCTGGGGAGGCAGAGTGGGGGATGGGTAGTGGGCATGGGTGGGGTACCCAGGCAGAAAGGGCGGGGTGCTGCAGTGGTGGCTGTGCTTGGTGGAAGGCACCTGCCTGGCTCATCAGTGGGCCCTGTGAGCAGCAGTGGGGCACAACCCTGCAGCTCCCTAAGAAGAGGTGGAGAAGTAGGGGAGGAGAAAGTGGGCACTCCATGTGTTGTAACTGGGTAGCATGTTGGGTGGGGTTGGAGGTCATGTGTGGAGAATGTGAACCTGGGAAATATTGCTTACACATAGAAAAATGGCAAGTAAGAGCAAACAGAAAATTACAACCTGATATGCATGCTAGGGTCATGTCTATATGAAGATACTACCTGTGGAAAATATTATGCAAATGTCAAAATACTACCTGTGGAAGGTAATATGCCAAAAAAAAAAAAAAAAAAAAAAGGAGAGAAGAGGACTATTGATTGCATTAGGGAGGTTGGTTTATGAGTGATTTATTAGAAGGTTTAAAAAGTTTAATATTATGTAGTGATCATGATCTTATCATTATAATGTTAATAGTAATACTAAAATTGAGAGGTAGAACAATAATAGAGTATTGGAGGATGGGAGATGTTTCCTTGAGATGCATTTTCAAATAGTAAAAGGATTCCCCGTAAAAGTGGGATGTGATACATCACCTCTGGGTCTTCCGTGGCTGGGTCAGGGCAGCTGTGAGCTGCCAAGGGAAGCCCTGATGCTACAGGTGGTCCAGATACATTTCCACTTCTTTTGAGGATTAACTGGAGATTATTTGTTTCCCTTAATGGGCAACAATTAGGTAATACCTCTCCACAGTAGGCAAAGTAATATCTGGGCCTGTGTTGACACCTCTTTTTGACTGGGTTGTTGGTGCAACTGATGACTTCTACCCATATTAGGGCTTTAGCACAGCAGAATTGCTCCTCTAGTGTGACAGGAAAATGTAAAAGTAGGCTTATATTTGCTCTTTGGTCTTCAAAAGTTTTTTTTTTTTTTGTTTTGTTTTGTTTTTTCAACGTATCTTTCCTGGGGTTGGGCCATAGCTTGATGAATGTTTGTTGAATGACTAATTATTGACTGATAGGTTAACAGCCTCCATTGAAGTAGGCTGAGCAAACAAACCATGGAGTGGAACAGGGTGTCTAGGTTACACAGCTTATTCATCTGCGGATCACTGGGGCACACCGCTGGTTATTAGGACCTAGGACCCTGAAAGGAAGCAGTAAAAGTGTAAGACACAGAAATAACAGGGGAGAAAGGAGTCAACTTAGCCCTAAGGGTGGGCAAAAAGAAGGGGTGAGATGCTCGGTGTTGAGCAAGTGCAGTTTAGAACACAGGTGACGTCTTACTAGGTGTCTTGGTCAATGATTGCTTGGTTGCAAAAAACAGAATTATTATAAATTTAGCTCTCGACTTTGTTGGAAAGCTACTCTCATTCAAGCCAAGGGCAGGTGACAACCAGTCCTCGTGAGAGGCTCCAGGTGGAGCTACTGGGAAACTATTAGAGACCCACACGGCCCCTCGCCTGTGCTCTCTGACCCGCCTTCTCGGGGTCTTTTATCTCAGCCTCTCAGTGGGTTTGGTTCATTCTTTTCTCCGAAGACTGGCTTTTTCTGCCGTTTCTAGGCCCCCAAATGTTCACTTCAACCTGGATATGATCTCTCAGATTATGGACAGGACACCAAAACTGTAAATCCAAATTCCCGGAAGAAAGAATCTGATTGGCCAATGTCCAGCCAATGGGATGCCTCCCTCCAGTCACGCCCCCATCCCTGCTCCAGCCCCTGAGCCAGGGAGAGGCGCAGTCCGCCGATAAACGTGGCCGCGGGGACCGTTCCTGTGGGTGGGAGGGCGTTTCCCAGAGAAGGGGTCTTGGCTAATGGGTCTGCTGTGGGGGAAAACTGGAATGACTTGGTTGTTGGATGAAATCTTCAACCACATGTAGAAAATGCCCGCCATGTATGTTAAAAAATGAATAGCTTCCGAGGCTTGACGTCCAGGTTGTCAGAAGGGCCTACACACTAGCTGATTTCTGAGGAGTTTCCTCCTCGTTTTCCAAGTCTTTGGAGAGTGCAGTTAGTAGAAAATGCTAATGGCCAATTTGAGAAAATGACCATTTTGGTGCTCCCAGGCCACTAGGGCTGGCTAGAGCTAATTTTTAGAATGTCCCCTCGATGATCCTGGCAACTTGTTTAATGTTGACCTAGAGACACACAATGGGCCCAGATCCAACTGTACAGCTAGGCTGACATTTGCTTTCCTGCGGGCAAGGAAAACTGCCCTAATCGCTCCATGTGCATTTCTCCTCTCTGAACACTCTATGGCAGCAGTCCCCAACCTTTTTGGCACCAGGGACTGGTTTCATGGAAGACAGTTTTTCCACGCACTGGAGATGGAAGTGTGTGGGGGTGTAGTGGGTGGGGGGAGGTGCAGAGCTGAGGTGGTTGACGTGAAGCCTGTTTCCTAACAGGTCACAGACTGGTACCAGGCTGTGGCCTGGGGGTTGGGGACCGCAGCTCTATGGCTCATCTAGTCTCATGCAGAGCTGCAGGGTGTGGTTGGGCAGGTTGTACACAACTTTATGGGGTAGCTGACCTCATGACTGTCATAAAATCACTTGGGAGCCTTGATTCCATGCTGGTTTCGTTTCTGTCCCTCTAGGCTGTCCCTCTGGGTTCTGAGCTCTGGGACGCAGAAGACATGGCCCTCCTCTTATATTGTCCATGCTGGGGCTCATGCAGGCCTGAGCACTGGTTTCCCTCCCCTGTCCCCTCCAAGGCAGCTTTCAGGAAGACTCTGCTGTCCATCCTCACACCCAGATGGGAATGGTTGTCACTGTAGTCCCTCTCCTGGGCCACCTTTTGGGGCCTTTCACTGTGGCATAGTCAGTGTTGGCTCCTATTAAAGGAACTTCGGCTCAGCTAGCAGGGAGAGTGTTTTTCTGAGGAGAGGGTTGTGCTTGGTTCTGAACTCACACTCGGTGCTGGCTAGTCCCTTACAGCAAAGACAAGCTCCAAGACAGAGGCTGTTGTTTTAGGTCTTTCTCGTTAAAACATGATGGCTGCATTAGCTTATCCACTGGGCCCTACCCCTCCGAGCTTCTGGTACTGATCAATGCAGTGTGTTGCCCTATTAGGTAGGCCCCTCACCTGCTGGGTGCCTGGCTGAGGGATGGATTTGTCTCTCTCAGCTTAGTCACCGGGAGCCAGTGAGCCCCAGTCCCTGCAGGCCTTTCCCTGCAGAGCCCAGCACAGGCTTTGGCTGATAGCCTGGTGCTGCCTCACCACCATTTTTTCACCGGCCCCACCCTAAAGGACTGCCTCCCCAAGTGACCTTTTTCGGTTGCTCCAACTTCCCTGGAGTGTTGATTTAGCTGGAGAGCACGCTCCCTCTCTAGCCTCAGCATGTTTGCTCAGCGGAGGAGCAGGCATTGGGTCCGCCTGACTCCACGAGCACACAGGTTCCTCTGTCTTTACAGGAGTGTCCCACGGAGGGGGTGCAGCAGGGGCAGGGGGGTCCAAGCAGGGAGGCGCAGCTTCCTGTTCTGCTGCCGGTTATCACAGGCTGTTCTAATGCTGCTCAAACAATATTGAGAATAACCTCGGCTCAATAGCACCAGTGTTAGGCTGCAAAGTCAATATTGGCTGAGCAAACACGGCAAATAAGAAGTTGCTATTTGCGTAGCTATGAGTACTTGTGTGCTCCGGCTGCCTCGACAGGGCCCTTGGAAATGAACTGGAAGAAGGTGGTGTCTGGAGGTGGAGGGGTCTGTGAGCGGGACCAGGCCAGGGTTTCTCACCTTGACACTGTTAAAAACTGGGACCAGATAATTCTTTGTTGTGGGGACATTGCAGGATGTTTGGCAGCAGGTCTGGCCTCTACCCACCAGCTGCCAGCGGCATCCACTCCCCAACGTCTAGAGACAACCAAATGTCTCTAGACCCTGCTAAATGTCCCCTTGGGGAGAGGGGAGGGCAAAATCTCCCCTGCTGAGGCCCACTGGGCTAGGGGCTGCC
Source organism: Varecia variegata (assembly GCA_028533085.1). Taxonomy (NCBI): domain Eukaryota; kingdom Metazoa; phylum Chordata; class Mammalia; order Primates; family Lemuridae; genus Varecia; species Varecia variegata. The sequence goes on along the minus strand of CM052442.1, from coordinate 98,200,835 downwards.
AGGCTGAGAGTGGATGGGCTGCAATGGAGAGAAGGGCTGGAGGGTCCCCCTGTGCCTCTTTGACTGTCCTGCTCTCCAGCTGGGACTCTCCCCAGTCCCTTGTGAGTGCCAAGAAAGCCACCCTCTTTAAGAAATAGATGCAGCGTAAAAGTGCCTCTTCAATAGAAGAGCCTTCTCAAGGCTGGCTGGGTGTCCGTGGCCACCTCCTCACCCTTGCCCTGCCTTGGAACCCACTCCTGCTCTCTGCCCAGAGAGAGAGACGCTATGAGACTCTCAGATCACTTACCTGTGTCTCTCTTGTGGCATTCCTGGCATGCTTTGCTCTGGCCGGTGACCTTCTCAGTCAGACATGCCTATTTATAACAACCTGTCCCTGGCTCTACCTCCTCCCCTCTGCCACCAGGGACTGGCCTGTGCACTCTGGAATGCTGCGAGTAGCCAAGGCTGGGCCCTGTGGGAGGGCGTGTGGCAGGGAGGGGGCCAGGCACGCCGGCCAGAGGGCCTCCCCGGGGAAAGGCTGCACTGGCTTCTCCTTTGAGCACTACAGGGTCACACCCGGGTTCACCTTCAGTCCTCTGCTGGGAGGGTGACGGAGAAAGTGTTTATAGCCTGGTGAAGGTACAGGCTGCCCCAGGGGCTTTCTATGCCATAACCACCCGTCCCTGCTGCTAGGCCTTCTGCTTGAGCAGGAGGACTCCCAGAGATCCTGTGCCCAGTGGCCCCGGCTACCTCCTGACACCTGGAGCCTTCTCCTGCAGGCTGAGCCCCACGATGCCCAGGCTGGGGTGGGTTAGGAATGAAAAGATCGACACCAACCATAAGTGAGCGTTAGACACTGTTCCCTTCCTGAACGTGGGTCCTTTCTGTTGTGCTGGGAGCAGAAGGGGAGCCTGTCTCGGGGCAGCAGTGACGTCATGAACATCACACCATTGGCTTTGGCTCCAGAAAGTGGCATCTTGGGAGGAGGGAAAACTCTGGTATGCTCAGATGTTGGAAAGGAAGGAAACGGGCCGTCAGAAGAGAGCTGGGCAGCTTTTGCATGGTTAAGTAGCTGCAGAAAGTTTTTGTTTTTTCTTTTTCCAAAGTTACACACTTCATGCACCACCCCATTTGGCCTCTCCCCGGTCCCCTTCCTGCCTTCCTCACACCTGTGTCCCTTAGACGGAGTGAGGGGAAGATATTTGAGAAACCTGCTGCACGCACAGCCTCCCAGAGCTGCTTGCCCACAGAGTGTCACAGCAATGGCAGTCCTTCAAACTTTTCTGTAGGGACCTGGCTGGGGCTGCTTGGTGTGACTGGACTTAAGGCCCAAAGATGGAAACACTCCTTACGCAGCCACCCCGTTTGTGAGGCCACGTGGGGAAACGGGGCTCCCTCCCCTCCAGGAGCTGCTTCTGCA
>CM052442.1:98169082-98198936 GCA_028533085.1 Varecia variegata | reverse complement strand
AAAAAAAAAATGATTGTCTTTCTGCTCCTTTGCAGAGAATAGCTGATTTGGAGAAGGCCCTAAGAAACAGTAGCATAAAATCACAGAATGTTGGAGCTGAGAGAAACCTTTATTTGCTTTAATTCAACAAATATGTATGAAGTAACTCCCAGGTTCTGGGAATTGAAAAGCAAACAAGAAACTGTTCCAGTCCTCAAAGAGCTCTGAGTTTGGTTGGGGCAACAACTGGCAGGGAACCCTGCAACAATAGAAGTTTGATCAAGGAAGAGAGGTTGTATGAAGTTAAGGCAGACTATCATTAACTCTTTGCAGAGAAAAAGAGAGCCAGAGAGGGCTTCCTAGAGGAAGTTATATCTGAGTTGGGTTTTGTTGTATGAGTAGGAGTTTGGCAGGGGAAAGTGTTGGAGAAAGCCATGCTTGTCAGAAAGAACAAGAACGTGGGCTTATTAAACCATGAGGTGAGTTCAGATATCCAGCGGTCTGAAGGTAGAAAGCAGAGGGAAATAAGGGGAGAGAGGTAGGCAGAGGCCAAATCCTGAGATCTGAGGCAAGGATAGGTCTGGACCGTTCCTCAGTGGTCAGGAGCTATCCAAGGCCATGAAGCAGGGGAAAGACCACTTTGAGGGACCTATGGAGGGTGCGTTGGAGGAGGAAGGCTGAAGGCAGGACACCCTTGTCAGGAGGTTGCAGTGGACGGGGGATGGAAGCCAGGCAGGTACAACGGGAAAGGAGAACATTTAATGGATTGCTCCAGTTTCCTTTTTGCTGCTGTAACAAAGAACCACAAACTTAGTGGCTTAAAACAACGTAATTTTGTTAAAGTTCTGGAAGCCAGGAGAAGTCCACAATCAGTTTCACTGGGCTAAAGTCAAGGTGTCAGCAGGGCTGGTTCCTCCTGGAGGCTCTAGGGCAGGATCTATTCCCAGATTGCCTTTTCCAGCTTCCAGAGGCCGCTTGCATTCCGTGGCTTGTGGCCCCTTCCTTCCTCTGCAATATGCATTGCTCCGACCTCCGCCTCCATGGTCATGGCGCCTTCTGTCTGGCTGCCCCTCCTGCAGCCCTCTTATCAGTGCTGTTGTGGGTACCCAGGGCCCAGCTGGATAATCTCCTCAAGATCCTTAATCACACTGGCAAATTCCTCTCTGCCATATATATGAGCTGACATTCCCAGCTTCCAGAGATTAGGACGTGGACGTGTTTGGAAGGCCATTACTTAGTCACAGCCTGGATGCGAAGGACTTTGGGAGCTGTAGCCAGTACAGTTTGGCTGCTACCTGGGGGGACTGGGGATGGTGAGAGAGACAATCCCTCTGGTTACTGGTTAGGGCAGCAAGTGGCTGCTGGGGCCACCAACTAAGGAAATGAAGGAGGAAGAGCAGATTTGGGGAGCAGGTGTGGCAGGTGGTAGCGGGTAATGTGCTTGATTTTGAACACATTGAATTTGAGATGTCCAGTGGCCATCAGATATATGGAATTCCGGGGAGAGGTCTGGGTGAGAGAGAAATATGAGTCACCGATGTGCACTTGGTAATGGAAACAGGGTGCATGGGTCAGGTAACCCCAGGAGAGCACAGACAAGAAGTTCTTGAACTTTACGGCACATCGGAATCGCCTTGGGCTAGGGTTGGTAGGTTTAGCAGATAAAAATACAAGAGGCCCTGTTGAATTTGAATTTCAGGTAAATAAATAGTTTTTCGGTATAAGTAAGTATTAAGTATGGCATGCTTCTCTAGCCCACTTCTTTTTGTTTATCTGAAATTCAAACTTAGCTGGGAAACCCTGCATTGTGTCTGGAAGCCCTACCCTGGGAGCTTGTTAAAAGGCACATTCGTTCGTGGGCCCCACTCCCAGAGATTCTGGTTCAGTAGGTCCAGGGGGAGGCTTGGGAGTCTGTAATTTAACAAGCTCCCCAGGAGGCTCTCGTGCAGTTGGAGCTGGGAGACCCCGGCCAGAGAGTCAGGGAGGGGAGGGCTTAGGAGCAGACCCTGGGAACCGCAGCATCGAAGGGCGAGAGAAGGAAGAAGCCAGTACAGGAGCCTGAGAAGGACCAGACGGAGCAGTAGGAGGGGAGTCTGCCGTGGTGGCATCACGGAAGCACTTTGAGGATGAGCGTCAGTGCAGGGACAGGCTGTGAGAGGCCTTTGGTTGACAATGTGGGGCCGATGGTGACCGAGGCAGATTGGTGGACACCCCACTGCATATACATGCATCAACATTCTCTTCCAACCTGGGCTGTTCTTGGGACACAGCGGCAGTGCCTGCCTCTCTCTGCCTCTCTGTCCGAGGGCTTTCCCCAGCACGGCTTGGCTGCAGGCAGGCACAACCTGGAAATGCAGGAGTGTGAGTGCCCCTGGGCGCCCCTCACCGTTGGGGATGCAAGCTGGTGAATCAGTCCCCCTCCGTCCTCTCCGAGGGACTCGGAGGGACTGAGCCTCAGCTGCCTGCAGTGATAACCTGCTCATTAACCACACTCGGTCAGCTTTTCTCCCTTCCCTGTCTCACTGTGCTGCTCCCCACAGCCCTCACTTCCTGGAATCACCTCGAAATTATTCTACTTGCTCAAGGTTTGCTTCCAGGGGGACTGAAGCCAGGACCTTGGAGATGGCTGTTTCCATGGAGTCTTGGGGATGAGCTGAGCGGGGCAGCGATGGGCCCCGGGAGGAGCTGTGCAGCAGGGAAGGGTCTTCCGTGAGCCCCGCCTGCCTCTGGTGCACCCCTCTGCATGCACAGCAGGTACCCCTAATGCTTGTCTCAGGACCCCCATTCCCTGCGGCCCCTCTGTAGAACTTCCTTCTAGGGTCCCTGCATCCTGGTGGGCCACTGCACTGGGACTCTGCCCTGTGCAAATGTGCTAACGCATGCCCACGTCTACTCCCTTATCTCCCTCAATAGGTGACGTTCTTGTGTTTCAACGTGGGCCTTCAGCACCTTAGAGGAGCGAGGAGATTCAGCTTTACCGAGCTCTGCCGTGCACACAGCCCTGCTAACTCATGTACTCTTCAACACCACAGGGAGTGACTTTTCCCATCTCTCAGGGGAGGACACTGGGGCTCAGGGGAGTGAAGTAACCTGCTAAGGTCAGCCAACTCAGTGGTGGCTTGGAGGTTGCTCTGTTGTCCCGACAGGCTGCCGCAGACACATGACAGGTATTTGAGGATGGCGCCCACATTCGACCAAGCCCTTCCTTTCCCTGTGCAGGCCCGTGCTCACGCTTTCTTTAGATGACACTTCAAGAGACAGGGCTCCTGAACTCTCTCACCTCTTGGGTGACATTCTTGCTGTGCGTTCCCAGTGAAATGTAGCACCCAGGCCTGGTACCTTTCCAAAAGACGTCTGAGCCCTGTGCCCATTACCTCTGCTGACCTGAACACTATACCTCCTCCCCTGACCCCAGGGTTCCATTTGCTTCTGAAACAGCCGCTGCCCTGCATGGGCTCATGTGAAGCTTGGGGTTACCTAAAACCCCCGTGTCTATTTCACATGGACTGCTGCCAAGGCAAGATGCTCCCCGAGCAGTTAATCTTTTCGATCCTAACTGCAGGCCCCGACGCTGGTCAGGACTGTGGTTTTCACAGTTTGGGCTGACATTGAAGCTATAGAAAATGTGATAGGTGTTGGTTTATCTATATGGCCATTTATTGGCAATTAACAAATTCATATTTGTGTGTCTCACATTCCCAAGCAGATTGCTAGTTCCTTGAAGGCAGAACGTGTGTTATCTACTCTGCATTGTCGCCTATGGGGGCCTGGCACAAAGGTTGCAAACCGCAGGTGTCCACAAGGGGGGACAAAGACTCCACTCTCAACTCCCCAGTCCTTCCAGACATCAGCACACCCCTTGGGACACCCCAGCAGCTGACTCGGGACACAGAACAGCCCCATTTGCAACACCCCTATAGACTGGTGTCCTGCAGCCATGACGGCGGGCAGCGTGGGGGAGGGACAGAAAGAGCACCTGCCCTGGAGCCAAGAGATCCGCGTCTGCGTCCCAGCCCCAGCCCGTGACCATGTGCTGTTCTCTCACTTGTAAAATGGGGACAGTAAAAATAGGTAATATGTATTGAACATATACTATAAAATGCGATCAGTGCTTAACGCCCATAATCTCAACCCAGTGAATTAGGGATAACTAATATCTCCGGTTTTTAGATGAAAAAATCAGAACAAAGTACTTAATTTATTTGCTCAGGGTCACAAAAGCGGCGAGTGGCAGAACTGGCATTTGAACCCATGCCATCGGCTCTGCCTCTAGCTGTGACACTGCCTCTACCACCTCATGGGTTACTGCACGAGCACACGGAAGCTGACAGGTGACGTGCCCATCACCACACCTGGCACCTCGTGAGTGCTCTGTAAATACTAGTTCTCTCCCCAGCCTGCCTCCCCATTTACTCCCCCCCTTGCCTCAGAGCAGAGCTAGGACCAAGGGGTGGAAGGAGAGGAGCTTTGCCTTCAATCCAATCAAAGGAAGAACTTCCTGACAATTTGAGTCCTCTGGGAGAGACCCGGTCCCTTGGCGGGACTCCTGTCTCAGTCTGGAGGAGCGAGGGATCGCTGGGGTGGAGTGGCTGGGGGCCCTCGGGCCTTCGAGGGGAGAAGTCGTTTGTCCGTGGGGCCATCCCGACCCCTCTCCCTCCCATGTCGCTGACATGTGATCTGTCACCACGTGTGTTGATCCCACCCTACCTGGCCTGGCATCCTTCCATCCACTTCTGTCCAGGCCACCAGCACTCTCCCCTGGACCTTGACGCTGGCCATCTGACAGCATCAGACCTTTCTGGACCTTCGTGTCCCTCCACGTGGCACTCTGCAGTCTTTCTGATCCTGCCGCCCCCCAGCTCAGGGGCCCTTGGGCTTTTCTGTGACTGCAGGCAAAGGTGCCAGGAGACCTTCAGAGGTCTCGTTGCCTGTCACCCAGGCCCCCACCTTTGCACACGCTTTCCCTCTGCCCAGGACACTCTCTGTCGGCCACCCTTTCTCCTCCTTCTGAGCCTGTCCCCCCTTGACAGCTGTCCTGGACCATCCCCTTTCCTCCAGCCTCATGCCAGGTGACAGGGTATGTCACGTCCATCTCATGTCACCAGAGCCCCGACCTCCTGTCTCCTCTGTTGAGTCTAGCCCTGAATCCAAGACTTGGCTAGACCTGGAGGACGCCGAGGTAAGTGCGCCAAGTTCCCCATTCCTAGAGCTCCAGGCATGCATGGGGTGATGTGTTGGCCAAGTTAAGCCCAGGTGCTCTGGGGAAGAGCACGAGGAAGACAGGTAACCCAGCCAGAGGGGGTCAGGGAGGGCTTCCTGGGGGAAGAAGTGCTTAAGTGGAATTTTAAGGTCTCAGTGGGAGTTAGGAAGCCAAGAAGGGCAGGAGAAAAGTATGTGCCTGGCTAGAGTCCCGAGAGAGCAAGGCACGCCAGGAGCTGCAGGAGGGCTGAGCTGGGGCTGCGTGGCCCTGGCAGACAGCTGCCTTGCTGGGGAGTGGGAAGGAGGACCCAGGAGGCCTCCCAGGTCTCCGGAAGGGCACTAGCCAGGTGAAGTGCCTTTGTGGAAACTCACAGGGGGACTGGGTTTCAGGGGGACAAAAGGGTAAAACGGTTGGCGAGGAAACTGTTTGATCTGGGGTCCTTGTGGGACCACTTAGTGGGAATTGCCTGGTGGGGAGGCCAGAGTGAATGAGCCACAGGGAGGTGGGACAATGAGGACACCTGGCTGGGGCCTGGGGAAAGAGGAGGGGGGACTGGTCAGCTGGAGGAGGTTCTAGAGGTGACCATACCTGACAGGGCCAGACTCTGTGCTAAGTGCTCTTTTGAACACCATCTTTTATCTTCCCAACAATCTTACACCAATTTTACAGATGAGAACACTGAGGTTCAGGGGCATAAGGGACTTGCTCAAGACCATGGCACTGGCTACCGCCTGGTGCACAGTAGGTGCTCAATACAAATGTGAGGAAGGAATGACTGACTGACCGCTTGAATGAATGAATGATTGCATGAATGACAGAATTCAAGTCAAGCGGGTCTGGCTTTCAGCCTGTCCTGTCCCTGTTGCCTGAATTCTCTCTGCCTCAGTGACAATGACAATAGTCCCACTGGTGAGGAGGACGAGTGACACAGCTTCCCCTGAGCCTGATGCGCTGGTGGCTTTGAGCATAGCCCCCACATGCCTCCGAGCCAGGAGCTCACGGGCCACATGCTTCCCCTCTTCTAGAATCTTCCCTAACTTCTCCTGGGGCAGCCCCATGCCAGCTGCCCTTTTGAAGGTGCTGTTTGCTTTCCCTGCCTCAAGTTTTATCGTTTTCTCCAGGAAAATATTTGTCTTGCCATTATTTTAATCAAGCCTCTCGGGTCCAGCGGGGAGGCCTTGGAGAAGAATGAGTCCTGTTTTCTGTTTGCTGTACCGGGAGAACAAACAGCGTTGTTTGACTTACCTGCGTTTTCCCAGTAGGTGGACCCCTTGGAGCAAACACAGAGTAGACCTGCTCCCTGCCCCTTGGACCTGGAGTTGACTTAACCGTGGAGCATTTAAAGCTGAAAGGGGCTTTTCCGAGCCAGGCCTGGGCGGGCCAGGCTGTTCTCTCTGGCTGACCCCAGAGCACGGTTCCTTTCATCGTGTAAGGTGCCCGAACTGGAAGTGGGGTTCTCTTGAGTCCAGGCAATTCATTCTTCCTCAGATAGCACCCCAGCCCTGTACTGATTGAATGGATTGATCTGAGAGTGGAATTTAGAAATGAAAGGGTTCTAGAGATGAGGGGTGCGATTCGATGGGGGGGGCTATGACCAGGAAGAAACTTGAACTTGTTGGGCTACAAAGGGCCCTGGTTTTGGAACCAGAGAAATCTGGTTCAAATTCAATTACAGGTGAGCTACCTGTTGTGTTTGTGTCGCTAAGGGTTGAGCTGTCACTTCATCCATTCTATGCATGTTTAGCGAGCACTTCCTATGTGCCATCACTGTTTAGGTGTTGTGATGGATCAGAGAACAAAACAAGTAGTAATCTCTGCCCTTTGGAGCTTGCAGTCCTGTGGAAGAAGACAGACATGCCTAAGACATAAGGAAAACATGCAGAAAGTTAGAAAGTGATCAAAAAAGTGGAGCAGTGATAAGTGTGACTGGGAAGGTCACAGTGTAAACAGGGTTGTCAGGGAAGGCCTCGTGGAAAGGTGATATTTGAGTAATGACTTGAAGGAATGAAAATACCAAATTCCATGCGCGTCTGATTGCAAAGCCCACGTCTCTCCCAGCTGAATGGGACCAGAGGGCTGGATACATAGTAGCACTCAGGGAGTATAATTCTTCTCCCAACACTCTTCCTTTTGGCATCCCTGAGGCATTCATCAACCAGGGAGACAGACAAGAGGGTGGTGGGTGGAGATCCCAGCAGGGCACCATTGCCAGAGCAAGGCGTGGACATGGAGTGGGGGTCTGGGGAGCAGGCAGTCACCAAGATGACTGACCTTGAGGTAACTCAGGTTGTGGAGTGGAGTTGACTGGGGAGGGATGGGTCCGCCAGGGAAGCTAGCTGGGCCCAGGCATTGATATTCACTGCACTCCCTTCATTTGTCCTGAAGACAAATGAACTAAACAAACATTTGTTGAGCGCCTACTAGGAGCCAGGTGCTTCCAGGTGCTTTCCCATCCATGTAGTTCTCCCAGCTGCCCTCTGAGGCAGGCAATAGCATCTCCATTGTACAGCAGGGGAAACTGAGACTCAAAGGTTGAAAAGCTTATGTGTTGCTGGGATATAGATATGGATCTGTCTCATTCTACAGAACACTCAATGTTTACTTTACAATCATGACTAACTTCCCCATCTGAACAACCACCAACATCACCATCATCCTCAACATCACGTCGTCATTACCAGCAACACTGCCATGAGCGCCATCACCCATGACATCACCATCGTCATCACCGTCAACATCAACAACGTTTCCACGAACCCCACCATCAATGGCCCGTGATTGCGTGCAGCAGGGTACAGGGTGGAGTCCCAGCTGCGCCACTTACTAGGCTTTGGGAACGTTGGCTCATCTCTCCCCGCTTCAGCTTCCTTATCTATAAGATGGGGATAAACATATCACCCCAGAGGTGGGAGAGATCTCTGTTTCTTCCACTCCCCTGAAACTGCTCATGTCATAATGACCATTGGTGACCTCCCTAATTGTCATGATACACGCCCTCCAGGAGCATCTGATGCATCTGATCACTTCCTCCTCCTGGCTTTGTGACACTCACTTTCTGGTTTTCCTTCCAACTCACTGATCCCCCCTCCTTTGCTGACTCTGTCTCTTCTACTGGACCTCTAAATATTTGAGTCTTGCAGAGCGTGGATGTAGCCTCTCCTTTCTTCATGCAGCCTCTCTAACTGCTCCCTCCCTAGTCCAAGCAACCGTCATGTCATGTCTCCCTTGGAATACTACCATAACCTCACAGCACTAGGGCATGGTCAGGGGAAGGGACCTTAGAGTAGGCCGAAGAGCCCCCCTGAGGAAGGAGGGCACCGCTTCCCGGGCCGATCCTGGATGAAAAGTAATCTGTTCAAGGAAGAGTTATAGGGCCACTTCTTAGCAGAATTTTTTTGCTGGTAGTTTGAGAAGTCTCTGCCTCTCAAGTCTGCCTCCCTTTAACCTTTCTGTTGCTTGCTGGGTCTGCACTGCCTCAGGTGACCCGAGCCCTTGGACTCCTCCCATCCCCAAATATGTCCACACTGCGATGTCAGTGACAGGGAAGCTCTTAGAGAGTGGCCCCCACCACCTGGGTTTCGATTTAGCCAAGCACTAAGCAGAGTGCTATAGAGAGATCTCCAGTTAGTAACTGGGGACGTTTGCAGGATACTTTCCTGGTAACTCCGAAATAGCACCCCTTTGGGGGCTACTGTTTCTGTCTCCAAATTGAAGGGCCCATTCTGAGACAGATGGTCCCCGTTGGGCTGTTCTCACACACATGAGCAGAGGAATGCTTTTAGGTCCTCTTGGCCTCGGGAGCATTTTGCATCAGATGCCAGGAGAAACAGATTGCCTACCCCTTATTCTGGGGGCCGTGGGTGGGTGGCTTTCAGAGGAGATCTCTTCCAAGAATGTGTTTTCCCTTACATCTTCAGGATGCGATGCACTTCCCTCTCTGCTCTTTTGAGGCTGGCATAAGCACGAGAGTTGCTTTGGGGGTGATGTCTGTACCGCCTCTGTTCCACTGCTCAGGAGAAATAGGGGGTGGGCGAGTCACTTTTGGCATCATGCTTTGTTCCCTTTGCATGGGGCTACCCAGTTGGTGACACTACGATCTGCTCTCCACTGCCAGATTAACATTCCTAAAATAGCCCAGTGTAACTGGGCCATTCCCTTGCTCAAGAACCATCCAAAGTCCTCCATTGCCCATAGAATAAAGTCCCAGGCTTCAGTCTCACATGCGATGTTCCTGCAACCTGACCGTCATTGGCTTTTCTAACCATGACCCTCATTCCTTCCCTACCCAAGGTTTTCCCTCCAGACAGACAGGTCTACCTTCCTCTCCCAGAATGCCTGGTATTGTGGCTGTGTCTACACCATTCTCTTGGTTAAAATGCCCTTCCCTCCCCTCTTATTGCCTGTCTGAACTTCTTTCTGTTTTTCCAGACAGGCTTGAGGCCAACCTTGCCAAGGCCTGCCTCCTCTCCTTGGACATCTTCCTTGGTCCCTCTGTGCATTTACTCCCTGGCCCCATAGGACCCCCAGAAGCCCCCTTGGGACTTCACCCATTGAGGATGGTTTATTTACAAATGAACTACTCACCAGGGCATGGGCACAGTGTGGGAGAACCACAAGGGACAGTGCAGCCATCCAGGGCTAGTAACAGTGGAGCTATTGCCACTCCTAGGCCTGAAGGAACAAGGGGAGGAAACTGTTAACAAAACCTGGAAGGAGAGAGACCTGCAGAGGAGACCAAGCACTGGGACTTCCCATGGAGAGATGCAGTTGGCTTGGGGAGAGTCCTTGGGAGGGAGTCAGGAGAGTGAGCACCCCTTGGCTGAGACCGCTTGGAAGCCAGAGGGCAGCCCCCCCGGGGTGGGCAGGAGAGTGGGGAAGTGTGGAAAGGAGCCTGGAGGCACAAGTGAAGGGGTAGGGCGTGATGCCTTATGCCTTAGATTTTGGGTGGGAGAGTTGTGAGGTCTTTGAATGTCACAAGTAGAAAGGTCCTTAGGCTCAAACTGTTCAACTACATTCCCAGATAGGAAAATGGAAGGCAGCTTAGAGTGGGTTTACACTCATCTGGAACCACACTGGAAAGTAGTGTCAGAGATGACACCGGAGTTAAGTGTGAACCCCACAGTTCATTTGTCAATTGGTTTTCTGGAACAGATTATCTAATAAGCAGTAAACTCAGTAGGAATCTGCGTTTAAGTCTTGCTGGTCCTGCTGGCCATGTTTGGCAACTGGCAGTCTGTCTGTAAGGAGTGGTTCGAAGTAGTAGTCCATGGAAGGGTTCATCCTGACAGCGCGTTTTACCCAGTTGCAAGTGAATTGACGTTTTGAACACAGCATGGTGGCTGCTTTTCAAGTCTGTCACTCACCTGGCTCCCCGGACACGCTGTGCACCCCGTGGGGAGCAGCGTGCGTGTGTGTGTGTGTGTGTGTGTGTGTGTGTGTGTGTGTATTTTAAGGGGAGGGATCTAGAGTCGAATCTGAAAGGGCTGATTCGCTTCCCCCTGAAGCACAGTGGACCCCAAGCAGCACTGCGGCGGGACCCCCACAGGGTAGCACGACACAGGACAGAGAGGAACTCTCCACCCCCCACAGACCGCGCTTTGTGTCAGCTCTCCTTCACCCCACTTCCCTCTGCTCTTTTATGAAAAATAAAGCAGTTGTATAGTTTTATAATTTCCAAACATTGAAATTTACTATGCTCTCTGTTTCACAGTACACCTGTGACAGAGCCAGGGCAGGGGGACTTTACCCAACTGTCACATGAAGAAGCAAACTTGGGGAGGTCAGATAAATGGTTGAAAGTGATGGGACGGGACAGCAGCTTGACCCTGAAGACCACGCCCTTTGCTGGCGCCATGTTAGGACTGTCGCCTCTGCAAGCACTGCCTCTGTCCCAGTCTCTTCCTATGCTGTCCCTCTCTCCACCTCTCAGCCTCTCCCTTCACCCCGACTGCCCCACCCTCTCCTCCCTGTCTCCCCCTCTCTCCTTTTTCTCTCTCCCTGCTCTTCTGAAATGCCACAGCCTCTCTCTGCTCTGATATGCCTAAGACATTGCTCCAGGGACTTTCTTACTTGCTTCTCGACATCAAGATCAACTGTGCTTAGGTATGTCTGTCGGGAGAGTCTCTGCCTCCATGGGGAGGGAAACCCCCCGGGTGACTTTCTGCTTCTTGTACCAGCCAAGGGGCTGTTTGCAGGCAGCGCATAAACATTGCCAGCACAATGAGACATTGAGCAATCTTTCCTTGAACCAATTAGGTTCCGACATCTGCTTACTGTTTAATTATCTTTTGACTGAGGAAATGGAAAAGTTGACAAATATAATAGTTTAACCCAACCAGAGTCAGGTTCCTTATTTTTTCCCCTTTGTGAGCATGTTTCTAGAACACTGATTTGCCAACATCTCCTAGTCTCTCTGGGGCACTGGCAAAAAATATAGACAAATATTTAGATTCCATGAACTCAAGACGGTTTTCGTGTTTAACTGATTTCAGATGAATGACAATGGCCCTTAATGTGGTTACGAGAATTTGCCATTAATTTTCACTTGAAATTGGATCCAGCCAGAGTGAATGACTACACTGTATTCTAGTTCTTAACGATTTACCTTCCAAAACCACGGGCCACTTCCCACTGGCTGATTGGCACAACAGCTTAGTGGGGGCACCAATCTCACATTACATGTGAACAAAAATCAAGGTCAGAGTATCACTCCCGTTCTGGAGCTGTTTGCACATAGCATCTGAGGCAAGCGGCTGGGGAGCTGGGTGAAGGCCACAGGGGTGAGGCAGGCCCGGCATACCAGCCTTTCCGGGTGGGGAAGATACCAGCTCCAGCTCCAAGCAGGAGACCGGACTGCGTTGCCAGGGAACATGGGGGTGGGGTTCAAGGTCTCAGAGCATTTAAAAAAAATCTTCTGTTGTCTTTCTACCTTGCTTTTTGAGTGCATCAGGTTATTTGTGAGGTTTCAGGTCTTCCCTTTGGTCTAAAATGTGGATGTGGACCATGGAACAGAGAGGGACCATGACAAAAAGAGAAATATTGAGCCAGAGCAATAGGATTCTCCACCATTGGGAACATCATTGAACTTCGGTGGCACTCAGTTTCTGTTTAATCAGCATAACCATATAATTTGCTAAGTACTTTTGCTGTGGGTGAATGTTAAATTGGATGGAATGTTGGGAAAATGGGCTTAAACTGGAGATACCTATGAGTAAAGAAGGGGTTAGACCTCACAGCGGGGGCAGAGGTGGTGAGTGGGCTTCATACCTATCGTAGGTACAAAAGAGTGACAAGTCTTCCTGGGTTGTGTCGTGGAGGGGCTGTTGCAGCTGCTTTGGGGCCCGGACGGGCAATGTCTGCCCTGGTCATGGGGAGGGGATGGCTGCACCCATGACACATATTCACCATTCCTGGATTGGATGGTCTTTGAGAGCCCTTTCAATTCTGTTTTTGTAACAAAGAATAATTGAGAAGTGAATGAAGCTAAGTCCCCTCTCGGTTAAACACGCTAGAAGTCGAGACCTGGAGACCAGACCGGGAGGCCTAAGGCAGTGCTTCTCCAACTTGAATGTGTACACTCAGATCTTGTCAAAGTGCAGATTCCGAATCAGTAGGTCTGGGGTAGGGCCCACTACTCGCCATTTCTGGCAGGCTCCCAGGTGACGCCAATGCCCCTGGCCTATGGGCCACACTTGGAGCAAGGACCTAAGGCAGCACCCTGAACCCAGGCCAGCACCCCTTCCCTGCAGACCTGATAGCCTGAAGAAGGCTCTACGTATATGCTCCTTTCCAAGAATTTTTTCACATTTCATCTAATTTATTCCTCCAGACAACCTTTTGTTGTTGGATGGGTTATTTCCCACCCCCGTCACCCACTTGCATTTGCTAAATGTGTTTTCAGGTGTAGCAGGTTTTAGTGCCTGGCCCAAGGTCCACAAATGGCAGAGCTGGGACTCACATCTGAGTCTTTCCCTGCATCCGTCTGGCCCTTTGAACACCTACCTGTCAAGCCTAATCATAGAGCTACTGCTGTGAGTGCCCTCGGTGCCAAAGGGGCAGCTCTTGGAGCTGTGCCAAGAGGTGGGACTGATGCCAGATACGCCCTCCGACCACATCAGAAGGCTGAGCTCTGCCTTGGTGGCCCCAGCTCCACCATTTCAGACACTTGTTAAGGCAGGCAGAAAACATCTCCTGATCCTGGGTTCATGGGAGCCTTCTTTGCCCTTAGGAGGGTTTTAGAGCCAGACAGGCCCAGGTCAGAATCCTGCCACCTTACCTGACCTTGAACAAGTTACTTAACTTCCCTGAGTCAAAGTCCTATCACCTGTAAAAAGGGGATGATAAACATTCTTGCCGCTCAGAGACGTTGGGAAGCTGAGAATAAACAATGTAGTAAAATGCTACAGTGCATAGCAAAGATGGAACATTCAATTTCCCCCTTTTGCCCTTCTGAAGCACTGTTATGCTTTAGGTTTGCCATTCACTGCACAAACACAGTATAACCATCTTAGATTCTCCTTCACGCAAGGGTATAATTCATAATAATGGGTTCAGCGTTTAATGTGCTGCCTTCCCCATATACAATAAAATAGGAAACCATATTCATTACTAAATATCATTCTTTCATGATATAACAAGAAAATAACTATTTAAACAAACTTCAAAACTTACACTCTAAAACATGTCAGCAGCAAGAGCTATTCAGGCAACACAGACAAATTTGAAAATTAGAAGCAAACTTCAAATGTCTCTGCTGTGATTTGGCATGAGCAAAATCATCGATCAGTTTCGCAACTTCTGCTGCCTTGTTTCTGCAGTGAGGGGTGTTAATTCTGCTAAACGTTGTTGTCACAGAGTGTTCCTTAAATAGTTTTTAATTGGTTTTAATTCGGAGAAAAAATGTTCTGCTGCAGATACAGGGGCAGGAATCGTCAAAAATAAAATGAACAGATAACATTCTACGGAAAAAGTTGTAGACATGCTGTGTCATTCCACACTCCCTTGGCAAATGTATGGCTACTTTTAATTCCATCAATTTCACTTGTTAGTGTTTTTCACAAAGCAGTAATTTAATTGGTGATGCTTCTAATGGATCACTGGGATTTTTTTTTTTTTTTTACCTTCTGTGTCTTCACAGCGGATTTTTCATCCACATGAATTAATTAGGATGGCAGAAAAAAATGCAAACAAGTCAGCAATGTTGCACGTAACCCTGCAATCTTTGGTCTATTTAGGAAATTAACATTTTCAGTTATCTGTGAAAAAAGGATAAGAAATATAAAATCGTTCTTTAAGAAAAAATCTGCTGAAGCTCAAAGTACTGTCATCCTGACACTCAGCAAATCAATAAGTGGAAGAAGATGATACAAAAATCTTTTCATTATCATGGTATCCTGGCAAACTTTCAGTCAAAGCAGTCTTTTTCTTTTTCTTAAATTTGAGGAATATAGTCAGAATTTTTCACCTATCTAGAACCAGATATTAGCATAGTTCTATATGTATGAATGTATGATTCTATTAAAGAACTCTATTCCTTCAGCTAAGGGAGCAACAGTCGCTCTGACAGCTCTGTCTTTGCAAATGCCAGCCAAGGCGCCTACATTCTCTTGGCTATAAAGGCAGCAGAGGTCAATATGCTTTCTTAGGAGTTGCCAAGTATTGCCAAAGAATAGCCCCAATCTCATTGCATATAGCATTTCAGGCATGCCATGCTCTGTTCAAATGGCATCTGGTGTAAAATATGTATTAGAAACATTTTTTTTTCCAAAATAGAGAAGATCTGAATTATGCAGGGGGAAAATTGACAAGTACAGTGATACTGCGATATGTCTACACTTATGTGCTATGTAATATGTCCTTGTGTTTGCTTAGCCAATAAGGTATTAAGAGGTGTGGTTTGAAAGTTCCTGTCTAACAGACAGAAGTTTATATTTAGTGGTCCATAGGTCATTGGATACAGAAGAGATATACCTGAATATTAATGGAATCTACTCACTAGATTGTCATGGGAGCTGCAATGGAATTCTGTTCAAGTGCATTTTTGCTTATTCTCCAATGGTGCCATGTGTACTTAAAAATCAGTTGTCTACATGATACCCATAGCTAGTACCAAAGAAACTTCACACTCCCGAGGGCCCATAGTAGCCCATGACCCTGAGACAGTGCACCATCTCCCTTTGACATGGGTCCCTTGATTTCCCACTTTTACTTGGTGATCAAGGCCTCCACAGCCTGGCCCAGCTGCGGCCCCAGATCCGCACCTAACAAAACCCCCTCTCCAGCCCGGTGGCTGTCACCATCCTGAGCAGGACTTCCCTCTTCTGCCCCTAATCCCTCAGCCTTGTGTTCTCCTGCTTTGCAATTTTTCTCTACTCCTCTGCCTGTGTCAACCCTGCTCATCCTTTAAGACCCAGCCTAGTCCCTGCATCAGGTGGGGCCCTGGCAAGGAACAGATGATGTGTCTGAAAGCTGATTGAGGAGAGTTAAGGAGGGGCTGTGTCTAAGGGAGTGACCTGAGCATGGGGAGAGCAACAAGAGACGTTGCAGCACCCTGTGACTACTAATACTGGGAAGCTGCTACTGCCTCTAGGCCTGAGGAGGTGACAGGAGGATCACCTGTCACCATAGCCACAAGTTAGGGCTGCCTGGTAGGAGGCATGGCCTTCACCAGAGGAAGCCGGTCCTGGCTAATCCAGCCTGGCAGAGAGGCAGCCAGGGGAATACAGGCCCTGCCCTCCTGCTGTGCATGTGCTGCTGGACTTTGGCCAAAACCAACCTGGAAGGGGAGGACCAGGAGCCCCTCCTGCAGCCCGCAGAGGTCAGCCTCCCAGCCAGAGCAGGGTGGAGAGGGATGGAGCTGGACTGGAAGGGCTGCCCTCTGCCTTCTCCTGGGAGCACCCTGATGAATCCAGCCCAGAGAGGCCTCTCTTTCCTCTGAACTCCAAAGCCCTTCCGGTTGGGGTGCACATGTGGCCTTGAGTAGCTGTGAGGCTTCTTAACGTTGTGCTGCGCGGTTATTGCTGTCCTGTGTTTTCAGTTTGCATCATGTCTCTCCACTGACTGTGGAAGCTCCCTGAGGCAGGGGCCTTAACCTAGTCTCTTTGTATTTCTCGGATGGAAACCAGTAAATGTCCTGAATGCCTTGGTGGTGTTAGTTTTGAACATTCTGTCCCTTTGTTGCCACTCCACCCCCCACCACCAAAACACATACCTCCAGGACATCAGGAGCTGGACCTGGGGTGCTGGTTGATTTTTCTTGAAGTGGGGGGTGGGTGGGGGGTGGACAGTGACATAAGGGTGAAGATGCTGAGGGTCCCGGCCCTGGTTTGGGGAGATTTCACCAAGTGCAACAGGAAAGAGCACAGGAGGAGGCAGAGGGAAGCAGACGCCCGTACTCAGGAGGAGCTGGGCGAGGGACGGGAGTTGGGAGAGGGTCACCAAAACCACGGGGAGGGGCAGGGATCGACTTGGGATGTGAGCTGGGAGCACAGGGCCAGGAGGACCCAAGCAAGTGAGTCCCCACCAGGGGGACATTGGAATGGGCAGGAGGGGCTGGGTTGCAAGGTTAAAGAGGGTGCCAAATACAGTCTAGCCCTCCACTTCCTAATAGCCATGTGTGGCTATCTAAATTTAAATTAACTAAAATTGGGTAAAATTAAAAGTTTGATTCTCAGGCACACTAGCCACATCGCAAGTGCTCTACTGTGTTGGCCAATGCAAATGAGGGTATTTCCGTCATTGAGAACCTTCTAGTGCCCAGCCCGGTCAAGAACATCCTAGAGATTTTTACGGTCCCAACCATGTGAAAGAACCCACATAGCTGTTTGATTTGATCTGATCTTATCTGTCCTGATGTCAAACATACCTTGCTCCCAGCTTCAACTTTGCTAGTGAATAATGGTGTGATGAGTCCCCAAACCTCAGTTTTCCCATCCAGAAAATGAGGTTAATAACAGAGGACTAATTACATTGAGGATTCGGGGAGCTCTTTAATAAACATTAGTTTCCAGCCTCCCTGACAACAACAAGGACACTAACCAGCACCTACTGAGAGCTTGTTCAGCTGGCACCATGGTGAACGGTTTCTGGCAATTGTTTTATGTAATTCTCACAGTAAATCTGTAAGAAGATAGTATCATTGTTCCCATTTTGCAGATGAGGAAATGAAGCTTCAGTGAGATTAAGACAATTGCTCAGTGTCACGCAATGGTGAAGCTAAGTTTCTTTATATTTGCTTAAAACCCGTCACACATTGTTCTCTGCTGTTTCCTATCTCTTATCTTCCCTCCTAGGCCATGAAGAACATCATGTTAGGCTTCATTTGAATCTTACAACATGCCTGGCATGGGCCCTGGACTGATGTTTGGTTGCTGATTGGTGCATCAATTTTGACAGAGTTTAATGAAAACATTTAAAATTTCTTCAGTACTGATTATTGACTTTGACATTTATTCCTCCATGAGAGTCCTGGAAACACGTCCAGGAGTGCTCAATCTCCATCTTCCATTTGGGGCATTGCTGGCAGATCCAGGAGATTTCAGAACTACCTGGCTCTTGGGTGGAGAAGGAAGAGGGTGGTTTCTGTTTGAGGCAACTTTAAAAACACAGAAAGAAAGTCATGGAGGTCTGCTTAGCTTTGAATGTAAGCAGCATTAAGTTGGAGTCTGGTGTGTCTTTGGGTAAGTCACTTATATTCTTGGGATTTCAGCTTCTTTACCTGAAAGGGACAAGTCCTCCCTCTCCTGGTGCTGGCCTTGAGGACTGAACGGATCTGTGAGACCCTGACCCAGTGCTGGGGCGTGACTGCCGACAGCAAACAGGCTCTCGTCCCCCACCCCAGGAAGCTTCCAGGTCATTCTGATCTCTTTGTTTGGCAAAAGAGAAGGAACTTTTATTGTCTGAACCACACATTTTTAAAGAAACTTAAGGTGTGTGTCCAGGAAATGATGTTAATTTCTGCCTTGACTGGTACATCACGTGTATATTAAGATAAACCAGAACCACAGATGGACAAGGAGAGGCCAAAACCACCTCCCCGTGCTGGGCTCTGGGCTCCCTCCCTCCCTGCCTGACACAGGTGTCCCTGAGTCCCCATGGGGTCTGCGTATCAGGTTCTGGCTGAAGATACAAGGGAGGCCTGGGGGATTCCTGGGCTGGCGCTGAGCTGATGTAAAGGAAAGAGAAAGCCATGTGAGAACCCGTGTAGTTTTGGGGTGCGGAAGAGGTGTTGAAGCACTGAAGGCGTTGACTCAAAGTGCTTCTGCGGCCTGAGCTTATTAGGTGGCATCAGCCTGAAGAGAAGCCTGGGGTTCACCAGCCTTTCCCTGCCCCCTGCCACCTCAATTTCTCAGCAGGTTGCTGTCCATTTCCGCAGGGAGACATTTCTATTGTTTCCTCTGGTGAGTCCCAGCATGAGCTGGTCTGTCCCCGGGGGTGTTATCTGGGGTCCGTGGGGGATTCTGAGCATCCCTGGGTGAGAATCAGCACGTTGTCTGAAGACACTATGTGACTAAGTGTTAGACTCAGTGACCTCATCTCCAAGAAAGCTGGGGGGTGGCAGTTTAGCATGGAAAGTACTGATTTTAGAGTCGACCCCCCCTGGGTTCCAGTCTTAGCTCTGTCAATCATGAGCTGTGCCTCTCTGGGCAGGTACTTCACCTCTTTGATATTTTTGGAGTGTCAAAATTTTGTATTGGGGTTTTCACCGAAGTTATGCCTTCTAATTCTCACAACGAGCCTCATGTAAGTGACAGTATTCCCATTTCACAGGTGATGAAGCACCCAGCCTTCGAGAAGTGAAGTGACTTCCTCCTTCCCTCCCTCCCTACCTCCCTCTCCCCCAGACCTGATCATTCTCACTCTTTCTTCCAAACACATTGTAAGTGCCTGTTGGTTTCACCTACATTACTAGCTTTAAATATATTTTTGAGTTCAAAGACAGCTATTGGACTGCTTTCCAGCCTACACCTTCGGACCAAGGGCCAGCTCCATCTCCCAAGGGAAGGGGGGCGGCCCTCGACGAGGAGTTTCCTTCCTCCACAGAGTCGGACATGCTGTCCTCTGAGCCAGTTGCTTCCCTCCCGCCTGACTCCTGGTCAAAGCTCCACATGCATCGCAGGGAGGAGACCTTGTGGCAAGGCCTGTCCTGGAGGCACAGCTCAGCTCAGGATGCTGGTTGACAGGCGGTCACCACCAGGCTTGGCCACCAACCAGACCCCCTTGGAGCAGGAGATCAAGGCTTCAGGCTCCTTTTCAAGGACATACAACAAAGCAGTGGAGAGGAGCAAAAAGGGAGACTTTTGAGAGCAAGCATGCCTGTCTCTCCCCAGCCTTGGGAAACATTTGGCTCTGAGAAGAATCTGATTCACAGAGTGGGTTCGGGGTTGGGGGCTTCAAAGGCAGGTTGAGGGGCTCAGCAACTACTGGCCTGTGAGCCCATGGGAAAACTGTCCCACCAGCTCTGAGATGACCGTGGGAACCCCCAAACGAGTTTGCTTTTAACTATCTATTAGCAAAGGGGCGGTGAGAAAGCCCTGGTGCTTCCCTCCCCCTCCTCTGCTCTTGAATTGAAGAAAAGCTGGACCATTTGTCCTGCTCTGATGGTCACTCCTGCGGCCTGTCCCCTTGATGGCACTTAGGAGGGTCTAAGCTGAGGGTCAGCACCCACAGAGGGTGTTATTTCAGCCCCAGCCTATGTCAGTGGGGGCTAGAAACGAGTCCTAGCCCTGAGCAAAATGAAATCCACACCCCCCCCCCCCCCAGTTTGTTTCCAGGGGAAAACTCTCAGAACTTCCTCCTGTCACAGCTCCGTTTTCCACCAGCCTCGGGTCTGCGTCCGAAAGCTCCCGCCTCGCCCACAGCCTCAGCTCTCCCCCTCTGCCCTGACCTCTGTGTGTTTACTGCAGGAATTTCTTGTTCTTACAGTCATAGGCGATGGCCCGGTATGAAGAGGCAGGAGGCTGACCAAGGAGTGGGCCCAGAGAGGGGAAGGGACTCACTCAAGGTCACACAGCTTGCAGCAGGGCGGGGACAGACCTCCTGGACTCTCAAACCAGGGCATTTTCCTCCCAGCCTCCTCGCCCCACCACAAGTTGCTCTTGAGTGCCGGCTGGTAACCCCAGACTGCCTTCTCAGCGCCAAACATCACCCCCTGGAACCTCCTTGACTTTTTAGACCTCATTCAGAACAAAAAAAGCATCTAAGGAAAAAAAAAAAGCAAAAAAAAAAAAGTAATAAAACCCTGGAGCGTTCCCCAGCCCTGACCGAGACACCATCATTGCACAAGTTGCTATCAGGGGGTTTCCACAGCCTGCGCCGATCGGGGTCGTCCTGCAAGGGAGAGCTGCGTGTCTGGGAATGACGCCCGCCCTGTATGTTGGTGGCTGCTGTGTGTGCGTACGTCCAGGAAGAGCATCTCTGGGAGGGCCGCTGCGTTGTTTGTTTTTCTCGGGCTCTTTTCACGAAGGCTCTGGCCTCCCAGGGACTTAACGGTGGCACTTGGAGGTTATCTCCCCAAACCAAATTGCATCTCTTGTCCGGCGGCTGGAGCCAGCCCTGCCGGCTGTGTTTACAGCAGTGCAGACCTCGCCTCGCCTCCCGTGCTCAGAAATGAGGCCGGCTGGGTCAGCTCTGCGCCCACACTCACTGCCTGCAACGCCCTGCGGCTCTCGCCCACCTCTCTGGCATGATAACGTGGGCTCCAGCAACCACGGGCATAGATTGCCTTCGTCGCGTTTATGTCCCTAGCACCCAGCCCAGGTCCGGCTCAGGGCACAGGAAGGCCTGTCAGATTAGAATCTATTTCCATATACTTTTATTCCACTCGGGTTGCTCAGCTCCCCGGCTCTGGGGCCTGCCTTTTGCCTCTGCACTTTTGTTCAAGCTGTTCCCCTGCCTGGAATGCCTTTCCACTGCTCAGAAGCTTGTCAGCCTTCCAGGACCAGTTCACCCCATGCTAGATGACATGCTTCCTAAGTGAAAGAGCTGAGCTCAGTTGTGCTTGTATTCCTACTCAGAAGGGGCCCAGCACATGTCTGTAGCATGAATGAATGAATGAAAACTCTGAATTGTCCCCAATTTTAAGTCCTTCTCTGAAACCCCCTAGGCCCATGGAGCTCTCTGCCTCTCGTTGGGCTGACCTCGTGAGTGTCCCCTCGGCTCTTGGTCTCCATCTGGCTCCAGCATCCCAGGCTATGATTGGCTTTCTTGCAGAAATCCTTCTCTGTCTTCTAATACCGTTTGTCTTATTTTTTCCAACTAAACTATGTCCAAAGGAAGTCCTAGAAGAAGGGCTGTGTGTCCCCCTGCCCAGGTCATGTGCAGGGGGGCCAGCTGAGACAGAAACAGACAGGTAGAATCATGGGTCCAGGGAGAAAAGGAGTTAGGTCCTGGAGACGTGCTGGGACAGGTGTGCAGCATGGGTTTTAGAGCTCAAGTCTGCTAGTTTTTCCACCCAGAAGGTACAGCGTTCCCAAGGGCTCGCATTGACTGCGGAGCCAGTGACAGTGTGCTGGCTGTCAGGGGCACAGATCCCAAGGCAAAGACAGTGACTCTCACCAGGGATGGGCTGCTCTGTGCTGGGCCTCTGGGCTCTTGATCAGCAGGATCTGGCAGTGGCTGGGGGATGGCCCCAGGCCTGCAGGTGAATCCTGTCACTAAAGTAGTCAGGGCATTAGAAGCTCCTTGAAGGCTGGGATCATGTCATTGGCTCATCCCAGTGTTTGTCCAAGTCCCACTGGATCAGAATCTGTGGCATGGGACCTAGGAACCTCCATCTTTAACAAGCTCCCAAGGTCATGCTTAGATGCACTAAAATTTAATGACCACTGTCTCCTGCATGTGGTTGGACAATATAAATATTTCATATGATTAAGATTGGCTTATATGTCACTTGGGGGTTCCTCCTTGCCCCTTGAGATTGGTTAAGATTGGCTCAGACCCCCAAATTCCTCCCCCATGGAGACCCAGGGACGCCAAGATTTTGGAGCCTCTCCAAGGCCTACACACACGATTGGCTCCCGCTGCCTCAGACTCTTGCTTTTGCACTTACTGTCTTCATCCCACACCTCCCGGACCCAGATGGGAAGCTCAGCCTCTTCTCATTTTCCATATAACAATCTGCTGGCACAAAGCATTCGTGGGTGAGGCAGATTTATTTGAAGATATGGGGTGGGGCGTGGGTGGGGATGAAGGAAGGATTTACATCACTGCAATGCAAACAACTTCAAGTTGAACATTAGGTGTTCCCATTCTTAAAATGCCTTTCTGGCCCCTCCACCACCGGACGCTTCCCTCTGGCCTTTCGCTCCAGACAGCTACAGCTTTGTGCTATCTTGCTGCTCCCCCGTTCCCCCCTTCTCTGGTCCTGTCTCCCCTTTCCCTCCTTTCCCCCCTCATTCCTAACAGAGCAGGTTGGCCTTGGCCCCACGGCCTTGGCTGAGGTATGAACCACATGCCTTCAGACCTCACCATCTCCTCTTGAAGGTTTCTCCAAAACTGAGATTGTTTCCTCCCAAGAGGAATCCTTGTACCAGCTGTAGGTACGAAAGCTTCACCTCTCACCTGGATGTGGAGCACTGAAGCTGGAAGGGATCTGAGATCACGAGTCAAACTCAAGTCAGACGGTCATTGGCCCGAAGTCTCTGGCAGGTGACAGGCAGAGTAGAAACCAGAGTAGCAAGATGCTCAGGTCAATCTATGCACCCTTGAGTTCCAGAATCACTTCTCCATCAGGTGGACTTGAAAACTCAACCCAATTACGTGACAATAAACCTTATGAGAGAGTGAACGTGAGTCATTTATACTATAGTATAAATTAGCCTGGGCCCCTGGCTTTCGTGCTGGGGCCTCTGTCGACTGATTGTTTCCACGAGCAGCTCAGGACACCAGAGCACCAGAGCACTCTCACACACACAGCAGTGCTTCGGGGTAAGACTGCATTGTCCACACAGATTCACTGATGACACTGATTGGTATTTCTTTATCACCCCACCCTGACTCAGACATTAACTCTGATGAACACAGCCCTTCTGCCTCTGCCTGGGGCTTGGGCTGGCAGACAGAGATGGGATTCCAGCCCTACTTCTGCCATGAATATGCTGCTTGATCTTGGCCATGAGTGGTCTTCTCTTTGGGCCTCAGTTTAGCCACTGTTAATAAGAGGTCTGTTTTGGGCACTGCCCTAGTGATTTGCAGAAATGTCTTAGGAGCCTTCAAGGGGTGGCACGCATGACTCCAAGTATGGGCAGGGTAGGGGTGAAGGATTCAGCCCCCACTCCCACTAGAGGCAGCTCTGCTCATGTCTGTTCTAACAACTGGGGTTTCATAAGGGCGTCTAATCAAAGAGAGATTCCATTGCTTAAAAAGTACTTGAGAACCTCTGGTCTAGCTGACATTTGGGGCCCACGGCTCTAGAGACCTGTGAGCCTTCATGGTTGTGGTGAGGCGGGCTGCCCTGCAGGGCTCCACGTGGCTGTGCCTTCCATGTGGCCACCATTAGCAAATGGGGACATCCACGGAGAGGCACCTGGGGCAACTGGGCAGGTCCCCATTGTGGTGGTTGTTTTGGGGACTTTCTGAGTATTGGTAAGTGTGAATCAGGCCTCAGATTTTCCGTTTCCTCTGCTCATTACACCCTTTCAGAAGAGTGTGTAAGTGTGTGCTTCAGCAAAATGCAGGTGCTAAAAGTTCCATGGCTCCAAAAGGGGTGTGGGAGAGAGCAGAGGGCTGGGCCCAGGTGGGCACCCCACTTTTCCACTGTGGGCGGTACCCTGAGGGTGAAAAGCCTTTCCTGCCTGCAGCCCTTCTGAGGGTCGATTCCCTGGTCTGCCCGTGTGCTCCAGAGCTTCTGAGTGTCTCCTCTTGTCCTGAGCGTCTGAGGTTTGGAGCAGCCGGGGCTTGTGCAGGCTGCACCCATGTTGGATGTGGGCTCTGCTGGCTGGCCAGCGTGGCCCTAGTCCCTGCCCATGTACAGATGCAAGCCTGGGCACTGTGGCCTTCCTGTGGCCTCATTCCAAGATTATACAAAGCAAGACAGTGTATGCACAGCACCTCAGAGGTGCCCACTGCTTCCCTGTGCACGCTCTCATTTGACCTCACGCAGTGCTAAGAGGCAGGCAAAGCAGGGACCACCGTGATGCCACGCAAGAGTCACATGTCGGATTATAACCAGGTCTTTGGGTTCTGAATGTGGTGCTCTTTGCTCTCCGCTCCACTCCACCACCTCCCGGCCTCCGCCTCTGTCCTCAGCCTCGTTTCAGATTTCTCCATCATCATTAAAGACATTTTCTTGGCACTTCTTACCCAGCTTAAGGTATTTGTTCCTACAGTCATTCATTCACTCGCTCTCTGAATCACTCACTTGTTTGTACACTCACCTCACTTATTCAGTTGCTCACTCCATTCATTTAGCCATTCATTCATTCATGTATTCATTCATTCGAGGTCTTGTTGAGTACTTGCTATGTGCTCAGCTTACAGTAGGTGCTTTAGGGCCACACAAAAAATGCTAAAGTGTGATTCCTGACTTTGCGAAGCTTATGCTCTAGTTGAAGAACAATGGAAAGGCATGTAATAGGTGATTTCGTGGCCACAGAGGATATATTCTCGTTATATTAACAATGGTAGGATACTTTCTGGACAGCCCTCGTATTTTTATTTGTTCTTACTATTAAGAGCTAATAGATATTGCTTATTCTATGGCTTCCAGAAGCCCCAGATATGTGGGAGATGCTGTGCTGAGTTTTAGGTCTCCTTGCGGAGCTGGAATCCCGGGGCTCTGTAGGAGCTTAGAGAAGGGAAGTACTGATAGTTGGGGTGGTCAGGGAAGGCTTCTCGGAAGAGGTGGGAGTTGAACTCAGCTTGGGAGGTTGGGGGGAATTTGTGAACAGGAAGCGGGGAGCATAGGCCAAGGATGGTGTCGGGGTCAGGGGACAGGAGTGAGAGCCCGCACCCATGCGGGGGCTCTGGGCCGGGCCGGTAGCCGGCAGGGCTGCAGGAGTGCGCATGTGCAAGAGTGTGTGGGGTGGGGGCCAGCAAGGAAGCGAGCGCAGGGGTGGCTGGGGGGCTGGGCAGGGGGTTTACATGCAGGGGCTGTGGAAGCACCGCCCTGGGCCCGCTGCCCTTGACTACTTGGCTTTTCCGTCCGGCCACCCTCAGGGGCGAGGGGACAGCAGCTCTCAGCAAATTTCCTTCCGGCTCTGACAGCGAACATGGGCTCTGCTCTTTGAGTGGGAGATAAGATGGCTTTTGCCTCTTGCAGCCTGTGGCAATACGAGCATTATCAAATGCTTTTCTCTCTCCTTTTCAGTGTTTTTGTTTCTTGTAGGAAAGACAGAGAGAGAAAAACTGAGTGGAGCAGGAGAAAGAGGTAGAGAGAGGAGAGCGAGAGGGAAGGAGCAAAGGGGAGAGAGAGACAAGAACAGGGAGGAGAACAGGAGGGAAAGCAGAGAGGAACAGAAGAATGAGAAAGGGCAGCACCATCTTCTCGATCCTCTCTAGAGCTTTGACTATTTCTTGCCAAAAATACTTGGGATAAATATCTGGATTCGTCCAAAATGCCCCGGAGGACCAACTTTCCCGGGTTAATTACAAAGTGACTGCCATTGCAGATGGCTGTTTCTGCTTCTGCAGAGAGGCCAGGAGCAGCGTCTGGGACCTCTCCTTCCCGCGGGCCCCTGTCTGCTGCCTGTTGCCACGAGCACCGTCTCCACGTGGAACAGAACCTCTCAGGTGCTCCGTGCACAACAAGCACAGCCACAGGTGCTGATGGCAGCAGTTGTCATAGAAATACGTCTCTTATCCCACTGCAGCGACCGTGAGGAACCCATTCTTGAGACAAAACCACATCCCGCACGCATACACCCCCTTAAAAAGCTTGAGATAGAAGATATTTCTTTAACCTGATAAAGAAAGCGTGTCTTAAAATAGGGATAAGACAAAGATATCCTCTATCAACAATGCCTTCGAAAAAATTTTCCTAAAACTTCTAGCCAATGCAAAATTTTATAAAGTAGAACAAAAAAGCACCTTAACTACTGAAAATAAGAGAAAACTATTGGTTTTAAGTTGTATAATCACATATCTAGAAGACAAGAAGAATCAATAGAAAAACTCTTAGAATTTCTAATAGAGCTGGGTAAAGTAGCCAAACAAGGGGTAACCCTAGAAATCTCAGGGCACCATCTCTCTCAGTTTTAGCACACAGCTGTACTAAATTTGACTCCAGAAACCTTGAAGAATCACGTGGCTCTTAACTGTAGGCTTTCTGAAAAGGGCTTGTCATGCCCAGAGGTCTTGAACATTCTGTCGCATAGAAAGTTTTCCAAAAATTCTCTCCAGATATTCTTTCCTCTCTAAAACTATTAATACATACTCATGGCGGCAGGTAATACATCATCACCTCTCTGTTCAGAGGGTTCTTTCATCGCTGCCATCTCCTTTTCCACCTGTCTTCTGTCCTTCGCCTCGTGGACCCACTGCCCTGAGTCCGACCAGGTGTCCCTGTGACTCCTGGTTGTCCTACACCCTCATTGAGGAAAAGACTGAACCCCTGGGAAACATAGCTTTTCTTTCCCTGTGACAAATTGTCTTGTGAATAACCACTGGGAACATTGCTAGTGAATATTTTCCTCTCTGATACATAAGATAAACATATAAAAATCAATAACTTTCTTATATACCCGCAACAACCAGTTTAAAGAGAAAAGCAAACAAAGACATAAACTACCTTTGAATGATTCTCAGTGAGAATTGTGTGAACCTTTCATAAAGAAAGTGACAAGGCTGGGCGTGGTAGCTCATGCCTGTAATCTTAGCACTCTGGGAGACCAAGGCGGGAGGATCGCTTAAGGTCAGGAGTTCGAGACCAGCCTCAGCAACAGTGAGACCCTGTCTCTACTACAAAAAGAAAGAAATTAGCCAGGCAACTAAAAATAGAAAAAAAAAAATTAGCCGGGTGTGGTGGCACATGCCTGTAGTCCCAGCTATTTAAGAGGCTGAGGCAGGAGGATTGCTTGAGCCCAGGAGTTTGAGGTTGCTGTGAGCTAGGCTGATGCCACCACACTCTAGCCCAGGAACAGAGCAAGACTCTGTCTCAAAAACAAACAAGCAAACAAAGAAGAAAATGACAAAACTTTGTTAGTTTTGTGGAAAAAAAGATGTTAACAAGTGGAGAAATATAATGCATTCTTGGTTGGGGAAAAGGAACAATGAAAGACATTAGTTTTTCTTGAATTAATACATAGGTAGATCTAGCAAAAATCTAATCAAAATCTCAATGGAAACTTTTGGTAATTTGACAAAACTACCTTACAATGCATCTGGAAGAATAAGAAGTTAAAAATAGCTAAGAAACTTTGGAAAGAATAAGAAGACAGAATTTGCTTTAACATACATTAAAGTATATTTTAAAGCTACAGCAACCATACAGCATAGTACTGGCTCAAGAACAAGCCAGCATCCATTGGACGTGACTGACCACTCTAAAGCCAACCTTACCATGGGTACAAAAGCAACGTGGCATAAAAAGAAGCGTTGCAACTCAATGGGAAAGGGTTGTATTAACAAATGGTGCTGAGAAAATTCACTACTCAGGAAACAATCATTTTAGATCTTTAGCTTTTTCTCAAGTGAATTCTAGATAAATTACAGCATTAAGCATAAGAAACCCCATAACAATAGGTGAAAATTTAAGTGACTATTTCAATGATCTTAGAGTGGGTATTACCCATCTAAACTTAACAGCAATTGGAGAAATCACAAAGGAAACTGTCAATAGAATTGCCTGCACAAAACTTCTAAATATATATATCTTAAAAAGAAACTATAAAAATACAGAGGTAAATGACAAATTGGGAAAAATATTTGCAATAGGTGTAGTAAAAGGCTAACAGCCTTAAGATATAAAGAGCTCTTAGAAAGCCTAAAGAAAAAGACTAACATCCTAGCAGAAACATTGGCAAAGAACATTTACAGAGTGAGGCATACAAATGGCTAACATTTGAGAACATGTGTAGTTTTCCCATTAGCCAAAGAAATGCCAAATAAAACAATAATCAAATCCCATTTCCACTTGCTCGGTTGTTAAGATTGATGATGAAGGTGATGATGGTGATGATGATGATGACAAGTATTAGTCACCATGTGATGAAACTGGAACATAAATTGGCATGACCTGTCTGGAAGAATCTCAACAGTTTTCGTATTTTTTGACTCAATATCCCTACTTCTAGGGATCCATCCTAAGAAACACTGGAGACGGGATGAGAATGTCTGTCACAGCATTATTTATTGACCTAAACATTGGAAATGATTGAGATGTGTAACAATGAAGGAGTGAGAAAATATAGTATATTTCTGTTGTTAAATACATTTTTAGGAGCATATATTCAAAGAATATTTAATAACATGGGAATGTGCTTACAATGGCATGTTAGCATCTAAGAAACCACAATTAAAGCTCTGTGCATGTGTGTATGCATATGTGCATGTGTGTGTAGTGAATCCTGATTTTCTACTTTTCTGCATGTAGTGAGGGGAACCAGAATTAATATAGCTGTTACTTAATGTCATGACCTCCCTCCCTCACCTGTGAGATGGGATCATACGCTTGACTGTCTGGGCGGGGTGAGGACGAAATGAGGTATCCTATTTGAACATGATATTGGTTCTGATTTTTCATGCGCCTGTATCTTCTCTCCTCAGGGAGGCTGGATTTTCCTAAGAGCAGGAACTGTGTGGCTCCTTGACCTATAAAAGGAGGTGTTGTACCCTTAAATGTTAAGGATGGGGCTTGCGGCAGTGTCTGGCTTCATGTGGGTGCTCAGTGAAGAATGAATAGGGAGATGGGCTTACGGGCAGACTACCTGCAATGACAGGCTGGGTGACCAACTTGAGATGGTGTCCCCAGGACTTCCCCCACTGGCCTTGGAGCCATCAAGGAGGGAAGGTGAGAGGTGAAGGTAAAATGATGCAGGAGGAGAGAGACCACAGCCTCTTTGTCCTCCTTGGACAGCCTGGAGGAGGATGGGGCTCGCAGCTCTTCTGTGTCGTGCTGAACAAGTCAGGGTCGTGGTCCCAGGAGCCTGAGCCTGGTCCTATGCTGCATGTTTTACCTGCATGATATTATTTGGGCCTCATTTTCATCCTAGAAGGCTAGAATTATTATCTTCACTTGTGTACAAAGCAATGGCCTTGGGGAGGGAGGAACATTTGTCCCAAGGTCACACAGCTTTCCAGAGGAGGAGTCAGGATTTGAGCCCAGGTCTCTCTGACTCTCAAGTTCTTGACCTTGAAGCTATACTCTACAAGTGTTTCTCTCCTTCAACTTCTCCCTTTAGTAGAAAGGAAAGAATCCACTTTTGCTGTGTGTGCAACTTAGGAGGAGTCTGGGCTCTGCTCCTAAATCAGAGTCTCAATATGAGTGTTGTGGTGGGAATGGGCCATCGGGTGGTGACAGGTCCCCGCCGTCCATCATGCCCCGTGGCACTCTGACACGCAGTGCTGGAGTGTAATCAGAGTGATGGTGTCCTGATCTATGGGGGACGTTCATCATTCCGGGACTGGTACCTTGACATATTACCTTAGCTTGCTGTCAGCGGGACGGGCCCTTAATGTATTTCCATAATACATCACCCACTGATGGTGACCAGGGAGGCCCGCCGGCACCAGGCCGCTGGA
>CM052442.1:98095915-98168982 GCA_028533085.1 Varecia variegata | reverse complement strand
GGACATCTCTGCTGAGACAGCCCAACAGCACCACACGCTCAGAGGACACCAAACTGTGGTCATCGCTCTTCCCTGGTCCCCCTTCTGGCTTCCCCACTGTGACGAGAGGCCTCGCCAGTGTCCAGCACTCAGGTTCACACGGGCGTCTTGCTGCAGCGTTCTCGTGTGGGCCCCACGCTCAGCCCTATCACTTTTGCAGAGTAACGTGTCCTCTTGGGCTTCTTACGAAGTTCTCTTTGCTTTGTTCCTTGTCTGGGTCCTCTGAAAGCACAGAGGGTCTGGAAGCTGACCCAGCCAGCAGGAACCGTTCCGCCTGGGGGCGGATCATCCGTCTGTAATTTTAGCTCCTGTTACTTGTCCATCACTGTCACCTCTGGTCCATGAATACTGTACCTGGGAACCAAGGTGAAGCTGAGACAGAGAAATAGGTGCCAACTGAGCAGCCAGGAGAGTCGGAAGAGAAATGGGGAGCGGGCGATTGGTTTAAGAATGAGCCTGAGGTGGAGGGCGTGAGCTGGGGCACCACCTTCAGGTGGAGCCTGGCACGTGGTCTGGCCTGGCCGCCGCTGCTAAATAGGCTCTGCCAGGTCCCTGCAGGGTTGAGGCTGAACTCCTTGCCTCAGCATTCAGGGCCCTGAACAGGCTGGCCTCAATGTTCTGCTCCCGTCCTGTCTCTCGCTGCTGCCCCCACACCTACCCTATTTCCTGCAGCCAGGTTCCCCTGCCTGCCAGCCCCTGTGCCAAGGCTTTCCTGGGGTGCCTCGTCCCCTCCTTTCTTCCTGTCTAAACTCTACCTTTGACATCTCTCCTCTGTGGAGCCCTTTCTCTCCTCCTGTTCTGCCAATCACGCCTCCCGTGGACTTGGCCGCAAGTTACATGTGTACATGTTTTATCTCCCCAGCTCAACTCTAAGCCCTCTGAGGGCAGGGACCCCATCTTCTATTTCTCTGTAACCACCTCCCCATTAGGGGTGGAAGAAAACCCTTCCTCATGAACACACGTGAAGCAGTAGTCGTGCGAGTCTTGAAAGAAAAGAGGGACCGAGGTAAGGCCTTACAATGAGACAGAGTGGCCCTGGCCAGGCCGCTGAACAAAATCCTTTTCATCACTGTGGGCCGGATTTTCCTCCTGTGTGAACTGAAGGGATGGGATGAGATCTATGTCCTGTATTTAAAAAAAAATCTAAGCTTTTTAGTTTTAGATAGTTGTAGAGTCACATACAATTGTAAGAAATCATACGGGGAGATCCTGTGTACCCTTTACCCAGTTTTCCCAGTGGTGTCGTCTTGCAGGGCTATAGTGTAATGTCACACCAGGATATTGACACTAGCACCAGTCAAGATGCCGAACGTGTCCGTCACCACCTCTTGCTCTTACGAACCCCCACATCCTCCTCACCTTCCATCCCTGTCCCTGACCCTTTACGACCCTCATCTGTTCTCCGTTTGCAGCATTGTGTCACTTCAACAGTGTTATGTGCAAGGAACCATCCGTCTGCAGCCTTTGTGAGTGCCTTTCTTCACCAGCACAGTTCCGTGGATGTTTACCCAGGTTGCCGCCCGCGTCAGTAGTTCATCCAGGTTGCCGAGTCGTACTTCATGGTCGGATGTACCGTGGCTTGTTTAACTGCTCACCACTAAAGGACGTCTGCATTGCTTCCAGTTTTTGGTTAACACAAATAAAGCTGCTATAAATTTTTGTGCACAGGTTTTGGTGTGAACATAAGTCTTCATTTTTCTGGGATAAATGCCCAGGAGTGCAATTGATGGATCATATGGTAGATGCATATTAAGTTTTTAAAGAAACTGCCAAATTGTATTCTAGAGTGGCTGTGCCACTTTACACTCCCACCGGCAATGTACGAGGGATCTAGTTTCTCTGCATCTTCACCAGTATTTGGTATTGTCACTGTTTTTTATCTTACCCATTCTGATAGGTGCACAGTGCTATCTCATTGCGGTTTTAATTTTCATGTCCCTAATGGCGAACGACGTCAAACATCTTTCCATGCACTTATTTGCTAGCAGTATATCCTCTTTGACGAAATAGTTCGTCATGTGTTTTATTCATTTGTAATTTGGATTGTTTGTTTTTCACTGTTGAGTTTTGAGAGTTCTTTATATGTTCTAGACACAAGTCCTTTGTTGAATATGTAGTTTGCAAATATTTTCTCCCATTTGTAACATGTCTTTTCATTCTTCTAACAGGGTCTTTTGAAGAACAAAAAAGTTTCCATTTTTGTTGAAGTTCAATTTATCAATTTTTTTCTTGCGGATTATGCTTTATGTGTCAAGTCAAGAACTCTGTCTAGCCTTAGAGCCTCAAAAGTTTTGACTATTTTTTTTCTAAAAGTTTTCGAGTTTTGCATTTTCCATTTTGGATTAATTTTTATACAAAACATAAGGCTTAGGTCAAGGTTGGATTGGTTATGTTTTGTGTCTGGATGATGTCCAACTGCTCCAGCACCATTTGTTGAAGAGGCTACCTTTGCTCCATGGAATTGTTTTTGTGCCATTGTATTTGTATGGGTCTGTTCCTGGTGTCCCTGTTTAATTGTGTTGGTCTCTGTGTCTATTCCTCTCCCATTACTACAGTCTTGATTAGAGTGGCTGTATAAGTCTTGAAATCTGGTAGACTGATTTCTCCTACTTTATTCTTCTTTTTCACAATTGTCTTAACCATTTAAGTTCTTTGCCTTTCCATATATATTTTAGAATAATCTTGTCTATATATACCAAAAAAATATTGCTGGTATTTTGATAGGTACTGTGTTAAACTTGTATATCATTTTGGAAAAGTTGACATTTTTAGTATGTTGAGTCTTCCTATCCAAGAACACATTGCATGTCTTCATTTCTTTAGATCTTTGATTTCTTTCATCAGCATTTTACAGTTTTCAGCATACATGTTTTAACTCCTATACATATTTTATTAGATTTATACTGTAAGTATCTCTTCTTTTTTGAGCAATTGTAAATGACATTGTGTTTTTAATTTTGATGTCCATATGTTCATTGCTAGTATATAGAAATACAATTGACTTTTGTATATTTATCTTGTATCCTCTGATACAAGGTCACTGATTAGTTCTAGGAGTTCTTTTTTCTCATTTTGTAACATCCTTGGAATTTTATGTGTAGACAATCTGTTATCTGCACATAGGAACAGTTTTCTTTTCTGATTTGTATGCTTTTTATTTCCTTTTCTTGCCTTATTGCACTGGCTAACACTTCTAGCACTATGTTGAATAAGAGTGATGAGCATGGACAGCTTTGCCTCTTCTCAGTCTTAGAAGGAAAGCATTCAGTGTTTCACCATTAAGTACAATGTTGGCTGAAAGTATTTTGTGGTTGCTTTTTATCAAGTTGAGAAAGCTGCTCTTCTATTCCTATGTTTCTGAGAATTTTTATCATGAATTGTTGCTAAATTTGCTAAAATTTTTTTTGCATCCATTAATATGATCATGTGATTTTTAAAATTTCACTTGTTAATATGGTTGGTTACATTGATTAATCTCTCCTTCCTTCCTTCCTTCCTTCCTTCCTTCCTTCCTTCCTTCCTTCCTTCTTTCTTTCTTTCTTTCTTTTTTTCTTTCTGGGACTTGCTCTGTTGCCTAGACTGTAGTGCATTGATATGATTATAGCTCACTGCAGACTTGAACTCCTGGGCTTAAGCAATCCTCCCACCTCTGCCTCCTTAGTAGCTGGAGGCACACACCTCCATGCCCAGCTGACTTAAAGAAAAAAATTTTTGTAGAGATGTGGTCTCACTATGTTGCCCAGGCTGGTCTCAAACTCCTGGCCTCAAGTGATCCTCCCACCTTGGCCTCCCAAAGTGGTGGGATTACAGATGTGAGTAACTGTGCCTGGCCTACATTGATTAATTTTCAAATATTGAACCAGTGTGCATCTCTGGAATAAACCTCACTTGGTCATGGTGTGTAATTCTTTTTACATATTGCTGAATTTTATTTGCTAATATTTTGTTAAGGACTTTTGCATCTATATTCCTGAGGGATAACTGTCTGCATCTTTGTCTGGTTTTGATATGAGGGCAATACTAGCTTCATAAAAGAATCGAGAAGTGTTCCATTGTCTTCTATTTTCTGGAAGAGATTATGTAGGAATTGGTGTCAATTCTTCTTTAAATATTTGGAAGAATTAATCTGTGAAACCATCTGGGCCTGGAGAGTTCTTTTTTGGGAATTAAAAAAATTATTAATTCAGTTTCCTTGAATAATTTTAGGTTATAGTTATAGTTGTAGGACCATTCAAATTATTTATTTCATATTAGATGAATTGTGGTCATTGTATTTTTTAAGGAGGTGGTTTATTTCATCTCAGTTGTCAAATTTATGTGTGCAGACTTGTTGTATTCTTTTATTTGCTTTTGATGTCTGCAGGGTCAGTAGTGATATCTCCTGTTTAATTTTTGATATGGATAATTTGTGTCTTCTCTCTTTGTCTTTGTGAGTTTTTCTGGAAATTAGTCAATTTAATTGATCTTTTTGAAGAACTAGCTCTTTGTTTCATTGATTTTCTCTATTATTTTTCTGTTTTCAATGTCATCAGTTTTGCTTTTATATTTATTTTTTTCCTTTCTTCTGCTTGATTCTAGTTTATTTTAACTTTTCTTTTTTGAGACTCTTGAGGTGGGAGCTTAGATTATTGATTTGAGACTTTTCACTTTTTCTAAAGTATGTACTTAGTACTATAAATTTCCCCCTCAGCGTGACTTTAACTGTGTCCCACAAATTGTGATATGTTGTATTTTTATTTTCATTTAGTTTTATGTATTTAAAAAATTTTCCTTGAGACTTCCTCTTTAACCTGTGGATTATTTAGAAGTGTGTTTTTTAGTTTCCAAGTGTTTAGGAATTTTCCTGTTATCTTTCTGTTTCTGATTTCTAGTTTGATTCCATTTGTGGTTGGAGAACTCTGTGATTTCAATTGTTATAAATTTGAGGGGTGTTTTATGGCCCAGGACCTTGTCTATCTTGGTATATCTTCTGTGGGCACTTGAAAGTAATTGTGTTCTGCTGTTGTTGGGTGGAGTGTTCTGTAAATGTTGATGAAAACCTGTTGTTGATAGCGATGAATTCTTCTATATCCATGCTTGTTTTCTGCCTTTTCATTCTACAAATTGTTGACAGATGGATATTGAAGTTTTGAATTTTAATTATGGATTTGACTATTTTTCCTTTTATTTCTATTCATTTTTGCTTCACATATTTTGCATCATTTTTATTTGGTGAATTCACATTTAGGATTGCTATGTCTTCTTGACAGAGTAACCTTTTTATCTTTATATAATGTCTCTCTCTCTCTGGTAATTTTCTTTACTCCAAAGTGCATTTCATCTGATTATTAATATAGCCACTCATGCCTTCCTTTGATTAATGTTTGTATGATATATCTTTTCCTATTTTTTTTTTTTACTTTCAACATCCTATGTCATTATATTAGAAGTAAGTGTAGTGTAGCAGCATTTAGTTGGATCATACTTTATAATTTATTCTGTTAGGCTCTGTCTTTTAATTGGTGTATTTAGACCATTTACATTTAGTTTGATTATTGATATGTCAGGGTTTAAATTTGTTATTTTATTTTTTGTTTTTTGTCTGTTTTGTTTCTCTGTTTTATTTCCTGTGTTCCTGTGGGTTACTTGAATGTTTTTTAGAATTACACTTTGGTTTATCTATAGTGTTTTGAGCATATCTCTTTGTATAGAATTTTAGTGGTTGTTCTAGGTATTACATTGTACATACATAACTTTTCACAATCTGCTGGTGTCATTATTTTACCAGTCCAAATGAAGCATAGAAACTTTAACTTCCTTTATATCTCTTTACTCTCGCCCATTTTTAAGTGTCTTAATTATTTCTTCCATATCCACTTAAAACCACATTACACAGTGTTATAACTGTTGCTTCAACCATCGAACATAAATCATAAAACTAAGCAATAAAAAGAAAATCTATTGTTTTTACTGGTATTTATCTTAGCATGTTCTTTGTTTCTTTCTGATGTTCTAAGGTTTCTTCTTTTATGGTTTCCTTTCTGTTTAGAGAAATTTCTTGAGTTATTCTTTTAGGATAAGTGTGTTGTTAATAAATTCTTAGTTTTCCTTCATCTATGAATACATTGATTTCTGTGAATATCTTTCATTTTTGAAGGATATTTTTGTTGGGTATAGGATTCTGGGTTGGCACTTCTTTTCCTTGGCACTTGAAAAATACTGTGTCACTTTTTCTGGCTTCCATGTTTTCTGAGGAGAAATCCACTGTCATTTAAATAATTTTTTCTTCTATAGGTAAGGCATCATTTTTCTCTGGTTGCTTTCAAGATTTTTTTCTTTAACTTTAGTTTCCAGATGTCTCAGTGTGGATTTCATTGACTTTATCCTATTTTAGTTTCACTAAGTTTGGGAAATTTTCAGCAATTATTTCTTCTATTATTTTTTTCAGACCTGCCCTCTTTCTCTTCTTCTAAAACTCTAATGACATAAAATTATACCATTTTTTATAGTCCCACAGATCTCTGAAGCTGTGTTCATTTTTTTTAGTCTATTTTCTCTTTGATTTTCAGATTGAGTAATTTCTATTATTCTATATTCCTGCTCACTAATTCTTTCCTATGTTCCCCCTATTCTACTGTAAAGCCTAATAGCTGAGTTTTTAATTTTGGTTATTGTATTTTTCAGTTCTAAAATTTCCATTTATTTCTTGTTTATACCTTCTGTTTCTTTGTAGAGGCTTTCTGGTTTTTCGATTGCTTCAAACATGTTCATAATTGCTATTGAAGCATTTTTATCATGGCTGCTTTAAAATCTTTGTCAGATAATTTTCCCATCTCTGTCATCTCAATGTTGGCATCTATTGTCTTTTTCCATTCAGTTTGAAATCTTCTTTCTTGGTATGATGAGCGATTTTTAAATTTAAACCTGGATATTTTTCATTATGTTATGAGACTCTGGCTCTTATTTTAAACCTTCTAGTTTAGAAGGCTTTTTTTTTTTTTTTGACATTGCTGTAACCAGATGGGGATTGAATAGGGGGGAGAGCACTGCCTTGTTACTGCAAGGTGGAGGCAGAAGTCCAGGTTCTCCACTCAGCCCCCATTGCTGTATTAGAAGGGGACCCTCATTAATGTCCGGTGAGGATGGCAGTTCCAGCAGTGTCCACTGATTCCAAGGTGTGGGTGACTTTGTTACTGCTGAGCACTGGTAAAAGTCCTGACTGTCTATTAGGCCTCCTCTAACACCACCCCAGGGGGGAAGGAGAGGGAATACCTCATTACTGCCACATGGGTTGGAAGTTGAGGCCCCCCACTTAAACTTTGCTGGCATGGGTGGGGGTGGGGCCGCAGTATTTTTCTGTGCTGTTTGGCTGGAGTGGAGCAGTTACTGCTTAAATGTCTTCTCTCTTGCCAGGCTATCCTTCTACTTGCCCTCTGGCTAGAGAGAGCAGGCTTTTCTTGGGACTTTTCTTGCCTGCACCTGTTGGAATTTCTGGGTTGTTGGCTTCTTCAGCTCCAAGTCTGGGATGTAGCGACCATAAGGAAAATCCAAGGAACTCATCCTTGTTAGGTCCTCAGGTCCTGAGGTCCTAGCCTGTCTGCCTTCTATGCACCTTTCAGAGTCTTCTTATGCTTGTTTAGTACATAATGTCCAAGGTTTTTTGCTCTACTCAGCAGGAGGAATAGGGAAAAGTGCATCTACTCCATCTCCTTGGAAGCAGAGTAGATCTGGATTTTACTTTTAAGATGCTGAGTCCTTCAAAAATATTGTAAATGGAAGCCCAAAGTTTTAAGCAGAAAAAGATGTTTCCATTGAAGTGCAGGTGGGGGCTGCAGCCCTGGCCACTAGTCTCCTACCGCTATTAGCCCTTGGAGGGACCTCCCAAAAGTCCTGGGATTCCACCGAGAATGCAACTTGAAGACCAGAGTACTAAATCGCCCTTTCTTGTCCTGCAATGTGAGACACAGCCCTGGAGAGGGGAGGCTCAGTGAGAGCTTGGGAGTGCAGGTGTGTCTGGGGAGGAAGGTGCTGTCTGGCTGGTTCCCAAGTGATCCCTGATGCCCACAGGCGCCATCTGCAAGTTAACGCAGTGGCGTCCTTCTCTTCCCTTTCTCACTTCCACGCTTCCTGAATGGTGCTTCCTCCGATTACCTCTCAGATGAACTACTTTCCCTTGAATCCTCGTCTCAGGGTCCACTTCTGGGGGCAGGGAGTCAAACTAAGACGCACACGGATTTAATCAGTGTAACCAACCAGTGCTGCGCGTGAGAATGATGGTGGTGAGCCAACTCGGAAATGACAAATAAGCGTCATCTGTCTCAATGGCACCATCCCCTCAGCTCACTTCTTGTCACCGTTTCAGACTCGATGAGTTGCTGTCCCCACCTGCAGTGCCCCGGGACCCAGGCCCTGGTATGTGGAGCAGTGTTCTCCCAGCCACTGGTCAGGGACAGACAATCAGATGTTGGTTCAGGGATATCCGTCAATGGACTTACACGTTGTTGTTGTTGTTATTTGTTTTGGTTTACTCTGAAAGTGCCTTTTCACAAAACTGTGATTGTAGAAAAATTTTCTAGTGCTATGGGCTGCTTCCCTGTCTTGGGCCTCACTCAAGCCCTGACCCGCTGCTGGTGTTTTTCTTTGCTGTCCCAGGGCCTTGCAGGCTCACAGGGACACGCCATAACCAGGAATCCCTGCTGCCCTGCTCGGAGGCTGGAGCAGGAGGGTGAGCAGGTGCTGGAGCTGCGGGCCCACCCTTGTCTGGTCCCAGGGCTGTCCTGCACACTCCGCAGGGTTCGGTGCCAGTGCGGGTTTGTGGGTTCATCATGTGCTTCTTTGTCCTGGGGGGGGGAGACAAAAATCCTGAGTCTTCTGAGTCATCTCAGCTCTCAGTCCCCAAGTGGCTCTTGTGGATGAAGCCCAGACTGTGGGGGCAAGCTGCCCTGTGAGAGGTGACTTCAGAGGACCTTCATGTTCTGTCAATAAAAAAACAAATGCAGATCTCAGTAAGGGGAGATTTATTTGACAGGATTTTTCCAAGAGAGCAGAAAGAGACTTTTGCAATAGGGAAAATGATCTGACCATGAGCTCTGCAAGCACCTCAGCTTAAACAGGAAGAGGCTTTTCTCATGTAAGGAGGAGTAAGCAAGGCTGGAAAGAACAGGCATGGGGAGGGGAGGGGAGAGCCGCGGGTGACAGTGTGACAGTGGATCAGAGAATGTGTTACCCGAGGCCAGCCTGTTCTCTGGCAGGGCGTTCAGGAAAGGCTGTTTGCTGGCTCAGGTGGAGAGTGGGTTAAAATTCAGAGGCCTGGGTGAAGGAGAGACATTCAACCCAAGTTTGGTTAACAAGCGCTTTGTTCCAATTGATTGATGGGGACAAAACAACAGTTCAGCTAATCCTTTATGAGACAGAGGTGGGAATTTGAAGGGTCTCAGTCTGGTCTCAATATAGGTTAACAAGGGAGCATCAGTGAGTCCTATCTAAGTCATCAGGGAAGGGCCTTTCATTGCCTTTTCCTGAAACAAAGCGGGGCGGTGGATTTCTTTAACTCTTGCTAATTTCCAGAATCACAGAGCTCAGGTAAAATTCAGTATTGTCAGCCCCATCCTGGGGTTTGAGATGATCCCTGCAGGAAACATAGACTAGACCTAGCATTTCTCCATGAGGGTGGGTTCCCCATGGGAGCTGCTCTCAGCGGGGTAGAAGCTCCCTCTGTGCCCTGGGGGCCATGGGCCGGAGGCCTCTCCCTAGGCAGCAGCAGGGTTCCTGGGTGCTGCTCCCAGCTTGGAGCTGAGCTTCCCTCCTCCCACTCCCCCATCCTCGGCTCCTCGCCGCCCCCTTCTCCGCCTGCCACACAGCTGTTTTGCCAACATCACTGCCTGATTATCTTTCAAGTGGCTTCTTGGAGCAGATGTTCCCGGCTCCTTCCTGCCTCGAAAACAAACAGGCGCTGTGTTGTCATTTGCTATCCAGGGGAAAATCCCTCTGCTGCCACCGATTCTTCTTGAGAGGTTTGGGGACGTCTGTGAAGTCTCCCCGGGCTGCTCTTTGCTGGGAATTTGGCTCCAGATGGTGGCAGGGGCTCCTCAGGTCTTCCAAGGTGTGTGTGGCCCCTCGAGGGGCATCGGGCGGGGGAGCACACTTTTAGCAGAGTCAAATTCTCATCTGGGTGGTCCTTGCTTCTGTCACTAAGTCTCAATCCTATTTAACCTGAAAAACATCACCGTCTCACCAACTCTGATTCTGAAGGACCCTCTGGGGGTTTGTCCCCGGTTGAAAATCCCTTTTTGTTTCCAGTAGTCCCACCGACAAGAAGATGTCGTTGGGCTTGCTTTTGGAGGCTTGTGTTATGAAAGCAATAGGTTTTTGGCTTCCATTCGATGAACATGAAAGTCCAATAAGAATGTGTCTTTTAAAATGTGCCCATTTCATCTCCTCACCCCCACTGAGAATCAGGGCTCCTGGTGGCCCTGGCAGCTGCTTGTGGGGGTCGGCAGGATGACCTGCATCAGGCCAGGAAGGCCTTCTTGCTTCTCCAATTTGCTGTGTGCAAAAAATTGCACCCTTAGCAATTTACTCCTTGGAGGTTAGGTCTGAAGGCGCAGGGACTAGAGACTGACCGCCCCCTGCAGACCGGCCTGGGGGCGGTGGGGGGAGGCCCGTGCTGGGGCACACCTGGAGAGGATGGTGGGGCTTTGGGAAGACCTCAGGGGCGAGGTCTCCCTGGGGCACAGGGACATCTGAGGATGCTGAGCTGGATGGTGGGCAGAGGAGTGCCTGGATGCCAGCATGCCTGCTGGCTTTGGCCAGAGGGCTCTGGGCACAGGTAGCAGACAGGATAGAAAGGCTTGTGAAAATGTGTCCCATTGATTTGGGACTATGTCCTGGCCTGTCATCCATTCTGCAATCCCGGGCCACTCCCCAGCTCTGTCATCAGAGTGCCCTTCTCTGCCCTGCTCAGTTCTGCTCAGTCCTGCCTTCCTCCACTCCGGCTGGCCCCAGCACTGCCCTGGGGGTGCGAGTGTCGCCCCATCTCCCAGACACGCTCCTGTGCTCATCTTAGCAGCCCAGACTCGGTTATCACCTGGCTCCGATCGCCCCTCCCTCGTGGCCGGAGGCAGCACCCTCTCCGATCTTCCTCCTTTTTCTCTGGCTACTCCTTCTCTGTGTCCTTTGCTGGCTTCTCCTCTCTGATCTGCAAGGGTGCACATTTCTCAGTGTGACAGGGCCTCTGCCCGCCTCGTTTCTCTCCGTAGACTGGTGTTCTGAGCATGATAGATGGCACCTGCGTGCTCTCGGGTGAGTGTTAAATATCAGGCTCCTGAGCCCATCCCTAGGCACACGTCTCAGTGGGCCTGGGACCCTGGAAATTTGCATGTTTAGCAAGCACCCCAAGGATTCCTATGCCAGTAGGCCATGGGACATACTTTGAGGTCTGCATGGCACTACTGCACAGTTGATCCCACCCCGTCTCAAGCATGGCAGGTGTTTGCATGCTGATGCCTCCCCACTCTGTATCTCCAACTAAGACCCCCTCGGAGCTCCAGGATTGTGTTTCCACATCCACTTGACACCTCCGTTGGATGCCACCCGCACACCTGACCCTGGGGCATCTCCACAAGTAAACTCTTGATTTTCTTCCCCGAACCATCTTTGCTCAGTGCCATCTCAAGAAACAGAAGCACCGAGCCGCAGGGGCTCCTCAGAGCTCCCTTCCTGCCAGTCTGTGTCCAAAACATCAGCAAAGCCTGCTGGCCGTGTGACCTTTCAGAGCATTTCTCCACCTGCTGCATCTCCCCCTGTCTGTTGCCACTGCCACTCTGCTCCCAGCCACCATCATCACTGCTTGGATGGCTGAATGGTCTCCCTGCCCTAACTTACTCTTCTACACTAGCTAGGGAGGAGGTATGACACACAGCAGACCCTGCTGCTCCCTTTAGTGGCTTCTCAGTGCATTAAAATGAAATCCAAACTGTCCTGGGCCCTGTGACATCTGGCCCCTTCCTACTTCTCCCCCTCGTCCCGTGTCACTCTGGGCCTTGCTCCCTGGGCTCTGTTCACACGGAATTTCTTTCTGTTCCCTGAACAGGCCAAACACTTACCTGCCTCAGGGCTTCTGTACATGCTGTTCCTTCTGCCCAGAATGCTCTTCCCTGGTTCTTCAAGTGCCTCTGGATCCTCCTTATTCACTAGGTCTCAGCTTTCCTGACTTCCTTATTATTAACATTATTACGTCCATCCCATTGTTCTCGATCCTGGCAACCTATTCATTCTTTTGTGGTATTTTCTGGAAGCTCATCATTTGTAATTATACGTGTACTAGTGCTCACTTATGTCTTTTTTTTTTTGTCTTTTTTATAAGACAGTATGTTCTAGAGGGCAGGGACTGTGTCTCTGTTTTCCTTGCCTACCACAGAGCAGCACTTGATAAGCATTGGTTGAATGAATGGAGTGAATTTTATTTTATCCATTTGTGTACCATTTAGCT
Organism: Varecia variegata; assembly: GCA_028533085.1. NCBI lineage: Eukaryota > Metazoa > Chordata > Mammalia > Primates > Lemuridae > Varecia > Varecia variegata. The sequence goes on along the minus strand of CM052442.1, from coordinate 98,156,474 downwards.
ACATCCCTGTGATTCTATTACACTCTCTGGTGTCCAGACTTCCTCGAGTCAGTTCCACCTTGCTCTAGGCTGTTGCATCTTGTTCTATTCTGTTCCATCCTGCTGTATTATGTTTCATCCTCCACATTCTATCCTGTTCCATCCTGTTCTCTGTGGTTCCATCCAGTTCTTTTCTGCTGCAGCCTGTTCCAGTCTGGTTCACCTGTTCAGTCTGTTCCATGCTCCTCTATTCTGTTTTTTCTTTCCTGCTTCTTTCTGTCTGTCCCACACTGTTCTCTGTGCTTCTATTCCTTTATATCCTGTCCTAATTCACTCCGTTCACTCTGTTGTGACAGATTTCATCCCATTTTGTCTCCCCCTACCACATTTCACCCCATGCTTTCCTCCAGATGTTTGGAATACCTGCCTCGTGCCCAGTCTTTTGCTAAGGATCCAGGAGACTCTAAGAGAAGGGGATGCCGACCTGGGCCTGAGATCACCCTCTGAAGGGTGAGAAGACGGCAGAGAGGGGAGAGACCGACATCTGAGTCTTAGCTGAACTGTGATGGGAGGGCTCGGTTAGGAAGAGAGGGTGACAACATGATAAAAAGCAGGGAATGAGCCTGAGTGCTGTGCTACACTGAGGACTTCAGCCTGGGACACTTAGGAAGGAGCCTAGGGTCAGGGCTGGGACAGGGTTATGGGTCATGCGAGACTGAGGTGCAAATGTAGGTTAGTCTCTTTTACTGGTTGAATTGGTGCTTTGATGTTTTCAAACAAAGGCACCCTCAGGGCTCAGAATTGACTGTTGGGACATCATCTAGCCTGCTGCCATCAGGACATAAGGAGAGGCAGTGTGGGCCAGTGGAGTGCAAACCCTTGGACAAGCTGCTTAGCCTTTTTGAGCCTCAGTTCTCATATCTTTAAAATGGGGATAATAACACCTGCCTTGAGTTTTGTGAGGATGAATAGCTTACGCTCCTGTGCAGAGAGCTGGACAAGCATTCAGCACAGTGCCTGAGCCATCACAGGTGCTCAATGTCCACCCTCTCCCAGCTTGCCACTGTCTACTCCAGTCCATCCCAGTTTTACTAGGCTAGCTCTGAGCCTCAGTTTCCCCAACTATGAAATGGGGACAATGTGCAACAAGCATGAGGTGTTAGAGAGGCACTGCAGAATTATTGCTTTGAGCTTAAAGGGGCCAGATGCACGATCGATGTTTACTGATTGAATGACTGATTGCAGCTCTCTTATGCCCATCCTAATAACACAGCGCAGGCCTAAACACACAGAAGGCGCCTAATAAATACCTGTGGACTCAAAATAAATGTAAAAAGAATCCGAAAGAGTGGAAGGTGGGCGACACCCCCTCCAAAGCAGACCAGACAGGTGGATGCTGGGACTGAGCTGATGAAGTTTGAGCCAGATCTCCAAATGTATTCAGAATCAGGGAATTAGGAGACAATGGAGGAGGCTGCCAAAAAGAATTTATCTCGGAAGTGGAGCTTGGGGAATAGCACTAATATTTTCGGAAATTGAAACTCCAACCATGAAATTGCCTATCATTTATCATACATGGTCTCTCAAAGGGGAAACGGAAAAGCATTTAGCCTTATTGCTTTTTAAACACATGATTGCTGAGCACAGCCGTTCAGGCTGTGGTTTTAAGAGACGATGTGTCTGAAAGGGTCTGGCCAGCAAGTCCCTCCGACATAATGCGGCTGCTCTCTGCAGACTCTCCTGTGTCCAGCGTCCTGGGCCACGCACGGTGAGGGTCTAACCCAGGCCGGGCTTGTGTGGTGCCAATTCTGGCATGCATAGCAGCCTCCAGATCCCCTGGAATTGACCCCGGCCCCTTCTTGATGCCTAAGAGCTGTCTCACTATTACAGTCGCCCATACTTTTGGTTCCAGGTTTTTCTTTGAAAGGGTCCTACCGATGGCTTCCACTTTGACCTCTACACTGGTGTTTATCACATTTCTCTCTCCTAGACTGACCGGGGACTCTGGGCCTCCGTGTGGGTCTCTCCACCTGAAATGCAGCATGTTTGAACTGCAGACACCATTCTCCCCAGCTCCCTGGCTTGGCAAAGGGAATCCCTGTTGCCTGGACAGCTGGAACGGGCTCTGGGGTGCAGTCTCAATCACCCATGTGTGTTAGCGGCTTGCAGGTGGCATTCCACTGCGATGTGGCTCATCATAGCTGATCTCCCAGCTCGGGTCAGGCTCAGAACATCCACGTCAGTGGGTCTGAGGTCAGAGAACAAGAAGGGAGGCTGGGGGCTTTCTGCAGCATCTTTTGCACAGTGAACCCACTGTTTCCATTTGGACCGATGTCCGCGTAACATGGTGAGGGGATACAGGAGGAGGGCATGGGCTGAAGCCCTCCCAAACCACCCTTCTGCTCCCGATAACCTCGCGAATGGTAAAATTTTACTACCATTTACAGATGAAGAACCTGAGTCTGCAAGAGACTATGGAACTCGTCCGAGGCCACAAAGCTAGACGTGGTGACCGTGACACTCTCACCCAGGTCTTCTGATGTCCAACGCTGTGTTCTTTCTTCTGAACAGAGGAGTGCCCAGGACAATGGCCAGTACGTCTGACCGGGAGTCGGAGGGTAAGCTCTCTCGCTCCCGCCCGGCCACTGAAAGTATTCCCAGCTGCTGCCTCCTCTTGAGTGGGCCCTGGGGGAGGGGGTGTCTAAGAGGCAGCTCTCCTTGGGACCCCACACTCTCCCTGGCCATTGCACCCGCACCCAACTTCAGTGACCATCTGTGTGCCAGTGACACCCAGATCCTCAGCTCTAACCCCATCTCTCCACTGAGCTCGGCAGCGAATAGCCAGCTGCCTCCTGGACGCCTCTCCTTGGAAACCGTACGGGCACCACTGAGTGAGCACGTTGTTTTGCGAATTCCAAGTCCCATCCCTCTAATCTTCACATCTAGTCCCCATCCACTTCCCTCCCACCAGAAAGGCTCTATCTAATTAGGCTTTATTGATTTCCTCCCACGTTTCTTCCAGAATCACCACCACCATGGTTATGTCATAAACGTGTCTCTGCATTCTGCGAGACGACTGTTCATTTTTGCATTGTCCCTCATGAGGAAGTGGATGATTTTTCATCTTCCCAAACTGAAACTCTGCACCCGTTAAACAATAACTCCCCCTTCCCGTCTCCCCTCAGCCCCTGGCAGACACCATTCTACTTTCTGTCTCCGTGAACTTGACGACTCTGGGTGTCTTTATAAGTGGCACCCTGCAGTATGTGTCCTTTCGAGACTGGCTTATTTCACTTAGCATAATGTCCTCAAGGTTCATCCAAGTCATAGATCAGAATTCCCTTCTTTTAAAAGGCTGACTAATATTCCATTGCATGTCTATTCCACAGTTTGTTTATCCACAGATCCATTCGTGGACACTGGGTTGCTTCTACCCCTTGGCTATTGCGAATAATTCTGCTGTGAACATGTGGGTGTACAAATATCTGTTCAAATCCTTGCTTTGTATCTACCTGTACACGGTTTTTAATTTTCTATTTTAACAGCCTTATTTGGATATATGTCTATTAATATAAGAACAAAACATACCTAAACTGTACCGAGTGGCACTGTATGCCTGGCACTGTTCAGGGTTCTCTGAATATGTTATGTTATTAGAGCCATTATACTCTCTATTTTACCATTGGGAAATTGCTCTTTTTGGAAGAAGGTGAAGTATCAATTCTAACAAAGCCATTAACTGATCGAGCTTCCTCTACTTTCTCACTTCTGACACATCTCAGCCTGCAGCAATGTGACTCTGCCCCAAACCCAAGGAAACTGCTATGGCGAAGGCCACTGGTGCCCCCCATGTTGCCAAATCCAGCGGAGGACTTTAGCCCTTCCCTTACCTGCCCCTGGTCTTGACCCTCTTGACTGTCCGTCCTTCCTGAACCTTCTTCACTGGCACCTGGGGCAGCACACTCTGCCTTGGTTTCCTGTTTCCCTTTCTCCTCTCTTTGAAGGGTCCGTTTCCTCTGTGGACCCTCAAAGGTGGGTGCTCTCCCGTCCTTGAGCTGCTTTTCTTCTCCCTTGACATGGCCTTTCCAGGTGACTCTTAATCTTCCACGTCATTGTGGTCACCGCCTCTCCTTCCTAATGACTCCCAAATCTGTCTCTCCAGTCCTGGGCCCCACCCCGAGCTTCACACTCGTGTGTCCTACTGCCAGTCTATCGCATTCCTCGCCAGACTGCTCCACAGTGACTGTGGCTTCAGGCTTCAGCAGCCTCCCCCCACCCACCGCCCAGTCTTAGCAAATGACATCGTGCACCCAGCTGCCTAAGCCACCAAGCGATGGACCGTCCTCCAGTTTTCCACCACACCTCACCCGTCCCGCCTTCTTTGTGCTTCCCAGGCTGATCCTTCTTTATTGCTTCTCTTCTCTCCCAGTTCAGGCCTCATCCTCCCTTGCCTGGAAGATTAGAACCGACTCTGGACTGGTCCCCTCACTCTAGTCTCCCCATATTCAAGTTAATCTTCCTCCACAGCTGGATGGGTTTATCTCAAACACAGCTGACCCTGTCACTTCTTCTGTGCTTAAAGCCCCTGAGAGTCTCCCTGGTAGCTGTAGTATTAATATATGATCTGAGCTCTGAGGATGGCATTCACACCTCCACGGCCTGGCCCTCGCCCCTTCTCCCGCCCCGTCCTTACCACCGCACGGCCCCTGCTTCTGTGAGCGTGTGCCGCGTGCCTGCCATGCACCAGCAGTGATGGGCAGGGTGCGGAGTGGGTGCAGTGCAGGCCGCACGGCTAGTGGGGGACACAGACAGTCACTGAGCAAATGTAGAGTCACTCAGCCTGGTCGGTGTATGACGGAAAAGGAGCTGGTGACAAGGGAGCACAGCGGGGGTGGGACTAGGGGAGGGGAGGGCTCCACGCAGAGCCAGAGGCCAGTACCTGGTCTTGGCTGGTGGCGCTGTGCTCTCCACTCTGTCTGCAGAACCCACCTCTTCTCCCTCCCCACTGGGTCAGGCCTTCCTGATCTCTCCCCTCCTGTACCCTCCTACTTGGTCTCCCTGCCTCCGCTCCTGACCTCCATCCCACCCCACCCACGGCTGCCAGAACGTCCTGCCTAGTACACAGACCTGATCATCTTGCCCTCTCTCCACAACCCCTTGAAGACTGTTCAGGAAGCAGCCAACTGCTTGGTGTGACCTCTGAGGCCCTTTTGTTAGGGTCTCTTCTTTGCTCCCTGCCCTGCCCTCCTGCTGTTGGACTCCAGCCGTGCCCACTGCTCGGGAGTCCCCAGGCCAGGGGTCCGCGTGCACATCTCCGGGCCTTGGGCCATGCCACCTTGTCACCGTATTGTCCCCTCCGCCTTCTTTGTTTCCTGCTCACACCCGAGGCCCATCTCTGCTGCTGCCTCCCCTCTTCCAGGAGGGCTGCGTGGATCTGGTTTCTGTACCCTCAGGGCCCTCTGTCTACACGTGCGCAGGCTGATACGTCACAGCTGGCCGTGGCCTCGCTCCCGGCCTCAGTGAGCCCTCTGGGGTCTGAGACGCGTCTGGCTCATCTCGGCAGTGTGGCCGTGCAAGGGGTCAGGCAGAGAGCTCCCAGCAGCTGTTTACAGAACATAGGGTTGCGACTCTGAGCCGACCCGGGAGAGAAGTTGTGTTCCCGCCCACAGGGGGCTTCCCGTTCATCCGTCTACCTCGGCGGCATCGGTGGGCAGCCATTGCTTCTCCATTTCCACCTTATTATGTACCCCACTTTTATTTAGGGTAGCCACAGGCCCATCTTAAACAAACAGACACACACACTCTATTTCCCAGGTTCCCCAAAGCCACGGTGTCCGTGAGACATGGCCTGGCCAGTGGGCTATAAGCGGAAGCCTCCTGGATGGGGAGCCCCGAGAAGTTACTGCTGTTGTGATGAAAAGGGACAAAGGTGCGGGCAGGCCCTGTTTTGCTCTTTGCCCCTCCCATCCTCCCTGCCCAGTGCTGCCGGGACACCTGCTCGGGGCAGGTGAGAAGGAGCCGGGGTACCCTGGGAGGGATGGGGAGTTTCCATTCTGTTTGCAACGTGGGGAACCGCTGGAGGGTGTATGCATGTTGTGAAAAGCCAGCTGTGGCTGCCGCCTGGGGGGCGCCCTGGGAGGGCCGAGAGTGGAGGCAGGGGCTGGTGGGGGCCTCCCTCGGTCCAGCTGCGAGGTGGTGCTGGCCGAGGCTGCGGTGGCCGCAGTGGAGGTGGAGGGCCGTGGGCAGACCGGGGTGTGTGTTGGGGGCAGGGTGGGCAGGGACCTGCTGGTGGCTGAGGAGTGGGGGGTGAAGAGAGGAAGGAGGGCCAACTCTGGGATGTTTTGCTAAGGCCCCTGAGTGGGGGCAGGGGTGGCACTGACAGAGGTGGGCAGACTGGGGAGGGTCGTTTTCTCTCCAGCTATATTTTGCTGTGTGGGTGCGGGTGCTGAGTAGGTGGGAAGTTGGATTTAACCAAGGTTGGGCGTGGCTTCTAAGTGTGAAGAGGGGAGAGAAGGAAACACAAATGAAAGAGGGATGTGAGGCACGCAGAGGGCTGGTGGCTGTGAGGTAGCCGGGGGTCAGGGGATGGAGGGCTGGGTGCGGTGGGGGACTACTGGTCGTCCAGAAGGACAACGGGTGGCAAGGAGTCCCCTGCAGGATGCTTGAAGAGGAGATTGTGTAGACGGTGCAGTTTCCACGATCGTCAGGTGAGGGTGCGATGCCCAGGTAGCAGGTGCAGAGGAGGGCAAGGAGTAGTTAGAGCCAACCAGGAAGAGGAACAGAAAGGCCCTTGTGTTGGATGGATCCTCAAAGTGGATGCTGAAGTCACCAAAAATGATGACAGGATGGCAGTGGGGAGGAAGACAGAGGGCCAAGGTTAGATGAGGAGTGTGCGATAGATGAGGAGTGTGACCCAGGGGGGTGTGGGTGGCCCCGCAGCGAGGACGGCGGTGAGAGGCAAAGCTGTTGACATGGGATGCAGAGGATCTGTGCTTTGGAAGGGGGCAGGAGGATAGGTGTTTTGGGAGAGGCGATCCCAGGGTATGCAGGGTGTCAGGGAGACAACGGGGAAGCCGTGTGTCAGGGGCAGCCAGGCCCTGACTGACGTTAGAGCGAGAGTTCAGAAAAGACATTGAGGATGTGGGGTGTTCGTGATGACAGGGCCTGAGCCCCCGGCGCCGAGATGGGGGTGCTCCTGGGGGCTGGAGCCCTCGGTTCCTGAGGGAGGCTCAGATCCTAGTCTGTGAAGGGACGCACCAGCCCCACATCTCTGTAGCTTTCTGGTTCCTCAGCAGCAAAACGGTGTCACAGTCACTTGCGATTGGTTGACAGGATGCTATGGGGTGAGGGACGTGGGTCCTGCAGGAGCTCTGCCGTCATGCTCCGGCCGGTGGGCGTGCAGCGTCCAGCCAGGCGGACCCACCAGGTGGCGGTGGGAGGTTGATGGCCTGCTTGTCGTGAGAGGCCCCGTCCCCCACGCTGTCTGGGTTTTGCAGGTGAGACATGAAACGCATTTCGAGGGCGACTGAGCACTGGAAGCTGTGCTGAGACTTGGCAGGCACCTGCGGCACAGGTGTGTGGGTAATTGTGACACATGGGGAGATGCATGGGAGCCTGGGCTGGCCCCAGGGGCAGGGGTGGAGGGGCTGGACAGAGGTGGGGCAGGTGATTTCACCTTCTTGCAATGGGAAGAAACCTCGGGGCACGAGCCCAGGTGGGCAAGAACATCTGCATCTCTTTAAATTAAATTAATTCGGACTCTGGGTCTCTCTGCTGCTGGCTCCATAGAGATGCCCGTTGGCCTGGCCCTTGTAGTCGCTTCAGAGCCTGAACGTTGCTGGAAACTTGCCCAGGAATGTGATGCCTGGGCCCACCCAGAGCACCCTGTGCCACATTTGCCTGACATTTTGCAGAGAAGCCGGTGCAGACCCAGAGAGGCCTGGGCTGCTGAGCTCAGACGTGATGGCTCACCTAGCCAGGCCTCTAGCCTGGGCCAGATCACCTGTGGACAGGTGAGGAGCCCCACTTGCAGCCAGGAAGGGGGCGGGCCCTGTGGGCAAGGGAGGGCATCGCTGACGCCGGGCAGGGAGGAGAGGCTTCTGGAGGAAGTGGGTGTGAGCAGCACCCGGGAGGATGGGCTGGGCATTCCTAGGGGAGGGGACAGGGTGGACCCAGGCCTGGCAGTAGGAAGGGCCAGCATGTTGTGGCACAGGGAGCTGTTTGCTGAGTCTGTTTCCAGGTCACAGGATTAACTTCAACTTGGCTGCTTTTGTGCAGCTGTATTTAGGCGACCTGTTAGGCTGGTGTCAGCCCAGCCGCCCTCTTTAGTCTCTAAGGGTGTCGACGGGAAGGGAAGGAGTTTTCATGTGGCCTGCACAGGTGCCCTGTGCTTTATATACAAACCTGTAGGTGGTCTCACTTCATCTTCCCATCGGCCCAGGAGCAGGTGCTATGGGCTCCATTGTGCACATGAGGAAACCGAGGATCAGCTGAAGGCCCACTGTCTCTGCCACTGCCCACAGGGTAGGAGCATCCGTGAAGACAGGAGACAGGAGACGGTGCCTATGACCATAGCAGCAGCCTCTGGGAGACTGAGGGTCATTGGTCCCTCTTTGGGGCTGTCTTGTGGGGCAGCGGGAAGAGCTATGATGTCAGATGCCCGGGCCGGGACCCCACCTCCGCCCCTCTCCAGCTGGATCACCCTGGACTGCTCGGCTCCCTCTCTGCCTCCTGTCACCCCTTCTCCAGCACCAAGGCTTGGGCAGAACAATTTCTAAGCCCCTTCAACTCTATGAGCTGGGGCCGCTGGGATTCATTTTTTGCTCCTAGTCTGTTCCAGGCTGAGAACTTGGTTCATTCCTGCCGCTGACCCTCCCCAGCCATGGATTAGATGCTTCTCGGGTGTCCTCTAGCTCAAATGTGTCAGCAGCTGAGACCTGTCTCAATGTAGCCTCATGCCAGGGGGGGTTTTGTCTCAAATGGGCTCTACCCTTTATGAGCCTTTTGGGTCTGAATACCCCATTGGAAACAGACATTCATCCAACCGCACAGGTGACGGATCCGCCAGCTGCCATTGACTGAGTGCCTACTATGTGCAGACACACACTGGGAGCTCTCGTTGTATACTATTTTGCATTCTTTCACTCACCCTGCCAGGAATGGTGTTGTTTCTCTGTTTTACTGATGAAAAACTGCAGCCCAGAAAGGTTAAATGACTTGACTGAGCTCTGAGCTCTCACAACTTGGAAGTGGCAGAGCAGGGATTAGAACCCAGAACTCCATGACTTCAAAGGCTGGGCCTGTGCCGTATGACATGTCTCTGAGACGCCCATGCTTGGCCAGGCCCCAGGGTACAGAGACATCACGTTAACGACCCTGCCCACAGGGTGCTCTCAATGGCTTCTCCTCCTTGACGCTATGGGATTTGCATTCCTGGGCCATAGATCTCCCCAGGCCACGCCCCAGCAGGGACACTCAGACCCACTAGGTGGTCTCTCTGTGGCACCGGGTGGACGGGGCCTCCCTCTCCGGCTCGGGAGGGCAGGCAGGCGTGTGCTGCGGCCGTCTCCAGGCAGCCATAGGATGAATAGCGGATGGTGATTAGCTAAATCATAACATCGCTCATGCCATGCATAAGTGATGAGCCAACTGGTGCCAGGCCGCGATGAACGGCAGCGGGCACCCCCGCCTCACCCCCCAGCCCGGAGAAGCCACCACTGCGCTGCCTCCCTGTGTTATCTGGCACATCAAGTGCTACGACAATGAATATAGATTGACCTTATTATAGCAGCCGGCTGCTGGTGCCAGGCGCAGCCAGGCATACTTTGCACAAATTAAAGGTGTCAGCATGTAATTTACGGTTCATGGCGAAAAGGGCTGGTGGGGGTGGGGGAGGCACCGGGGCAGGTAGAGGGAAGGTGGGCGGGGCCGCGGGGCTGGCACGAGGGGCCCGCGTGCTAATGACAGGAGGTGCAGCGAGGTGTTATTTTCATCCTGGTTTGCTCATTTTTAGCTGTTCCTTGCTCAAGGGGGGCTGCCCCCTCCCCTTAGCTCCCCCCTCATGCTCCCTGTGCGTGTGTGTGTATTTTTCAGCTAAATTACTGGTTTTACCTGAAGAGCGTAAAGTAGGTGTGCTAATTTACGGCTCGGCAGATAAAGCCGCAGTGTGGGGGGCTGTCTGGGAAGCCTGTGATCCGACATCATTTTCCTAACACGCCCGAGAGCGGCTTGACATCTCGAGTTGGGCCCGTGATTAAAGTCATAGCTTCTCCCCCCTCCCTCTCCCTCTCCAACACGGAGAACAGATTAAACTCTAAGTAATAGATCTCGGTTTTCCTGCCATCCCACTGATATACACAGTACACAGTTTGACACAAAGAGTAAGTTATACATCACAAACAACAGCCTCTGCTCTTTGCCGCCCAGAATTAATTTTCCATTTGCTCCGCTTCCCTCCTCTCCGAGCCCGGTTTCCTGTCCGGCGGGGCTCTCTCCTCTCCCCGCAAAGGCAGGGAGGAAGAGCACGGGCCAGGGCTGGAAAAGGGGGCTCAGGACAGGTCGTTTAACTCCTACGGTTTAAGGATGAGGAAACTGAGGCCTGGAGAGATGTGCCTTCCCGATGTCACCCTGCGTGTCTGTGGCAGAGATGGGGCTCAAGCCCTGTTGTCTGTTGGATGGGTCAGGCCCCTCCGCCGTGCCCAGCCCGCAGAGTGCCCGAGGTGGGGCTGGGGAGTGACCGGGCTGCCCGAGGAGCTACTCACCCTCTGCTTGCCCGGCCACCCGTGCAACCTGCCGGGCAGACCCTCTGCCCTGCTCTGTGCCCCCGGAAGGGCCCTCTGGCTGCTGCCTGGCCTTGGCCAGTGGGAGGTTCCGGAGTGAGCTGGGAGGGTGGAAGGAGAGAGGGGATGGGGCCGTTTCTTCCCTGCTTCTCCCTCTGGAGATCCGACATCATTTTCCTAACACGCCCGAGAGCGGCTTGACATCTCGAGTTGGGCCCGTGATTAAAGTCATAGCTTCTCCCCCTCTGGGGGAGTCATAGCCTCTCCCCCAGACACCTCTGGGGTGTCTCTGGGAAGAGCCGCCTCCCTCCGGGACTGCTGCCCTAACCCTAACCCTAACCCTAACCCTAACCCTAACCTCCTGCTGGGCTCTGGCCTGCCCTCCTGCCCTGACCTCTGGGTGCCTTTTAGATTCCCTTAACCCTGCCCGCCTCTCTCACCAGCCCCTCCGTCTGTGTCATCTGCGTCTCTTCAGTGGACCATGGCGGGGGTGCGGGGTGGGGGGCGGTTTGCTTCCTGCAGGGACCCTGAGTGACGCCTGGGACATCCATTCCTCGCTGAAGACCTATGCTGGCCCCGCCCTCTGCCTAAAGGCACACACGATAGAGGAAGGTAGACAAACCTCCCATGGTGACAGTGTCCCTCTGGGAGCATTCTGCCACTCACCGGATGTCCTTCTAGGGCCTCTGACACCCCCCAGGCCCCACAGTACGTGCTTCCTACACGTCACCTCAGGGGACACTCACGTGCGGCCCTGTGAGGCAATGTCTGGTTAGGCCCACGTAAGAGATGTGGAAAGGAAGGCTTGGGGTGGCCTGGTCACCTCTCCAGGTCACCCAGCCTGAGGCAGGACTCCGGTTCTCAACTTGGGTCTGGCCGGCCCCAGTGCTGGGCAGCTTCCTCTATGCTATGTGGGAGGCTCATATAGCTGGGTCCACATAGGACACACACTGACACATGCCACACACACGCACACGAACACATGCACACACACAGGCACGAATGATTAGCCGCCTTTGTGGAGCAGCAGGGGGCGTGGGCAGGGAGGTGGGGCCAGAGGTGAGGGGGGCTGGAGGCTGATAGGGCTGGGTCAATCAAGGAGGGCTTTTTGGAGGAGGTGGATGAGTCCTAAAGATGAGTTAGAATCTGAATGGCAACCTGCAGAGCCCGGAGCCTTCCCACCACCCCTCAGTAGACCAGTTGCACCAGAATCACTAGGTTGGGTGGGAGTTAGGGGAGTGCTTTAAAATGCAGATTCCCAGGCCTCATCTCTGACTTATTGAATCAGATTCTCTTGGGTGCAGCCCAAGAACCTGTTTTGTTTTGTTTTAGGGCAGTGCTGATATGCCGCTAGTCTGGGGAGCCACAGAGCCTTCCTGTAGCCCCCGTTTCACGTGGGGAAGCACGTAAAGAAAGTACCGAGAGGCTGAGGGACTTGCTCAGAGTCTCATGGCAATGGTTCCAAGGCCAGGCTAGGACGCCAGCCTCCGGGTCCCCGCACACTGCTGACCGAGTGCTTGTCCCCCGCCCCGGGCTTTTCAGTGGGCAGGGCGGAAACGCAGCTTCCCTAGAGAACGACCCAGCCTCCTCCCTCACTAGCCACTCTGCAGCCGGTTCTCAAGATGGCAAGTGGGGGGGCGGACGAGGTGGTGGCAAAGCGAGAAAGCGCCTGGAATAACATGACATTTAGAAATGTGAATCACTGGCACTTGCTGTTTTCTCCTGTTCCCCCTCGCACCCCGCCAGGCGCTCTCTCTGAGCTGCAGGAACGCCGGGCCTGGACATCCCCTCGGGGAGTGGAAGCCACCAGAGAGGCTGCCCGCATGCAGACGGGATGGAGTGAGTTGAGAGCGAGGCCAGGGCTCTGGGCCTAGCGCTGCCCCTTCTTGCTGTGTGACTTTGGGCAAGGCACTGTACCTCTCTGGGCCTCGGCACTGAGACACTTCCCATCAAGCCCGTCAGTGCCCTTGGGCTGCCACATGGTGGTAGGGACCCTGTGAGACTCACTCTATCCTGAAGCCCCTCTTCTGCCCTGCCGCCCTATAATCTACTGTTTATGTTCTGTTGTTTTGGAGCCCAAGGAACTGGAGCCAGGATGGTGCGGGTGTGAGGGTGCTGGGCAGGGAGAGGCCAGAGCAGAGGGAGCTGGGCAGGGCTGGCAAGGGAAAGGTGGCAGCCCAGTCCCTGGGTCTGGCCCCCGGGCTCCTCCTCCACATTCCCTGGACGCGGGAGCTAGTGATTCAGCAGAGGTCAGCTCTGGGCTCCGTGTCAACATGTAGGTGCAGGCAGGGCGAGCCAATGCCCTCCGCAGTGTGACGGTCCCTGGGCATCCTCCTGCTTGGCGGGGCAGCCCCAGCCCTGCTGAGTGAGTCAGCTCTGTGCGTGTTGCAGCCCCATCTCTGGATAAGGGCTGAACCACCCCGTGTCCCCACAGTCCAGCACAGCAGGTGCCCCAGGGACATCCACTGGATGGAATCCCCCTGCCTGGCCAGAGCCTTCTCAGCCCCAGCAGGCAGGAGCCCTGGTTGCAATGGTGTGTGAGCCTTGAGGTCAAGGCTCTTCCCAGGCCCGCGGTGACTGCGTCTGTGAGATGGGGTAGCGGTCGGGCTCATGGGCAGAGGAGCCCTTTCTGCTCTTGCCCTCCACAGAGTCCCTCTGCTTCCACGGGAGGCCAGGCCACAGCACAGAGTCAGGGTGGGGGACAGCTGTGCTTGTCCCCTTTACCACACTGTGCTCAGTGACTCGGCCGGGGCTGGCACATAGTAGGTGCTCAGCTAGTGTCTACCTGGGGAAGGGAGGAGGGAGCAGAAAAGAGGCAGACAGACAGGCCAGGCGGCTGTGCGCAGCCTGTCAGTCAGCTCTGCCCTGCTCTAGCCCCTCCCAACCCAGCTGGCTCCAGCCCGACCCTCCTCTACTTCCTTCCTCCTAGATGGAGGTTATCCTTGCAGGAATAACCTTCCGGGGCACTGGAGAACGCTCCCTACCAAACGGAGCTCCATCCTAGAGACGAGGAAATTGGGCCATAAGTGTCCAGACCCCTCCTCTGAGGAGCCCTCTGGGTAGCAGGAGGCCCTCCAAGCTGAGTCCAGCCCTGGAGTCTCAGCAAACCACCCAGCCTGAACGCCCCACTGAAGGTGTCCGAGCTGTAGACCCCCGTCTGTCTAGGCAGGACGGTGCTCAGCTCAGGCTGAGTGAGGCTGGTGGCGTGGGGCAGGGCTGTAGGAGGGTGACATACCCTAGGAGGTGGGAAACTGAGAGTGGGGAGAGTTTCCAGCCCAGGAGCCTGGCCCATTTGTCACTGCACACCAGGTTTTGTCACCTGCCTGCAGCTCCTAACCATTGCTCAGAAACAGTCCTCTGCTTGCCCTCACGTGTGGCCAGGCGTGTGGTCACGCCCTGCTCTGGCTGGGGCTGCTCTCCACCGACATCCTGGCCGTCTGCCACCAGCCCAGGCAGGAAGTGCTCCAAGGTGCCTCTGTAGGTGATGGGGGCCCTGCCGTCAGCTAGCTGGGAGCTTTGCCTTACATTTTCTTATTTTTTTCCAGGTATCCTTTTTCCTCTTTGCTCTCTGTCCCTCTTCTTGTTTCTCTCAAAGGCTGTCTGGGAAGAGAATATGGGCCAGAGCATTTCCTTTCTCTCTTTGACATGAGCACTGTTCCCCAAGGGTGTAGCGACTTGGCTGGCATGTTGGTGGGGAGGACATGGGGACGGTGGGCCCTAGCTTAGAACCTAAGCTACAGGGGACTCTAAACTCAAGAGAAAAGCTTAGAGAGCTACAACCAGGTCATTTTACCAATGAGGAAGCAGTGACTCCAGGGAGGTTGAGTGACTCACCTAGTGACTTCATACTCCCATTTTACAGATGAGGAAACAAAATCTTAGACCTGCCCAAGGTAGCACCGTAGTGGCAGAACTGTGCCTGGGCCCACATCTCTGGGCTCCTTGCCACCTTCTGTGACATCCTACTGAACACCTGTATGTGCTCAATCTTGATAAAGCAGTTACACTGATCTCTGTTTTACAGATGAGGACAATGAAGCTCAGAACAAGGGCAGACTTGGCAAACAATGACACCTTCAGCTCTGCTGCAGTCAGACACAACAAGTCCAGCAAAGGCCAGGTCCCAGCTCCTCTGGGCAGCCCGTCCTGACTATTCCAGCCCACATGGAGTCCTTCCTTCTCCAAAGTCTCGGCGCACTGCTTTTGAGAATTGGACAATTAATGATAAGAAGGAAGTAAGGAAACATTCATGAGACAGTCGCTCCCTGCCGAGTACTGTGCTGACACTGTGGGGTCCTAGGGACACCTTGGGAGGGACTCGTGATGATGCTCATTTTACAGGTAAGGAAACTGAGGTTCAGGGACTCGGGTCCCAACCCAGGTCTGTCTGACTTCCAAGTTCAATGTGTTTTTCTCTCCTGTTCAACCCACGTTCTAAAATCCTTTGCTGGGTGCTTTCTTGTCTCTACGATTTTGCTCCAAGTTCATTGACTATAGAGATCATGTCCTTGCTTCTGCCCCTGCAGCTGACCTGAGCTTGGCCCAGGTGGAAGGTCCATGCAGACTCCAGGCCTTGAGAAGGAAGCAGAGACAGGGCAGAGGCAGCAGGTGGGCTTCCAATCCCCCCAGCCACCTCCTCATACTGTGACCTCAGGCTCTTAATTCATTTCTCAGAACCTTAGTTTTCTCATCTATGAAATGGGGTGGTACTAACCGCAGTCTCAGGCTCACCGTGCGAAGGTGGGCTGAGGTAAGGCGTTATGAGTGTCAAAGGCCCGGCATGGAGCCCGGCCCATGAGGTGCACAGTACAGAGTGACGGTTGCTCTCATCAGCTCATTTCACGGGTCATCTCTGGGCAACTCCCAGCAACTGCAACCCAGCCTTCCTGTCCTGGAAGAAGTCTGCCTCTCCCTGGGCCCTGTGCATGCAGAGCCGGATCTAGCAGATAGGTACACAGAGGCCTATGTGTCTGTGTCAAGCACTGTGGGTGGCAGCTGTGAAAACAGCACTTGGCGTGTCCCCACCCCGCCTCCAGACCTTGTTAGTCCTGAGAGCTGAGGCTGGGATCCTTGGTGCCTCCAGACACCCAGAGGGAGGTGAGGACTGCAGCCAAGATGTTGGCTTCCCTGGCTGGCTTGCCTGGAGTTGGGGAGGGGCCTTCTGAGATGAGCTCCTGGCTTCACAGCCTAGGGGGTGGTGGGTGGCTGCTAAGGGGTGCAGAGTGTAGCCCTGGGGACAGTGGCTGCAAACACGCTGCCAGCTGCATCTCAGTCACCACCAAAGCAGCACTTCCCAGGACCCCCATTGTGAGGGAGGAGGGACCTGGGGGTGGGGAGACAGGAGCAGCCCGAGTCAGGGAGCAGGAGGGAGCAGGATGGGGTGGGCTGTCAGCACCACCTGAGCTCCCAGCCAGTTCCCCTAAGCCTTGGTCTTAAGCAGCAAGGGCTCCCCTGGGGTGCTCA
Source organism: Varecia variegata (assembly GCA_028533085.1). Classification (NCBI taxonomy): domain Eukaryota; kingdom Metazoa; phylum Chordata; class Mammalia; order Primates; family Lemuridae; genus Varecia; species Varecia variegata. Next base: position 98,140,254 of record CM052442.1, on the reverse strand, counting down.
AGCCACGCAGGCCTCTCAAAGGGGAGTCGGGACTTGTCTGAGGCAGGAGTGTGGAAGCTGTGGGTGGTGTTTTCATCTTTTCACTGACTTATCACATGGGGTGAGGAGGAGGAGGTCGAGATGCCTCCACATAATGGCAAATGCAGCCCCGCCCGCATCCCACGCCTTTCCCTGGCCCGCCTGCCCCAGGCCGCTCTTGTCCCCTGGCCCCAACCACTCCGGCTTTCCTCTGTCCCACTGGATAAACCAAACACCTCTCTTCCCCCCCCACCCTTGCCTTGGCTGTGTCCTCGGCTTGGGATGCTCATTCCCCGATCTTTCTCATCATGACTCCCCGGTTCATATGGGCACCCACTCCCCAGGGCAGGTGGCCCTCCATTTTGATCGTGTAGCACTGCCTCCAGCGGAATTATCCTTATCAGATTGTTTCCTGCTTCTTTTTTGTCTCCCCAGCTACAACGGAAACTCCTGGGAGTTGAGACTTTGGATGTTTAATCTCTGCCAGGATCCCAGTGCCGGGCACTGAAGGTGCTCAGTAAATATCTTCTGAATGAATGGAAGCTCCTGCCATCCCACTAAGCTGGAGACACGATGACAGAAGTGAGGAATATGAGGTTCATCTAGAAAGTTCTTCTGACTTTTCCAAGGGTGTTCAGGACCCCTAGCTCATTAGATCCCCTGGATAATCCACAGCTCTCCACCCTCACCCCATGCACAGGTTAAAGTACTGAGACCCAGAGAGGGGAAGCCTTACCGTTCAGGTGACACCCCTGGCTGGCGGGGACAGCAGGAGTGTGTCTTCTGTGTATAGTCGGAACAGGCTTGTGAAATGAGGCACAAGGAGGGCACGTTTCCACCTGGGACATGGAGCCTCAGGCTCACAAGTCCTGGAGGTGCCCAGGCCCCTCCTGCCTGAGAATGAGGAGGCTGATGCCCGCGGAGGGGCCGTGGCTGGCGAAAGGTCCCACCGCAAATTAGAAGTGGTCTTTGGATTCTAGATGCGTCAGTCTCCTTACCTGCCAGGCTAGTGGAGCAGGCCGGGGAGGTCAAGCTTGCCAAGGTCAGCACGGTGCTAAGAGGGTCTCAGCTGAGGATCTAAGAAAGGGTCCCGAGCAGAGAGGGCCAGGGAGGGCTGCCCGGAGCCCCTTTGTAGGAGCCCCTGGGCAGGGGTCAGTACAGGGAGGAGTTCTGAGCCTCGGTCTCTAAACTTTCCATTTCTGCCTTATTATCAAGAAAAAAAAAATCAGATCACACAGTCACCAATATGTGTATATGTATTTGTTTATTCATTATGTACATTCAAATGTAATAATATGTATAAGGATGTGCAAAAATAGAAATTTTGAAATGAGATTTTAAAATGTAAATAGCATTTCTGTAATTTTCTTCTCATACGACAGTCACGCCCAGCCCTAGGGGTTTGTGCACCCCTTTTGGAGAGCACTGACTAGGAGCACGTGCTTTGGAGCCCAACAGACCTGTGTGCGAACTGTGTAGCTTTAGGGGAGCTTCTGGGACACGGTTTCTTCCTCTGTAAAATGGGATAATAATTCCTGCTTCGCTGTGTGGCTTAAACGGGGTAATACGTAAAAGGTGTTTGGTATGGGGCTTGGTAGCCTAGAATAGCTCCTATATGGTAACTATGGTGATTATTACCATGATTTGGCTTGTCCTTCCTTGCTAAAATTAATGAAACTCAACTTCAAATACCATGGGCCGCAGGCTTGTTTTATGAGCTGTCCGTTGTCACCAGAGATGTCGGGTTGTGAGCCTGTAACGGAGGTGACAGTTTCCCTTGGCTGGATCCGATGCAGACAGCTGCCCTGGGACCCGGCTAAGGCAGGCCAGCTCGGCCTCCCCCAGGCTGGGGCTGAGAGGCCGGTCAGATTTCAGCTTTCTCTGTGTTCCTTTTAAAAGAATTGAAGTGTCAGCTTGGGTTCATGGGCTGGTCACGGTTTCTATCCCTCCCTAACTTCATAAGGCAAGTCCATGAATTATACAGTGCCGGAGCAGACGGCACTAAGTAAGGATGCATCACAAGCCGGGCTTAATAAGGACACTCCAGCTATTCTTGGAAGGCATTTGCAAGTCAAAAATACGGCACATGGAGATCTGATGTCGACTTCAAATTCTGAAGATTTCAGCTGGGTCAGCACTATTTTATGTTAAATCCCATCAACAAAAAATAAAGAAATAAGGAGGGGGTACGGTACATTGTTTTGCTTTGTTTTTAATTTTAACTTTCTGGTGATAGCACAAATGGTCAAATGTGCCTACTTCCTCCCACCCGCCCCACCCCCATCCCCACTCCCACACCCCCTCCAAGTAATGTCAACACACAGTCTCATGGGCTCATATGGTGTGGGTAGACAGTCCCTCGCTGTGGAATTAGATAATGTTCTTACCATTATCATTTTGTGCTAAAGAGTGAGAAGATGAAAGCTTTTCCATTTCCCTTCTTATTTTACACTGAGGTTTTCTATGAGCCATAGCTGCTATTTTCTATGACACGCATGTCCAAGTGTTAGAAACTCACCTGAGGAGGAGGAAAGAGGAGAGGAACTGGTATTTTACCATTTATCAAAAAATAGGGACTGAGCTCTATTTAAAACATTAAATTGCGCTAGAGGAGAAGAACCACGGTTAAAGTGGGGAGACAGTTCTGCTCTAATCTGGGGGCCCGTGCTGCAGATGAAGTGTCCCCAGGTGGGAGGGCTGACCATTCTGGATGGCTCTGTTGGCACTTCCTGGAAAATCAGCTGCCTCACTTAGAAGATGCTGGTTCTGGGTACAGCAGGGCTCCCACCCAGGCTTCCCTCCATGGGTTGACATGTGGGTTTGTTTGCAGACACAGCATTTAAGGGGCAAGGCAAGCAATGCCAGGCCCCAGGAGGTGAAGGAGGCACAGGGCAGGAGAATCTATGAGGCTTCTGTGAACCTCTTTTTCTGGCTATCGATGACAACAAAGGATCGTGGTTTCCCTAACTCACCTCCTTGGAAACTGGAGAGCCGGTAGTATCTTTGTGTACACAAGGGCCATTTATTTTGGGAACCCTTAAATGTAAACCCATTATGGCAGTCACGAGAGTATTTCGGGCAGCAGCAGAGTGCAGGAACAGCCTGTGAATTGGAAACCTCTAGGGCTGGAAAAGTCCACATGCTCAGAAGGAGGTGTGGAGACCAGCACGTCTCAAACTTAAATATGCTCAAGAATTCCCTGAGGATATTGTTAAAATAAAGACCCTGATTCTGGGAAGGGCCTGAGATGTTCCAGTTTTAAAAAAGCCCAGGCGAGGCTGATGCTGCTGGTCTGCCAACCCTGCTTTGAGCAGTGAGGGGTAGACTAGGTCCCGTCTTCCGGGAAGCCATGGGTTCAGACTTCTGTGGGCAGGACCTGGGCTAGGTGCCGTGATGGGGGAGTGCGGCTTCACGTCTGCGTCCAGACTGTGCGCTAGATGCATGCGGTTGGCCCACACAGGGGGTGCTGGGCAGATACGGGCAGGGGACGGAGCACTGCACAGATCCTGAGTCAGGTTCTCCGGGCACCGCCTGGCTCCACTACTTAGCTGTGTGACAGTGAGCAGCCTGTCACAGCTTCCTTCTCCTCATCTGTGCTGCCTGCCCTGGGGTGAGCGGGCACCCCTGCAGCAGCCCATACAATTGAGTAGGGTGAGATTCAGGGGCTGTGTGATGCTCCAGGCAGCGAGCAGCTGTGGAAAGAGCCATGTCACCGTGAGTTCAGATGCCGGTTCCAGTACCAGTGGAGCATCCTCGGGCCACTTCGCTTATGTCCCGGAGCCCCAGTGATGAGGACATTGGCTGGATCACTGATGGGCATTTGGAGAGTGGATTGTGGGTTCTGCCTTGTAGCCCTTTTTATTTCCTCATGGGGGTTGCAGAGCTGGTTTCCTGAAGATCAGACTGTGGCAGCTTCAAGACTGACTCTAGCCAGGCCCCCAGCTCAGGCCTTCCAGCCAAAGCTGCCCTGTGTGGGGCTTCACCACCATTGGGAGCCGAAGGTTGGAGTCAAAGCCCACAGTCACATGGGTGAGCCTGTCTTCAGCGGGCTCACCTGGAAGGGAAAGTCGGCCTGTGGAGGAATGTAACTGCTACCTGGGCAAATCTGACAGGTACACTGTGCATTCCCCCACTTTATCCCTCCGAGTTACAAGGGAAAATGGGTGAAGCACTTGCTCCCTCCTGAGTGGGGACAACGTGGGCCCAAGGAAGATGGTGAGAATGAGTGCCTCCTAAGCCACCACACGTCCCCATTCCCTCCGAGACCCTGCCAAATTCCTCCTTCCATGGACACTTGTCCACCTGCCCTGGGATACGTTCCCCTCTCCTGCAACAGCCCCGGTTTTATCTAAGTCTCTGCCATCTCCTGCTTCAGTCCACAAGGTCTGGTTGAGGCTCAGCCCAGATCTTGGAGTGGACCCCGCCACTCCTCGCCACCTGGGCACGTGACATGGGGTGGTCCAATCAGAGCGAGCCTCTGGATATTTGCAGACACATCATCCTCCATCTCCCTGTCATCCATCCCTGCATCCTCGTCCCAGTGAGACCTTGTCAGCATCTGTTCCCAGGGTATCTGCTGAGATTTGTCACCCAGTGTGGTCTTTGGACAGTTGTTCCCGCCTTGTTGACATCAGTTGGGACACAGTGTTCTCACCTGATGCCACATGACGTCGTCTCTAGTGTTGCAGTTCCCTGGGAGGCTCTGCCTTTCAGGTGATGCCCTCTCTCTGCAGGCGTGGCAAGTCCCATCTACTCTCCCTGCACAGACCAAGAGAGGGGACTCTGTGGGTCCACGCTGGGGCTCCTCCACCGGGCAGACGTCCCTCTCCAAGGTTTGCGGTCATCCCAAGGCCTCTCCCTTCTCATTTCTCAAACTGGTCAGAGATTCGGGGTCTGTTACTTCCTCTCCCACTGAGCTTGAACTACCAGAAGCTCCTTGTCCCGGCCTCGAATATCAGCAGCACCCTCTGCTGTTCCCGGTTCTGCCTCTGCCAGCCCCACCCGTGTTATCTCAGCAGCATGGCAGTGTGGCTCTCCAGCAGTCCTTGTTCTAGTCTGGACTTTACGCCCCAATTCCTTCAGAGCTTTACTTCTGATGATGCTAAAACGAGGCTTGTAGAACTGAAAAAACAGTTCTTGCAAATCAAAAGCCTCAGCTTTCAAGAACTTGTCTCTGCTATGAGTACCAAAAATCTTTTTTGAAAAAAAAAAAGAGTTGACTGTTTCTTTTCTCTTTGCATTTTATATTCCTGATATAACAGTCCTAATCTTTCTTAAGGCCGAGGTAGCTTTGACTGGGTGCACAGGTGTGGGGAGCATGGTCATACTGCTGGGGCACTGATAATATTCAGGTCCCAGAGGCCTTCCTAAGTTCTTGTGGGGGGAAACGGAGGAACCAATTTTGGAGATGGAGCACCCAACTTCTAGTCCCAGTTCTGTCACTTAATTGTTGCATGACCTAAGGAAGTCACTTAATTTTGTTAAGCCTTACTTTCCTTATCTATAAAGTGAGGAGAGTAACAACCATCTCTACAGGTGTTTAGGATCAAGGGAGATCATCTATATGAAAGTGCTTTGCAAACTACAAAGTGTAGTATAAACATGAAGCCTTGTTATTTTTCAGTTTTTGCTCAGTTTTGAACTTCTTTGTGTAGCCTTCTCTGCGTCCCTGCCAAAGGCTTCTCTTTCAGTCTCCCATGGCAATTTGTTCACAGAGCTACGAAAGTATCGTATTATCCTAAAGTTGTATTTTAATATGCCTGCTGGCTTCTTGCAGGCATGTGAGTGCTTGGAGGGCAGGGGCCACACCTATGCGATCTCAGCGTTTCCAGCCCTTACCCAGTGTGTGGCACAGAGTAGGCACCCAGTGCATATTTGTTGATAAAGGGATGGGCACTTAGTAGGCGCTTCATAGATTCATGGAATAAAAAAGAATAATTAACCAGGAACAGCAATGGGCCGGGGCTGCTTTAGACCAGTGGTTCTCAACTGGGGGCAATTTTGTCTCTTTCCTCCCAGGGGATATTTGGCAATCTGAAAGCATTTTTGGTTGTCATAACTTAAGGGGTGCTGTAGGTATCCAGTGGGCAAAGGCCAGGGATGCTGCTAAACATCCCACAATGCACACAACAGCCCCCCACTCAGAACAAATAATTTTCCAGCCTAGAATGTCAGGAGTGCCATTGTCTAGAAATCCTGTTGTAGACTCTGTTTTTAATCAGCCCTGAGAAATAAATCCTATGAGTCCAGAATTTGAAGGCAACCAGTGTAGCCTCAGTTAAAATTGGACTTAGGGTTTGAAAACTATTTCTTGATTATCTTTGATGAAAGGGAGGGGGTTGAGATATGGTGGCTAACAGTGAAGACTGTGAAAATTATTTCTACCTGGGGGTGGGAGAGGAGAGGGACTTTGGAAAATGCCCAGCTGAAGAGAGAAGGGGGTTGGCATGGGGCAGGGTGTGGCAGGGCTGGAGTGGGCTGGGAGGCACAGAGGGAACCTCTCAGTGGGAAAGTCAAGCATGTGCGCTGAGCGCTATGACTGTGCATCAATTCTCCGTCCTCCTTCTGTGGCAGGAATCTTCTTTTCCACCCTTTGAACTCAGACATGAGCACATGACTTGGTTTGGCCAATGAAATGAGATTAGATGTGACATCCACTTTGGGGCAGCCAATTTCAGGGTGAATATGTGGGGGGCTGTTGTGTGCATTGTGGGATGTTTAGCCCATGTTCCCCACTGTGGTTGCTTAGTCAGCCAGCCCCCTAGAATGACATAACAGCAACACAGAGCGTGGCCTGTAACTGCCATGAAGATGAGGAAGACATGAACCTTGGATGCCTCACACCACTGCCATTTTGGGGGTTATTTGTTATTGTACCACCTGTCCTATCCTGGTGACTATACTATTTAGAAAGCAATCCTGGGTAATTGGGAATCAGCTTGTCACTCCTTTTCCCTTTGAAATGGTTTGCATAGGGCTCTCCTGTGCGTCTTGGCTGGAGAGGGTCAAATGTAGAGCGCATTGGACACCTGCTTGTCCACCTGCCTTCTCGGAGCTCAAGGAGTCAAGCGTTGTGGTAGGAAGGACCGGGGAAGTCAACTAACTCTCCACAGACCCTTCGCGTTGTTGGTTTAATGCCAACCTTACAGAAAGATAGAAGATGATTCTATTTATTTAGTCATCACAAATGTCACTATTATCACAGATGACATTAATTTTTAAGAGAAAAAGAAGAAAATATGTCACATTTCTGTTTTGTGCATATGCCGATTGAGTGAAAAGTTTATACCAGATGTCAACTTAAAATAAGGCCATATAAATATTTAATTGTTTGTACGTATGTATACATTTCTGTATACACAATACGTGTCGATATAGACAGGGAGCGCTGGTGCTCAACAAGGGCTGAGCTTGCTTCCCAAGGGACATTTGGCAACGTCTGGAGACGTTCTTGGTTGTCCCAGCTGGGGGACTGGGGCTGCTACTGGCATCCAGTGGGTAGAGGACTGGGGTGCTGCTAAACATCTTGCAGTGCACAGGGCAGTCTGTATCACCTGGTCCCAAATGTCAACAGTGCTGAGGTTGAGAGATCCTGGCCTGGACGTACATCTAAACCCAGGAGTTTTGCGGATGATGTGAGTGAGGCCATAGTGTGCTGGCACCTCTCTTTAGAGTAGCGTTGACACACATCTGCTTGACTCATTTAACATCCCATCTCGGCTGACTCATCCAGACGAAACCACAAGTCGCAGGCTGGTGGGAGGCCAGCCCTCGCAGCCTTTATGAGACAGTCTCCATGGCACCTTGTGTTCCCCCGAGAGCAGTCGTGGGGTCTGGTGCAGCTGTCCTGCTCGGTTCTCATGATGACAACTTTTGGTTTATACCTAATGTGCTGCGTGGCACACCTGGGCTGGAAACTGCACCTGTGGAAAGGTAAAGGCGTGGGAGGAAGGGAGTGAGAAAGGGACTTGGAGAGGGAAGGGCAAGTCATTGTACAGTTTTCTGGAGATATGAGTCTAGCAGACCATTTAAAACATTGCTCCCCAAAGAACTGCTTAGGCCTAGTTTGCATATGAAGACATTGAGATATGTGATTTTATAGCTATGTGTAAAATATTTATATATGTGTGTAAATTTGTGCACACATTAGTAAAGAGGTAGAACATTTTCTGTCCTAACAGTAGGCACTGAAATTCCACATGGAATGGGAACTGTCTTTGAGAAGTTCCCTTGGTAAGTCCCTGGACGGGAGGGCACATTGTTAGCTGGATGCTCAGGGAACAAGCTGGCCTGCTGCTGCTGCAGGTGGGAGAACTTAGATGTGGATTTGAAAGCAGCTAGGGGGCTCCAGCTGTCACTGGGGAACTGGACATACCCCACCAAATGATTAGACCAGCTGCCAACTTCTTTCCAAACCTTGTTGCCAGAGATCCTAGAGGAGCACTTAGGCAACACGGGGCAAAGAACCTGAGGCAGACGCAGACTCACCAAGTGGCCATTCCACACTGTTGTAGCAGCGAGACTAAAACTTTGAGGAAGGCAGATCCATGAGACTTATCGTGTATCTACAGTTTCAGTCTCTTGAGATCCTGGGATCCAGATATGAGGCCGGAACAGGGTGGAGGGAGGCAGGGTTTAGTCACATCCTTCCCTGTACTGCTTCATCCTCCTGCAGGTGCTCCAGGGCTTGTGAATGGTGGTGTGGGCCACCTGGTGGTCTCTGAGCCACCAGGTAAGGGGAGGCCTGTGAGGTGTGGCAGCGAGGCACTCCTTGGCCAGATTTGCCCACATCAAGCAATATCATTCTAGGCATATACTTTAGAGATGTTGCAGGTTGGGTTCCAGACCACCACAATAAAATGAATACTGCAATAAAGTGAGTCAAATGTACTTTTTGGTTTTCTAGTGCATAAAAAGATGTTTACACTATATCATAGTCTATTAAGTATGCAATAGCATTATGTCTAAAAATATAATGTATGTATCTTAATTAAAAGTACTTTATTAGTAAAAAATGCTGACAATCATTTGAGCCTTCAGTAGGTCATAATATTTTTGTTGGTGGAGGCTCTTGCTCAATGTCTATGGTTGCTGACTGATTAGGGTGGTGGTTGCCGAAGGTTGGGGTGGTGTGGCAATTCCTTAAAATGATGACAATGAAGTTTGCTGCCTCAATTGACTCTTCCTTTCACAGGAGATTCTTCTGTGGCATGTGATGCTGTTTGACAGCATTTTACCCACAGTAGAACTTCTTGCAAAATTGAAGTCAATCCTCTCAATCCCTGCTGCTGCTTTACCAATGAAGTCTATGTGATATTTTAAATCCTTTGTTGTCATTTCAACAATGTTTACAGCATCTTCTCCAGGGGGAGATTCTACCTCAAGAAACCACTTTCTTTGCTCATCCATAAGAAGCAACTCTTCATCCAATGAAGTTTAATCATGAAATTACAGCAATTCAGTCACATCTTTAGGCTTCGCTTCTAGTGCTATTTCTCTTGCTATTTCCACCACATCTGCAGTTCCTTCCTCCACTGAAGTCCTAAGCCCCTCAAAGTCATCCACAAGGATTGGAATCAACTTCTTCCAAACTCCTGTTCATGTTGATGTGTTGACCTCTTCCTGTGAGTCACAAATGTTCTTCATGGCATCTAGAATGATGAATCCTTTCCAGAAAGGTTTCAATTTACTTTGCCTGTATCCATCAGAGGAATCACTATCTCTGGCAGCTGTATCCTTACTAAATATATTTCTTAAATAGTAAGACTTGAAAGTCAAAATTTTTCCTTGATCCATGGGCTGAGAATGGATATTGTGTTAGCAGGCATGAAAACAGCATTAACTTTCTTGTACATCTCCAGCAGAGCTTTTGGGTGACTGGGTACATTGTCAATGAGTAGTAATATTTTGAAACAAATGTTTTTTCTGAGCAGTAGGTCTCAACAGTGGGCTTAAAATATTCAGTAAACCATGGTGTAAACAGATGTGCTGTCATCTGGGCTTTGTTTTTCACTGATAGAGCCCAGCCAGAGTAGATTTAGCATAATTATTCAGGGCCCTAGGATTTGTGGAACAGTAAAGGAACATTGGCTTCAACTTAAAGTCACCAGCTGCATTAGCCCTTAACAAGAGAGTCAGCCCGTCCTTTGAAGATTTGAAGCCAGGTATTGACTTCTCCTCTCTAGCTATGAAAGTCCTAGATGGTGTCTTCTTCCAATAGAAAGCTGTTTTCTCTCCCTCAAAAGTCTGTATCTACCATCATCAATGATCTTAGCTAGATCTTCTGGAAAACTTGCTGCAGCTTCTACATAAAAACAGCACTTGCTGTTTTATCTTGCACTTTTATGTTCTGGGGAGGGCTTCTTTCCTTAAACCTCATTAACCAATCTCTGTTAGCTTCCAACTTTTCTTCTGCAGCTTCCTCACCTCTCTCAGTTTCATAGAATTGAAGAGAGTCAGAGTCTTGCTCTGGATTAGGCTTTGACTTAAGGGAGGATCATGGCTGGTTTGATCTTCCATCCAGATCACTAAAACCTTCTCTCTACCAGCAATAAGGCTGTTTCGCTGTCTTATCATTCACGTGTTCACTGGAGTAGCATTTGTAATTTTGCTCAAGAACTTTTCCTTTGCATTCCCACCCTGGCTAAGCGTCTGGATCAAGAGGCTCAGCTTTTGGTCTACCTTGGCTTTCAGCCTGCTTTCCTCTCTGAGCGTAATCATTTCTTGCTTTTGATTTAAAGTGAGAGACGTGTGACTCTTCTTTTCACTTTAACACTTAGGGGCCATTGTAGGGTTATTAATTGGCCTAATTTCAATATTGTTGTATCTCAAAGACTAGGGAGGCACAAGGAGGGGGAGAGAGATCAGGAAGTGCTGGTCGGTGGAGCAATCAGTACACACACAATACTCATTGATTCAGTTCATCATCTTTAATGTGCATGGTTTGTGGTGCCCCAAAATAATTATAATGGTAACATCAAAGACCACTAATCACAGATCACCATAACAGATGTGATAATAATAAAAAAGTTTGACAGACTTGTTCGGTGCAGGTTTGCCACAAACCTTTGATTTGTAAAAAATGCAATATTTGTGAAGTGAAATAAAGTGAAGTGCAGGACCATGAGGTATGCCTGTGATCAGGTCAAGTTCTCCTAGTTTCTCTTCACTCACCTGCAGAAGACCTTGAACCTGGGACTCAGGTTCAAAGGTATGGTCTGCTGGTCTTCAGCATCAATTCTCACTTCTTTCTCAGGTGTCTTCCTACACTTTAAAGGTTGGAAAGATAAAAATGACATTTCTCAGATTCCCTTGCAGCTGTTGCTGACAGCAAATTTTGTTCTGCCGATTGGCTGCCATCAAGCTGGGACTTAAAGCAGAAGTGAGGTGTAGGCGACCTTCCTGTTGCTTTGAGCTGTCTTCTGTGAGCAGTCAAGTGTGGGAGATGTGGGCCCATCTGCCCCAGTGTTTCAGCATCCAAGCCCCAGCCTTGGTGAGGAAAGCAGCTGTGATGGCTTTAGGATCCCAGCCCCTTGCTCCAGATCCCTGAGCCATAGCTAAGTGGCTGTGTCCTTGGGCAGAGTAGGGCCTCCTGGCTCCCCACAGTCCTGGCTGTGTCAGAGGTAGCAGCTCCCTTGGTGGGTCAGTTCTGTAGTGTTTGGAGAAACATTCTTGGAGGCCTAGGCAAGAGCCTGATGCTCTGGTCCTTCCAATTTTTTTGGTTTTGATTTTTTAAAAAATCCCTGTATTAAATCTCTCTCTGCTGAAAACAGCTATACTGGTTTCTGTTTTCTGGCAACTCACACAGGATTTTATAAAGACAACCTGAGGCTGTGTTAAGAATCACTGAACTGATACACCGGATTTAGAACGGCAGACAGTTCATGACACACGGAGACCACAAAGGAGGTAGAGTGGGTTCCATTCCTGATCAACATTCCCTCCTATCGGAGAGCTGAGATAAGCCTGGATTCTCACAGACAAGGGGACTGTCCCTACTACTCTGGGCTCCACACGGTCCCTGTCTCCCAGGCTGGGCTGGGACCAGGGTGAGGCAAAGGTACCCAGGTGTGAGCTTCACGGAGGCGCCCACCCTCAGAGTGTGCAGCGCAGGCTGGCCCCTGCGAGCGCCTCCTTAGATTTTGTGCCCTGGGTGCCTCAGTCACCTCACCCTAGTCCTGGTCTGCTCAGAAGTCTGACCTGGCTGGACCTGGTTGGCCTCAGTGCTGAGTGCAGAGAATTCTTAGGCTCTGCTCATGCTCTGGCTTAAAGACCAGACTGTAAGTGGCTTCTCTGGAGGGCAGTGCTCTGCCCTGCACTGCACACTGTGCCCACGTGAGGCTGCAGCTCCGAAGACCCTCTGCATTCCCTTGGCTGTATTAGCCTTACCCTGCTGTCAGCATGGACGGCTTTTGGCTCCACACTTAACATGGGTCCCCGCCAGCTTTGCCAACATGACATTTCCGTGTAACATCAGACACCCTCAGGGGAGTGCCCAGTGCCTAATTATTAGGCTGCATGAACAGACGCACAGCGTGCAAACAAGGGAGGGGAGAGCTCTGCTGCACCCCAGCTGTCAGACGCACCTGGAGAGGCTGCCCTTCCACAGGGGAACAGAGCGGCTGGAGTCATTGAAGGGAGAGCAGTTGGAAAATGGCTAAGCAACACACAGGTGCAGAAAAGATGTTCAGCTTTAGTAGAAAGTAGAGAAGTATGAATTACAGCAGCAGAACCGGAAGGCACTTTTTCACCTATGGGAGTGTCAGAAATGAGAACCAGGGACGATTCGGTAGAGGGACTAGACCTGAGTGCTGTCTCTCCCTCGGCATCACTAATGCCACTGGCTAAGGGGACGTAGGGACGGCACTGCCTAGAGCAATGTCAGTGTTTTCTTACAGGAAGAAAATGTAAGTGGATTCTTCTCTCTCTGCTTCATAATGGCCACAGACCTAGTAAGAGGCAGATGGCAAAGGCGCGGTGTCTTCTTCCACCCTGTTTACAGTCACCTCTTACTCGCTTGGAAGGTTCATTGGAGGAGCTCGAGGGTGCAGTTGCTGAGGCTGTGCACGCAGGGGAGCAGGACTTCCTTAGCTCGGAGGTATTGGCCTAGAGCCTGTTTCAAAGAGCACACTGCTCAGCTTGCATGGGCCCTGAAGGTAGCCCAGTCTGGGTTTCCGGGGAGCCCTGGGAACTACTGGGAACACATCTGGAGTGGAGATGGAGGAAGCCAGGTGACGACCTGCTGCCGTGGGTTCTGAGTTTGCCTTACCTGTTATTACCTGATGGCGGTGTAGCCCCTGGGTGCTAGCTGGGGGCAGGGATATGGGGGCAGAAAGGCTAAGGGGAGACGTGAGGAGGAGAGAGGGAAGCTCTCTATGCCAGGGAATTGTGTGCATCTCTGGGAGCACAACCACGGCTAGTAAAGCAACAGTAGCGACCCCTGGAGAAGCACTACCATGTGTACACTACAAATGGGAAAAGAGAAGTTAGGAAGGGGTGATTTCTCTTTGAGGAGGTGGCATAAGGTGGCTCTTTAGTGAGAAAATAAGTCTCAGTCTTGCAGTGTGACTTGAACCTATTTGCTTAGCCATACTGAGTGCCAGTGTGCTCACAGTAGGGTGGTGGCATTGTTGCTTAGGATGTAAAAGTTGAAATGGGAGTATGTAAAGAGCTATGCTGAGATGTTTCGACCATGACACAAATGCCAAGGACTGGGTGTTCTGTCCTGTCTTCTTGTCTGGCTCTTCCTTCTCCAATTTTCTAGCCTAATCTCCCCTCCACCACCCGACCCGGCTCTTGTTCTGTTCTCAACCTCACTGGCTTTCATTTAGGTTCTGGAAGGATTTATATTGTTTCCTACCCCAGAGCTGCAGCACATGTTGTTCCATGTTTCTGCAACACCCTCCCATCCTCTGTATGCCTGTTTAGAAGAGCTCATCCCCCAGAGCTCAGCCCAAGCATCACCATCATCTTCTACAACTTCCCTGATTAGGTCAACTCCTTCTTTACTTGTAGCCTTATAAGCAAAAAAACCCGTCTTTCTTATTGTACTTATCTCAGCTGCGATTTCATATGTATTTGTATAAGATGATGATTAGTTCTCTCATTAGGGGCATGTTGTGAGGACAGTTAGGTGGCCCTGTTAGAAGGCCCCTATAGGGAGGTACTTAAGCCCTTAGGCAGCTCCAACTCACCAGCCATGTGAATGAGCCACCTTGGAAAAGGATCCTTCAGCTCCAGTCGAGCCTTCAGATGACCACGGCTCAAGCTGTGTGTCTGCAACCTGGTGGGACATCCTGAATCAGAGTTGCCAGCCAAGCCGCTCCCAGGTGCCTGACCCTCAGGAACTGTAGGAGAGAATAAATGATTGCTGTTGTTTTAAGTCCCTCAGTTTTGGAATATCTCCCATACAGCAATAGACAACTAGTGCAGATCTAAGTGCCTGGAAGTGTGGTGCTGCCGTAATAAACATGAGAGTGGCTTTGGGACTCCACGTGACAGACACTGGGGTGAGAGGTAAGCAAAAGGTTAAAGGGACTTCAACAGACTCTTTGCAGAAGCCTGAAGGCCACAATGAGGATGCCGTAAGAACTTAAAAGGAAGTGGGGAAATGTTATTGCAAACTGGATGAAAGAGTTTTTATTGTTGTTGTAATATAACAGTAAAAAGTTTAGTGATGTCACTTGTGATCATCTGGAAAATAGAAATGTTCCTAATGAACTGGGTGATCCAGCAATGAAGAGTTCCAGGCAGCACTGAAGAAACCTGGAGTATCATTCCTGAGCAGTGGCAGGTCTGAGACCTAATCAAGAAACTACCAACATCTGCTCTGCTGGATTTCAGAATTGCTATGGACCAGTGACTCCCATAGGCCTCCTGCTTTCCCCCTTGTTGAATGAGGAGTGGGAATCTAGAGCAATGATCCCATGCCTATCCCACCATTGCAAGTTGGGGGTGTGAGGGTACAGATAATTTACCTCTTTAGTTTGTAGTTTCCAGGATGAGACCAACTTTACTTGAGGAGCTTTACTTGAGGAACTACATCACAGGAGTGTCATCTACACCTGCACCAGATTTAAATGATAAGGTCCTGGACCTCAAGCTGATGTTGTGATAGGATGACATCTTGGGAGCATTGGAAGGCCTGGGAGTCTGGTAATTTTAATGTAAGAGGGATGTGAATTGCCGGGGGCCAGAGGGCAGACAAGGATTGCAAACGTCTGGGGTGGTCCCCAGTGAGCCTCACATCATGGCACTCATTCCCTCCCACATGAATTAGACCTTTGTGACTAATAGAATACCGTGGAAATGAAGGTATGTGTGACTTCTGAGATTAAGTGATATTGCAACTTCTGTATTGGTCTTGTGGATGGCTCACTCTGGGGACATCTGCCCGCATGTCAGGAGGACACTAAAGCAGCCTGGAGGCCCACGTGAGAGGGACTGAGGCCTCCTGTCAACAGTCAGCCACAGCTTGCCCACCATGACTGAGCCAGCTTGGGAGTGGGCCTTCCAGCCCCGTTAAGGCCTCAGGGATTGGAGCCCTGGATAAGATTTTGACATTTTGACTGCCACCTTTTCCTGGTTAAACTCCCTTGTGCTGGCCTCATGTTCATGTATCTGAGCAGGGCCAGGGTGAGGGGGAGGTGACGGAGGTGCTAGGGCCTCCCTCCATGCCCCAGGTGACTTGCAATCTCATTCTTGTCCCACCCCCTACCTGGTTTCTGCATGGTGTGATAAAACATCAGTCATGATGGTCTTGTCCTTGACAGAGCAGCCCAACCCTGCCACCCACCCCTGCCCCTGACTTGACTTCCCGTGGAGAAGCCTGCAGAGCCGGGTAGAAACCCCTGTGGCCCTTTAAGAAAGCAGGTAGCAGAAGGAGTGGAGGGTGTCTGGGCTCCACCAAGTGAGGGCAGTTCTCACAGAATTCTGGAACCCAGCAGGTCCCCACTGCAGCCCTGAGGGGAATGGAGAGGTCTTTGGCGCTGGGGAGCATCAGGTGGTTGGTGGGACGTTGACTTTAGAGAGCAGATAGGTGTCAGGTGCATGGGGTGGCCCCAGAGACAAGGGCTTTCCTCGGGGTGGAGAAGGGAAGCCCACTCGGGGCATCCTCCTATGGAAGCAGAAGGGA
Source organism: Varecia variegata (assembly GCA_028533085.1). Classification (NCBI taxonomy): domain Eukaryota; kingdom Metazoa; phylum Chordata; class Mammalia; order Primates; family Lemuridae; genus Varecia; species Varecia variegata. The sequence goes on along the minus strand of CM052442.1, from coordinate 98,124,104 downwards.
AATCGCACTAGCACCACACTGGGCCATCCCCACGCCTGGCACTGTGCATTATCTCATTCAACTCTTCTGACAGCCGGGCGAGGTACACACTATTTTGGGCGCTTGATCCCTTATCCCCAATTCCAAAAATTCAAAAACCTCTGACAATTGAAAGACTTTTATGACTCACTTGGTGGCAAGTCCTGGACTGAACTGATGTGAGGCTATTTACGGTCTTAATTATCCCATTTACTGTAAATATCTACATGTTCCCCCAAGAAATATTAATATGTCTGATTATGGGGTGTTGCCCAGAATCCACTGAGTATTTCATAATATACTGTTATGCACCATACAGTTTTTCTAAAATCCAACATTTTTGAATGTTGAAACATCTGATCTAAAGTTACAGTGAATGTCTTAGTCTATTTTCTGCTGCTATAACAAAATAGCCAAAACTGGGTGATTAATAATCAACAGAAATTTATTTGGCTCATTGTTGTAGAGGCTGGGAAGTCCAAGAGCATGGCGCTGACATCTGGGGAGGGTTCTTGTGTTATGCCATCCCATCGCAGAAGGTGGAAAGCAGAAGAGTGAGTGCGTGAGCCAGAAAGAGCGTGGGGGCTGGACTTACCCTTTCATCAGGGGTCCACCCCTGTGGTAACTAAACCACTTCCATGATGATGGCATCAATCCATTCATGAGAGCCCTCATGACCTAATCACCTCCTAAGCGCCCCACCTCTTAATACCATCACAATGGCAATTAAATTCCAGCATGAATTTTGGAGGGGACATTTGAACCATAGCAGTGTAGCAGTGAGCCTGCATTTTTTTTTTTCCATTTCACATACAAGAAAAACTGAGGTTCCATGAAGAACAAGTATCTCACCTAATACCACAAAGCTACCAAGTGATGGTACAGAATTGAACCCCGGGCTCTCAGGTAGTACACCCTGAACTCTTGACCACCAGAAACAGGCCCTGTGCTTCTTAAATACAGTGAATTTAGAAGTCATAAGGGCTGCATTTTCTACTTGTGCCGTGACAGCCTTTCACAAACTCTTGTTCCTGGGACAACACTGAGACTCTGTTACCCACCCCACACGCCCACACCCCAGCCACAGGTCCCTGATTGGATCTGGCACTCTGAGGTCTTTGTAGAGCCCTTTCAGTTATTTTTATAATAAACTTCAAAAAGCTTTGTGTGCTTTGGATATTTATTGTTTCTGGACCCAGTGGCAAGCAGAGGTTTATCCACAGAAAGCCTGGAGTTTAATGAAGCCTTTAGTCCTGCAAATGTGTTCATGTGACTGAAATAGAATAAACTCTTGGGTGTTTCTTCTCATTGTTCCCCTCCGCGTCATACCGCCCTCACCCCAAATCCTTGCATACCCTGTGCCCCTGCCAGAACTTCCCTCTGGCCCCATTTTTGTTCAGTAATCAATTCATCCAACAAAAATTTATTGAATCCCTGTTGCTACCGACAATGTGGTATAGCAGGTTTCATGGTTTATTAGAACACTGGTCTGACAGCAAAGATTGAGGTCCTGGTGCTGTTAGAGTTATACAAGGCCCTTCTTTGCTCTGGGCCTCAGTTTAACCATGTGTGAAAAGATAATTGAGAGGACGCAGAAAACATGTCACAAGGGTATAGAAACCTCGTACAAACAGGGCTGAACAATAAAGAAGTGCAGGCCTTGGAACAGTCTGACCCGGGCTCCAGCTGTGCAGTTCTGTTGATCCAGTTCTCCTCTGGGTATCCTCTTAATTGGCAGGGTGGCTCGCCTCATGATCTCAAAAGGGCTGCCAGGGGCATCTGCAGCCACATGCTTCACAGCCAGGGAAAAAGAGGGGGAGTATTTCAGGCATTAAGCACAGTTGCCAAATTGGTTGCTTAGAAGCCAGATCTATTCTACACTGGTTCCAGTGGGTCAGAGTCTGACATGGAGAGGTTATTAAATATGTTGACCATCACTCCTGGAAAGAGAATGTCACTTCTGATAATCATCAAACAAAAGTCCATCTTTCAAGCTGCTGGCCTGAGTTACCTGAACCAGTTCCATGGCAGGGGGCTCAGGATTGGCCTGATTGGCTTGGAACAATTAGGCCCACTCCTAGGGCTGAGGTTGAGGTCAGTTCTGCTCAAAGTGCATGCTTACTACAGAGGGGTGGGAATGATGAGATTTTTGGGTGGCATGCAGGGTGCAACCAAAATGTGCCCCACCAGCCCCCTTCCCACTTGAACTTTCTTTGCTTCTATGTTTCAACCCCATGTTCATGACATTGCAAAGGATAACCCCTTTTTAACATTCCTTTTCACCACTCATTTAGTTTAGTTTAGTCACGCCGTCTGGGGAGTCTACCATCAACTTCTAACCTTCCAAGAATGTTCCTCCGAATCTGCAGGCAAGAAGAAGTGGAGAACTGAGATACTGGGCACTGCTGGTGTGTGGTGTCAGCCTGGGCTGAACAGGGACAGGACTGCTGAGGGGGACACCCGTGCATCTGCAGGGCTTCCCCTCTGCCTGGCTCTCAGATGGCACTGCACACAGGAATTTCAATTAGTTTTCCAAAAGACAACAGTAACAAGCGGCTTGTTAAAATCTCAGAAGGCTATGTGCAAAACACTCCTTCCTGTCTATTACCACCAATTCCCAATTCCCAAAGTGAATCACAGTCACCTACTTTTTGTATATTCTCTCAGTTATGTTCTATACATATCCCAAAAGATACATAAACAGTATTTGCATATGGGTATGTCTACAGTCAAAGCCTCCTTCTCTACATAGGGATTATGGTGTAAACAAATGTTTGTTGAATGAATAAATGAATGCCTAACACCAACCAGGGAGCTCCGGCGGCAGGAGGCTGTCACCTATGCCACCCACGACTGTCAGTCAGCAAAATAGAGCCCACACGAGTTATTTGAACGGAGAGATTTTAATATAGAGAACTGATGGAAGAAGGGTTGGAGGACCAGAAATACAGAAAGTGGCCATTCAGGACATACAGAGATAGTAACTACAAAAAACCAGCTCCCACCCATGGGGAAGGGGAATGAAGGAAGAGACTGGGGTTATTATGAACAGAGCCTAGGAGCTTGGAGAGGAAACTGCAGAGCTAAGACCTAAAACTCGGAGAAGAAGGTGCTGTCTGGTGCTGACGTCTTGACGTGCCGTGGCTGGTTCTGAGAGTGTGAACTGGAATTAACTGCTGGGGTCGAAAAGTCTGGGGTGGTGACACCACCGGGAATAGGAAGCAAATGGGATGGCTGGAGTCCCTCCTCCTCCCGCCTCCCCTTGTCCTCCCAGAGCCAACGAGGGGGTTCCTGGCAGGGAGCAGATGGCAAAGGGAAAATGTGGTTTGCAGACTCCTTCTCCAGCTCCACAGAGAAGAGAATAGAAGGGTAGTCTTGGGGCCGAGGGACCAGTGTTGAATAACCAGCACGCATGGTTTCTGTTTATTTGGAGACTTTATGCAAATTAGAAAAAAGCTCCCCTTCGGGAAAGAATGGCCCTGGGTCGAGGTGCATGGTTTGGTGAGCAGAGAAACACGCTGCACCATACCAGGCGCACCGCTGGGCGAAGAATATGGGCTGGAGTTTAGCCCCGAGTTGTCCTCTTGGCCAGGTGTACTGGTGTAGGGTACAGTCTGTCTAGCTGTCGGCAGGCAGTGTGTTCTGAGACTTGAGGGCCTTAAACACACACACACACACACACACACACACACACATACACACACGGGTTTAGGGTGGTACACAGAGAGGATGCTGTGATCCCTGGTGCATGTCTGATAGCTCCCAGGGCACCTGCCCTTCTCAGCATCGGGACCCAGGGGCTGACTGGTACAATGTGCTTCTATAGACAAAGCCATAGGAAATACAAGTATTATTTTCTCAGTCAATCCAGGACAGGAAGCTGTTCCTGAAGGGACTGTGAGAACAAAGCTGGGGAATTAGGTGTTTTCGGGCAGCATTCGGGCATTAGGGAACTTGGAGAGGCTATTTCAGAATGCTTCGTAAGAGAGTTTTCCAATTGGATGGGATTCTAGAAATGACCTGGCAATAATGATGTAACAATAGCTGTCTTAGCTTAGGTTCTCCAGAAGCAGGTTCAGACGGGGTGTTGCAAGGCGCTGGGGAGCGCTGGTGGAAAGCACTGGAAGGAAGGGAGGAGGCAGGCTGGGCTGGGCAGAAGTGATGGCAGTGCAGCTGCGTCTGAGGCCCAGCCAGCCCTCCGGGGAGCTCTGGGGCTAGGGGGCCCTTCAGAGTGGTCTCCAGGTTATGTATGGAGGCTGGGCCGGGTACCCACACTTCAGCCATTCATTGGCTATGGGCCCCCTGGCAGGAGGCGTGATCTTGGCAGGGGAGGGGGTATAACTTGCTGCCAAGGCAGTGTCTGGTGAGCAATGAGCTACGACCTTCCCATGGGCTGGAGGACTGGTGTGTGGGCTCTGCAGAGGGGAAGCTGGGTAGCCTATCACAGCATCCGCCATGATAGCGCTGATGATGGTGACAATCGCTACCACCTGCCAATCACCTATGCCAAGCTAGATGCTTTGCCTGTAAACCCGGTCCTCCCCGAGTCCCCCGCACCCCAGTGAACGGCACTGACATCCAACCCACTGCTCAAGACAAAACCACTGGAGTCATGCTGGATCTGTCCCTGCTCTCCTCTCCCCATGCCACAATCCACAGTGGGGCTTATTGGTCCCACCCCCACGATACAGCGTGAATCCGTCCACTTCTCTCCATTCCCACACTCCAGCCCAAGCCTCCAAGTCTTGCCTGGTCAGCTGGGACAGCTTCCTAGCACACTTTCTCCTTCCACCCTGGTCGTCCTGCCAGCCAGTGTCCACACTGCAGGCAGAGGACCTCAGACGACCACTCTCCTTAATCAAAAGCAGAGCTCGGTAATGGTGTCTTGTTGCACTTAAAGTCCAAACTCCTTTCTAGGGGATGCAAGGCCTCACGCGATTGGCCCTGTCCCCTTCTCCAATCTCCATCTTTCTCTGGTCTTCCTTGTGTTAGCCACACACTCTCTCACGGGCGCGCTGGCAGCTCATGCCCTACAGCCTTTGGGGTGGTTGTTCCCTCTGTGTGGAGTGGCCTTCCCCAGAACCTGCCATGGCTGGTCCTTCTTGTCGTTCAAGCCTCAGCTCACACATCACCTCCTGCGTTAGGCCTCCCCTGACCACCTAGTTAAATTCCTACTGGAGACGTCAGTCCAGCCTGGCTTCAAGGGCCAGGCCCCCCTCTTGCAGACTGGGTACTGTTTGCAGATCCAAGCTCCCTTTGCAAAATACCACCTGACAGCGGGGTGTCTCTTCTGGAGAAAAGTTCCCACAAGGTCTGTATTTCAGGATCCCAGGGTGTCTGGGGACCTCGCTGGCCTGGCTACAGCATCTAACCGGGTATTAGGTAGGAGGAACTCGGCCTAGCTCCTCAAAGTGAGTCAGCTACCGAGTGGGGAAGAGAAGCCCTTCACCGCTGAATTTGTAGTTGCACCGGAAACCGCCCAGCCCTTTGGCGGAACAGTGCAGGGGAATTTGGTTACTCTGTGTACAGGCCTGGGGCAAATAGGGACAGAGATGAGGTTGGAACATTTTTAACACGTGTGCTTTCTTTGGTCATTAAAAGAGAAAAACAAGCTCTTGCAATGTCTGAAGGAAACCATCATCCGATTTACAAGCAGTTATTGGGTTTTGGCCGTGACCAAGACATGGAAGGACTTGGCTAAGCTTTGGGTCCACTGTAGAGTGATGAGGTCCCTTTTGTCATGGAGCAGACATCTAGGAGTGGGGACATGGCAGAGGAAAGGGGGCACAGGGACCGCACTCAGGGGGTCTGCTTGCTGCACCAGGCTCTGTGTTTGGGGTCTCACACACGCAAGCCCCTAACACACAGCAGGCGGGGTGTGCCCGGAGCCATGGGCGGGGCCGGCAGGGAGAGCCGAATTCCCAGGCGGGGGATAGGGGGGTTCTGTGGAGCAGAAGTGCTGAGAAAAGGCTTCCTGCAGGAGATGGACTTGGAACGGGCTCCAGATGCGCTGCGGGCTCTGAACAAGCACCACTGAAATAGCAGGCCGTCAAATCCATTCCTCCAGCACAATTCTGCTTCTCTGTCCCTTCTTTCCCCACCATTTCCTTCCCTGGCTGGGGAGTACTCAGGAATGCTTCGCTGTGCCCCGTCAGGCCTCCGGAGGCCACCCTACCTGGCTGACGTGTTATTATCTCCAGCAAACACGCACCGCAGGCGGCCTCTTGGCTGGGAAGCACGTTGGCACCTTGGAGCCGCTTCTTGGAAAAAGCAAACGGTTGATGTTTGAGCCTCCTCATTGATCCCTTTGGAGGCGGCAGGAATTGGCTGCCCGGAGGGATGAAGGGGTGAAGCCGAAAAACATGGGCTGGCTTCAAAGTGGAGCACGTGGGGGCTGGGAACAGTTCTGCTTTGTGAACAAAGTCAGGCGAGAGGCAGAGAGCGAGCGAGCGCGAGGGAGAGAGTTGGCTCTTGCTAATTTGAAGTTAATTTTGAATTGCCTTGAAAATCACCACGCGGCAGCATCCCGTTCTGCCTTTGATGGTGGAAAGAAACCAGCTGCTTTTATTCCTCTTCGGGGCTTGTTTCCCCCCTAGCAGTGAAGCAATTAGGCAAAGTGCAGTGGAAGTTGCAGTCGGGATAACTTCTCGGGGAAAAAGTCAGGCCAATTGTTGGTTGGAGCAACAGAGAAGAGGCCCGCACCACAGTGTCGGATGTTTTTCCCTCCTGCTCCATCTGGCCCCCAATAATGTCACTTTGACATCTTCAAAGATAACCGCCTAGGCAGGCTTTCACTACAAAGTGAGGCCCCTTGTCCTAATCGGCGTTCCTGAGCCACACTAGGCGTTTGGGCAGGGAAGACATGGCCCCTTTGCCCAAGTAGGACTACAGGAATGGCAAACCTTGACCCCGTCCCCCCAAGATGCCCCCTAACACTGCTCGCGATCTGCAAAATCAGCAGTGCGTGCACTCTGCCGCCTTGTTCTCACCATCAACTCAGCTGTAAAAATTGGAGGCGTCTTTGAACAATATGCAATGCATACTTATCTCTAGAAAGTCTAAAATGTACCTTTGTATCAAATATAACCAGCCAGCCGGGAAGCCTGCCTGTGCTGTTCTGGGCCCTTGCAGAACTGTTCTGAATGAGCGGCATGCTGGCGGGATGCCAGCTGCCCGAGAGGAGGAACAGGGAGGGGCTTGACCCCGTGATGGGTAGAAGATGGAAAAACTGTCATTTCAAAACAGCAAGTGGTTCCTCTCTTGGTAGAGGTGGAGACTTTCATCTTTAGGGGAGACTTTTCCTTTGTGTTGTTGAAACTATCAGAATGGACCCTTGGGGACAGCTGGGAAGTAGTCTGAATGCAGATGTGGGAGATTAATTTGTTGCCTGTGGCTGTGCCAGAGTGAGGTCTCTCCTCTTTGTCTCCTTCTCTCCCTTCCTTGCTGGCTTTTTTTTTTTTTTTTTTTTGATTGTTTTGTCACCCCTGCTAGAGTACAGTAGCATCAGAGCTCACAGCAACCTCAAACTCCTGGGCTCAAGCGATCCTCCTGCCTCAGCCTCCCGAGTAGTTGGGAATACAGGTGCGAGCCACCACACTAGGCTAATTTTTCTATTTTTTTGTAGAGAAGGGGGTGTGGAGGGGGTCTTGCTCTTGCCCAGGCTGGTCTTGAATTCCTGGCCTCTAGCAATCCTCTCACCTTGGCCTCCCAAAGGGCTAGGGTTACAGGCATGAGCCACTGCGCCCGGCCCCTTTCTTTGCTTTTGGTTGTGCTTTGCTCACCTCCTCCTGGTCCACACACCTTAGTAATGCAGTTTGGTCATTAAACGTTGCTGTCCTAAAAAGGCAGCATCTCCCCTGGGCTCCTTCCTGACTAATGATAAGGGGGAAAGAGGCAAAGGTGGGATATTCATATCTATTTGGAAACTCAAGGTTCTGTCCTGAATGTTCCTAGGCATGGTGCATCTCTCTTTCCCGTGAGAGCCAAGAGAAGGCCTGGAGGAGTCAAACTGAATTCTGGTTCAGTCACCTGGGTGCTCTTGTTGGATTGGCCTGGCCTTAGGTCATTAGGAGAGGGACCACTTGGACATGCACACAGCTTACCCAGTCTCCTACCATGGCCCACATGGGCCAAAGTGGGGGATTCAATGCGTCTCTTCATGGCTTAGGAAATGTTCTTGTCACTCTTGCACCCGAACCTTCTGGACTCAAGGTCTGAGTAGGAGATTATTGGGAAAAGGGTAATGTTATATCTATTGGGATGGCGGTGAGGAAGGGCAACGACCTTGGCACCCAGGGAGGGAATACCTTAGACCCACACCTATACCTGGAGATGCGAACAGGGAGGGATGTTGATGAGATTTGTCATTCAGGACCACTCCTGGAGTCTTCCTCACCAGAGAAAATGCCCTGGTGCTGCTCTCCTAAACTGCAGAAGTGCTGGCTGCCAGACCCCTCTGACAGGTCCTGACCACGATTTCCCCCCCACTCCCCACAATCCCAGCTCCTGTACCTCCCATGCAAACACCTGTCAACGCCACTGGATGGCTTCCCCACCCCCATGCTCATAGGCTTTTCCAAGTCATTCCATGGGACAAGCCAGTATCCCCTGACCAGGGGTGAGAAGAAACAGAGCCAGCTGGACAGACTGCCCTCAGATAGACTCTGCAAAATTGAAGGGTACACTTGACTCAATGATTCAAACTGAAAACCCTCCGGCTTACCACCCGTCGAAAAGTGATCAACCTGTGCCCCAGAATGGTGTAGTCCCTCTTAGGGGCCCCCAGCAATTGCAAACAGTACTTTTTTCCTATAAGCACCTTGTACATCTGTGGAACTGTACTTCTTGTGTGTAAGGCAGATGTTAACTTGTCTCTCACCTGAAAAAACAGCGACCTGCTCCTTAGGAAAAGTCACAAGAGACCTTCAAGTGTTTAAGGAAACACAACTGGTACATCACATAGCCCTCAGATGACTGTGGTTACTTGGGAAACTTCCCAAACAGATAGCTGACTCGTTATCCATGTGTACCCTGTGCACGGCTTTTCCTATAATGGGACTCCTCTGATTAGAAAAGGTAGCATGAAATCTGTCCCTAGCTTAACTGACCCCGTCTTGGCCTGGGCCCCAGAAGGCATCCATGTCAACCTCAGCTCACTGACGAGGGTTGTTAGGGACGATAGAATTATCCCAGGCTTCTTTCCCTGTAGGTCGAGGTGGAGCCTGTGCAATCTCTAATCCATCCTGCTCTACCTGGATCACTGCCTGGGGCCAAGTGGAAGGGTCAGTACAGAAATGGAAGGAGGACTCCACCTGGCTTTCTAAGGTAGACCCAGGTTGTTTATGGCATCTGCTCCCATGGCTGTGTCCAAGGCTCTGGGGAGGACGTGGTCGAGGTCAATGCTGTAGGCTGGTCTCATCTCGCTGCTTGGATTCCTGTTGGTAGTACCTTTAGTGAAATGCTGTAGCAGACTAACTGAATGGATCTGGTCCCACCCTCTGTTTGTCACGTTAATCAGAGTGGCTGACGGAGTGGTACAAGCAAGGGGGGACTTGTCAGCAGCCAAGACCATAAAGAGGAAGGGTAGATATTCTCAGGAGACAATTCTCCATGGGTCTTTTGGGTTTCTGCATGTTTTGTGAGCAGAGGCACTGACTGCCTTTGTTCCCGATGATCTTTTCAAGGATACTGTATCGCAAACAGCCTTGGAAGAGAGTGTGTCCCTCTGGAGCTAAGGGCAGGTGGGCTTAGTGTTCGTTAGGAAAGAGTCACCTTCCCTAGGCTGGGGTTCCTCCCCTGCAATGCAAGCGTGTGCCTGTGCTGTCCTGCCCTTCGTGTTGCCCTGTGCATTTGGAGCTTGGGGGCTGATGCGAGGAAATGCTGCTACTCCGGCTCCGGCTGTTTCCTTGAGTAATGGAATCCTTTGTTTCTGACCCAGGATGCTTGTTTCTTCTGCTGGCCTCCCTGAGACTATGGCAAGCTAATTTGCCAAAATCTCAGAGACCTCACAGTTCTTGACAGTCGTGTCTGGCCTGGGCCATCCTTGAGCATGGCGTTTGCGTGTGAACGTTATCTATCATGTGCGTCACAGGAAGACAAAAGTCGGAGAGGACAGCTGCCCCCAACTTCTCCAGACTGTACTGGCTGATAGGTGTGGGGTCAGGATCCACCACTCTCCTTTGCCCAAAGTGTGTGGTCAGTTCTACATAAAGATCTGGGGGGCTGGCTGGAGAGGGCTGGAGGGGCATCTGGGGTCAGACCACTTGGATTTCTACCAGGATCCTGCACGCAGTGCAGCCTCTGTTTCCCCACCTGTCATGCGGTGATAACAATAGCACCTAATTCTGAGGGGCTTTGTGGGGACTAAATAGACAGGCTTGGCACGGGACAGCCCTGACGAAGGGCTTGTTATTGTTGTTTCTGTCATTGCTCTTGTCCGTAACATTACTGTGCCCACCTGGGCTCAGTCTTTGTGACGCTGCCTCTCCCTCTTAACAGCCTGTCTCGGATCTAAGTTTATCTTTTCTGCACCAAAGTTGGCCGATTTACATGGCACCCCCTCACCACAGTCGCTGGATGTGCCCCTAATCTAATTAGACTAATTTCAATTTTCTGGATTTAATTACTTTTAATTTAATTAATTTAGAATGCAGTACACTAGGTGATTAATTAGGAGACGTGGCTGAGGGATTCGGAAGGTGAATTGCAGCACGTAAGTATTTAAATATTATTGTGGCCACATCCACCAGTTGTCACTTTACACAGGAGGCCACCGAGGCCCGGGGAGAGGCCGGGCTTAGAGAGCTGGGGTGGCACAAGGACTCAAACGGAAGTCGCACGGCACCACGCACAGTCTCCTTCACTTCCCTGCTCTCAGCAACTCTCGGGGAGGCCAAGAAGAGGCTGTTGACCCCAGTGACCAGCAAGTTGGAGCTAAGGCGTGAATTGTGGGCGGTGAGGACAGACTTTGCCTGTCATCAGAGTGAGCTGGTATTTCACCATGTGTTTTTCACATGGTACATAAGCAAACCGCAGGGCTCCCTCCGAGCTAGCACACGCTTCAGTTGTTCTTTCTTTTTGCTACACACATGTATTGAGCATCCGGAATAAGGAATAATCATCACCATCATCATCATCTTAAACACAAGGCTTCATAGTGCTTTTAGGAGGGAGGTACTGGCGTTTCCACCGTCCAGAGGACAAATCTGAGGCCCAGAGCTGTTAATAGCTCTGCGAGGGGTATCTATCATTTGTGTTGTACAAAGGGACAAGTCCTAGTGAGTTTCCGGCTGTGGCAGGCAGGTGGGGGGACACTTTAGGGCTGGACTTGGTTCTGGGTGCCCCTTGGGCACGCAAGTTTGCCTCTTCCACCTCCAAGAGGTAACACCAGCAACAGCGAACACTGGAAGAGCCCTCGCTGTGGGCCAGGCGTGTCTCTCCATGTGCGCCACGTGCCGACTCTGGGCACGGCTGCCCCGCCCACCGCTCAGTGCAAGGAGACTGCCTGGGGCTTCCCCATAGCAGCTACGGAGCCGGACCCTAAAGACCCGGGCCAGCCACACTCCCTCACTGCCTTTTATCCCCTGGGCCGTTGACTTGAAGAGGCCATGGACTCTGTTTACCAGCCAGACTTCAGACTGCAGTTGTGAAGGGCCCTTGGAGACATAGCTGGGCCAGACCCTCTGCCCTGAGCTAGACCCTGCACTGAAATTCAGCTCCAATTCCAAGGTTACTCATTTAGCAAATGGGTCCATTAGGCATCTTCAGGGCTTTGACCCCTGTTCTCCTGGAGTGTTGGGCCAGGACACAGGTAAGAAAAGGGGCCAGCATGGTGTAGAACTCCACTGTCCCATGCACACGCAATGCCTGGCAGGCTGGCCCTCTTGCCTGGAGAAGTAAAGACACAAGAGCTGTCTTTAGGATATGCCCTGTGAGGGGTCTAGGGCTAATAGGTGGAAGCTACAGGGTGACTCTCTATAAATGAACTTCCCAATAGTCTGAGCTGTCTTAGCTGGAACGGGCTCTCCAGCAGGCCCTCACTGGGGGAGTTAAAGCAGAAGCTGATTAACAACAATTTTCTCACTTGTCTTCTCTTTCTGGAAGGCCCATTCCTATGTCTGCCAGTTAACTCAGCCAGGCATCACTTCCTCCAGGAAGGCTTCCCTGCAAACCCCAACCCCATCCCAGAGTGGAACAGGTGTCCCCTGAGTTCCCCTAATGCCCCGTGCATATCTTTATCATTGCACTCAGGGGATATTGCAGTGACCTGCTTAGGAGTTTATCTCCTCACGTCCTGTCTTTGTCACTGCCCCCAACAAGGTAGGAACAATTACCCCACTTGGAGGTTGGAGAAGCTGGGGCTCAGTATGGCTTAAGACCTTGCCCATGATGGCAGCATCTGGTTCCTAAGCTGAAAGCCCACAAGCTGCCCAGTGCAGGACACTGCAGGGATCCCAAATTCTGTCATTTGTGAGGGCATGGGCTTGTGCGAGCCCAGTGCAACTGAAGCAGCAGGGCAGTGCCACCAAGGAGTGGCACAAGGGCATCTTTGGAGCGATGTCAGCTTAGCGATCCTTGGGACACTATGTGCATGGCCAAATGATACACAAATCCACCTCCTCAGCACATGCTTTCTGAATGCTTCTGAGGTCATGGAGAAGCCAGGGAGAAATGAGAACCAGGCCAGCCAAAGCCTCGCCTCTCCTGGCTCCGTGGAGCCTGCTTGCCCCAGAGCCAAAGCCCCTCTTAACACCCTTATTTCTTCATTGAACAAAGGTGAGAAGAGCCCAGCCTGCGGTTTGAGGCTGGATTCCATTTCTATTAAGACTGCCGCTGGCCCCGAAAGATTAACTCCACAGTCACCCCTGTGAAAGCTGATCCGAATGGAAAATGGAGCTAGAAAATTCTGCCTTCCCCTCCCTCACACCTCGGTAGATTAAGGGGAAGGCCTGATGCTGAGTTATGGGGATTTATGGGAATGTGCAGTTGCTGGCTTTTACACGCTCACTCTTTGGGATGTTGGCAACCTCGCCTCCCATAAATCGTCGCTGGTATTTCTTAGCCTTTCCTTGCCAGCAGCGCGGAGGCCTGCAACACCTTTTCCGTGCAGTAGCCTGTGAAAATATTGAAGTCAGGCCCAGAAAAACACCAGCATAGAAAGGGGAAACTTTGATGTTTGCTAGTTCTTTGCAGACAACCCTTGCCAAATCTTAATTTTTCCAGTTTACAAGTAAGGGATTCTGACCATCTGTCTGCTGTCAACCGATGTTTGTTTGGATGAAGATTTTATTTTTTTTCTCCCAATCTAGCACTCCTGTTCTTACAAGTAGTTTATTGGACTTCATAAATGTCAGCTTTTTGCAGGCATTTTGTAAGCAGCTTATGATTTAGTATTTAATCAAAATTGAGCAGTCAGCGTCTGTAATCTATCTGAAGCAGGAGTAACAATGAGATGGAAGCTCAGAATGCACCAGAACTACAATTTATGTCCCCCAACTATCTCTAGAAGAACTACATTTGCACCTGAAGATCTGGGGTGGGTAGAATGATGGAAGAAATAAACACTCATTGAGCACCTATTGTGTGCCATTTTAAGATCCAGCTATCAATTGCCAAAATAATATGGTACAACAAACCATCCCAAACACAGTGGCTCAAAAAAAAAAATCAGAAATTTGTAGCTCATTAATTTAGTGAGTCAGCTGGGCAGTCCTTCTGGCCTTGGCTGAGCTCTTTACCTGTCTAGGGATGGGTTGGCTGCTGGGTGATCTTGGCTGACCTCATCTGGGACAAGGAGGGCACCTCGGCCCCACTCCATGTGTTCCTCACCCTCCAGCAGTCTAGCTAAGACAGGTTCTGATGGTGACAGCAGACTGCAAAAGCAAGCAGACCTGGTCTGCAAGCACCTTCCCAAACGTCTGCTCATGTCACAAGCAAGGGACATGGTTGAACTCTGAATCAAAGAGGGGGTGTCTTAGTTTATTTGGGCTGCTGTAACAAAATTCCATAAACTGAGTACCTTATAAACAAAAATAAAATCATTTCTCAGAGTTTCAGAGTCCGGGAAGGCCAAGATCAAGATGCAGGCAGATTTGGTGTCTGGTGAAGGTCGGCTTCCTTGCTCATAGATGTTGTCTTCTCACTGTATCCTCACAAGGTCGACCGGCCAAAGCAGCTCTTGGGGGTTTCTTTTATAAGGCCCTAATCCCACTCATGGGGCTCTGCCCTCATGACCTAATCATATCCTACAGTCCCTACCTCCTATACCATCACGTTGATGTTTAGATTTCAGCGTATACATTTTGGGGGAAGGCAAACATTCAGGCCATAGTGGGGGGAGAGACTCCATGTCTTTACAGTAAGAGGAATTACAAAGTCATAGCAGAGTCCACGGGCACAGGAAGGGTGAAGACTCAGGGCCCTACTGTAATCAATCCATCATAGTGAGTGATGCTGGCAATTCCGTGAAGGGGGTCATTGTTACAAGCCCCATATCCAGGTGGAGAAATTGAGAGATGAAGTCATTTGCTCAGGGTTTCTCAGCAGTTAGTAAAGAAGCTGGGATTATTCCTTAGCCTAACTCTTCTAGTGTTTACCTGTGACTCTCTGCACCTACTTTTCTCTAGGAATGGGTAAAGCAAGAGTAGTGGAAGGCTCTTAAAAACGATCGATCCACGACCCTCATTTCAGGGGTGGCAAAACTGAAGCCTAGAGAAAGGGGGTGACTTACCCAAGGTCCTGATGGGCAGTAGCAAGGCATGAGAAGGCCCAGCTCTCAGGCTAGTGCTCCTCCCTGGCCCAGGAGAGCTGTGCATCTGCAGCCCATCACAGGCCTGGCTTCTGCAGGAAGTGCCGACGCTGCGGGCTCCCACTCCCAGACATGACACAGTGTCAACTGGGCAGCGTGTGCTGAGACCTGGCTTGGTCATGGCAGCTTGAAGGAGCTGTAGCAAAATTACTCTTTAAGGAGCTCCCAGTTGGAGCAAGGATGGTGAAGGCCTTCCTAGGTTTCTTAGATAGAAATGCAAAATGCTGAAGGCCTTTTATGATGCCATTATTAAATTCCTTCCTTGGACTGAACTGTGTGCCCCACTCCCAAATTCATATGTGGAATCCCTAGCCCCCAGTGTGACTATCTGGAGATAGGGTCTTCAGGATGTAAAATTAAATGAAGTCATAAGGGTGGGGCCCTAATCCAATAATACAGTAGAAAAAGTAGAAGCGGGGGTGGGGGGGAGAGGAGGAAGAGGAAGAAGAAGAGAGATTTCGATCAAGTGAAGACATAGCAAGGTGACTTCGTGTTATAAAGTTTGGTAAAAAATGTTATGAGTGAAGCTCGTGACAGAAATAGTATTTCTAAGAATCAAGCTCACCAGGTGTCCCGTGTCCGAGCCCTGTCTGACCCGGGCCTCCTGGCTCTCCCCTCCCAGGCAGGGTTCGTCATCCACTTCTCCATCCTGACCCCTCTGCGGGCAGCACAGGGCATGGAGCCAGGGAAAGAGCCAGTCGGACCCAAGTTAGTCCCCAACTCAATGGCTGTTTATTTCTGGGCAGTCGAGAAGCTTCTTTGAGCCTCAGTTTCCTCTGTAAGGAGGGGACACTGGTTATAATGTGATTGCTATAAAAACCCATGCGGTCACACCCAAGGGGATGTCTTGCTTGTGCATATTCAGTTGATATTCTTTTATCGTCCCTTCCTGTCTGTTGGGCACCCTCCCTACTCCTGTCTATCTGAGTCTTCATAGCACTTTCCTACCCCTTCAATAATTTAACATCAATGGTTTATTAAACACAGGCTTCCTAATGGGCTGTTATTGACCTGATAAAGAGCAAATCTTCCACTATGGGGCTGCCCAGGTCCTTGAGGGAAGAAAGACAGATGGGGAGGCTGTGGGGATGGTGTCTGCTGCCCAGGAGAAAGTGGCCTGAGAGCAAATCCCAATTCTGTCACCTTCATGCCTAGGGAAGCTTCTCGGCCTCCTGAAATGTCATCAACACGGGGTTCATATCACCTTCACCGGGAAGTTTCCATGAGGTTGAATCAACGTATGTGAAACTCCCAGAGACTGTCCACTCCCCACTCTGCAGCCGGGGCTCAGGCCAGCTCCAACCCTGGGGAAGGGGGCTAGTTGCTCACCTGGTCTGTCTGTGGGGCCACAAGTCCCAGGTATTTCCCCAGAACTGGGTGCATTGCTTGAAGCATCACATCAAAGATTCATTCCTTTGAGTCTAGATGAGCAACTCCACCTCCTGGAAGTGTCTGTGATAGAAAGAATGTCTCTGAGTTGGGGGAGTCTACGCACCCCTGGTGGCTGGTGACCAAGTGGCAGCGCAGGGAAGGAGGAGGGACTCCTGGTGCTAATACTCTCGCTACACGACCTCGGATGAGTCACTCCTCATCCCTGGACTTCCGTTTTCTCAGATGTAAAATTAGGGGTTTAGGTTGTATGGAATCTAGGATTCGTTGCACCTTTAAATGTGGTGTTGACAATTAGCTCAAAAGATTAGCGTTGAGATTCCTAATGGGGTCCCAAAGACGGGAGCTCCAGATGGGTCAGTTTGGATGAGGGATGAGGTGAAAGGGCCGTTTCGGGGCACGGGCAGCCTGCCTGGGTGGGCGGCCCGTGAGACTTGGTGGTTCAAGTCAAGGCGGGCTCATTGGCCGACTGCTTTGCTGATTCGTGCATTCTCTGACCATACCAGCCCAGACTGCTCTCTCCCTTCCCTGACCTTCTATAGCCCTCACCTGCATCCTCACTGTGACATCTCTTACACTACCCCCTGATGGCCCTGGCCATCCCCTGATGGCCCTGCACCTGCTGTTCCATGCTTGGACTCACTCTGAGCCCTCTCACTGAAAGGCCCTTCCTCTCTGTCTCTGCCTTCCAAAGTCCTGACAGTCACTTAAGGGCCTGCTCAGAAGCCACCTCCTCCAGGAAGTCTTCACAGCCTTCTTATACAAGACTCTCTCCCCTTGTGTTCTCTCTATGCCTATTAAATGTCATTCAGTGTCTTCCCATTGACATAAGACAAGGCCAAAACCTTGGCTCAGCTCCCCAGCCTCATGTCTCGTCACTGTCCTCCCCACCATCCCAGCTGTAGCTATGCCAGGTGTCTTCTACCTCCATGCAGGTGCTTAAGCTGATTATTCTGCCTGGGAGGTCTGTTCCTTACCCTGTCCCCATGGTGTGGATACTCAATGACTTTAAGACTCGGATGATGTCTCTGGTACTGGGAGGACTTTATTGTACTCATCTTTGGGTTTGTAGTCTCTGTTTTGCAGTGAGCCAGTCTTGCCCATGAGTCCAGTGACACTGGGTTATTTGTCTTTGAGGTCACAGTGCTTTGCATAGGGCCCAGCACATAGTAGGTGCTCGGCAAATGTAAGATTGAAGGGAGTTCTCACACATGTCCGTCACAGCACCCAGCAGAGGCCGGGCCCCATGGCAGGTGTGTTGACGGGCTAGCTGCTCCAAAGCTGTGTTTGCAGTAGTTCTGGGCTCTGGGATGGAGCCTTGGAACTGGCCAAGCTGGAGAAATGGCTCCTGTGGTAAATGTGTGCGTGTGTGCATGTGTCTGTGTATGCATGTGTGTTTGTGTGTGTGTGTGTGTGTGTGTGTGTTCTCTGTGGGCATGTCTGCTGGGGTCCTGGTGGTCTGCCATGCATGGCCTGCCATGCCTCTCCCCTGACAGCCAGAGGTTTCCTCCTGGGCACTAGAGCACCAGCCCACCAACTCTAGAATCAATCCCAGAGATGTGCCTGGAGGGCCCTCAACAGTCCTGTAAAGGGACAATGCTCTACAGGGGACCAGGGCTGGGAGATGGATAGCTCTGAGCCATGTAACCCTGGGAAGGCTTCTGGTATCTTGGGTGCTCTGGGGTCATTACTTATGCAGGGCTTCCCACGCGCCAGGTGCTGGGTGAAGCCCCCGCTGTGGACACTCTGATTTAATCTTCATAAACACCCTAGTTTGCAGAGAGGAAACTGAGTCATACATTACTTGTCTTAGATCAAAAAGCATCTGAGTGAGGAGCAGGGAGGTCAAGTCAAGCATTCTTAGTCCAATGTCCATGTTCTGTCCCACTCCCATTCACACCATAACGCCTGATAACGCCTCCTTGCAGGGTACTGAATTAATGCAAATTAAATGACATTTATAAAGTGACTGGCACTCAGCAGGTATACACTCTGTGGAGGCTAATTTTACTGATGTCTAATTCAACCTTCTCATTTTAAAGGTGAGGAAACTAAGGCCCAGGTTAGGTAGGTGACTTGATAGTCACATTGAGTTGTGTGGACTCAAAGAAGTCAGGTCTCCTGTTGGCCAATCATTTTCATTTTTCACTTTACTGTGCCCCATGGGATAAAAATTGGAAGGAAAGGGAACCTTCTATTTTAGAAGAATGGAGGCAAAGAGGAAGGTGGGGTGGAGAGGCAGTTGAGGATATCTGAAGGGCCAGAACCTTCCCCACGACTCCCCAACCACCCATGAGCTAGGTCCTATTTTCCCAATTTGCCATTTGCAGATCTGACCTCAGAGAGGTAGGGGACTTGCCCATGGCCCTTCCCTGGTGAAAGAGGCCAGGATTTGAACTCTGGCCTGTCTTACTCCAAGTCTAGTGCTTTCTCCTGCATTGCCAGACCAGAAAGAGGGTCCAAGATCAAGGCCACAGTAGACACAATTGTGGCTGCCAGTTGTGATGCAGGTGGGTGCAGGCTGTTGATGCTACTCCTTCAGAGCATCAGGAGAGCTCCTAGAGTTGGAGAGCGGGCACTGGGCACGGGGGGGAGGGTGCCCTAGGGGAAGAGTCAGGTCTTGAAATAGAAAGGGGCTGGACTTTTCCTTGGAGTACCAAGGGAGCCAAGAAGAGCCATTTGGCATCCGTGCATCCAAGATAGCCTCCTGGGCTGCTTCTGCCTAGTAGGATGACTTTCAAATGACAGAGAGAGTAACATTATGTTCACAGGTTTGGGGGTCATATGCCAGTGGCAGATAGAGAATGTCTCAGAAATCACAGGCTCTATTTTAAAAATTCATGCAGAATTTAAAGAAATATACTTCTTTCCCATAGTATACCCACCTGTGCATGTGTGCTTGTGCACACATGCGTGTGTGTGCACACATATCACAATTCTCTAATTAACCACTGCTTCAGGAAGGGCTGTAGCTTCCTATGCGCTCTGGAGCCCTGCCATGTATTCATTACCCCCACCTGGGGTATGTGTACGCAGTGGGTCAAATACTTCCATTTCCTAAGCCTGGGGAGGACCTGGACAGGCAGTTAAGGTACAGGTAGGCACAGTTCATAGCGATGATCTGCTCAGGTTGGCTTACTTGAAACAGGCCAGAAAGTCAGGAGACTTGCCCAAGGTTACCCAGTGACTATGAGACCAGAACCCTGGGACCTAGGTCTTGGTCCAGTGACACCACCACACGCCTCTGGGTGACAGATGTACTCAGTCGTACCTAATGCCTCTTCTGCCTACCTGGCGCATTCCTGGGAAATAGGGCTTCTGTCCGGGAGCCCAGCATTCTGACAATCAAATGTCACTTGCCCCTCTCCCCATCTCTGTCAACCAGAGTGTCCAAAACACGGTGATTTCCACATCCGCCCTCTCCTATACACCCTTTGGATTACTGGACAGGCAGATCAGAAATGTGTGATCCATTGGGACTTCAGCAAGACATTTGATAAGGTGTCCCATGGTGGTCTCAAAATGAAGAGATTGGGCTGGATTCTGGTGGAATGAGATGGATTGGGAACTGGTCACAGGGCCACGCCCAGATGGAATGAATAACTCTAACTGCATCAGCCTAGATGGGAGTCTCTAGTGGTATGCCAAGGGCTCTGTCTGTGGCCACATCTTATTCAACAGTTTTATCAATGGCTAGAATGGAATTACAGGTGGAGGAAAAGGATGAACATTTACTAAGAAACTCCTGTCAGCAACCACCGCCAATATTTTATTTTATTTTTGGAGAGAAGCAAGAATATTGCTTTAATTTAACATTGACAATGACACTGTAACAGCACAGGGAAGAGGTTGTGGAGAGGGAAGATGGTCAGGCTTCCCGTTCCCTAGCCAGCCTTGATTTTAAGGGCAGAGCCCCAGCAGCCGAGAAGGGCCTCACGGAGTCCCTCGATGGAGTGGGAAGGGGTGGGGAATTGTAAGTCAGAGGCTCTACACTTAAAGAAGGGCTGAGGGCAAGCCCAGGAGAGGCCTGGCAATGCGGGAGGGGCTGAAGGGCTGTGGGGAGTCCCCTAGCCCAGGTCTTTGGCAGTGAACATGCCCCTGGCCCTGCACAGGATGGAGTCCTCGGCGGCACCATAGGGGTACTCCTTGGATGTCACCTCCAGGATGGCCACCATAGGGGTGCTCCTTGGATGTCATCTCCAGGACTGAAACGGAGCTGTGGGCATCAAGGGCGAGCCACACCACCTCTGAGAGGTGCTGGTTGACGAGGATGAGGCTGACATCGTCCTGGTTTAGAAACTGCGGGAAAGTGTCTTCGATTTCATTGACGGCTGCATCCTTCCCCACCACCAGGAAATTAGGGTGGCGGTTCTTGTTAAGCTCCCCTATGCCACACAGCAGGAAACCAGTCACCGTGTCCTCATCTCTGATCACCGAGATTAGCTTCCGCCTCCCCACCATCCCCGCACCCAGGCAGAACTCACCCCCTCCAAGCCCCCAAAGTCACTGAAGCCCCTCCCCACAGTGCCAATATTTTAGATAAATCATTTCTTTTACTCTTCACAGCCTGCCTGTAAGATAGTCTGCATGACCTTTTTTACAAACCAGGAAATGAAGACTTACTAGAGGGTAAGTAACTTGCCCAAGGTCCCATAGCCACTGATGTAATAGGATTTGGAGCCTAGATGGGTCTGACTCTGAAGGCTGGGGCACTGGTGCCCACGTGGCCCTAAATGTCTCATTACTGAGGGGGACGTGGCACGGTGGGGGGATGGGCAATACAGGAGGTGACAGGCAGGATCCCGAAGGACATGAAATTAGCATGGGGCCACAGGGACTGCACAGCAAGATGAAAGGCAGTGAGACTGCTCAGACCAGGTTCACAGTACCCACCAGACACACACAGGATGTGGGCTACCTGGGTCAACAGCACAAGTGAAAAGGTGTTGGGTTTTTAGTTGGCAGGAAGTGTCATATGAGTCAACGGTGGGATGTGGTGGCCAACAAAGCTAACGTCATTGTGGCTGCCACGAGGGGAGGGACCATGAGCAGAGCGAGGGAGGAGATACTCCCTAGTCAGCTTGTGTCCAGGAAGTAGGGTTCGGGCCTGGCAGCTCAGTGGGCACCCGCACCCTGCCAGACTCCCAGAGGTGGGGAGGGGGTCCTCATCCTTTATCATTCCCAAGGCTTATTAGTATCTTTCTGAGCAGTTATGGCCACTTCTTGATCTTTATGCATTTTTCTTACTTGCTCTGGGAATACGCTGCTCAGTTTTGAATTTTTATTACTGTAACCTGAGTAAATGTGGGGATTCCTTGTGACCCAGTCTGTCCATTAAGTTATATCAAAGAAGCACAATCCAGTAACAGAAAGAAAGTGAAAGAGATTTGCAGTCTGTGTGCACATCTCTCAAAGAAATAAAAAAGAATGAGGTCTCCTTTTACTTCTCTAACTTGTTACCTTGTGCTTCAAAACTTCTCTAGGAACGTCAGCTCTACAAAATACCTCCAACTCCCCTGAGGTCCAGTCAACCTGCTAGGCCATCTCCATGGTATAGATGGGCTTAACATTTGTGTTTTCCTTTTCTTTTCCCTCCTTCTCCTCCTCAACCTCATTCTTTTTAACTTTTCTTTCTAGTTTACTTCTGACCCAAATTCCTCCCTGCAAAGGTGAACTCAGGAACTGACCTAGCAAGCCAGAATACCGCCCCTTCCCTCCAGTGTCTCCAGTGATGTCCCTCTCCCCTGGCCTCCGGGGAACTGGCATGGCCAAGATAGAACCCGTCTTTAATTGCTGGGGAGGAGAAACAGAGCAGGCGCGGACCACAGTTTTGGTGGTGGGGGGAAGCAAACACAGTGGTGGGAGGGGTGGTGCTGAGGCTGGGACCACTCTACACAGCGACCTTGTCCTCATCACACAAGCACTCGGGCACTGCAGGTGGAAGAGCCTGGCCACCCATGCATGACAACCCCCAACACAGAGTGCCACATGATACCTACTTGAGTGAACAGTGGCAGGCAGAGGCCCCCCTTCACCCATTACCTTGCGTGGTGCATTTCCATGAACTTGCAGGGCTCCTCTTCTTTGCAGAATTGGCGTTGGTTCCTCTGACGGCATACCTGAGACCTCCCAGGAGATGGCAGGCTGTGGGAGAGACAGCACTCCCCACGTACTCCATGTGCTCCCCTGTACTTCCCAGCCTCCCCGGGGCGGCTTCTTCTGACCAATACAGCCAGACCTCAGAGATGCTGCAGGCTTGGTTCCAGACCACCACAATAAAGCAAGTGTTACAGTAAAGTGAGTCACACATATTTTTTGGTTTTCCAGTGCATAAAAAAGTCGTTTACACAATACTATAGTATATTGAGTGTACAATAGTATTATGTCTAAAAATACAATGTATGCATCTTCATTAAAAATACTTTATTAGGAAAAAATGCTAACAATCATTTGAGCCTTCAGTAGGTCGTAATCTTTTTGCTGGTGGAGGCTCTTGTTCAATGTCAATGGCTGCTGACTGATCAGGATGGTGGTTGCTGAAGGTTGGGGTGGGGTGGCAATTTCTTAAAATACAAGAACAATGAAGTTTGCTGCCTCAGTTGACTCGTCCTTTCACAGGAGATTTCTCTGTAGCATGTGATGCTATTTGACAGCATTTTACCCACAGTAGAACTTCTTGCAAAATTGAATTCAATCCTCTCAACCCCTGCTTCTGCTTTACCAATGAAGTCTATGTGATATTTTAAATCCTTTGTTGTCATTTCAGCAATGTTTACAGCATCTTCTTCAGGGGTAGATTCTACCTCAAGAAACCACTTTCTGTGCTCATCCATAAGAAGCAACTCTTCATCCAATGAAGTTTTATCATGCAATTACAGCAATTCAGTCACATCTTTAGGCTTCGCTTCTAGTGCTATTTCTCTTGCTATTTCCACCACATCGGCAGTTCCTTCCTCCATTGAAACCTTAAACTCCTCAAAGCCATCCACGAGGGTTGGAATCAACTTCTTCCAAACTCCTGTTCATGTTGATGTGTTGACCTCTTCCCATGAGTCACAAATGTTCTTCATGGCATCTAGAATGATGAATCCTTTCCAGAAAGGTTTCAATTTACTTTGCCCAGATCAATCAGAGGAATCACTATGTCTGGCATCTATAGCTTTACTAAATGTATTTCTTAAATAGTAAGACTTAAAAGTTAAAATTTCTTCTTGATTCATTGGCTGAGAATGGATATTGTGTTAGCAGGAATGAAAACAGCATTAATTTCCTTGTACATCTCCATCAGAGCTCTTGGGTGATCAGGTACATTATCAATGAACAGTAATATTTTGAGAGAGATCTTCTTTTCTGAGCAGTAGATCTCAACAGTGGTCTTCAAAAATTTGGTGAACCATGCTGTAAACAGATGTACTGTCATCCAGGTTTATTTTTCCATTGATAGAGTTCAGGCAGAGTAGATTTAGCATAATTCTTAAGGTCCCAGGATTTTCAGAATGGTCAATAAGCATTGGCTTCAACTTAAAGTCACTGGCTGCATAAGCCCCTAGCAAGAGAGTCAGCCCGTCCTTTGTAGTTTTGAAGCCAGGCATTGACTTCTCCTCTCTAGCTATGAAAGTCCTAAATGGTGTCATCTTTCAATAGAAAGCTGTTTTGTCTACCTTGAAAATCTGTCGTTTAGTGTATCCACCCTTCATCCATGATGTTAGCTAGATCTTCTAGAAAACTTGCTGCAGCTTCTACATCAGCACTTGCTGCTTCACCTTGCACTTTTATGTTATGGAGATGGCTTCTTTCCTCAAACCTCATGAATCAGCCTCTGTAGCTTCCAATTTTCCTTCTGCTGCTTCCTCACCTCTCTCAGCCTTCACTGAATCAAAGAGAGTAGGACCTTGCTATGGATTAGGTTTTGGCTTAAAGGAATGTTGTGACTGGTTTGATCTTCTATCCAGACCACTCAAACTTTCTTGATATCAGCAAAAAGGCTGTTTCACTTTCTTATCATTCATGTGTTCACTAGAGTAGCACTTGTAGTGTCCTTCTAGAATTTTCCCTTTGCATTCACAGCTTGGCTAACTGTTCGGCACAAGAGGCCTAGCTTTTGCCCTATCTTGGCTTTTGGCATGTCTTCCTCATTAAGCGTAGATATTTCTAGCTTTTGGTTTAAAGTGAGAGATATGTGACTCTTTTTTTTCACTTGGACACTTAGAGGCCATTGTAGAACCATTACTTTGCCTAATGGAGGTCCAAGGAGAAGGAGAGAGATGGGAGAACGGCCAGTCAGTGGAGCAGTCAGAACACACACAACATTTATTGATTAAGTTTGTCATCTTATATGGGCACAGTTTGTGGTACCTCAAAACAACTACAGTACTAACATCAAAGATCACTGATTACAAATCACCATAACACATATAATAATAATAACAAAGCTTGAAATATTGTGAGAATTACCAAAATACGAAATGTGGCACACAGACATGAATTGAGCACAGGCTGTTGGAAAAATGGGGTTGACAGACCTGTTCCATGCAATGTTGCCACAAAGCTTCAATTTGTGAAAAACGCACTCACTGTCTGTGAAGTGCGACAAAGCAACGTGCAATATACAAGATACGCCTGCAGACTGAGACTGACGCAGTTACAGGTCGGTGTGCCTCCTCCTCTTTCTTGGTGATGGTCACTTGGAGGCCCTGCGTTCCCGATGGCATGCAACATTGGGAAGGGCCTCCCACTCCGTGGCACTCTATATGAGCAAGAAACAAACTTTCATTATATCAAGGCCCTGAGATTTCAATGTCGTTATTGCCTGGTCTATCCTAGAGAATACACAGTGTCAGAGTTAACGGAACAATTTCTGCTCTTGAGTTCTTTAACGCCATGAAGGAAAAAGCTGTCTCGAGAGCCACCCAGGCAGCTGATTGACGCCTCCCTCACTGTCATCATCCAGCCCAGATGGCACTTCCTGTTTGGTAACACCTCACGCGGCTCCTTCGTCCCCCCCCAGCTCTGCCAGCCACCATCCCACGCAGCAAGTGTGCACAGCATCAGAGGTTTGCCAAGAACACATCCTTGTGTCTGCCAAGGAGTGTCTGTGTGAGGAAGGACGTTCTAACGGAGGATGTTCAGAGACGAGAGGGGCTGCCCTGGGAGGCAGTGACTCTTTGTCCCCAAGGTGAGCGTGGAGGCCAGATGGGGCAGGGCCTGCAGATGAATGCCAGCCTCAAACGGGGCAGGGGTGGGCTGCGAGGGGCAGGACGGAACAGATGAGAATCCTCAGCTGAATGCCTAACTCAACATTATTTTGAAAGCGTATGAATGAATAAATTTTGGCACCAAGAAAATAAAGAACTTACGCAACAAAATAGCCCAACTTAATGAGCAAATAAGAATTTTCACACTGAAATTATTCTTTCCGAAAGGTGCAATCTCATGAGATCAATGTTCTCAGCTCTCGTGAGGTTGACAAATGGCGATGAGTGGTCAGGCAGGCATGTGGAACATATCCGTAATTTCCACGTCAGCCACAGACGGGGCTGTGCTCTGGGGGAACTCATACCCTGGAGACAGACGGAGCCATCATGCTAACAGCCCCCTAATAAGGACGCCCAGTGCTCCATCGTGCACAGCACGCTCCCCCGACATCCTGAGCATGCAGAGATTAGCATCCCTGAGCTTATTACCATGTCTTATACATTAGCACATAGCTCTGAGCTTCTTACCATAGCCTCAGGGGAGAAGAACTGCTATTCCCATTTCACAGATGGGTAGGGAGGGTTTCAGACATTTTCCCAAGATCACATAACAAGTAAGGGGGAGATCCAAGACGTGAACCCAGATCCTTTGACTCAAAGGGATGGATTTGAAAATAAAAATGCACATCTAGTCCTGGCACTGGAAGCTGGGACCGCAGTTGGTTCACATGCCCCTGAGGAACTTCCACTGTGTGTGAGGTTGTGTGTGAGGAGATACTACGGAACAAAATAGCTCTGACCTGCCTTAGAGGCAAGAAGGGCTTTTTCTGGGAAAATCAATGGACTCTGGGACAGAGAGTCCTGGAGTTCAGGTCCTGACTCTGTCTGACCCACTCCCCCCACCACGGAACCTCAGTTTCCTCATCTGAAAATGGGAGGAGAGACATTGATCTGGTCCACCATGAAGAATTTCTGTGAGGACCCAACGAGAAGATGGGGTGAAGATAGGAATGCATTCAGCTGCAAATAACAGAGCAGCCAGCTACAGCTGACACTCCATTTTCCCCATGATCTAAGAAGTCCTGGGTGGGCAGTACAGAGCAGGAGAGGGTGACTCAGTAGTGCCAGTGGGGGCCTACCCTCTCTCCACTTTTCTGCTCAAACTCCACCCTCACACGTGCTACCTGATAAACACAGGCTGGGTGCTGCCCCTCTTCTAGTCTTTATGTTCAAGTTCCAGGCAATAAAAAGAAGGGAGAAGGAGGAAGAGTTGGTGCCTATATTAGAATGCAAACATTTTCTTAGAAATGCAACAGCTGTAATGTTGGTCAGAACGGTAAGCAAAGGGCCATCGTCTAGATACAAGGGAGGCTGGAGGAGGGAATGTTTTTGGCTGGACATTCCACAGCCCTAAACACATTCAGGATTTTGATGGGGAAAGAGGGGCTGGATGGATAATGGGTGGCAGCCAGTGGTGCCTGCCACCTGCTCCGATACCAAGATGGTGCTGAACTCACAGGGACCTCTTAAATTTAGTCTCTGGTTTTGAGTGAAAGCCGCTTGGGTGGCCTCCTCCTTTGAAGGAAACGTGGATCCATAGCATCCTCCTGTCAGAATGGGAAACCAAGGCAGGCTGAGGCTGGGAGGAGGGAGAGTACTGCTGCAGGTCTGGAGGGCCACGCGGATAGAGGCTCAGGGCCCCACTGTCGCTCCCACTCGTTTGGTTCCCCGGCCAGCCCTGAGGGCTGAATCTGAAGAGCTCATTAATCGCCACTGTGTTTGTGCGCGTCTCACCCCGAGATGTCTAACCACAGACTTCCTCTTGACTTCTGGCAACAGGGAGAAAACAAAACCACAGCAGCTTTCATTGCTGAAAAAGACAAAACTGACACGTTTGCTTCACAAGCCCAGACGGAGGAACTTTACCTCTGGGAGGAAATGATGAAGACTCCAGGCCAAGGAGTCTTGTTGGGCCGGGAAACGGCCAGACTCTGCAGTGAGATGTCCTGAGTGGACAGTTTAGAGGTCGGCGAGAGGCAGCCATGAGGCCAGGGGCCAGCGGGCCACCGATAGATGGCCTGGCAAAGCACCCGAGCTCAGGGAACCTGAAGCCGCCTCCTCCCCCAAGACATCAGTAGGGCTCCTTTGCCACTTCTGGTTTCCAAGAATCCATTTGTGCGTTTATTTTTCCTTTCTCTTATTTTCCGTTATTAATTCCAGCTATTGATTAATTCTCATTTCATACTTTTTTTTTTTTGGCCTGGCTTGTTTTTCTAGTTTCTTACGATGTGTATTCAGCTCTGTTCTTTTTAGTCTTTCTTCTTTACTAAGACAGGCATTTTCTTAGTAAATACATTTTCCCCTGAGTGAAGCTTTTTTTAGGACCCCATAGGTTTTGAAATAAAATGTTCCCCTTTTCATCTGTTTCTAGATGGTTTTTAATTTCATTTTTAATGTTTCCTTTGAACCATGGCTTATCCAGAAGTATGTTTATTAATTTCTGAGTAGTTAAGAATATTTTCAGCCATGTTATTATTTTTTTAATTTAAAATTTTTGCATTATGGTAAGAGATTGTAGCCTGTAAAATCTTTTAATTTTAAATTAAACTTTTTTGTGTGTCTAAGTGTATGTGCAAACTTTACAAATGTGCTGTGGACAAGGGAGAGCCCAGCTGTGAGACTCATGCAGGAAAGAATGGGGTTCTGGAATGTCATTGTTCTGCAGACACACTGCCCAGCTTCAAATCTAGCTTCCACCCCTGCCCTCCTGCCACCCCATCTA
>CM052442.1:98043702-98095415 GCA_028533085.1 Varecia variegata | reverse complement strand
TTCCTTGTGCTTTCCTTGAGGGGTTTCAGTGGACCGTTGTCACGCATCGGATGTGCAGACACCCTGCCTCCCCAGTGCTTTGTGAAGTCTCTCCACATGTTGCCACCTGTGTGATCCCACTTGGGCTCTTTCCTCCTCTATAAATACTCCCTGTAAGAGTCACCTGACCAAGACCTCATCATTCCTCAGGGTGCAGCTCAGATCCGCCCTCCTCTACTGCTTTGCAGTCGACCCAGGAAGGAGCTCTACCCGCAAGGCTCAGAATTTCACCGCACCTGTGTTAGAGGAGGCATCACTCGTGCAACAGTAAAGGCTCCGGGGTGCAAGTTCAACGCACACCTCTACCGGCGTGACCTTGGCTTTCCTGTGCCTCGGTTTCCTTATGTGTTACATGGGAATAATACAAATAGTCCTTTCTTTATAGGGTCATGAGAACGAAATGAGTTGATACCTGTAAAGCACTCATAATACTGCCTGGCAAAGGCTCACTAAAGGTCGGCTATTTCTGTGAAATAATCTCCAAAAACATGAACGTTAATGACTGTATAAACTTCTATGGTGGGGGTAGGTCATAATTTATTGAGCAAACCCCTCGTTGGGCATTTAGGCTGTTTCTAATTTTTCGCTATTATAAATAATGCTGCAGTGAACATCTTGTATATAAATCTTTCTGTTTGTCTCCAATTGCTTCTTTAGAAGTACTTCCCAAATCGTGTTTGCCTTAGAACAAAGTCTTGTCCCCAGACTTTTCACTGTTTGCCTTTGAAATAAAAGTAAAGCCTAGTCTCCATCAGAGAAAGAAGCATATGGAACATGTTAAGCCAGAAGTGGTTCAGGACGAAGGTAGAAATAGGTTCAAGATGGGTTTGGATCCATTTCAGGATGTCTGACCCAGAGTGGGTTATAAAGCTCCCCTCTTAGCCCCCTGCCCAGAGGAGAGGCAGAGTCTTAGTCCTCAGGGACCACCGATTTCTCTCTTTGAGGCAATTCCAAGGGGCTTTGAAGTCGTTGGTGTCAGAGGAACGACAGATTGACAAACGAAGCCACAGTCTGGAGGCAGCACAGCACTCCTCCAGCCAGTAGGGGGCGATGTCGCCTGTTTTTGTCAGCCGGTTGGGACTGGGGGCGGTTTTGCCATCAGGATTTCCTTTGTTGTTGCCTTAAAGCCTTGGCTTACTTTTTACCTATTTCTCCTTCCTGTTTCTCTCCCCTTCCTCCCTCCTCCGCGTCTCAGCGCCACTTTGGACGGCCATTTACTGCCAGTCCCCAAGGCTGTGCTCTGACTCGGGTCTGGACACGCTCGCCTTGGAGGCTCCACCTCGCACACATCGAACAGGTTAAATGTGATTTTTTTTTCCCGTGAAACATTATAGGAATCGTTTTTATAACTCTGCTTTTGAAATTATTTGGCTACAAGTAATTCATTTGATGTACGGTTGGCTTTGATTTCTCAGCGATTATCAGGGGTACTCAGGAATTCTCACAAACTGAGAAAATCTAACCTGCACATCGTTTTCAAATATAATGAAATTTTTATGAATACTAAATGAAGCCATTAATGAGGTTGATGTCATATTTTGTTTTGTAGACACTCCATTAAAATTTTATTAATTTCTCTTGCAAACCTTTCCCTTGATGTTTTGGATCTAATAATTTTGTTTTTGGGTCTCATACTTTTCCGGAGATCTCTGAAAAGTTCTCAGGCTCTGTAGTGCCAAGTGGGTAAGCTGGCCCTACCCGGCTTGGCTACGGAGAGGGGAAAGGCTCAGTACAGTTTGTACAGGGCTTCCAGGCCGGAGCATGGCAGATGGACACTCTACGGTCACGAAAGAGCAAGAGCACTGTTGTCATGGAATGTGACCGGTGCGCAGTGAAACTGTCATCTTCCCTGAGTCCACTTGTGGGGAGGAGGGGGCAGTGAGGATTTGAGAGGGCAGGTGTCACCCAAGCCGGAACATGAAAGCGAGGCAGGGCTTTTCTAAGCCAATTGGAGAAGGAAGGGCATTGCAGGCAGAGGAAACAGCACATGCAAAGGGGCCGGATGGGGAAAGAACCTTCGAGTAAACAATGCCGGCTGACCACTCAGCTCGGCCCAGGCTAATTCCTAGGCCCTTGTTTCTCCAGACAGCCACCTTGGCATCACCTGGGGGCTTGTCACAAATGCAGACTCATGGGCCCTTCAGATCTCCCAGATCGGAACCTTTATTTGAACAGGATCCCTGGGTGATTCTTGTGTCCATCGAGATCCGAGAGGCTCCAGCTCCGGCTGGATCAGAGAGAGGCCTCCTGTGGGATTGGGGCAGAGGCAACCGTGAAGCTGGGAACTGCAGCTGGAGCAGAGCAGCCTTTGTTCCTCAAGTTATTTTCCAGTTTGGCCTGAAAGTCCAGTCCCTGAAGGCCCAGTTTCACCCATTGCTTGGAGGGTTGGGGCTTTTCCTGCTTAGGGACTTTCCCACTCCTGGGCCCACACTGTCCCTCTGCTGGCCTTTGCTCCAGACAGCCTGTCTTGCCTGCTGGCTCCTTCAGCCAGCGCACCACCGATTACCTAATAGAGTGTAGGCTACGTGCATAATTTATTCCTGTGAGTAATTGATCACATTAGGATGAACAGGGGCAGCACCAGGAAGGGAAGGGAGAAGAGACATCAATAACCAGGGGAAGGAAACCGAGCTACAATCAGCTAATTAGAAGTCTCGCTGAGGCAGCTCTTTAAACATAATGGTCCATCTTGCTGTTATTGGTTGACCACACCCTGCCTGGCCCCCGTGGGTGGCTGGGCTTGCTGAGGAGTTGGGAGTAGTGGAAAGAGCTCTAGAACAAGTCAGAAAACTTGGCTGCTAGGCTAGGTGATCTTAGGCAAATCATTTCTCTCTGGGCCTCAGTTTTACCAACTGTAAAGTGGGGAGGGCTGGATCAGTGGGTTCCTAACACGGCTGATATCAGAATCACCAGAAATACCTTTAAAAACATAGATTCCGATGTCCCATCTCCTACAGTAGGTATAGGGTGAAGCCAGGAGTCTTCGTTGTAACAAACATTTCATATAACTTCTACCCAGCCAGTCCGATGGCAGTGGGGAGCCACTGGGTTGGAAAGATAATCTCTCAGCTCCTGCCCAGTGTCAATGCTTTCAGATTGTCAATAAGGATGGATTCTCCCATAACCTCTTGCAGAACAGTCATCAGTACAGTCCTGTGGGAGAAAAGAAAGATAAGAAAGACAAGAAACTTGTCTTCTCCTCCTAGCTCTGTCACTACTTTGTTACCTAATGAAAGTTCCTCCCTGAGCCTCATGTAACTCACCTATACGTACCCTGCCAGATGTCACAATGCTTCCATCAGAGCACCATGTCACTGTGTGCAGAGGTTCCCAAGCCTGGGGAGATTTGAAAAATACAGATACCACGTCCCCATCCACTACAGATTCTGCTTCAGTACATCTAGGGCAGTTCGGGACAGTGTGTGTTTAGAGACTGCCAGGTAATCCAAAGATCAGCCGGTGGCCCGGCCAAAGGCATTGCTCAATGGGACAGCTGGTGCCCCAGTGCGCCATGCAACCAGGCAGGGTCTACCTCAGGGAGCCCACTGCCGTGTCAGCAGGAAGTGCGGACTACAAAGAGACCCCGGCATATCACTATTCATCTTTTGGCTTTCAAGTGAGTTTAGACAAATCCTGTCAAGTGAGTTTAGAACACTGCACAGTGTTGCATCAGAATGAACAGAAGATCTGTCTTTAAATCCTGGTGCCGCTACCAACAGGGTAAACTTGGGAGCTCCCTGAGTCTGTTTTTTGTCTGTAAAACGGAGTCAGCTGTAACTCTCACCTCCCAGCCTAGGCGGGGGGATTCAGTGGATCGACGTGGAGACTGTACTCTGGGATTAGTCATGTTCTGTGCAAATTGTCCACTCCCTCCCCACTGCCTTCCTGTCTCCTGTACTGGGACCGGTGGAAACCGGCTTGACGGAAGGTTAATATCTCTCATCCCAATGAAAACAGGGCTTGGAGAGGGTCTGCTGTGGCATTGAGACAGAGGGCCAAAGTTACAGGAAAGAAACAGATCCTCAGCTTTTGGTCCAGGTGGTAGTTTCTGGAATTATTCCACTCTGCATGGCCAGCTGCCTTCTGTCCAGTACTTTTGTGCTTTGTCTAATCTTTTGGGGCCTTTCTTGATCTCCTAGTTGGTGAGCAGAAGCCTGGATGTTGGCTAGCCAGTGAGCTGAAAACTAGCCCTGGTGAGACTGAGATCTCTTGCCCCTGACCCCGTCTCTATGTCCTTTTTTCCCTTCGTCTCTGGCCTGGACTATTGCAGAACCCTCTCTACTGTCTCCCTGCCTCCATGAGTGCCCCTGCAGCACGCTCTCCTCATAGCAGCAGATTATGCCGTTCATTTTGACTCGCTTGCCATTCTCAGGACTGCCCTGGAATGCCTTCTCATTCTCTTAGAAGGAACTCCTTATTTCTTCCCCTGGTTTACAAAGCTCTGCACAATCTGGCCATCTACTTCCCATCTTGTGCTGTGCTACCTACTCTTATTTGCTTTGTGACGCAGAAAAACTGCTATGTGTTCTCCTGCCCTGTTTTATTTTCTTCCTTTGCACATGGCTAAGCTCTATTTCCTAGCTCCTCTGCAGTCAGATGGAGCCATAGATTTGAGTTCTAGATACCACCTTCAGGCTCTGTCCCCAAAAGTCTCAGGCACTTTTCCTCTTCACCCTTGGCTGCATGTAGGGGCTACAGTGGCCAGCCCTGCAGAGACCCTGTGGGATGGCAGAGGGGCTAATTAGAAGGAGCTTGGGTTTTGAATAAGTGAAAAACCATCCACCAAACACCAGACAAGAAGGAGGACATAAACTTTTATTGCCTCAAATGACTGAGATTTGGGGCTGTGCGCTGGCAGCCAGCATCGCTCGCCCTGACTCGAGACCTGTTCTCGGCTCCTGGAATATGTCAAGGTCCATCCCGCTTCTCCGGTGCTGTTCCCTCTGCTTAGGGTGATTTTCCCTATCATTCCTCATGCGCTTGTCTCCTTAACCTCTAGGCTTTCACTTTAAAATCATCACCCAACTATTAGCCTGTATCTGTGTTCTGCTGGATTTTTTTTTTTATAGAACTGTTTTACAACATGTGTGGTTTTTAAAGTTTGTTTTTCATTGTGTTTTCCCCTAGTGTGTAAGCTCCCGTGGCATGGATCAAGTCTGTCTTACTCACCTTTCTGTATCCTACGCCAAACAAAGTGTCTGACAAAAAGTAATCATTCTGAACCACATATGTGTATGATTTAGTTCAATTCAATTCAAATTTTTACTGGCATCAACGTTGTGCAAGGCACTTTGCATTCATCTAATGCATTCTCTATTCTCTTCTCCCTACAACGCCAGTGGGAGGTGAGATTATCATCCCCACTTTACATATAAGGAACCAGAGGCGATGTTGGCGACCACTGCACAGATCCTTTACACATGGCACCCTCCAATCACCATCATGTTCCTAAAAGGGAGGAATTATTATCTCCATCTTGCAAAAGGGAAAACTCAGGCCCAAGCAGACCAAGTCACTTTCCCAAGTCATGCAGCTGCTGAGGCCATGGAGCTGGGATCTCAATCCAGGCCGAGGGGAGGGAATGGAAGAGGATGGGCACGTGCCTCTGTTACAGATCTATTCTTCCTAAAGTCCCCAAAGAATATTCCAAGTGTGGGAGAAAAGAAGAATGGAGTTTCTCCAGAGTCCTATGAGCTTGGTGTGCAGTGGGATTTTGTTTTCATTGCAGAACCCTTCTTCCCCCCAACCATGATGCCTGGGATTAGGAGGCGCCATCTTTCATCCTGGGAATGCAGCTCCAGTGGCCTGTCTGAGCCCGGCGGGGCTGGCCTCCACCCGTAAGCTGGAGACATGAGAGCCCAGGTTCATCTGGGGAGAGCAGCCGGAGCTGTTGATAGGCAGAGAAAATCTGTGATTCATTATGGCAGACGAACGTATGAAGCCATGGATCCTTTTTGAGGGCTGGGCGAGCTGAAGAGTCTCCCTCTCTGAACGCATCTGGAGTCTGCACAGTCCCTTCTGAAACCAGCAGTAAACTTTAATGGCTGCAAGACTTGTGACTTGGCGGGCTGTCGATTGGATGGTGCATAGACTCATGAATTCTCTGGGGTGGGAGCTAATTAGGGTGCAATTTTTCAATTATGGAACATTAAGCAAGCCTCTCCCCAGTCCCCCCACACCATCCCTCCATGGATACACTCCATTTGTCTATTTTCCTTTATTTCTTAATCATTTGATGATATGACAACAATTATTTGTCATTTGGAAGAGAAAATTGTCACAGAGCTATTGTTTCCCTCTTGAAACCCCAGCTCTTCTGTGGCGATGGTTGCATTTGATAAATGTTTTGCATTCCCGCTGCTCCTCCCCCTCTCCCACCCAGGGATGGTGTGGCAAGAGGAAAACATTAGCCTGTGACGTGGGCCTGCTCTGATTGAAATGCCATTTGTAAAATGGCTTGGAAAGGAGCACGCTCGAGTTTAAAAGAGCCGCAGCCCAGAGCTCTGGGCCCACCCACGTCACCTAGGTTGAGACTGCCGGGACATTCACTTTGGGAAATTTGGTCATTTCTTTGAGCTAATAAGCCAGCTTCAGATTCAGGAATGCAAAACAGAAACGGAACAAAAAGAAAAAAGGCAAAGAAAAAAGAAGCATGCCACTAGAAAATGGGAAAACTTAAATGACTTTGTTTAAATGTCATGGTGCTCTCAAAACCCTGTTCTCATATGTATGCAAGTTAATTAAATGGAAAAATGTCAAATTAGTTGCTTAAAATATTAATGGCAGGAATTATCCCAGATTCTAGAGCAGGCAGAGTAGAGGAAACTAACCTTTCAGGGCTTAACCCTTTTGTTGGTTGTTCTTCTCTCGAAAAAATTGATATTGCTTTCACCCGTGAAAAGACTAGTGCGTGCTAACGGGTTTTGTAGGTTTCAGGATGGGAGCTCACCAGTGGGTTTGCACTCTGGGATTCTCCCAGTGACACAGGACTCATTAGTGGCATTTATTTCCACAGTGTCGACTTCACATGGGAGATTTGAGATCCCTGGAAGGGCCTCATAATCACGCATATGTCTGTTCTGGAGTCTGGGTAATTTTCCATTTTTTTCTTTTGGTTTTTGAAGGGTATTTTGATTTGAAGAGTCCATTAAAATGCAAAATTGGAAAAATTGCACAAAAAGGGGTGTCAATGTACTTCTCATCAAATGTTTATTCAGTACCAGTGGGATCCAAAGCCTGTGCTATTTGAGCAAAATGATGAGAAAAGGGAGAGCCACTGACTCAAGGGTTTAGGATCTAGCCTCATGTTAGCATTTGGGGAAACCAAAACGCCAAGAAAACAAGGAACATTCCCAAAGCCACACAGCTATTGAGGGGTGAATCAGGCTCCTTTATTATGCAACACAGTCCCTTCCTGACACCCCCCAAAACACACACCAGGGAATTGTATCCTGGAGGACAGGGCAGGTAAATGCAGGACAGTGCATGCCACAAGCTGACACTGCAGAAGGAGGGGCAGAAGTTGAAAGAGGGGTGATGGTATCGGGGAGACCTTACCCACATCAGCCAAAGAGCATCTGCTGCCCACAGTGACAGCCAGCTGTGTATAAGACTTGGTTTCTCCCCATTGGCAAAGGCCGGCAGGCAAGGAAGGCAGTACTGTTTATTGAGAAGTTACGGCTGGTCTCTGTATCCTCAACACGTTCAAAGTTATCTCATATAATTCAATCCTCAGTTCCCAGAAGGATGTTATCCCCATTTTATAGATTAAGAAAGTGGAAGACCTCCAAGCAAAGTAAGTAGCTGAACTGAATCTGTAAGAATTTATAATCCTGCGAATGGGATAGGGTTGGGTAGGCGATGGGGTATCTGTTTACCGATAACTGCAGAACAAACAATAGAAATGCCATATAACAGGTATGAGGCCCAACATCTAGAAGTAGTATCTGCAAAAAGAGAAAGAAGATATTCTGAGATGCTCTGTGGAAAAACAAAAAAATCCAAATATTTTAGGGGAAACTCTTTATTTTAATCCTTTTTTGTATCCATCAATGTGGTGGGTGGAATCACGGCCCCCAAACATAGCCATGTCTAAATTCCTGGAATGTATGAATGTTAACTTATGTGGCCAAAGTGACCTTGCAGATGTGATTAAGGTAAGTTTCTTGAGATGGGAGATGACCCTGGATTATCCAGGTGGCCCTGTGTAATCACAAGGGTCTTTATCAGAGGGAGGCAGGAGGATCAAAGTGAGGACCAGGAGACTTTATAACAGACGCAGCAATCAGAGTGATGTGATCTGAAGGTGGAGGAAGGGGCCGTGAGCCAGGGAACGCAGGGGCCACTAGCAGCTGGAAAAGACAAGGAAAGGGATCCTCCCTGGGGCCTCCAGAAGGAACCGTCTCTGCTGACACCTTGACTTTAGCCCAGCGAGGCTGATTTTGGACTCTTCCTGCCAGGATTGTAAGAGAATAAATGTGTATCATTTTAAGCCACCCAGTGATGGTCAATTTGTTACAGCAGCAACGGGAAACTAACACAGCCAGTTACTGCTGGGTAACAGACAACCTCAACACTGCTCTCTCAATCCTGGGTCCCGGTTGGCTGGAGCAGCTCTGCTTCCGATTATGGGCTGGTTTTACGTCTCTCCACCCACTGCGCTCACGGGCAGTGGCTTCCTGGGACGTGCTCTGCTCGTGGCAATGGCAAGAGCAGGAGAGAAAACCATCAGATACTTGCCATGCCTGTCACCATTTCAGGTCTGAGACGTGCCACTGACGCCCACCTTCCATTTGCCACAGTAAGTCACACGACCAAACTGCACATCAATGGAAACTGGAAATCCACACAGCCCAGTCTAGTGGGAGAGGCTGCAAAGTCACATA
Organism: Varecia variegata; assembly: GCA_028533085.1. Lineage (NCBI taxonomy): Eukaryota > Metazoa > Chordata > Mammalia > Primates > Lemuridae > Varecia > Varecia variegata. The sequence goes on along the minus strand of CM052442.1, from coordinate 98,086,491 downwards.
GCAAGGGGTGAGGAGGTATGATTCCAATACCGGAAAAATGCAGTGAAAAGTTGGGAACGATAATCCAATCTGCCACACTTCTACTCAAGATGCATAATGTGCTTTAACATGTTGAGAGCTCTGAGAAGTCCTGCAGCACATAAACCTGTCTCCCTTTTAACACAGTGTTCCCAATGCTTCTTTGAGCACACAATTCTGCATCATCCTAGAGAACTCATATTTTGCTCATGTAGGCAGTTCATCTTCAGAAGTCTGAGGGAGGAGAAGAGGGCAGTGGAACTTGACCTGGCCTTGAAGAATGGATTCTACTAAGCAGGTTGGGGCGGGGCACCCATGGTAGAGAGAAACGGAAATGTTTTCATGGGGGTTTAAGGAACTCTTTCTCAAGAGAATCTGATCAAATACGTACTGCTATGCAGAAAAGGAGAACCCGTAATGACATCTGTGTTGTCTCAAGTCTCAACTGTCTCGAAGTCCAGTCGTCACCACCCAAGGGTCCATTTGAAATTCCTCAGTCACAAAAGGTGGGCACTGACTTCTAAGCCGAGGGTCGGTGTGTCTCCCGCCAGCTGGACTCCTGCAAACATGCATGCCTTGCAGAAGCGCTGCTGGATCAGGTACAGAGAGAAGTGGGTGAGACGGGCTTCCCACAAAAGTCGGACCATCTAGAACTCACGGATAGAATTTCTCCTGGAATGCAGATGAGAACTTCCCCCCATTTTCATGAGGACCAGGCAGAGGAGCAGGGAGCAAGTTACCCAGGATGGGTGCCTCTCGACCCCGACTTGGACAGGGGAGCACAGTGGCTGTGCGGCAGACGCCATGGAGTGAGCCTCTGCCCCGGGCCGGGCCTTCCCTGCTCGGTGGGGCCCAGCCACCCTCTCCACCTCAAGGCGCCACCGCAGGAGAAGGGCCGGCCGTGCTGCGGGATTGGTGACTTATTTGACACATGTAATTAGCCTATTTCCATGTAACACATTTTAACGGAGGCCATTACAGCCTAATAAAAGAAACAATAGCGCCATAAATCCCAGGATCAATAGGAGGGAAAGCAATGAGGCTGAGAGCCGGCTTCCCCAGAAGGATCCAGAGGGGCTTCAAGAATGAAATGCCGCTTGAAATTGAAGGACAGGGGAGAGACACCTGCCAGCTCACTCACACACGCGTTCAGCAAAGGTTTAGAGGGCGCAGACCGGGTGCCAGGCTCTCCCTCAACCCCCCAGGAGGCACGGCAATGGCACAGGCCAGTGGAGGAGAAAGCACAGAGCAGGACTGGCACAGTTCAGTGCGGCAAATGCTAGGAACAAAAGCGAGAAGGGCCCATGGGAGGCAGTGGCTTTCCAGAGGCAAACGTCTGAATGGTTTGGAAGGGTCAAAGGGAGACTTCTGGGTGCGGAAGGGGTGGGGGTGGGGCAATGCTAAGCGAAGGAAGAGCATGTGGGAGCTCAGAGGCAGGAAGGGCGTGGGGAACCAGGGAGCCAAGAGCGCGAGAGAAGCCGCTGACAGCAAGACGCAGAGTGGAGGGTGTGGCCGGGGAGGAGTGCGAGGCGCGGTGGCGGGGGGCCTTCTTTGCCAGGCTGGAGGTCGAGTTCTTTTGAAATCCAGAGAAGCTGAAGCAGACTGGAAGGCACAGGTGCCAGAGGCAGGTACTGCCAGACAAGGCGGCACGTGAGAAACCTGTCCCCACACCTGAAAGGAAGGGGCTTGGTCAAGAGATGCCTGCACAGTGTTCTGAGGGGCAGCTGCAGCATTCGCACTCCGGGTTGCTCCGGGACGCAGACGAGGCCATCAGCTCTTCCTGAGGCTCCAGGCCAGAGTGGGATGCATCCCTGCGGCTGCTTAGCCTGGTGGCAAGAGCCGCCTGTAGAATGCTCAAGGCCCCCAGCTCAGTCTGCGTTCCCGTCAGTGATGACCAGAAACCTCCAAGTCCGTGTGTTGTACCCGGGAGGAGAGCTGGGTGCTTACCTTGGCCATGAGCTAATGGCTTCACCTCGGCTACTCACGCTCTCCCCAGATCTCTGCTTCTCTATGGTAATGAATTTTCCTCAATCGCTCTCTCCTTCACCCAAAGATCCAATCAGTCACTGAGTCCAGCTGATTTCCCCTCCATCAAATATGTTTCCTTCTCCCAGTGGAGGCCACCATCCTATCTCACTTGGAAATCACTGGAGCCCCTGACTTGGGATTCTGAATTCCGGTTTTGACTTCCTGCTACCCATCCAGGGGCTACACCTGGAGTCTGCAAAGAGACAGCTAGTAGATATTTAGACTTTGTGAGCCATGTATGTCTTTGTTGAGTGTTCTTGTTCAGTGAAAGCAACCCAGATGTCTATGGACATCAACCCAGATGCCCAACCGCTCCTTAGCACAAGCTGATGAATGGATAAGCAAAATGTGGTATATCCATTCAATGGAATATTATACAGCCATGAAAAATCAATGAGGAAGAGATCTATTGTACATCATAGTGACTATAGTTAATAACAATGTGTTGTATACTTGAAAATTCCTAAGAGAGTAGATTTCGTGTTCTCAGCACAAAAAAATAAGCATATGAGGTAATACATAGTTATTATTAGCTTCATTTAGCCATTCCACAATGTATCTATATTAAAATTCATGTTGTACACTGTAAATATGTATAATTTTTATTTGTCAATTAGAAAAAGAAAGAAAAGCATGACATACATACTACAGCACATATGAACCTCGAAAACATGTTAAATGAAAGAAGCCAGTCACAAAAGAACACATATTGTATGATTCAGTTTGTACGAAATGCCCAGAATAGACAAATCCATAGAGACAGAAAGTAGATTAGTGAGTGGTTGCTTAGGGCAGCTGATGGGGTAGGGAGATAGGCGGGTGACAGTTTCTTTTTGAAGTGATGAAAATGTTCTAAAATTGACTGTGCTAGTGATTGCACAACTCTGAGCGTTCTAGAAGCCATTTAATGGACAAGTTATATGGTATGTGAATTATATCTCAGTAAAGCTGTAGTGGCTGGGCATGGTGGCTCAAGCCTGTAATCCTAGCACTCTGGGAGGCCAAGGCAGGAGGATTGTTTGAGGTCAGGAGTTCGAGGCCAGCCTGAGTAAGAGCGAGACCCCGTCTCCAGTAAAAATAGAAAAATTAGCCAGGGGTGGTGCGGCACACCTGTAGTCCCAGCTACATGGGAGGCTGAGGCAGGAGGATCACCTGAGACCAGGAGTCTGAGGTTGCTGTGAACTAGGCTGACGCCACTGTACTCTACCCGGGGCGACAGAGTGAGACTCTGTCTCAAAAAAAAAAAAAAAGCTGTAGTAAAAAAGTGAAAAATATTTTTAGCTCATAGGCCATACAAAAACAAGCCACGGGCTGTATTTGGCCAAAACAAATTTGGCCATTTGTTGCTGCCAAAATGAGCTGTCTAAAATGCAGATCTGATCGTGTCACTCTCCTGCCAGGAAACCTTTGGTTGAATCCCCATTCCCCACAGGATAAAGTGCTAACTCTTTGGCTGTCGTTCAGGGTCTTCCACACTCCGTCCCCAGCTTATATTTCTCGTCTCATGTCCTTCCATCCTTCTCCGAGCTACAACCGCGTAGACAGATACTCACACGTTTGTTTCCCTCTGATTTGGTTCTGCTGTACCCTCTGCCTTCAGTATTTTGGAAAGTCCCTTCTCATGTCTCAAATTCTCACTCAGGTGTCCCTTTCCTCTATGGCACCTTTCCCAGTTTCTCTGGGAGAATGGATTGGTATTCTAGTATGTGTTGTCCTGTGTTATCTATATTTGTTTAAATCTACGCCTCCCTTCCTAAGACTGTGAGCTCCTTGGCAGTAGGGAAACAGAAACTGTGTCTTTTCTTCTTGGCCCAACCGCTCCTTAGCACAAGTGCCTGGCATGCAGTTGGCATTCAATAACTGCTTTCTTGAAATGAATTGAAGTCCAAGGAGTAGCAGACGAGCTAAACTACATGAGAGAGATTGAGCAACATCATCTTGCTGCAGAGGCTCTTAGAGTCTCTCTAGTGATGCGAGCCCCTCATTTTCTCTGATAAAACCAGGGCCCAGAGAGGGCACTGCCTGGCCTGGAGTCACCCAGCAGTGAGGGGCTGAGGCACCTCTGGAGGCTGCATCTCCACCCTGCCCCTCTCGTGCACACACCTCTGTGTCTTTCTGTGATCCCCTCCAAGGCCAGCACGCTGGGCTCTGGGCTGACTGCCACAGCCAGGTTTCACAGCCATCTCCTGGGCTCCGCTACGCCGAGCATCCAAAGGACCAGCAGCCTGGTGGCCTCGCCCCTCCCACTCTGGGCACTCTCAGGCTCCCGAAAAGGGGCCAAGCATCTCAGGAGCGGCCTGAGATGCCGGCCAGAACCTCCGGGCATTCCTGGCGGCAAGGACAGACCGTACATCCCAGCCTCTCATGCAGCTGGAGCGGGAGGCTGGACTCGGGCACAGAGTGGGATCCCACGGTTTGATTTATTGCATTGGGTACTTGCTCCACACATGTTTTTCCTATGCCTGGGGCTACCCCAGTCTGACTGCGGTTTTCTATTCCTTTCATTGTGTGTGTGAGTATGCACATGGTGTGTGGTGTGTGTGTGTGTGTGTGTGTGTGTGTGTGTGTGAGAGAGAGGGGAGCAGGATCAGAGTCAGTTGCAGGGTCAAGGTTCTGACAGGCTGATGAATAATTAAAGATGACCCTGGGATTTCGCGAAGTCTTACTCCTTCCATGCAGGCTCACGTATGGCCAGCTTCAGCCTCCTCGGCCTGCAGCTGAGCCCCTACTATGTGCCAGTCTCTTAACCCTTGTAAGCCTCACAACAACTCTGTGCAGCAGGAGGAATTGCCCGTGCTTTAAGGGCAGGGGAACCAAGGCTTGGAGAGGTTATGGTATGTGCATAAGGCCCCTGACTAGCAGGAGGACGAGCCTGCATCCAGATGTAGGTGTTTAATTCCAGCCTTTGTCTCTGACGTGCAAGCCCTTGAGCCCTCCCGTCTTTAGGGAGGGCCTCCTTCGTGCCAGGCACCAGGCTTCAGCAGTCACTGACATGTCATCTCCACCTTCATTCATATTTGGATCGTACCATTTGCCCACCAGCCTTATGGCTGGCTTTCCTAAAGCTGATCAGACTCCAAGCTATTCTCCTGGCCCAGTGTTATGTTTTCTACTGATTCTCCGACTTCTCAACCTTAGAGAGCCCAGTGCCAACCTCTCTCATTTAGTGGAGTAAGAAACCAAAGACCTAGGAGGTCAAGCAGCAAGCCCAAGACCACCTCGCTAGCTGACGACTGCTCTGGGACCCGCACGCTGGTCTCTGGTCCCCCAGTGCAAGCTCTCTTTGTCTTCCTGGGCTGCTTTCATGGTGCAAGCTCTCTTTGTTTGTGGAAACCTATGGAAGCACATCTAGTGACTTCAGCTGGAGGTAGCTTGGATGTGGGGAGGGGTCCTCCTCACCTCAGGTTGTGTTTTTGTCTCTGTGATGCTCCCTGGTCTCTGGAGTGGGACTAGGACCCCAGACCAGGAGCTCGGGATGAGGACTCTGCTCATGACTTCCATGATGCTGCTTTCAGGTGTCTCGAGCCCTTCCCCATGCCACCCCTGGCATGGGCACAGGGACAAACTGGAAGGGACGTTAGATCTCACCCATTCCACAGATGCAACATTGAGGCCAGAATGGGTAGAAGTGACTAGCCCAAGCACACACAGAGATTGGACTAAGAGATTACACAGAGATTATACATCTAAGACTTAGAAATTGCTGCCTTTGCTACAGGGTACAGCTGCAGTTTTGAGGGGCCTTCTGCCTTTTCCTGAGTGTCGGCAGTGGAAGAATGAGAACATGGATCCCTATGAAATGAGGAGGAAGATGCCAGTTTATTTGAGGAAGCGAGTCCTAGTGCGCCATGTTGTCTGAATTGCAAAGTAGTGAGCTTGAGAGGTAGTGAGCTCCCCGTGGCAGGAGCGGGCCAGGTAGAGGCTGCATAAGCTCCCCAAGGGGGTATGGGGCAGGGATCAGATTGAAGGGGGCTCAGTGGCTTCAGTGCCTAAATCAAAGAGCCCATGATCTCAGGATCCAAGACTCCCGCCTTCCCTTGTGGGCGGGTGGGAAAGCAGGAGTGCAGGAAGTGAGGGTGGCTTTCAGTGATAGAAAAGGCCTTCTGCCCAAAGAGCTCTCGTTACTGGCCATCGACCAAAGGTTTTGTGGGGTGTTTTGTGAAATGTAGGTCCAGGCCTCATAATTTAAACTTAGCCCCCAAGGGGGTGTTTAACTAGATGAAAGGCCACAGCACTTAGTGGATGCTACGGAACCTCCTTCTGGGGCAATGAGCCCAGGAAATGGGTGGAGATTGTCCCAGACACTCCGCTGGAATTGACGGGGCAGATGAAAGTGCAGGAAATGGCCCATTGCTCAATCTGGGACAGCAGCCTGGACATCCTCATGGACCAGGGCTATGGACCTCGGCATCCCCTGGACCTCGGGGGGTGGGGCTCAGGGAGGTCTTCTCTCGTCGGTGAAGTGGATCTGGATTCTTCTCCCAGCCCTGCCTCTCACTGGCTGTGTCTGTGGGTAAGTCACTTGGCATCTCTGAGGGGGTGTTTGCGTCTGTGTAATGGAGACTGTGACTCCTCCCTCTGGGGGTTGTCAGTACTCCCTGAGAGCAGATATGTGATGTTCCTAATGCAAAGCTAGGGGAGGAAGTGGTTTGAATCCCACATCTTGATTTACTGAGTGGGGTAGTCACTCTTCACAGTGTCTTCCTGAGCCCAGACCAAATGTGGTTTCCTCTCACTGTGTGTGTGTCTGCATGCACGCGTGTGTGTCGGCATGCACGTGTGTGCATGCGTGTTAGTTACCTGCTTTCACTGACCCTGAGCTGTATGTCCACTCTGAGGAGCCCAGGACTGTCTCAGGCCTGCCCAACATGCCAAGATGTTCTGGGCCGCAGCCAGACGCCGGCATGCCCGGGCAGACCCCAGCGGGTGCTAATGAGGTGCATCTCTCATGCTGCTGGGGTGGGGTGGGGTGGGTGTTGCCCCTGGAAAAGCAAATAATGACGCAAGTCACAGAAAATAAAACAAAATCAAGTAATTCGAATTCCCTTCATTTTAAATTTATCTCCCACAGATTTTCTTAAATCTTTGGTGTCTGATGTTACCTCTATTTTAGAATCTGGGGTAGGCCTGGATTTGATTTAGCAGCAAATCAGCTAGTTATTTCTCTCACTGTCTCTAGGTCTTCTCAGGGAGCACCTTCGCTTCCGGGATGTCTGCTGCCAGAGAGGCTCGAGGGTCGCTGAGAGCCACTGCTGCAGAGAAAGCTCATCTGTCAGGAGGGGGAACCTGGGGTCTCCTCCTGCCCACCTTATGCCAGTGCCCCACCTCGCTGCACCTGGGGAACCACAGTGCCTGCCCCTCCTACCCCACAGGGCTGGGGCAGGCTCTAGGGCACAAGGCAGGTGGAAGAGCTTCATGAGTGCCAGCTCAGTGCACTCTGGTTGGGTTTTGCATGAGTGGATTCAACAAGGGCAGAGCGACAACTCTGTGCAGGTGGTACCCTGGGCTTGGGGACCCAGGGTTAGGCAGGACCTAACCTCTGCTCCTGGAGCTCACGGTCTAGTCTTGCTTCTAGAAGTGGACGTGGATTCTGCATGCCTTCTGTGCCCAGTTGGTGCAGTGTGCTCACCTGTGATGTTTGGTGGTGGAGTCGCCCCCATGCTCGCCTCCCTCCTCCCCATGCTCTCTTCGCCCCCACACTGGCTCCGTAGGAATGTGGAATGTGACAGCCCTGTACACCATGGTATCCAGACGCCAGGTGAGCCAGTGAGGCTCAGGGGAGGGAATGACTCACCAAGACGGGGTCTCCTGCCTGTTTTGTTGGTCTTTTTCTTTTTAACATCTTACTGAGATTTAATGTATGTTTATTCTTTTTTAAAAAATTTAACAAAAGTGTTTTTGAGACAAAGTGTTGCTCTGTTGCCCTGGGTAGAGTGCAGTGGCACGATCAGAGCTCACTGGAGCCTCAAACTCCTGAGCTCAAGCAATCCTCCTACTTCAGCCTCCCAAGTAGCTAGAACTACAGATGCACACCACTACACTCGCCCAGCTAATTTTTAAATTTTTTGTGGAGATGGGGTCTCACTATGTTGCCCAGGTTGGTCTTCAACACCTGTCCTCAAGCGATCCTCCCACCTTGGCCTCCAAAAGTGATGGGATTACAGGAGTGGGCCATCACACCTGGCCTTGCATTTATTCGTATTATGTGGGACATATTTAATGTACATTTATTCTTAATATGTGGGACACACAGTGTAACAATTTCATACTGAATAAATGATGTGTATTAAGCCAAAAGGAGGAAAAAAGGAGGTGTTTTGGCTACATTATTTGAAATACAAACAAACAGATTTTATCACTGAAAAAAATCTTAGTTGTGTTTCTTCATGGGGAATTTCAACTGAACCTGGGACTTCTCCACACCTCGATTAGAAAGAAAATACAATAAAACAAAAACCTACAAAAAAATCCACTACAAGTTCCTTGGCTGCTGAGACAGCAAGGCCTGTTCCGCATCGTGTCGTAGGAGATTAAACAGCCGTGGATTTCTTTGTGCAGGTCACCAATTTGCTAACCCGTGATTCTATAAAAGGGTATCTGGGAGGGGAACCCAGAGGGTATGTGCAATGTATGATGTCATGTGCATACACATGTGTGATGTCACATGTGCACATATGTATGTCACATGTGCACACGGGTACACCATCGTCTGTCTACACACGTGGCAGTGCAGCCTCTGCAGAGTTCATTTTTCTCCCAGCAATGAATTGCAAAGCCGAAGGACCAGACATGCCCAGCACGTGAGTGGCCCAGAGCAGGCACTATGTCACTGAGCGCCTCTGGCTAGGGGGAACAGCTGGCCTGGCACTGGGATGTCACCACCTTCTGGGGCTCAGCAGTAGTCACGGGGGGCCCTCCCCAGGGCCTGTGAACTCGGCCTGGAGGAGCCAGTGCCTGGAGAGAACCTCCTTGTTGTCCACAGCCCACGTAGACCAGAGCAGGACCAGCTGCCTGGCTGGACTGTGCCTTCCTGGCCTTTGTCAAGGGAAGCCTCGGTCCTGGTCCCTGGCTTTCCCCAGACTGTCACATTGAGCTCTTCCGCAGAAGACACTACCTGGAGACCTGCCGGCAGGTTTTATTTGACCGGAGTTTTTTCCAATCATTTCAATAGCTGCCAGTATTGGAACATTGGGTGTTTTCTCTCTCTCTCTCTCTCTCTCTCTCACACACACACACACACACACACACAACCGGGCTTTCTTGAAAACTTGGGAAATCTGACCACATGGGCCAGATTCCTGCACAGCCACCGTCACTGGAGCCGGTAGAGCCCCCGCTGCCCAGCCAGCCTCCCTCTTCCTTCACTTGCCTGGCCCTGTGGCATTTGTGTTTGTGACCCATGCCCGGCTCTGTCTTTATTTTATAGATGAGGAAGCTGAGGACCAGTTTAAAAGTTACGGAATTTGAAGCTCTGAGAGCTTCAGTTTTTGTTTTTTTTTCCTTTGCAAGCAGCTCCAGGCTCCAGTGGCCAAAACAAGCCAGGCCTCACCCCACCCCCACTGTGCATGGCGCCCCCCACCTCCCCTGCAGCCAGTGCATTTTCCCAGATTAAAGATTCCAGGCAGGCTGGGGCTTATTTTCCACCCAGTGTCTGGGGCATATTTTCTCCTTCAAGTCATTACAAGTTTTACATCCCTAGCAACTCAGGGTCTTGCAGGCAGAGTCTGCTTTTCCCGACAGCCCGGGAGTGCTCAGACACGAGGCTTCCTCTGTTCCATTTCCATATGCCCCTCTTTAGCCTTTGGTCTGGGTGCAGCTTGTCAACATTAAATAACCACCTCTTGTGGTTCCCTTATAGCAATTCTTTAGATCTTGGAAGCCAGGCTGTGGAGCTCTGCATATGTATAGATCTAATTTTCACACAACAGGCTGCGGAGCAGATGGGGACCCAGACCAGCCTCCAACATTTAGCTGAGATTTAAGACATGGGAAACTAGGTGGCTTTTAACCAGCCCACATTGCTGCCAGCACTCAACCTTAGAGAGTTTTCATGGGGGGGGGAAACACCCAAAACCAAAAAAGAAAAAAAACCCTAACAACAACAACAGACACACACACACACACACACACACAACCAACAAAACCACAGTTTTCCTTGCTCCCCCAAACCAGATGGCAGATGGTATGGAACCAATAAAACACAGATTCGAACGTTTATTTATTTAACATTGAATGTAATATGGCTTTGTGGTCCCTTGCAAGGAAACACCAACCTTCCAACCAGAGAAATGACGGATTTCAGTCAAACCTCAGGGCGGCCCTTGGAGGAGCTGCTCCCGAGGAGGCTGGAGGAAGGCAGGGTCGGGGGAAGCTCAGCGTTGGCCGGGCAGCCTCCTGGCCTACCTGCCTCTCTGGCTGAAAACCTAGGAGGACTTGGAACGCGCTGACTGACACTCCGTTTTTGTTGCTTGCCGTTTCGGCGATGCTCAGCTGGAAAGGCAGCCAGCCACAGGAAGAAGGTGTCTGCATCCTTTTGGAAACAGCTGAGGAAGATGTGGCTCTGGGCTGCCGATGCCAAAGAGCATGAGAAAAAGGCCTGAGCAGTTGAGAAAAGGCTCTTTCTTGGCGCCTCGGGTTTGTAACATCAGAGAATGAGAGTTTTGTGATGCAATGTGGTTCCCTTTTTGCTTTGGCTTTCAAGAGACTTGGAGATAAATTATATGCTCAGTTGAAATAACTATCTATATTAGTTAAGGTTCTTTTGGTCACAAGTGGCAGAAACTCAATCCAAACATTTTTTTTTTAAGAAAGAGAATTGATCAGGTCAAGTAAGTGCAGATGGCTTCAGAGATGGCCAGATTCACCCTGGATTCAATAGGACCAGGGCTTTCCCTTTCTCAATCTCAGACACACTCTATCCACAGGGCAGCCACCCAAGCCCCTGACTGTCTCAAACTCACATCCTCCCAGTCCAGCAGCTCCAGCAGAAATAGAGTCTTTTCCGCCAGCTCTGCCAGCAAAGTCCTGTCGGAGGAATCTGACTGGTCCTGCCTGGGGTGCACATGCTCACCTTTGAACCAATCACAGAGGCCGAGACTTGACGTACTCTGATTGGCCAAACCTGGGCTGTGGGACCATCCCTCTAGGTAGGAAGAGGGCAAGACTAGCTCTACCCTAAGCACATGGATTATGCTCCTTATAGGGAGGAGGAAGGAGAGCTATGCAAATAGACGACTACCTAGTCTGGGGTTCTGGTAGAGCTTTCCATCCTCCTCCCGTAATTCATATATGTCTTTTTTAAAAATGATGTTGTTAAATATGTGTCTTTCATGGTAAACAATCCTAAAAGTCATTAAAAATAGGATGAATGAATATAAACGAATGAATGAATAAACAAGTGAAAGATCGAGTAGACTCCAGAATATACTGGCCAGGGCAAAACCGTGCCATCATTACTCGGAATGCCGGAGCCAGAGTGAGCTGTAGGGCTCCATTTGTTCCCGACATTTGGGTTACACAGAGATCATGCAGGCCCACGGCTGGGCTGGGCTACCTCACCCAAGGCCTAACAGCAACTCGTCTGCAGAGACTGGAACCCGGAACCCTGCTACCAGGCCTGGGGCTCTCTCTGCCCCTGTCTGACCATTGTCTCTCGTCTTCCTAAGTCTCTCTCCCTGGGCTTGATTCTACTTTCTCTCCAGGCCCCTGTTCTGGAGTCTTGCTATGAGTTGACTGGCAAAAATTTCTTGCTACTATATTAGGTTATTAGTGTGAAACTGAATTTCCCAGGATTACGTGGGCCTTCCAGATCCAAAAGCATGAAAAGAATGAATCTTTAAGAATGATCTCTGTATCAGTTTGTTAATTGTTGAATAACAAATCACCATAAAAGTAGCAACGTAAAAGAACAGGCACATTTACCATCTCCTAGTTTTCCTGTGTCAGGAGGCCAGGTGTGGCTGAGCTGGGTCGCCTACTCAGGGTTTCATGAGGCTAAAATCAAGGTGTTGGCTGGGTTGCATTCTCATCAGGAGGCTGGACTGGGGAAAGAGTCACTTGCAAGCTCACTGAGGTCATTGGCTGAGTTTGTGTCCTTGTGGCTGTATGACTGAGGGTCCCAGCTTTTGCTGTCTATGGGCTGGAGGCTGCCTTCAGGAGGCCCACAGTTCCTTGCCACAGGGGCTTCAGCATGACTGCTGACCTCATCAAGCCAGCAGGGAGAGTCTCTCATTCCAGACTGCCAACACGAGTTTTATACAAAGCAACAAATCAAGAGGTTGGCATCCCACCACCTTTACCATGTTCTGTTGGTTAGATGCAAGTCACAGATTCTGCCAGGGGTGGGAATCACGAGGGCGACCCTAGGGTCTCCCTGTGCAATCTCGCACACCTTGGCAAACCCCCCATCATATACCTGTATCTATAAACAGGAAGGCCCTACTCCACCCAAGGCAGCACACTGGTCTCTACCTATGGTTGAGTGGGGGTGATAGGCTTATACACCGACAATGGCCCTACAGTAACGTGAATGCTGAAGGCTGCATGTTTGAAGGGTCTGGGGGCCACAGGGTCTCTTCTTGAGCAGGGAAGGCAGAGGGGAGGTGGTCAGAGCAGGCTTCCCAAAGGAGTTGACACTGGCACCACCTTGATGCGTGAATAGGAAGTTGACAGGAATACACACAGGGTGGCAGAGGAGGCCGTGCTTGGGGGCAAAAGAGCAAGGTGAGTTTGGGGAGCCACCAGTAACCCAGTGTGACTGAGGCTAAAAGCCCCCGGGTCATGGGGGTGAAGCCAGGTCATGGAGGGACTCAGAAGCCAGGTTTAGAAGTGTGCCTTCCGCTGTGATCCATGGCGGGCCGCAGGGAGGCTGTAAGAGGGGAATTGGGGCAGGGGCGTGATGGGCTTGGGCTCCAGGGAGTGAGGAGCGCCAAGGAGGACAGGGCCGTGTCTATGCGGTTGAAAACAGCTCGGCTCGTCTATGCTAGGGGGGAGTCCCCGCTCTCCCCGCAGAAGACCCCGGGGAAGGCAGACCTTCTGAGAGCAGTTTCAGGCCGCCAGGCTGTCAGAGCTGTGAGTTCTGCAGCCCGGCAGCTGAGCGAAAGAAGAAAAAAGTCCCAACGAGCCCCATTTCACTGCCCTTGACCTTGCAGTAGAGCTCTAAGTGCAAAATCTGTCATCTATTAATCTGTTAGAAGTCGACAAAAGGGACTTTGATCAGGGGTTGTTTCCCCCCTTCCTAAGTTTCCTGATGACACATAATAGCGCATTTCAGCCACAGGCCCGGAAGCACGGCCATCACTCTTTGCTCGCTTCAACCCCAGGGCCCTCCTCCCCCGGCCCCCCAGCATATTAATTGGCCTGTAAGTGGTTCCATGTGTTCCTTTTTATGTGTCAGTTGGAGCCCGTTATTTGAACTTCACAGCTATTTGGGAACACAGAAGGGATGGATTCCCTGGGCCCGCGTTGGGAAATGGAACCATCCAGAACATGTCGCATTTGCTCCCACCTCCTGGCTTTTGTCTTCCTCTATCCCCTGAGGTCTTGCTACCTCCCACCCTTACCCCCGACTCCTTCCCCATCGCGCTCCTGAGCTAGTGCACCGTAACTTTGCAGACCACGGAAGGTCACAGCCAGCAGGGACCTTCGGGAGCCCCAATCTGTAGCTTCTTGTTTTAAAGTTCAAGAAATTGAAGCCTAAGGGAGGCAACAAAAATTCTTAATGAAAACAACATCTGTTGAGGGTCTGTTATGCACAGGTTTCTTACATGTGTTTTCTCATGTTATACTCGGAAGGGTTCTCTGAGTTAGGAATCACGTTGCCGTTTTTCAAATGGGGAAACTGAGACTCCTGGAGGCTAAGCAGAGAGGCAAGCCAGATGGCCTAGGACTACATCCTGTCTCAGACGTTTCGCAGCTGTGTGGTCTGAGGCAAGTTGCTTAGCTTCTCTGTGCCTCAGGTTGCCAGTCAATAAATGGGGCTAGTAACAGTATTTACTTCAAAAGGTTTATTATGAGGGTTAAATTAATTTAACAGTTTTGGGTGCTTAGAACGGTATCTGGCACACAGAAAGCACTTACTAAATACCAGCTGCTGCTGCTCTGACACACAGTGTAGCATGGTGGTTTAGAACACTGCTTCTGGAATGAGATGTTCTTGGCTTAAATTTCAGCCACGCCGGTTATAAGCCATGTGAACTTGGGTGAATCGCTTATTTTCCAGTGACTGGCTCCCCATCTACAAAATGGGGACATCCCCCTTGGCAGGACGGCCGAGTCCCTGCATGGTCACCTTGCAGCAAGTGCTGCCAACCTACAAGCCCCACTTGCCCCACAGAGCTTCTCATCGGAGCTTTAGTGACCCGTTTTAAACGTGAGTGGAGTTCAAAAAATTATAAGTAACACCATCAGAGAGATGAGGAGATACTGCATCCAAAGAAAAACAAGAGCGTAAAAAGAAAGAATAAGGGATCAAAACGAGAATAAAACAGAGCTCTTGAAAATTAAAATTAGTAGACCCAATTTTTTTTTAAGTAACACAATGTTTAGAACGTGAGCAGAACTCTTAGGAAGTAAAATGAAAAGATAAACAGATTGAGAAGAGGAGAGAAAGGTAAGAAAATTGGAGGATCCACGTGGGATATCCAGCAATCAAAGAGTTAAGAGTTCTAAAAAGAGAAAAATGGAGAAAACACAAGGGAGGACAATATTCAAGGAAATAATACAAAAATAAAATTCCCAGAACTGAAGTCACGAATTTGCTGGTCTGAATCCACCACGTGCTCAGCACAGCGCATGACAAAAATACCCACATCAAGGCAAATGATTGTGAAATTTCAGAACACCATGGATAAAGAGAAGATATTGAAAGCTTCCAGAAGGGAAAAACGAAAAGCAAACAAAAACAAAACATGCTTAAAAGATCAGGGTCCAGGATGGTGTTAGATTTCTCAACAGCAGCTTGGGAAGCTAATGTAGACCATAGAATTCTATACCTAGCCAAACTGTTAACTAAGTGTGGGCTTCTCAACAGTAACACTGAAAACTAGAAGCAAAGAACCAGTATCTCTAAAGGCCTGAAGAAAAGTGATTTGAGATATAGAATTTATACCCAGCCCAAGAATAGCCCAGCAGGGGCTCTAAAGACATTGGAAAAATGTGAATACCCCCAACTTGCCTTCCATCCTCCCTGTCTAGGATGTTGCAGGAGGGACTGCTCCTCTGAAATGAAGAAGTCAACCCAGAACGAGGAAGACATAGAACCCACAAAGCAGATAATCGGATGGAGGAGAAACTGAAGGGATCCTAGGCCGATGTGGAGAGATGCCAGGGTTATAGCCACGCCCAGGCACAGAGCGCCATCTCTCCTGCTGGTAAGGCCCCGCCTCACTGTGGCTGGCGCTGGGGAGCCCCTGACAGCAGACCCTCGTTCCAGCTTCACCTGTCTTCCCCAGCTACCTCGCCCCGCTGCAGCTCCTGGGCCAGTCTCCTGCTCCTCCCTCCACAGGGCACACAGAGACTTTGGGAGCCCTGGTGCTCCATGAGAATTGAGGAAGACTCTGGAACTGTCATCTGTTGTCTCAGTTTGAGCACCCCATCCCAGTGGGCCTCAACTTTTAAACAGAATAATAACAGCACCAACATCGCAAGGCCAATGTGAGGATTAGATGAGTGAATAATATTTTCAAAGCACTTAGGATGGCATCTGGCACAGAGGAATGCAATGTTGGTATTTTTTTAAATAAAATACATTAGGTAGTGTCATGAAGGTGAAGTTGTAGTGGGTTGGAAATAGGTCACTTTGAAGTCTGCCATAGCTAAGGTGGACCCCCCCCCGCCTGCTCCCCATGTTGTGTATACTAGTCTGATCACATCAAGCCCTGCTGAACACCCTTTAGTGACTCATCATTGCTCTGAGGGAGAAGTCAGAGTTCTCTCCTGAGCCCACTAGGATCTGCGCTGCTGTCCCCTCCAGAGTCACCTGGAACCAACTCTCTCCTCCCACCTGTCCTCCAGCTCTGGAGACCTTCCTCAGTCACCCCATCATAAACTGTGCTCCCTCCTGCCCCAGGACCTCCACCCATGCTGTCCCTTCTGCCTGATGGCTCCACCATCCCCTCCTTCCTTTAGCTGGTTCCCACTCACCCCTTGGATCTTAGCTGGGTCATCATTTCTGCAAAGAAGCCTTCCCTGGACCCAAAGGAGCTTAGAAATCCCATGATGGATTCTCATAGCCCAGGGGCAGGTTTGAGTATTGGATTCAGCATGACATCTGCAATGGTTTGTCATTTATTCATTCGTTCATTCAACATAGACTTACTGAATGCCCATTAGAAGTCAGGCCCTTTTCCTGGCCTTAACCACATAGCAGTGAACCGTACAGACAGAACCCCCAGCCCTGTACTCTCTAGCAGTTATTTGATGTCTTCGTCTTACTAACCATCAACAATGCAAGGGCAAGAACTGGGCAGGTGGGATGGGGAAGTGGGGCCAGGTATATTCACACCTGATGGGTGCAGTGTGCACTGTCTGGGAGACGGGCACGCTTGTAGCTCTGACTTGGGCGGTGCAAAGGCAATGTCTGTGACCAAAGCGTTTGTACTCCCGTAATATTCTGAAACAAAAAATAAACAAAATAAAATAAAACAATTCAAGGGCAAGAATCCTCTGTGAGCCTTTGCTCACCACTATGTTCCTAGCATCGAACATGTACCTGGCAGCAAGCAGGCTTTAATGCATATTTTTGAGAAATAAGCCAAACCATCACTGCCTTTTCTGAGAGAGGAAATGGGATTGAAGGCTTGATCCCACTCCTACTGAACACAAAGAGATCTCCCCCGGCACCAGCAGGAAACGGGTGCTGACTAGCAGTTTAGCAGCAGGTTACAAGAGGAAAAGAGAAGCCCGCCCAGGCGGAAGGTGGCTGCGGTTTCTTTGGTGAAGGCTCCTCCCCAGCTCTCCCCTTCCGCTCCCCCCAATCCGGCTGTGCTGTAACCAGGCCAGCCTCCCAACTGAGGGGGGTGAGGGGGAGCATCCATGAGCGGGCACCCTGTGACTAATCTGGAGAGACAGTGTCAGGCCTGGCGGTTCACCCCAGCCTTGTTTGTGTCTAACTTCCCCAGGGGCAAACTGGCCCCTTAATTTCACTCTGAGGTTTAGGGTTTCCCCTAGAGCTCTTGGTGAGACTCAGCTATGATGTTTTACATAAACGTGGGAATTCGTGGAGCAGGAAGCAGGAGAGGGGTGGGGAATAAAGGTGAGACTGGGTGGGGGGCACTCAGGGGTCCCCTTTCTCTGAAGAGCTTTGGCATAAGGCTCAGGCGCTCAATTCTTCCTTCCCAGGCAACTTTGCAGAAGGATCTAACAGTAACACCAGAGGAGAAGGGAGGATTTAGCTTTGTAAACAATATTTTTCCAGGGCAAAGGTGGGGAGAGGAATAACAGCTAGGAAGCACATGACCCTAAACAGGTGAGAAGCCATGGGCCCCTTCCTTTGTACCCGAGCCAGCCGTAGCACCTGACTATACTGTGTGTTTCACAAAGGTTTGTCAGTGAGTTGGAAGAACATAGATCTCAAAGCAGATCCACCTGGTTTGGGGCCCGGCTCTATCACGTCTGTCCCGTGAACAATGGACTTGTTTTTTCACGTGTCCACTCTGTGCTGGGCTCCTGCAGTGCAGACACAAGGAGATAAAGATCAGTAGTGCACATCTGTCTTTGAGAAAATCACTTGGTGTCTCTGATCCTCATATTTTCTATGCGAAAATCTTCTCTGCCTCCCTTAGAAGTGTCAGGAGGACTACACCGGACAGTGCTCTGTCCGTGACAAGGGCTGTGGCATAAGCAGTTAAGTGGCAGAAGTCCCCTTAAGCAGTCTTCAGCCAACTAACTCGCCAGGTTAATGGGGCTCTCCTCGCCCCTCGGCAAGCACTGTGCCCAGGCCCAGGATATGCTAGACCCTGGAAGCTAGCAGCACCCAATGAAGGGACTCTCCAATTTTCCAGAGCACGGCTGTCCCCATTAGTTGAGCTGTGTGTGCTTACCAAGAGTTTGTTATGTTTGTTCTCGACCTGTACCTGGTACTCTGATTAAATAATGCCATTAGTAATTTCATAATGCAATGAAGTATGAGTGAGAAAACACAGAGTTGATTCTTTGCGAGCTAAGGTGAATGCTTTGGAGAGAATCAATACCTGCTATACAGAAACAGCTTTCTAGTGAACTAAGTGTCAGAGAGATAACTGAAGGTTAGAGGGGGAAAACCATGAGCATAGAGTCAATGGCATCCAGTTTTATGATCTCCTCCACTTTAAAGAAACAGAAACTAGAAATTGTCAACGATACTTTGTGCGTGTGGTTTACTGGGGAAAGATAACAAAGAATTCCAAACGGCCGACCCAAATGATTCCAGACTCCCTAGGGCTGTTTTGGCCAAGTGGCCTTGACAAAGGTGGATCTCATCAGGTTCAAGAGGGCTTGGGCAGTACCACTGAGGGTTCTGAGAATCTCAGAGCTGGGAGCAGCTTCACAACTCGTGGGCTCAGAGCTTCTGGGGTGGGCATCTCCACCACAGTCCCCCTGCCAGGTGGCTGCCCAGGCTGCCTAGTGATGCCCCAGTGACTCAACCCCAACACCAGAGCCTGCTCAATTGACTTGTATTCTGGTAAGTGAGCTTGACTGACTCACTCCCCTCTCCCCTTTCTGTGCTCTTTGATGTGTACTCCTCCACCTCCAGAGGAAAAAGCTCCATTAGCTTTTTCATAGCAGGTCCAGAAAGACACTAACACCATAGTATGAATTAGCTAATATATTCCCAATGTGTGTATTTTCCCAGCAAGACAGCGTCTGCTTACCCTTTCAGACAAGTTTTTTATTCTTTCCCAGGGCCTCCCCACCTCTCCCAACCCTGTGATTCAGCCCTTTCTTCCAAAAGACCTACCCTAACAGGCCCCATTTCTGCACATTTCTGGCAAGATTCTAACTGCTCTCTGCTTCAAGTTAGAGGAAAATATTGTACCTTGGATCAAGACAAATTCTAATTCTAGTACTTGCTAACTCTGAGACTTTGGACTACATAATTAACTTTTCTAAAACTATGGTTTTCTCATTTGTATAATGGAAATTGAAATAGCTCATTGTGATGGTTCATTCCTTCAACATTTTCTTTTTTTTTAGTACCTACAATGGGCCCAAGCACTGTGCTGCTATGATACTGTGGATACCTGATTGGGAAAACCAGAGACCCTCTGGTATAGCTGCAGAAATGAAGCTCTGCTGGTTGATTGACGAGCTAAAGCAGGGGTCGGCAAAGTTTTTCTGCGAAGGGCCAGAGAGTAAATATTTTAGGTTCTACTCTTCCACTGTAGTGCAAAGGTAGCTGTGAACAACACAGAACAAATGGGCCTGGCTGTGTTCCAATAAAACTTCACAAAAACAAGCAGCAGGCTTTGACCTGCAGGTAGCAGTTTGCCGACTTCTGGGCTAAAGGGCTAAAGGTTAATATTTTTGGCCGGGAGGCCAGTTCCAGAGCACTCCAAGAAGGGAGCTTCCAAATGGTTCAATTGTGGCCTCAGCCTGGCACACCAAGAGTTCTCAGGGAGGGTCTCCAAATGCCTTTTTTACCCTCCACTAGGCATCATCTCTCTTGCCCACGTGGAGGTGGATGGATTAGATCTCATGCTGGCTTAATTACTTTCCTAGCCTGCTTCCATAAGGGCAAAGGGTGAATTCAATAGCATTCGTGGTTCCTTATAACAGATGTAAGAGACATGAAAGAGACAACCCAGCCTGCACGGCTGCGGTGGGAGGGAAAAGTCATTTCTCCTCTTTGGGGTTCAGTTCGCCTCTCTTAAAATGAGAGTGTCGAACTAGTGGTTTCCCAAACTTGAACACTCATCGAATCACTCACGGTGCTTGTTCAAAATATAGATTCCTGGCCTCGTACTTAGACGCATTATCTCCAGCTGTAGAGATAGCCTGGAGATTGTGGACTATTAACAAGGGGCCCAGATGATTGTGAAGGAGGCAAGCTCAGAATCAGGCCCCTTCTAGCGCTGACATTCAGTGGTTGTCGCAAGAGTAAAGGAAGCCGGTCTGCCCTTGCTGGGCTGTGGTAGGACAGACAATGGCGGCGGTGGGATCGTTATCTCGTCTGCAGGGACGTGGCAGGATGTGGCTGACCTGAACTTCCTGTGGATGGGGGAACCGGAGAACAGGGGGAGGGATTCACAGCCGGCAGCAGGCTCAGCCCACATGCGGCCTTGGGCAAGTCACTTCGCCTCTCAGAGCCTCTCAGAGCCTCAGTTTCCTTATGTTTGAAATGGGGATGCTGAGGGCTGTTGGCAAAGGCACCATGAAGAATAAATACTGCGTGATTTGTAAAATACCTGTCTCGATGAGTGGTAGGAAATTCTCTTTTAGTGGAATGAGTGTCCCCCTCAAAACATCCAAGGGCCGAGAGTCAGGAGGCCTGCTTCATGGACTGGGTTTCCCCATTTGGGGTGAGGGACACCACTGATCTTGCTGGACCCCACTTTGCCCAGTAGAATGCAAGGTTATGTGGGAACGTGGGGTTCCCTGCCCCCTTTCCCAGGATTCTCTGTGGCTGGATAAGACTGTGGAGTGGGAAGTGTCCTGGTGCCATCAGGGACATGGCAAAAGGTGTCCAAGGCCATCCCTGTCAGGTGGTAGGGAGAGGGTTGCTGACTTGTGTAATGTCCTTGCTCTCTACTGGTTCTTTTTAAGACAGAGGAAGAAATAAAACAGGACCTCTGAAAGACATCCTTGTCAAATACAACTTTCTCCCTTTGCTTGATTTTCCTCTGAGTTTATCAATCGATTGGGAAACAGTCACTGGATACCAACTGTGTACCAGCCTTGTGCCATGTCTAGGAGAAGGGGGTTCGGGAGGATGCCACTGGGTCCCTCACCATGGGAGGCTCACAGTCCGATTTGGAAGATAAGTCGTGTGTGCATGGGAAGTGAAATAACAATGTATTGATGATGATGATGACAACGATGATGATGATGTTGGTAACGATGGAGAGGACGAAGATGGTAATGGTGCTGACTATTCTCCATTTATGCATACCATCGTACAGCTTACAAAGCATGTTCAAGATCATTATCTTACATGATATTTAAAACTACTATAAAAAGGAAACTGATTTCATCAATGAACAAACTGAGGGTTATAACTTCTCAGAAATCAGATCGGAAGAAAATAGCTGAATTGGACTCCAGCTTCCTTCTTTTGGCCCCAAGAGTGCCATTACCCCCAAGACAACCACAACTTTCTTCCTTTAAATTGCAACAGAGCATTGCACGATGCACATCTTCATCAGATAGTAACACAAATAATTGCCACATGGGAAGCGAGTGTTACAAGACCTCAGAGAGCAGGCAAGTCAGAGGACTGCAGGCAGCCGTGATCGGAAGAGGCTCAGTGGAGTAAACAGCAAGCACATTGAGCCTGGGAAGGCTGCACAGCATTCGCGAGAGGTGGAGGTGGGAGAAGGGCAAAAGGAAATGTGTAGGTAAGAAAGGAAAGGACAGAGTTCAAGGTATGTCAGGAAGCAGCCAGACCCCAGTCTGACCTGAATGGGGTACGTACAGTGGCTCCACTGGAGAAAAGAGTTGGGGATGGCTTCTTCCAAAGAATTGGAGTAGTTCTCTCCACTTTGCCATGGGTGGGAGGGTGTCACCATTTTCTCTTTGATATCCTTGTCTCCTTCAACCCCAAATCCATTCATAATCAAACCGAGGAGTAATCAAAGCAAAGAACCGCTGTCTGCAGTCTTAGCCCAAAGACGGGGTCTGCCACTTCCAACTTTTTTCTTTAAAAAATGTCAGAATGCTGTTGAAAGAGGAACAGCATTGAGGCAACAACAGCTCTGACTCACAAAGAGCACATCAAAGAAATAGCAATGATAAGAGATTGGCAGTAAGTGTGCGTGTCAGCACAGTTTTCCTGACGCTCTTTGAGGCTTGGGGGCCCCTCTGGGCAGCCTCGTTGTGGAAAGAAGCATATGGTTTTCAGAAACTGGGTGACTCACCACACAGGCAGTGTTCAGAAATGAAGATATAGCCCTGGTCCGCTGTGGCTGTCTGCCAAGAGCCCAGGGCTGCGGATTTGGGTCACTGCACATCTCAGATCATCAGTGAGCTGAGATTCATCTGTCCATCCATCCAAGCATCCATGCATTTATCCATCCATTTATGCATCCTTCCATCCACCCATCCATCCATGAGTCTTTGCCTTCATCTATGCATCCATCCATCTATCTATCCATCATCCATCCATCCATCCATCCATCCATCCAATAAACCCTTCACCTATTTGTTCAGCAAATATAATACCATGAACACATACTTTGTGTAGGCCCTGAGCTAGGTGTAAGGGATACAGTGGTGACTAAAACAGACCCCAGACCCAGTTCCTACCTGCATGGGGCTTACAGTTTATTGAGGGAGAGAAATATTGAGCAAATAATTACCTGGGCAACTGAATCACCACTGTGATTAGTGCTGTGAAGGAAGACACTGAAGGCATGTAATCAGAGACGCTGACCTGGTCTGGGAAGATGCTCAAAGAAGGATGAGATTGGTAACTATACAGTCAGCCTTTCAGCACCACTTCCTCCACCATTAGGGATGGTAAAGAGATAGAAATCAATATTTTCTTTCAATCTCTCTCTCTCTCTCTCTGTCTTCATAACCACACCATGATGAGTTAATGAAACAATCATGGTTTTTTGAGTCTCAGAGACCTGAGTTCAAATCCCATATTCTCAATTTACTATCCCTGTTATTTTGAATAAATTACTTACCCTCTCTGATCCTCGGTGTCTTCTATCATAAAGTGGGGATAAGAATAATGGCCTTCAAGAGATAGTTTAGAATATAAATTGAAATAATTTCTATCAACTTCCTGGCCTATAGTATATCCTCAATAACCTTGGCCAGGTTTTTCATTTGATGTCACCTGTATGCAACTGCACACAAATCTCACAGTATGTTTGGTCTCTAGGGATGGCTGGAACACCAGGCCTGTTATCTGAACTGGCTGGCAGAATTCTAGAACATACCCATCTTTGATGAGAGTCTGAATTGCATCATCTCTAAAGTTCCTTGCTGTCCCAAACTTCTAGAATTCTAGAAATTCTTCATGAAAAAAGCAAAACTCTAGATGGGGCGTAAGATGCCCTGGAATCTCCTTTGTGAGCCTCAGTTTCCCCATGTGTCCAGTGATAGGGTTGGAACTAAGAATCTTTGCAGGCCGACAGTCTGAGATGGTGTGTTCTCTGGGAGGCCAGAAGTCCTGGGCAGAGCTGTCACTAAGTTATAGCACGATGTCAACAGAGTTTATTTCTGCCCCTGGTCCTTCCCCAGCCATGCTCTCTCTGCCAGCTGGCTGCAGGTGCCAGGGCTCTCAACTGCCCAGGTTCCTCCAGACAGAGTAGGGAGCAGAACCAACCAACAGCTCAGTGCACTGACACTGTGAAACACGAGCCCTGACATGTTCCCCTCTCCAGCAGAATGTGCCTGTGGGAAGGTGAACCTGGGGAGGACAATGCTTGACCCTCCTAGCTCCATCGACCATGGAGGAGCTCCAAGCCTTGGGATGGAGAGACGTTGGGCTTCATCTCATCCCACACCCAAGAGGGAGCTGTCTAATCTGTGCATAGGCAGGATGCCAGCACTGGGGCCAGGGGTGGGGCAGGGAGGGAACTGGGGGTGGGGGAGAACAGGTTTTGACAAGTCTCCTTCCTCATGGAACTCTTTTGGGTGGGAGAGGGAGCAGTGCCAACTGACGTCCAGGCCTCGCTGCTTCATATCTGGCTTCCAGGGACCAGCCAGTGTGAACCAGGTCTAGGGGCACCTTGTCCTAGAGTCCCTCTCGGCTTGAGCCTTCCACAGGAGTTCTCTGGACAAGCCCAGCTTTCATGTGTCTCTGGAAGCTTCCTTTGCTGTGGACAATGTCTCTTCTGAAACCTTATTAGAGCAATGGATGGGGCCGAGTTAAATCAGCAGAAATCCTCTAAGCATCGCAATACAGACTCAACTTCCTCTTGGCAAATGGCTGGGGCCTTATCTTTTTTGTTTTTGGGGGTGAGGTGAGTAGTCTTCCTTGTTTTTAGGAAATATCGTCCAGTTTCCAAGAGGTCAGAAAGACATGTACAGGAGTGCTGTGCTCACACCCACGCAGAAGTTAGAAATTGAGCCCTGTCATGATTAACATTGCTTAATTTCCTATGTCCCCAGCCTCATGAAAGATTTTTATAGGAACATACAAGAAGAGAAGACAGGGGATCGGGAGAACACATCGATTGTCCCTGAGTCGGTGGGGCCCAGCCCAGCTGTCCACATGGCTTTTCCTGATTTCTCTCGCCTGATAATTAGTTGTGCCTGGTTAAGGAGGCTCGTTAGATTTACCTCAGCCGTTAGCTCTTGGAGAGATCCAAGGATGGTGTTATTTCTAACGTTCTTCCTCTTTTTATGTTCCCATTCGTCGTAGATGACAGCAAGGTAACTTGGTGGTCTCTTGCTCGTTAGGAATCAGAGCAAGGATTTAAACGAGGAAGCACATGTGTCTTCAAGTCAGCATCAGCGTCTTGTTTAGATCTCACCTAGCTTTGAGTCGAATACCTCCCAATCCTCAGGTGTTTCACGCTGATGATATTTTCTCCCAATATCTGGCCATGGCGGATGGAGCCAGGCCACGGTTGGCCATGGAGTGGCTGGAGAGGGAAGGCCCCGAGAGCACGCCACACGGGACAGCCTGCCAGGTGGTCACACCAAAGGGAGGAGGGGGGCACGGAGCCCTGGGGATGGCCCCCGCAGCTGGGAGCAGAGCACAGAGCCGGGGGCAGGTCAGTGCCGCCCAGAGGGCCGAGGTGGCAGTGGTGGCAGGCAAGGGGCCTTGCGGCTCTGCCAGGCCTCTTTGCTAGTATCCTTCCCTGCTGCTCCCCGGGGCCGCCCACCTTCATTCTGGAGAGAAGACAGGTGTTTGGATCTGCCCCACCCTCTGGGGCTCTCGGCTCCCCTGGCCTGAGCCAGCTGTTCGGCTGGGGGTGCCCAGGCCCCAAAGGCTCCTTTACTCTCTGTTCTCGCTTGTGTGAACTGTCCTTTTGATTAATTTTTTAAACTTTTTTTTTTTTTAAATCTTTTGAGTCAGGTTGATTGAAATACAATTCAGTGAAATCCAACCTTTCAGGGCACACAGTTCATTGTTTTGACAAACGTGTACCATCCTATGACCACGACCACGACTGAGAAGCAACATCTGCACCATCCCCACACGCTCCCTCCTGCCCCTTTGGGGTCCCTCCCCTGCTCAGCTCCCTGTCGTGTGTGATATGATGCTTGTGCCTACCGTGTTTGCCTTACCTGGAATGTCTCGGAAGTGCAGTCATTCAGGCTGCCGAGACTGGCTGCTTTCATTTCGCATGATGCTTTCAAGGCTCATCCGTGTTGTAGATCAGCAGTTGATTTCCTTTTAATGCTGAATAGCGTGGAGGGTCCCGAGGAGCTGGGGTTGGGTCACCTGTCTCTGAACCTGGGTGACAGGCTGAGGTCTTATGTCCACCTAAGTTAGGGTTTGGGGGTGGAGGTGGGAGGATTAAGACATCCATTCAATTCCACCTCAAAAACATGAGATGACAAAAATACTTGTGCTCCAAATTAAAAGGTGTTGGTCAAATAACATCTACTCGGTATAAGAACATTCTAGAATACAATGCTGTAAGCAATAGCATAAAGGGCTGTTCCAAGTGCAGTGTGGGGCGTGATTAATTTCTTTGATAAGATTTAGGGATAACTTCACAGAAATGGGTCTTTCCCTAATCTAATCTTCAGTCTTTTGGTTTTGTTTTAATTAAACAAGTAATATGGCTTTATTTAGAATAATTAGAAAGGGAAAAAAATCACCAATAATTCCATGATCCCAGATACCACTATTAACATTTTGAGTTCTAGGTTTTTCTTTTTCTGTTTGTACACATGTGTTTGTATTGTATATATATATTTTTTTCTTTCATCTTTTTTGTTGTGGTAAAATACACATAGCATAAAATTTACCATCCTGATCATTTTTAAGTATACCATTCAGTGGTATTAAGTACATTCATATTGTTGTACAACCATCACTACCATCCATCTTCAGAACTCTTTTAGTCTTGCAAAACTGGAACTCTGTACCCATTAAACAATAACTCCCCATTCCCCACCACCTGGAAACCACCATTCTACTTTCTGCTTCAATGATTTTGACTACCCTAAGTACCTCATATGAGTGGAATCAAGTAGTATTTGTCTTAGTGACTGGTTTATTTCACTTGGCATAATTTTCTTGAGGTTCATTCATGTTGTAGCATGTGTTAGACTTTCCTTCCTTTTTAAGGCTGAATAATATTCCATTTTATATATATATATATACACATATATATATATATATACACACACCATATTTTGTTTATTCATTCATCTGTTGGTGGACACTTGAGTTGCTTCTACCTTTTGGCTACTGTGAGTGATGTTGCTGAGAACTTGGGGCATACAAATGCCTCTTAGAGACCCTGCTTTCAGTTCTTTTGGGTCTGTACCCA
The DNA here is from genome assembly GCA_028533085.1 of Varecia variegata. NCBI lineage: Eukaryota > Metazoa > Chordata > Mammalia > Primates > Lemuridae > Varecia > Varecia variegata. The sequence goes on along the minus strand of CM052442.1, from coordinate 98,059,843 downwards.
GAGGTAGAATTGCTAGATCATGTGACAATTCTATTTTTAATTTTTGAATCAGGTTGTTAGAAGTCTTTTTTGTTGTTATTGTTGTTGAGCTTTAGGAGTTCACTATATGTTCTGGATATTAATCTCTTATCAGATACATGATTTGCAAATATTTTCTCACGTTCCATGAGTTGTCTTATTACTCTGTTGATAGTAGTGTCCTTTGATGCACAAAAGATTTTAATTTTTATGAAGCCCAAATTATCTATTTTTTCTTTTGTTGCCTGTGCCTTTTGTGTCATATCTAAGAAAGCATTGCAAAATCCAATGTCACAAAACTTTTTCCCTGTTTTCTTCTAAGAGCTTCATAGTTTCAGGTCTATGATCTATTTTGAGTTAATTTTTGTATATGATGATGGGCACAGGTATGACTTTATTCATTTGCATGTGGATATCCAGTTTTCTCAGCACCATTTGTTGAAAACATCGTCCTTTCCCCATTGAATGGTCTTGGAACCCTGGTTCTCTGTTCTAATCCATTGGTCTACATGTTTGTCTTTATGCCAGTAATACACTGTTTTGATGACTGTGGCTTTGTAGTAAATTTTGAAATCAGGAAGTGTGATCCTCTAACTTTGTTCTATTTCAAGATTGTTTTTATGCCAGTAACACTCTGTTTTGATGACTGTGGCTTTGTAGTAAATTTTGAAATCAGTAAGCGTGAGTCCTCCAACTTCACTCTTGTTTTTTAAGATTGTTTTGGCTATTAGGATTCCATATACATTTTAGGATGGATTTTTCTATTTTTGCAAAAAACGTTTATCAAAAAATTTTGATAATGTCTACTTTGTTTAGGTTACTATAACGAAATACCATAGACTGGGTGGCTTATAAACAACAGAAATTTATTTCTCGCAGTTCTAGAGGCTGGGGAGTCCAAGATCATATTTGGTGTTTGGTGAGGGCTCATTTCCTCATTCATAGATGTGCCTTCCCACTATTTCCTCATATGATGGAACAGGCAGGGCAGCTATCTGGGGCCTCTTTTATGAGGGTACTGATCTCATTCATGAGGGCTCTACCCTCATGACCTAATCACCTTCCAAGGTCCCACCTTCTAATCCTATCACATTGGTGATTAGGTTTTAACATATGAATTTGGGGGGGACATAAACATTCAGACCAAGGCGGATAGGTATTGCATTGAATCTGTAGATCGCTTACTGGTAGTATTGACATCTTAACAATATTAAGTATCCCCCTGCATGAACATGAGATGTCTTTCCACTAATTCATGTCTTCTTTAATTTCTTACAGCAATGTTTTATAGTTTTCATTATACAAGTCTTTCACCTGCTTGGTTAAGTTAATTCCTAAGTATTTTATTCTTTTGGATGCTATCGTAAATGGAATTGTTTTCTTAATTTCATTTTCAGATTGTACATTGTTAGTATATAAAAATGCAACTGATTTTTATGTGTTGACTTTGTATCCTGTTACTTTGCTGAATTCATTTGTAGTTCTAAAAGTTTTTGGTGCAATGTTTAGGGTTTTTTTGTTTGTTTGTTTGTTTTGTTTTGTTTTGCTTTTTTTTGAGACAGAATCTCACTCTGTTGCCCGGGCTAGAGTGAGTGCCATGGTGTCAGCCTAGCTCACAGCAACCTCAAACTCCTGGACTCAAGCAATCCTTCTGCCTCAGCCTCCCAAGTAGCTGGGACTACAGGCATGCGCCACCATGCCCGGCTAATTTTTTCTATATATATTTTTAACTGTCCATATAGTTTCTTTCCATTTTTAGTAGACACGGAGGGCTCGCTCTTGCTCAGGCTGGTCTCAAACTCCTGAGCTCAAACAATCCTCCCACCTTGGCCTCCCAGAGTGCTAGGATTATAGGCGTGAGTCACCACACCTGGCCTGTTTAGGGTTTTTTATTAATATATGTAAGAATTGTAAATAGATAATTTTACTTCTTCCTTTCCAATTTGGATGCCTTTTATTCCTTTTTCTTCCTAGTATTGGCTAGGACTTCCAATACTATATTAAACAGAAGTGGTCAAAGTGGGTATCCTTGCCTTATTTCTTATCTTAGAGGAAAAGCTTTTAGTCGTTCACCATTGAATATGATGTTAGCTGTGGATTTTTCATATATGGTTTTTATTATATTGAGGTAGTTTACTCCTATTTCTAGTTTTTGAGTGTTTTTATCATGAAAGTATATTAAATTTTGTCAAATGCTTTTTCTGCAACAGTTGAGATAATCATGTGGGTTTTTTCCTTCATTCTGTTAATGTATGTGATATATTACTAATACATTAATTGATACTCATACATAAACCATCCTTGCACTACAGGAATAGATTTCACTTGGTGATGGCATATAATCCTTTTACTATGCTACTGAATTTGGTTTGCTAGTATTTTGTTGATGATTTTTGTGTCAATGTTCATAAGAAATATTGCTCTATAATTTTCTTGTAGTGTCTTTGTCTGCCTTTTGTATCAGGGTAATGCTGACCTCACAGGCTGAAATAGCAAGTGTTCCCTCCTCTTCAGTTGTTCGGAAAACTTTGAGAAGAATTGGTGTTAGTTCTTCTTTAAATGTTTGGCAGAATTCACCAGTAAAGGTACCAGGTACAGAGATTTTCTTTGTTGAATTTTTTGAGAATTTTTGTTACTGATTCAATCTTCTAACTAGTCATAGGTCTGTTCAGATTTTCTATTTATTTGTGCTTCAGTCTCGGTAGGTTTTGTCTTTCTAGGAATTTGTCCATTTCATCTAGGTTATCCAATTTGTTTGTGCATAATTGTTCATAGTACTTTCATAATCCTTTTTGTTTCTGTAAAATCTGTAGTAATGTCCCCACTTTCATTTCTGATTTTAGTAATTTGAGTCCTTTCTCTTTTTTTCTTAGTCAATCTAGCTAAAGATTTGTCAGTTTTGTTGATCTTTTTGAAGAACCAACTTTTGGTTTCATTGATTTTCTCTGTTGTTTTTCTATTCTCTACTTTGTTTATCTCTGCTCTGATTTGTATTATTTCCTCCCTTCTGATAGATAGCTTTGGGTTTTGTTTCTTCTTTTTTAAGTTCCTTAAGTTGTAAAGTTAGGCTATTGATTTGAGATCTTTCATTTTCTTAATGTAAGCATTTATGGCTATAAGTGTTCCCCCTAGCACCACTCTTATTGTGTCTCATACCTTTTGGTATATTGTATTTTTGTTTTCATTTGTCTTTAAATATTGTCTAAGTTTCCTTGTGATTTCTTTTGTAATCTATGGATTGTTTAAGAGTATGTTGTTTAATTTCCACAAATTTGTGAATTTTCCACTTTTCCTTCTGTTTTTTATATCTAACTTCATCTCATTGTGGTCAGAAAAGATACTTTGTATGATAGCTACCTTTCAAAATCTATTGAAACTTAATTTGTGGCCTCATATATGGTCTATCCTGGAAAATATCCCACGTGCACTTCAGAAGAATATGTATTTTGTTGTTTGTGTATAGTGCTCTGAATATGTATGGTAGATCCAGCTGGTTTATAGTATTGTTCAACCCCTCTGTTTCCTTGCTTACCTTCTGTCTGGTTGTTCTCTCCATTATTAAGAGTGGGGTATTGAAGTCTCCAACTATTATTGTTGAACTGTCAGTCTCTGTATTTTCATTGAAGAGTTTAGTCCATTTATATATTTACATTTAAAGTAATTATTGATAAGGAGAGACTAACTTCTGTCATTTTGCTATTTGTTTTCTAATGCCTTATAGTGTCTTCTGTCCCTCATTTTATGCATTATTATATTCTTTTGCACTTAGTTTGTTTTTGTATTGAAAGATTTTATTTCCCTTCTTTCATTTTTTTTGTGTATATTCTATACCTCTTTTCTTTGTGGTTACCATGGGTATTACATTTAACATCCTAAAGTTATAACATTTTAATTTGAATTTATACCATCTTGACTTCAATAACATACAAAAACTCTGATCCTATATAGCTCTGTCCCCACCCCTTTCAGTTATTGATGTCACATAACTATATCTTCATATATTGTATGTCCAAAAACATAAGCTAATAACTGTTTTAATGTATTAGTCCCTTGAATTATGTAGAAAACAAGAAGTGGAGCTACAAATTGTTGTTGCAATAATACTAGCTATTCTAATTGCCTGTGTACTTACCTTTACTGAGATCTTTGTTTTTTTTCATGTGGCTTTAAGTTATTGTCTAGTGTCTTTCCATTTAAACCTGCAGGATTCCCTTTAGCATTTCTGGCAGAGCAGGTCTAGTAGAAACAAACTCCTTCAGCTTCTGTTTAACTGGGAATGTTTTAATGTCCCTCTCACTTTTAAAGGACAGTTTTTCCAGATATAAAATTCTTGGTTGACAGATTTTTTTTTCTTCTAGCACTTAGAATGTATCAGCCCACTGCTTTCTTACCTCAAAAGTTTCTGATGAGAAATCTGATGATAAGCTTGTTGAGGATCATGGGATGAGTTGTGTCTCTCTTGCTGCTTTCAAGATTCTCCCTTTGTCTTTGCCTTTTGACAGTTTGATTACAATGTGTCTCAGTGTAGTCTCTTTTACTTCATCCTATGTGGAGTTTGTTAAGCTTTTGGATGTTTATATTTCTGTTTGTCCTCAAACTTGGGAAGTTTTTGGCCATTATTTCTTCATATAATCTCTCTGCCCCTTTTTCCCTCTCTTATTCCTTCGGACTTCCATTAATGCATATGTTGGTCCACTTGACAAAGTCCCACAGGTCCCTTAGGCTCTGTTCACTTTTGTTCACTAATTCTTTCCTTTGCCTGTTAAATATGCCTTTGAATCCCTCTAGTGAATTTTTCATTTCAGTTATTGTACTTTTCAGTTTTAGAATTTTTTTGGTTTCTTTATAGGTTTTCTATCTCTATGTTGTATTTCCATTGTTTTCTTGACTTTCTCTGTATCTTCCTTTATTTCTTTGAACATCTTTGAGACTGTTGTCTTAAAATCTTTATCTAGTAGGTCTATCATCTGGTCTTTCCCAGTGACAATTTCTGTTGGTTTATTTTTCCCTTTAAATGAGCCGCACTTTCTTATTTCTTTGTATTCCTTGTGATTTTTTTGTTGTTATTGAAAATTGGACATTTGAAGTCAATAATATGATAACTCTGGAAATCAGATTCGCCCCTTCCCCAGGTTTTGCTGATTTTTAATTATTTTATTTTATTTTTTATTATTGCAGGCTGTCTCCATTCTGAAGATTGGCCTGGGATATAAACTTAAGATCTTCTTAGGTCTTTTCTGGGCCTGTGTCTTTCCTTATGTATGTACAGTGACTGTCTACTTTCCCTCATAAATGCAGTTGCTTTAGAATGTCATACTCTTTAATATTTGTCTCTCAAAAGGGGAGGGGAAGAAAAATGAAGTGAGGAAAATGCACCAGCCCTTTAAATCCCCTGGAAATTGCTTCAGCCTGAGTTGGAGGGGCTTGTAACACAAAGAGGAGGTGCACGAACAGTGGCTGCTTGCCTCTGTGTCTGCATCTTCATGATCAGAAGCAGCAATCAGCAATCAGAATACAGACCCCATATTTGGAAGACAAAGTCCTTTTCACCCATCTTGGTGCCCATAAGCTGTGTTTAAGTTGTTCCAGGAACATGTGTACAAACTGTCTGCCATGAGGATGAGGGTGGGGGCTGGGTAGCTCTACCAAGCTAAGACCTAAAGTTGACCAAAATGAACTGCAATTTACCTTCCAAGCCTTCCCCTGGAAGTTTAAAGCCTTCAATAGACTCCAGTGTTCCAAAATAGTTACATCAGACAGATTCTGACAGTACAATTGTTGTCTAGATGGGGAGACAGATTCCTAATGCTTCCTACTGTGCCATCTTCCTAGAATTCTCCTTGTATATATTTTTAGAAATGGGATTACATATGCTATTTTTAACTTCTTTCCATCTAATTAAGTCCATAGTCATTTATGTCTTCAATTCTTGATGGCTGAGTGATTTTTCATTGTATGACTATACAGTAATATACTTAACTACTCTTCTATTACTGGACATTTTAGCTTATTTCCACTTTTTTATCACTCTAAACCACATGGCGATGAAACACACACACACACGTGTGTGTGTGTGTGTGTGTGTGTATGTATATGTATTTCACACACACAGAGTTATACATATCTTTGCACCCTTGTTTGATTATTTTTCTGGGAAAGAGGAAGGGGAGACTTTGAGGTACAGTTGGAATATTGAGAGGATGGTAAGTAGACGAGGGAGGTAGAACTTTCTAGGTAGAGAGAATAGCTTGAGCAAAAACCCAGAGGGTGAAGGTGCATCTCACATTCAGAAAATGTTGCAACTATAAAGATATTCAGGCTCTGCTTTCTTTCAAATTCTCCCCTGACCAGTCCTGCCTGCAGCAAAATATCCATACTCTCATGTCGTGGGCCATGCTGCCCAGGGCTCCTCCTCATTGGGCAACCAACTCCCCTGCAATCCTGGGCTATGCCCTATACCATTGGCAACACACACATCAATTATTCCAAGAACCTAAGTGGTCATAAAAGGCTGGGACATATTTTAAAGACAATCTCTTTATGTCTTAAAATAGTGGCCGGCCAAAGGAAAAATATTCCATATGTGTCTAATTCACTTGTGTAAGAAAATAAGATGATTGGAGGGTTCCCCTCCCCTCCAACCTTCATGCCTTTCTTTTTAATTTAAAAAGGGCTATTTGATGTCCGGAAACCCTTAAAGGCTTTTTATTGCCCTTGTAGGCCTAACAATAAAAGAGTCTAAGAGGCCGAAGCTGTTGGCAGTTTTGAGTGGAAAACCCAAGAACCAAGGAAAATCTAGTTAGATGGAGGCTGGGAATATCAGAATTTTGGGAGTGGCTCAGGCCTAAAGTCCAGGTTAGTGTTCTGGGAGGGAACAAGGGGCAAAGTAGAGGTTGTGTCTGCTGCGTCAAATAGCGCACTGCGCTGGCAGCTGCCTGCCTTCCCCACCGTGCCGGCAACTCCCCACTGTGACCCTCAGTAAAGATCAACAAAAGGGCGTTCAGGCCCTCCCCCGTGGGCACACAGGACACTACGCCAGTGGTTTTCAGCCAGGAGTGATTTTGCCCCCAGGGAGACATTGGGCAAAGTCTAGAGGCAATTTGGGTGGTCACAACTGGGGGGGATGTGCTACTGGCATCTGGTGAGTGGAGGCCAGGGACGCTGCGAACATCCTACAGCATCCAGAACAGTCCCACGACAAAGGGTGATCCAGCCCCAAGTGCCAATAGCGCCGAGGCTGAAAATTCGGGGTCTCTCCAGGAACATCCGTTTTACACCATGGTAAATAATTTAAAACGGTATTTGAATGAAAATAAATACATCTATTAAGGTGTAGGTTTTTTTTTCCCTCCCAAACTCTACCGTCCCACGACCACCACCCTCCCCACCATACCCTCGTCCCCCAAAACACATCCTCTCTCTTTCTGGGGCTTGAGGCTCATTAGAGCCTCATTCTGAGGCTGGCAGAGCTGACGTAAGGAAGGAGCGGTTCGTGACACTTGTCCCGGCAGGCCTGAGGGCCACTGGAGGTGCGCCAGGAGGCTCCTCCTGGAAAAGCCAGGACACAGAATGGCTGAGCCGGGTTGAAGGTGAGGAAGAGGAGGAGTACTCTGTGTCAGGGACAGTGAGGTCCAAACGAAGTGAAGGAGTGAACAGGGCGTGTCCACAGGGGCAGGGTCCATTTAATGGGCAGGGTGTGGGCAGGCCCTAGAGCAGAGAGGCGGGATGTGCAAGGTCCCTGTGGCCCAGCGGGACAGGCTGACCACAGAGCTGAGAGGCTGCTGCCCCCAGCCCCCAGGCACACAGCCTAGGCCTAAGCGGGGTGCAGCAGGCCTGCAGTGACAGACTTGAGCCCAATTAGAGGGAAATTCGCTCTGCCCCTCATTTGAGTCTGTCTGCTATTGTCCTGTTAATAATAAGAGTTTTTCTTCTCTTATTTTTTTTTAAAGGGACTGTAGCCATCTTCCCCTTCTGATGTTAAGGGTATAATAAGGGGTTACAGTAGAATACAAAGTGACCACGAATTTTGAGAAAAACCCACAGGTTATTTCAAATAAACCCCAAGCTGTAGTTATGGTCCCAAGCACTTTGGAAGCAGGAAGTCCTTCTTCTGTGCCCCTGGGGGAGGTGGTGGGAGTCTGAGGAGCCTGGGTAGGGCCCAGGGCCCCTGGTCAGATATTGGCTGTCCAGGGTGGGCGTGGAGGAGGGGAAGGCGGCCTGTGGGCTGCCATCCTTGGCTGGAGCTGGTAAAACAAATTAGCTAAGAGGTTTCCAGTTTCCCAGAGGAAACCAGGACTAGAGGAGTCTTTTTCCATAAAAATGAAACTTAGCAAGGGGGCCTGATCCTCCCATCCCGGAGTTCTGTGCATGTGAGACTGCCTCCTTCTTCCTGGGCTCATCTGCTCCCCCAGGCTGTGATCTGGAGAGCGGCCCCCCCAGACACGGGCATCCAAGTCCCGGGCAGGCTCTGCTGCTTTCAGGGAACCTGACCCACTGCAGGCCCTGACGGGGCAGGTGTGGGACCACACGGGGGTCTCAGGGCCCTGGGCACATGAGGGGATAGAGCTGACGGAAGAAGAGAATTGGGGGGCTGCAGGAGAGAGCAGAGAGCCCCTCCATCATCATGGTCCTGACTCTTTCGGGGCTTGGGAGCGGCTCTCGGGGGTGGCCAGCAGGGTAGGCTTGAGTGCTGACCCTGCCCGGATGGTGTGTGACTCTCACACAGCCCACACTTCCTCTCTAAGCCCCAGCTTGCTCATCTTACAAATCGGGACACACACTTGTGACAGGACTGGGATGATCAGGGAGAGTGACTCTAGGAGGGCTCTGTCCCAGGAGGCCAGTTCCCCCATGCCGGCCTTGGGACACTCCAAGATAAGCCCTGTGGGTCTGGTGCCACCTAGCTCTGGACGGCAGCCGCCCTGCGCTGGGGAGCCGGAGTGAGACCAGCGAGAGGAGCAGAGAGGCTGCGCGTGGGGAGCGAGCCCTGCTGCCCTGGGAACGCAGGCCGGGCGGGGAGAGCCAGGTGCTAACACAGCGGCTGTGGCTCAAAAACTATGTGTCTGTGCTCTTGAAAGGCTGAGAAGTACTCCATAAATAACCTGGGAAACCTATAGAACATGACAAGGACATGGGGACACAGAGAATCACCCAGACCACGTGGGATGAAAGAGGCGAGCTACTCAGGGAGTAACCCTTCCTCCTGTCCCGCACCCCAGAACCCCTCAGTAAAGCCCACCTGGCGACTTTGATGCCTTCAGCTGGTCTGCCTTGCCAGGCTCCTCTCCTTGCTCTCAGCCTCTCCCCGCCATTCTTCTGGGCCCTCCTTAAGTACACTCTTATGCTGCACCCCCTGCTCAAGAACCATCAATGGCTCCCTGTGGCTCTTCTAATCACATCCAAATGCTTCTCTGTGGCTGTCTAGTACAATTATTAATTCAATGAGTATTTATTTATTTTTAATTACATATTGGAATTGAAAATGTAGTATATGAACTTGAACATAATTAAACAACGCAACAGTACACAAGTATAAACAATGAGCAGTGAGTCTAATTCAGACCCTCAAATATTCCCTCTGTGGGGACACCAGAAATGTGCTATACATATCAAATGATATGTGTGAATGTTTTTTCTTACAAAAATAGGACATTATATACTTTGCTCTTCACCTTCATTTTACTGCTTATAAATACATGTTTGAGATTACTCCATGTTAGTACAGTGTTCCATTGTACAAACGCACCACGATTTACTTAACCAGACCCCAGCCAAAGCCTTGGCTTCTAACCTTTTGCTAAGATAAGCAACACCTCTATGAACATCCTTGTACACCCGCCTTTTGCATGGGAACAATGCACAATCGTATCCGGAAAACAAACTCCTGGGAACAGAGCTCCTGGATCAAAGGGCACGTGCGCTCTGAGAGGTGTAACAAGTCACCCTGCAGGGCCAGGCAGAGCCACCCCTCCAGTTAGTCACCCGTGTCCTCATCAAACGCCCTGTGCTTTGCCAATATGCTGAGTGAAAGTTCTCATTTTATTTTGCCTTTCTTTAATTTTGGTGGAGGCCGGATATCCTTTCATCAGTTTCCAAGCCGTCTGTACTCCTTTTTCTGTGAGGCTGTTTTCAGGCCCTCTGACCATTTCTCTATGAGGGTTTGAAATAAATATTCATTGATACCCAATTATGTGCCAGATAGGTCAGAGACGGTCCCTGCCTACCCTCCATGATTGGACTCGTTCTCCCTTATCGACCTTTACCCATTACCCCCCTCTCCAAACCCCAGCTCCAGTTGGTCCCTTGCTGTCACAGACGCGCTCGGCCATCCGGAGTCAGCAGGGCAAAGGCATGTGTGTGTGTGAGTGAGGGATGAGAGTTCATCTCCATTTTGTGCTAACATCCTTCAATTTCTACTGGAACTGACTATAAAGTAATGCATGTTCTTAGTAGAACGCACAGATGCTATAGAACAGCAATCAAGAAAATTTATAAAAATCCCATGGGATTCCAATCACCCTGAGATAAACATCTCTGGGCTACTTTCTTCAATATTCTCTGCATATATGTGCCCTTTCTGTAAAACTGGGATCATACTGTACATATCGTGTAGTTTTTTTTTTTTTTTATCTTTTCTACTTAGTACTATGTCATTGCAAATTCTAAAATTATTTTTATTGGCCAAAAAATGCTTTCATATGAATGTTGCAAAATTTATTCAATTAACCCCCTATCATGGATTTTGTTTTGCTCTTTCCTCCCTCCCTCTTTCCTCTCTTTCTTCTACTTTATACACAAATGCTTGCTTATATCTTTATTTTCTTCCTGTGGATTTCTGGGAGGACAATTACCAGATCAAAGGGTGGAACATTTTTATGGCTCTTGACTTGGTGACTCACCAGGTCAAGACCGATTCAAGCTCCTTCCAGTATGCCTAAATGTTGGGCCTCCCTACGACATGGATTCTAGGTGTGGTTTAGGTTCTGCCAATGAGACGAACTTCTGCAAGTGGGATTCAAAGCTGAGTGATGTAGGGGAAGGCAGAGGGCTTGGGGCACCCATTTTGCCAGCACGGATCAGGGCAGAAGTGGTTTGGTTCTGGAGCCAAGCGTTATGGTGGCCATTCCTGTTCTGGAACTTTCTGATCAAGGCAGAAGCAGCAGTTCTGTTGGCAGCCAGTCCTGCATTGTGCTTTTGGGACTCACTCTTGGAAGCCCAGCCTAGGATGCATTGCCCGGACCTCCCCGTGATTCTGCGAGCTATCTCTTCTCCTTAACGAGTCCCTTTCTGCTTAAGCTGGCTGAGTGGACTCTGTGGTCTACAACTGAGAACACCGACCAGCAAAGTCCCTGCTTGCCAAATGTCCCCCAGGAAGGTCGCACCAACTTGTAGTCCCACTAGGCATGAGAGGACACGATGCTAACAGCATTTCAGGGGAATCTGATGCTCTCTTCCAGGGATTGGTGGTCAGGGAAGGCTTTCTTAAAGAAGTAACATTAGAGGGGGGATCCTGGCCTGGGTGGCCAGTACTCGTGCTTGGTTTTTGAGCACTCCCCGTGTGCCAGAAGCTGGGCCATGCTCTTTACATACATCAGTCTCATCATCCTTGCAACCCCTTTGGGAGAGATGCAGTGTTATCTCTATTTCACAGAGAGGGAACGGGGCTCTGAGAGGTCGTTTGACTTGCCCAAGGCCACACAGCTAACGCACAGAGAAGGTCGGACAGAAACGCAGGTTGGCTAGGTCCCAAGTTCGATGCTTGGCTCGTGGCATGGATCTCCCTGCTAGTCCATTTCCATTCCCGGGGCTTATCTGCCTTCCCACAGATGCTCTCACTGCCCCCGGCCGCCTCGCTGAGGTCAGGGCACATCACAGCAGCTCGCTTGGCACCTGGTTCCTCTGCTGTTTGCAGGGAGCCCCTGCCCCAGGGTCGGTCTTTCTGATCTCCAGGTCCCCTCTGTAGCTCTTAAGCCTTTGGCAGATGCTCAGTGACTATCCACTGAATGGGCCAAAGACGACTCATCCAGCTCTCTGCCCCCAGCTAGTTTCAGATACTCAGGGCTCAGGGAGTATTACTGGGCTGCCGGGAATAATAACAGCTGATGTTCACCAGACACCTCCACTGCGTCTGGCCACTGCACTGAACACATCCCATCTGCACTCTCCTTTACTCCTCCAAACCAGTCTGAGAGGTAGGGTCACAACCTTTGTTTGGCAAGTTCGGAGAAGTCAGATACTTTGGCCAAGGCCACACAGTTGGTAAAAGTCAAAGGCCAGACACAGCCCAGCTCTGTTAGACTCTGGAGCCCAGGCTTCAAACTGTGGTCACCTGTCCCACAGAATGGGGGAATGGCCACCGTGCATGGAGAAACCTCTGGACGCCGCCTTCACTCCCGGTTAATCAGCATTGACCTCCCCCACGAAGGCGGAAGGGACAGGTCCCCGCCACGCTGCACTGGGAAGGGGTCAACATCCCTTCCCTGATTCTCCTGCCAAAGTGCGTGCCCCGAACCTATTCACGAGGAAGCACCATCAGACACGGCCCGAGAGGGGGACACGCTAGGACATCATTGGCGTGCGGTCCTCTCAACTATCAGGGCCACGAAAGACAAAGGAAGGCGCAGGAACTAGTCCAGACTGCAGAGACAGACGTGGCAGCCAAATGCAAGGTCTGGTCCTGGACTGGAAGGTGAGCCGTACAGGACTTGACAGGGACAGTTGGCAGGTCTGAGTGTAGACTGTATACCCGCTAACGGCGGCAGACCCTTGGCAGTGTCCTGCGTTTGTAGTTTGTTGATGTGGTCGTATGGGAAAATGTCTTTGTTCTCAGGAAATGCAGAGTAAAGGGAGTAATCATAGCAATAGGGACAGTGACGTGTAAACAGACAGACAAGGCAACGGTGGCCAACGTTCAACTGGTGAAGCCAGGGGGAGGCACGTGGGGGTTTGTTGTCCTGCTCTTGCGGTATGTACTTAGGTTTGAAAAATGAAAATTTTTTGCAAATGAAAATTTGCAAAAAAATGATCCTTCCTGGAACCAATGCTCTAAGCCCCAGAAAAGAGGGCAGGAGAGAGGTTCCCGCTTGCTGAGGACCCGCCGTGTGCCGGGCACTCACTTACTTGTTCAGGTGGCCACAGGCCCTCTAAGAAGTAGTGTGGTTTGTGCTCATTTTACAGATCAGGAAACCGGTTCCCAGAGACCTGAAGTAACCAGCCGAGGACACACAGCAGTTGGTGGCCCAGCAGGCCTGCGTGCCAGAGCCACCTGACCCCTAAGTCCACGAGCTTCCCCCCACCTCTGGCTAGAGGGTATGGAGGGAGGGTGTGGGTGGGAATGACAACCTCACTTCTGGTCCCAGGCGGCCCCCATGGGCCTGAGGGGCAGAGACCGCAGCCACCACAGGCCATTGTTAGGGGGTGACCAGAGACAGGGAGGATGCTGGGAGGAGCCCCAGTCGTCCCGTGCACTCAGCTCCAGGGCAAAACCCTTGCAATCCAGGCTTCTTCCGCACAGAGCTGCAGATGAAGGATGAGGAACGGAGCCAGGCGGGAACTCAGGGCAACTTGCTCTGACTTTTGGGGGGAGACAATGGATGGCAACTGGGTCTGAATCCCAGCCCACCTGCTGGCAGGTAGGGCAGAAGGGGAGGGGTGAAATGTCTGCGTTGTTTGCTATAGAGCCTGCTAGGGAGCAATGCCTGTTCCCCCACTGTCCTTGGGACCGAGCCCTTCCGTCCTAGCTGGGGGCTCTCCATTCTTCAGTGGACTTGGGGCCTGGTGCTCCGTGCTGTGGGTCCCCCTGCAGTTAGGCTTCCCTGGATGAAGCCCCTCGTCCTCACCTGCCTGGGAGAGGGGTGGTGCAGGTGCCTTTCATGGCAGGTTGTTTGCACTTGTATCCCTGATAGGCAAACACCAGCACTGTGCATGGGAGCACTCTCGAATCCCCACCTGTCCGCCTGCCATAGGGCCTGACAGCACTGCACTGGTACAGCGCCTTTCAGTTCAGGCAATGAAGGGCTCTGCTAAGGTGAAACATGCTGTCCAAGGTGGGGAGCAGTCACAGGAGGAGGGCTCTCCAAAGCCCCCTTCCTCTCTCTGATCCCCAGTTTCCTTGTCTGTAAAATGGGGCTACTGCTGCCTAACTGGGTGCCTAGGGAGCTTTGAAACTATCAGTGCCCAAGCTCCACCCCAGATCCCTTGAGTGGGAATCTCTAGGAGCGGGACTCCAGGCGATTCTAATACGAAGTCAGGCTTGAGAATCATGGGAAAGCGGTCTCATGTCTCTGGACGTGGGCACTGCATGAGCCTGTATGTAAGTATGGCCATAGAAGTTTGGTCCCATTTAGGTCACCCCACTCACTCTCCTGGAATTGGGAAGCCCAGGGAGGGATGGCTTGGGTGCAGCGAGGGAGGTTGGAGCTCCTTGGAAGTATTAGGGAGACGTGTTCGGGGCCCAGGGTGGGGCAGAATCGAGTATGAGGGTCTGGGGAGCACACAGGCGGTCAGACGGACAGTCAGGGGCTGGGCTTGGTCTAAGGATTGGGGGGGTCTTTTCATAGTTCAATGATGTGTAGTTGAACTTTGTATAGTTCAGTGTGCTGGGTACATGGTAGGAGCCCCATAAATATCTGTTGAAGGAACAGATGAAGACACAGGACCATTGTCAGTCAGAGCAATATGTGTCTTTTTTTTTTTTTTTTTTTTGAGACAGAGTCTCACTCTGTTGCCTGGGCTAGAGTGAGTGCCGTGGCGTCAAGCTCACAGTAAACTCAAACTCCTGGGCTTAAGCAATCCTTTTGCCTCAGCCTCCCGAGTAGTTGGGACTACAGGCATGCGCCACCATGCCCGGATAATTTTTCTATATATATATTTTTTAGCTGTCCATATAATTTCTTTCTATTTTTAGTGGAGATGGGGTCTCGCTCTTGCTCAGGCTGGTCTCAAACTCCTGACCTTGAGCGATCCTCCTGCCTCGGCCTCCCAGAGTGCTAGGATTATAGGCGTGAACCACGGTGCCCCGCCAGAAATATGTGTCTTTCACATGCTTCCTGGTATGGTTGAAGCTGCTATATCCCACCAAGGCATTCACTAATAAAATGACATAATAAATAGTGACTGTTTTTAGCACCTGCCCTGTCCCTGTGGCATGCTATATTTCATCATCTTCACAATCCTTCAAAGCAAGTATTACTGTTCCCATTTTACAGACATGGGGACTGAGGCTCAGGAAGTTTAGGTAACTTGCCAAGGTCACACAGCTCAGAAAAAGCAGAGCCGGGATTCACAATCCAGTCTGCAGGTCCCCAGAACCTGCCCTGGAGCCTTGGTTTTGCAATCAGACCCTGTCTGGGTTGGGGGGTCCTCGGAGACCAGCACAGCACAGCCTCTTGTTTGGGCACAGAGGGAGCTGAGCTCTGTGGGGTGGCACTGAGACACCCCAAAGCCCACTACTAAGGAGTGGCCCAGCCAGGACCAGCAGACAGATCTCTGGACTCCTAGTCCAGTGCTCCCATGAGAGGCTTTTATTAGGAGGCAGAAGGTGCTGCACAGATATTGGGCTTTGGGACCAGGTGGGACCACCCTGCGTCCAGCTGTGAGTTGAACGAGAGTGTTTTTGGCCGTGCACTCCTGCCACTTCTACCTCCCCACATCCTCTTGTGCCTCAGCTATCTCACCACCACCCCACTTATGCCCATGCACACCAGCCTTCGTGGTGCCTTCTGGGTGGCCAGAGACCCCTCCTATGGTGACTAGTTCCCCGGTGATCCCTGCCCTAAGCCTTCTGGGAGAAGGATCTGTTAAATAAATTCACAAAGAAGAGTCAACAGCTATGACATTACATAGCACCCCTTTATTTTACCAACAGCCACAGGAGATCACGACACCACACCCTCAAGGAGCAAAGCTGTGCTGGTGGGACTTGAGGCACTGCGGTAGAGAGAAGTACTGGCGTGCAGCCAATGGAGGAGACGCACACTGCAGTCTGAAAGTCACAGTTTCATAAAACCTCAGGCCACCCAGTGTAATCTCCTTCTCCAGCCTGAGGCCGGAATCTCCTTAAAGCATCCCCACCAGTGGTCATCTGGTTTGATTACCTCTAGTGTCAGGGAGCTCACTATCTCAC
>CM052442.1:97982331-98043202 GCA_028533085.1 Varecia variegata | reverse complement strand
TCTTCAGCCAAGGGCAGGAGTATATTGGTCTTTCTTCTTCTTCCTCAGTTTCCCCCTTTCCGTCATTCCCCTCACATCCTCCACCCCTCACAGGAAGTGTTCGCCGCAGGAGCTAGTGCCCGCTTGGCTTCGGGGGGTGGGGGTGGGGTGGGGGTCAAGCAACAGGTTCCAGGGGTCCCTGGCTGCAGAGCTGGCTTCCTTTTGAAATCCTTCAGCTTGAGAATGTCCTCAGTAAAACCAGACTGGCACCGGGGCACAAATCCTAGGTAACACTTAGCTCATGAGTGAAACCAGACAGCATGTAACACGATTGGTTCCATGTGGGGAGTCTGGTTTTTAAATCAATTGGAAATTCCACTTGGAGAATTTCTTCTGGGTGGAGGAAGTCGGGCTCCACCTTTGAGAAAGCGAGGCTGGGTGGGCTGGCCAGTAAGGGCCGGGATGGGAGTACCATAGGATGGAAAAGGCCAGCGCAGCACACAGCAAAAAGGGAGAAAGGGCCCCAGCTTGGAAAGTTGCGTTACAGGGCAGGGCCAGCCAGCCGGGGTCCAAATCCCGGCACAAACCCTGAAAAGCAAGTTATTTACTCTCTCGCAGTCTTGAGACTGTAAATAGCCTCTTTTAAGGCTTCCTCCAATGAAGGAAAGAAAGAAGGAAAAAAAGAAAGGAAGGAAGGAAGGAAGAAGGAAGGAAGGTTGGTTGGTTGGTAGGAAGGTTGGTTCCTAGTCCTCCCAGGCTGCTATAACAAAATATCTAAAAGAGGTGGCTTAAATACAACAGAAATTTATTTCTCACAGTTCTGGAGGCCGAGCAGTCCAAGGTCAGGGTGGATTTGGTGTCTAATGAGGGGCTACTTCTGGCTCACGGATGGTGCCTTCTTGCTGCATCCTCACATGGTGGAAAGGTCTCCCTGGGGTCCCTTTTGTAAGGACACTAATCCCACTCATGAGGGCTCCACCCTCATGACCTAAATACCTTCCAGATATGATCACCTTGGGGGGACATAAACATTCAGATCATGGAAGGAAGGAAGGAAGGAAGGAAGGAGAACAAAAGAAGAAAACATGCACTCTTCTCTAACACCACATGTTCTATTTAAAGTTATATCATTAATTCCTGGAGGGGCGTGTGTGTGTGTGTGTGATTACACCTGTGGTCAACCATTGTTAATTTGTACTGCATCCACTTAGCCTCACGTTAGTTAAATACCCATTATCTCAGAACCCTGTAATGGACTTCTTACCCACTGGTCTTCCATTGCACCATCTGTCAAAAGCTGATAATAAAGAGTTGCTTTTTCTCAGGAGCCCACAAAGTGGGAAGGAAAGGGCAGGGGTGTTCCATCTTACAGCCAAATCACACCCAGAGCTCACAGCAACCAGCTGTGGGAACTGTCCTCACTCAGTCAGTCGACTATTCCTTGACCCCTCTGGATCTTAGTTTTTCACCTGTAGAATGGGTTTTCACCAAGGCTCTCTGCCTAGGTTGAGAGGATTGTACGTGGAGATGTTAGTGAAGGTGTGCAAGGCAGTGGCCTCTCTCCAGCAGCCTCCCAGGCGTGCCTGGGGCACAGCTAACACAGCAGGGCCCGGGCAGAGCATGTTCCCAGAAGGAACGGCAGGTGGCCTACTGCTCTCTGGGGTCTGCTCCCTGGGGTCGTTAGTGCAAAGAACAGACTGTGGAGTCAATCAAACAGGATAGAGTTTAGAGCCCCACTTTGCCTCTCATGACCACTTTGGGCAAGTCTCCTAATCCCTCTGAGCCTCAGTTTCCCCATTTACAGAGTGGAGCTACCCATCTCCATGTCTAGGAGCACTTAGAATGGAGCCAGGTGTGTGATCAGCACCCAGTGACTAGTTGCTGCCGTTATTCTCTGATCAGTCCCACCAGTGCTCCGAGTCACGTGTAACCAGAAATTCAGAGTCAAAATAAGAGGAAGAAAGACTGGGTCTCCTTCTTGTTTTAGATCTGGTTACAAATGATTCACTGAAGCGCATGACACCATCCCTTGGCACAGATTAGAGAACATGGTGAAATTTTAAATGAAGTTTGGCTAAAAACAGAGTGATTAACTGCTCACGCAGGTCCTTCTTTCTTCCCTCCTGGAAAGCCACAGAAATCTAGCCAGCTAGATTAAATTGCCATTATGTTGCATTGACACCCAACGCTGTTCCCACTCAATGCGTTCATTAGCTAGTAAAAGTTCAATAAAGCCCCTTTCCATAACTACTCACTTCTGCCCCCTCCCTGCGTTCCAGATCAAAAGACGCCCCCAAGTTTCCGTGCAGTCATCAAAGCCCCCCGCAAGTTCCTCTCCAAACCATTCCTTACGGGGCGGGAGCTTCTGCAGGATGGAGAAACTGCCTTTAGAAAGATATAAATAGGGCCAATTTAGACATCTTTCTTGCCGTGGCTCCACCGGGGACTGAAGGACAAAATAAAGAGATTCCTGAGACTTTCTTTAAATGTTACTTCGACTCTTAACTAGCTCCTCTTTGAGAGCAAACGGATTTCAATTATGCCAAGCCCGGGAGCAGGAAACATGGAATTTGTGCCTTAAATATCCCCCATTCACCGGTGATTCAGGTTTGTTTATGCCGCCAAGGCATCTTTGTGCTGGCGATGTTAACGCTCGGGGAGCCGCGGTTTGATTTCGCATAGAAAGCGCCCCATTCACCGTGGCTTCCCAGGTGTGCCGCAGCACAAAGGCCTTGATGTTCCGTGATTTCTCATTGAAACCCCATGTCGATCACACAGCTTTTGCGGTCCCTTCCACCTGCCGCGTTCCGACCCCACGTGTCTGAACGAGCGGAGCTGTAGCGGAAGCCGGTGGACCTCAACAGCAGGACTGTTGGGCCTCTGGCTAGTGGAGGTGGCCTTGGACGAGGCGCCTTACCTGCTTCCCAGGTTGCTCCGGGCATGAGATGGAAGGTGAAATCTCCAAGCAACTGTGTGGCTCTGCACAGATGAAAGTTGTCACTGTCTTACCTGGGCTCTGTCTGTTCCCGTCTGCTTGCTTCTCCGATGTTCTCATCCAGATCACAGCTAACGTTCATCCTAGGGGAGAACTGAGGAACTTCTAGAATGTTCTTTCTGCTCAAAAAACTAAATATTAGTGTCTATTACCTATGGTCGTCCCCGGGAGGGTTTGCTTGTGCCACATTTGCATCCTGAGCCACAGGTTCCATGGGAATGAGCTAAAGAAACTTTGGGCTAGGCCGGCAGGCCCCGCAGATCTGGGGCATGAGGAAGCAGACAGCCCCTCCGTCTTCTGCAGAAGGTGCAGAGACCCCCCAGGTTGGCTTGAAGAATATCTCCCTGACCTAGGATTTCGGTCAGTTATAATTAAACACAGAACTCAGCAGGTCTTTAGGAGGGAGCAAATAAATATCTGGTGGCTGTCGCTGATGCAATAATTATATATGAGCCCTCTGAGAAGACGGAGAGTGACTGCAAAAGATGAGCTTCATGTCCCTCCGGCTAAGGGAGAAACTCCGACCCCTGCCCTCACTGCAGAGCACTGGGTATGTTTAACAGCCTTTCTGGGGTGAAACTGGAAAGGAAAAGACTCCTGATGTTAAAAATAACTAGTGATTTAGGTATGATGGAATATATCTGTCATTTAATCTTCACAAAAGCCCTGTGAAAGAATCATTTTTATCCTCATTGTGCCGAGCTTAGAGGAGGCGGCGGCAGCTCAGAGCACCCCATGCTGGCCGCATGCTCTGGCTGGACGTCTCTGTGGCCCTGGGGGCCCAGCCTGGCTCCCAGGTGCGAAGGGCTGAGCCTCGGGAAAGACACACACATGCCACTTTACCAAAGGTGGAGGGTCGGCTGGGAGGCCGAGACACAGTGACCTCTGTTTGCATGAACCTGACGCTGCAGTGGTCCAGGAACCTGCTGGTTGGCTGTCCTGCCGCCCTGAAGCAGACCAGCAAGCCCTCCTCAGCTGCAGACGTGGGTCACCTGGGATGGAGGCAGCAAAGAGGGGGTGGGGTCTTGGGTAACCAAGGGTGGGCCCTCCCACCAAGGGTGGGGAGCTGAGGGGGTCTCTCCCTCAAAAGCTGCCGGTGGCTCTCAGTTGCCTGTGGTAGGAAGTCTGCACGTCTTAGGTGTTTTTGAACTAGACATGAGTCTTGCTTTATTCTACATTTCTGTTTGCAGATGTGGAAACAGAGTTCTGTAAAGAGAAAGTGACACGCCAAAAGGTAATAGAAAAGAAGGCCACCAGACTAGGTCTCTGGCCCCAAACTTGGGGCTTTTCCTGTGCTGCTCTATCCTTTCCTTGGCATTGGCCTTCAAGATGCTCCCTGACCAGGGCAAGGCCCCTGCACTGGGAGCTGCCTCGGGGACAGGGGCTGTGTCTTAGCGTCCCCCATGGTGCCCAGCACAGCTTGGGGCTCCATAACTGCTCACTGAATGAATGGATGGTCTGGCTTGGGGGAGACGTCTCTCGGCAGCCCCCTTTACACACGTGTCCAGGGATGAGGCCTCTTCTCTGGGACCCTGTCCAGGAGGTCACTTAGGACTTGCTAGGCAAGGTGGGTAGAAGGGGGAGAGGCAGGGGGGAGGCCCCCGGGGCATTCTGCTGTTTTCTCACTTAGACTAGACGCTCCCTGAGGGCAGGGGGAGGGCCAGGCCTTTCCCCATGGGCCTCAGACACAGGGCTCAGACCCCAGGGGCTTCACACCTGGGTCATGGACTTGACCGAGGCCAGACTTCACGACACCATCTTCCAGGGAGCCTGCGCACGGACTCCAGGGTCAGCATAGAGGGAAGGCTTGGATTTGGGATGGACCCAAATCCAAACCAGCTTCTGCTGCTTTCTAGGTCTCTGGCTCAGGGTGATCACTTGGCCTTGTCGAGCCTCAGTTTCTCCATCTGTCAGATGAAGCTGACAGGCCACCCTGCATGACTGGTGGGTTTGAGGGGATGGTGCGTGTCCAGCACAGCCCCTGGTGTGACCAAGTGTGTGGTGGCAGCAGAGGTGGCACCTGGGGTCATGGCCTCACCCGAGCTTGCTGCCTCCAGCCTGGGCTCTGCTGGGGTCTGGGGCTGAGTGAGGAGAGCGCACGGGGCAAGGCCAGGACCCCGGTACCCCAAGCTCCTGCCTTGACTGTGGGGACAGCCCTTCCCTGAGGGAACTAGGACTCTCCCAGGAGTCGTCCGTGTAGGCTCTGAGCCATCCTGACATATCCCCAGAGGCCCTGTCCTTTGAAAGCAAGAAATGGCCTCCCCACCCCCAGACACTGTCCCATGAAGGCTGGAGGGATGATAGGGTGTCTGAGTGGCCCTGCAGCAGGGACCGTGCTAGGATTTTTTGGACTGAGTCATGATGTGGTGGCAACAAAAACAGAAAGGGGGTCAGTGTCCAGAATCTTGGGTTCAGGTCTTCCTTCTGTGTTGATTCAGCTCTGTGGCCTTAAGGAAGTCACTTAAAACCCCTCTCCACTCAGTTGTGCCGTCTGTAAAATGACAGGCTGAGCAAGAACATGTCCTTCAGAGGTGGGCTGTGTGCCCCAGCAGCAGGCTTTGGAACTCACCAGCCACAGAGGCACTAGACCGCGCGTGCCACAGGTGCTCAGGGTGGAGCGGGGCCACAGCATGGCATCCCACTGGCCTCTCGGGAAGGCTGCCCCTGGGAGCTCAGTTTGCAGACCTTTGGAGTAGGGGCGCTTTAGGGCCTGGCCAGCTCCTACATCCCCCAGTTCCTGAATCCTGTAGCAGGGATGGTACAAGCAGCGGTGCCTGGTGGACCAGTCTTCACCCTGTCTTTGTCACGTTTGCTTGGCCGCAGTGCTCTTTGAGTGCAAATAACGGAAACTGACTCAGCGGGACTTAAGATAAGAAGAGGATGTGGTGAAAGGATGCTGGGCTGTATACAGAATTAAAGGAAGAGGAGACTCTCTGGGCCTATGTAGCTTTGGAGACCTCAGAAGATGGGGTTGGTGGAAGGACTCTCTGGAGTGTGGCACCCCACGTGCCTCAACTCCAAATAGCCACCAGTCTCTGCGATTCTCAATCCAGTTTCAGATCCCCTAAAGAGAGACTGTGATTGGTTCAGCTGGGGTCAAGCATCCATTCCTCATCCAATCAGCTTGAGCAGGGCTGTGGGATGCCCACTGTGTATCTTGGGAGGATTCCAGAGAAAGGGCAGGTGTGTATCGTGGCAGCATAATGGATGTCTAGTACGTTTTGCCTCCCCAATTATATTGTCCCTTCCTGGAAGATACAAGCCATGGCTGACATTTTTATATTCTTAAATGCCTCTCCCAGAGCAAAGCAGATTACTCCAACCCCACAATATGGGCACAGGAGCCCTAGAGATTTGGTTATGGGATGTGAGAGCCGTTCTTTCTCTGTTTCCATAACTGCACAAGCCTACACCTTCAAGCATGGTACAGACAGAGCAGTGTAATCTATTTTCCAAATAGACCAGTCAACACATACATCTCACTGGTCCTGGGAGTGAGTGTGAAAAATTCAAGTGTGGTTTTGAATGAGGAGGAAGTGGGGTGTGTGCGATGTTTACAGAACCCATAAACATGTCCAGACAGGCACAGGCACCGATAAAGGAAATCACACTTATTATTTGAATGTACGCCACTTGGAAATGTTCTTCATTATTAATAATAATTAATAAATAAATGGTTCAGAGAGTTCTAATTTTCTCTCGCTATCAAAAATTAGCATATTTTTTTCCAGTTTCCCTAAATTGCTACCTTTTTGATAATGTGTATATAATTACGCTCACTGATTCCACCCAAACTCACTCTTTGTTAGGCTCGCTGACTTTGCCTGCGTGCTGTCAGAGGCTGGTGAGGTTTTTTTTAAAGAACTGTTATGATTGATGTAATTAAACCAAGATAAGGCTTACGTTTTGCCTTTTTCCCCTTTTCTTTGCTTTCTCCCCTCCCCACACAGCAGAGGGGGGAGAGAGAGAGAGTGAGAGCGAGAATGAATTAGTCGGTCTCGGATTTGCTGGAGCTGTTTTACCAGATTGCGCAGTATCTCCATTTTGCTCAAAGAAGTTAATAAAACACCCACAGCAAACTTTAGGCTGCATTGTTCTCGTCAATTACTGGTGCGGCCTCGGGTTTCTCCTTGTTAATTGCTGCGAGCAGGGAAGCTTTGCTCAGTGTGCAGTGTACCCAAGCATGTATGGAGTTTAATGAATCATACTAACTCTGCACTCCAAGCAATTAGGTAAATCTAGCTGTTAGTTAGTGAGGCATAAAATAAATTTAATCTCTCTTCTAAAAAATCAATTATAGTGCTGTAATGTATAATTCAATTTGGGTCATGCTACATAAATTTTCTGTTTTTAGTATGTTTTTAAACTGGTTGTTATTAGATTTTGCAAAATGTGTGTGTGTGTGTGAGAGAGAGAGAGGATGAAAAGACTGCAGGATAAGGGGAAAAGATGACTTCAAGAAAGTCTGGATTCATTAAAAAATGGTGTCTTGAAGGGTCTGTCCATTTAATTCTGTAAGTCTTACTTGAGCACCTACTGTGTGTACTATCTTCATGGAAGACAGAGAGAAGTGCAATGAGCATCAGCCCTCAAGGAGCTTACAGTCTACCTGGTAGTACAAGACCAAACCAAATGGAAAGGACAGACACAAGAAAGTGGTTTGGGAGAAAGAATTTGGGATCTCAAATCTGAACACCTCAGCTCCCTTTTAAACTCTGCGACTGACTGACTGTGTGGCCTAAGGCAAATGATGACCTGTCTGAGTCTCAGTGTCCTCACCTGTAAACAGACATGGTAGCATCTTAAACCTGCTGCCTGCCTGGAGAGAAGTGGATGTCAACATCTGGCCTCCCCAACTCCCTGTAAGCACCTGGAGTGTCTTCCCTTCTCCCACCTTGCCCTTGGCATATGACCCTGGCCCAGCAAGCAGAGAGGATGGTCCAGATGTAGAAACTGAGGCATGAGAAGTGAGCAGTACAGGTCTGGGTGGGCCAGAGAGTAGAGATTTGAAGAGTAAACCAATGGCAGACAATTTATCCAGGGCCACTTTGCATCCAGTGCTGTGCTCAACACTTTGTGACACATCATCTCTGGTCCTCAGAGGAGCCCTGTGGGGTTATCCCCACCTGCAGGTGTGGAAGCTGACAGTGAGGCTAAGCCACTGGCCCAAGGCCACCCAGCCAGGAAGGGCTTCAGCAAGAGGCTTGATCACAGGTCCCCCTGCTCTCTTGACCCTGCCTCGCCTCCCCACGTGGACGATAGGCAGGGTGAGGAAAGAGGGGAGAAGGCCAGAGGAAGCCTAGAAACTCCTTCCCAAGGAAGCCTCCAGAAAGATCTCCATCCCCCCCCAACTCCCGCCTCTGTCTGCCCATTTGATTTTGTTAATGGAATTCTTAGGAAAAATTACACACCGTTACATTTCCCTGCTAATCTCCCAGCAACAGCCATGGTACCGAACATTATTAAAATAGTCAAGACTCCATCCCAGCTGTCTCTTTCCAATTTTCTGGCTTCCAGGGGGTGTTCGGCAACGCGGCGAGTGGGCTCACCTACTGAGCGTGCTTCATTGCGAGGCAGGCACAGCAGTTGAAGCCAGAGCTCCCAAGACAACCAGGGCGGCATGGGCGTGTGCCACACGAGGCCAAGGAGCGTGGACGGAAGTTTGGGGAGTGTTGGGAAAGGGGGTTCTCAAACTGGGTTCTGCCAGTCTGCTGAGAGCCCTGGGCAGATCCCTTTCCCTCTCCAGGACTCTTATCTCAAACTGCCTGCTGGTTCCCTGCCAGCTCTGAGGCTCTCTCTGCGTGTGTTCTTTGTGACTCGGAGAACACACTTGCCGCTGGCTGCGTTTGAAAATGGAGGCTCCGGGGTGCACGCGGTGTTACTGTCTAATAAGCCGTGAGCTGCGCGGCACCAACAGTTGACTCACTTTGCAGAGCCTATGGGTCATTAAAAAAAAAAAATCTATACTAGTGTGAGCGGAGTAGCTTCCACAAAATGATTCCCATCACAAAATAAGCCTTTAATTAGCAGAACATCTCACCCAGCTGAAGCACGACTTTCACAGACATATACCCAGTGATGTTAATTATGAAATGAATTTGCACATGCATGATTTATGGGTCTTTGACTTTAAAGGGAAAAAAAAATTGGCTGCCTACTTTATATTTATGCTTTCTGCCCTCTGAGAGAATTCACGAGAGAGAGATACCGCGGATGGTTTCCGTGTTTCTTGGAAGCTTAATGTCCCTTTCGGTGACTTTTGTGCCATGCTTACATCAGTCAGCTAAATATTTATTGAATTCTCAATTGTCCAGCCCAGAGCCAGGGGCTGGGGGGAGCGGGAATTCGGGATGAGTCACAGTTCTGGGGCTATGTTTAGATGGATTACGTACCCTGGAGGGATCGTGCAGAACACAGGGTCTACCTTCCTAATTTTGCAGACAAGAAAACTGAGGCCAGAAAGGGGACTAACTCCCCAAGAATAGCTCAGTGAGTCAGGTTTGGTGGCCCAGCCCTGGCCTGACATCCCAGCTAGGGGCTTCTATTATACCCCAACCCACCACGACAGCACTTTGCGAGGCCCTGGAGCAGTAAGGAGGTGTGGAGCCTGCAGTCTGCTGGGGCAGATGAGACTCTAGCACACGAGTGCACACGCATGCGCGCACTCCCGACGCTCTGGCAGCCCACAAAATAGCGAGGCGAGCGGACTGTAGAGTTGCTTAGGTTGAGAATGGCAGAACTTCAGGGTCTCTAAAGGCCCGTCTTCAGAGCAATCCAGGAGCTCTGGGAGGAGGAGGCTTTTGGTCTGGCCCCGGGGCATTGAGACAGGCAGAGAGGACAAGGAGGTCTTGCAGGAGGCTGGCATGGGTCAGGAGCATCTTGGAGGCGGGAGGAAGGCTGACTCTGCAAAGCCTTGGTCCAGGTGTTGCCTGCTCCTCCTTCGGCCCACGTGCCTCGTCTTGCTCTGGTCAGCCGGATCGCTGCTGTGGGGCAGTGGCTGCAGAAGCAGTGAGTGGCGGGACAGCTCTCGGCCTTTTGAGCTTCAGAAGCCATAAACAGTGGGTTTGGAGGGGATGTTTGCTAGCTGCTGTTGATCTCCACCTGAGGGGAGATGGGCGGGGAGTGGGAGAGTCCTAGATGCAGAGTAGAAACTAGTGAGAGAGAGAGAGAGAAAGGGATTGAGAAGCTGTTGAGTGGGCTGCTGGTATTGGTCCTCAGAGGAGGAGTGGGCCTCTAACCTGCTCTGCAACAAAGGAAGCTAGAACTGGTAGACCTGAGCCCTCGATAGGCTTGGGGCACTGCATGCTCCTCCCAGCCACAGTCACACGGCACTGGGCTGGGGGCACTGAGCAGCGGAGGAGGTTGGATGTAGCGTCTGACAGACCGGACCAGGCATTCTGTAGCATTGCCCAGACACCGTGGGTCCCAGCACAGACGTTACCTGTGCCTTTGAAACTCAGGCTGGTGGAGTGGTGGAGAGAGGGCCCAGCAGAGGGTGCCTGGCCTTTAACTATATGCGACCCCACCCCCAGCTGTCACCATCATCACCCTCTGGGAGGAAGAGGCCAGGAAAACCCTGACCTCGCTGAGAAAACACTGCAATGATGGAGAAGATCCAGAATTCACCAGCTAATATTTCTGCCAAAGTAGATTCTAAATTGATTTAAGGAAATTGATTCCAGGGAAACCAAGGGGAGACATAAGCACTTAAGTGTGTGCCCTAAAGGCTCCATCCTTGGTGTTTGCTTGGAGGGCAGGGAACTGGAGAGATGGCAGGGGATCGACAGCAGATGACCTTGATGCTTGGGGAGTCCTGAGTGTCCCAAGGCTCCCACAGCCTGACCCGGCCTCCTTTCAAAGTAGAAAGATAGAAGGATACAGAATCTTGGACACTCCAGGGGACAGAGGGCCTGGCTTCTAGCTTAGTTCTGCCACGCACTGGCAGTGTGACCTGGGGCAAGTGGCTCAACCTCTCCGTGCCTTAGTTTTCCCATTTGAAAATAAAGAGGTTGGGCTCAATCATATCTAAACCATTGGTTTTCAAATTTCAGAGTGTCTGACAATCATGGGATAACTGGATTAAAATGGAGGTTCCTCGACCCGACCCTCAGAGATTTGGACTTGAGGGTCCGGGTGAATTGGAGAGCCACTATTCCCAGGACCCATCGCAGTGACTGTTGCATCTAAGGTCCAAGTGGGCCCCAAGTCCTTGTGCTCCTCCACCTGGGCTCACCCCTCCTTCCATTGCCCTCTGCGCCTCTCCAGCTGCCCAGATTCCTCCGTGCCCCCAGCTCGTCTTCCCTCCTCTGTTCTGTATCTTGGTGCTTGGACAGGTTTCGCAACTATAGAACTATAAGCTTTGGGGACATCCCTTCTGGTTCCAACCCTCCTCTATGTGGGCCCTCCTCCCTTTCCTTCTGCTCCATCCTGTGACCCCCCAGAGCCATGCAGAGCGTGCGTGAGGGGGGGGCAGCTTCTGTGTGGTGCTGCCCTGTGTGCTGGTGGGGGCCGGAGACCCTCAGTGGCAATCGACAGCCCCTTGCCCACCGTCTCCGGAAGCAGGTGTCTCCGCGGCCCCAGCCTTTACCACACTCTTCCTTCTGTGCAGAATGCCTTTCCCCTGCTCTGGCTTCACAGATCCTACCCTCTTTCTTCTTTTTTTTTCAGTTCATGATTTATTTATTATCCGCATTTTTCTCCTGCTTTTACAAACATAAAAGAAGGCATTGTAAAAATTTGAAACATAGCAGCCTAGAAAGCAGAAAACTCCTTATGCCTGTGACTCTCGCCCAAAATCACGAAAATTAGCCTGTTGTGATGAAGTTTGAAATCAGCATGTAATTAAATAAAAATAAATGTATATTTTGAAACAAAAGTATAGTTATACCATTACACACTATCATACACACTATTTTGTGATATCTCCCTCCCGAGTATCTTATCCCTGTTTCATGCCACCACATGGAGATAGACCACATTCTTTTTCACAACTCTGTAATACTTCTTTGAATTAACATCATGGATTCCCCATAGATCAATATTTAGGCATTGTCCAATTTTCCACTCACAAAACACCACTGCAACAAACATCTTTGCTCAGATATCTTGGTATACTTGAAGGGTTGTAGGATACATTCCCAGAAGTAGAATTGCTGGATGAAAAAATGTGAATATTTTACATTTAGCTTATATAGTATTGCCAATTTGGTCCTCAAAATGGATTTTTACCTATATTTTGTGAGTGGCTGTTTCTCTATATGCACCCCCACCCCAGGTCAACCTTGGGTATTATCAATCTTTTGACTCTTTGCCAAACACATTGACAAAAGCATCTTTATGTTATGTCCTTTATTCTTTTCCTTAATTATTGGTAAGGTTGACCAATTTGGGTCCATTCTTTGAAGTATCACATCAAAACTTTTGCACATTTTTTTTCTCTTAAATAGGTAAAAAAAACAAAACACGTAAGGCATTTACATGGTTTACAAAGGCAGAGGTACACGAGGGTATAAAGCACACATGAAAGGTCCAGCCCCAGGGCCCCCATCTGTCCAGCTCTGAGGCTAGAACAGACTAGCACTGAGCCCTGGCTTTGAGGAGCCCTCACATCCCTGAACAGAGCTTCCCATGGGGTCTGTCTTCCCCACGGCACAGAAAGCAGGACCACAGGCTACGTTTAACGGGGGCCACCCTGCTGGTGGGCACACTGCTCCGGGATGTAACTGTGGCCAGAACTCCCTTCAGGGGTCCGATAATGAGACCCTGGGGTGGGGGAAGCAGAGGCAGAGCGGGCAGGAGGGAGAGCTGGGCCAGCAGGTAGCACCCTGGCTGCAGGTGGTGGCTGGCGGTGAAGTCCCAACTTCACAGCTGATTCTCTTTGAGACTCTTGCTTAAGTAGCGGTGGCCCTGGGTTTTCCTACTTGTAAAATGGAAACACTGATGTCAACCTCCAGGGCCTCTGGTGAGTCTCAAATGAGACTGTGTACAAATAAAACTGGAGCCTGCTATGAGTGTAAGTTGGGAGGACCGAATGTTGATGCCTGAAATTCCACGTTAGCTGATATCTCTCATGGCTTGTATACAGCTAAACGCAGACTCCCTTCTGCAAGGGCCATGCTTTTGTAGCTGTTCTTTGTAGAATATGGTGGTTCAGAGCATGGGCTTTGGAACTGGAGAGAGCTGTGTTCAAGTCTACTCGCCAGCTCTGTGAGTCTGGGCAGGTCACTGAACCCCTCTAAGCTACAGTGTTCTCCTCCATAAAGTGGGCATAACCGCTGCTCAGTTTACTGTGAGGAGTTAATGAGCTCTGTGTTGAAAGGCTGGTGCAAGGTAAGGGTTCAATAAATGTCAACTCTGCTATTATCATCCTTAGTAACTATTAATTATTAACAGCACAACGGCCAGTTGCTCTCTGTCTCCCATTCTGAGCTTGTCGGGAGTGGGTTCATGGAGGACCTGGACCATCGATTCGTCTCCCACACCATCAACCGCGTGGCCCTGCAGGTGTGTACCTTGCCTTTGCTCCCAACACTGGGCTCCCTGGGGGCCGACCCAGCCTTGCCTGTGACGGAGGAGGAGGAGCTCCCTTTCACGGCATGACTTGAAAAGTTCTGAGAATGTTTTCTATTGCCCCTTCCTCTGCTATCCACAGTGGTGACAGAAATCCCAGCATTCCTGGAAAGCCTCACATGGCGGTTGAAATTCGGTTTTGATATTAGGAATCTGCCTCAGCTATAAAATATAGCCATGGTGCCCACCTCCGCCTTCTCCCTGGAAGAGCCTGGGGAGGATATTTGATTTCTCTGTGTCTCAGTTTCCTCATCTGTGAGGGGGGCATAATATCACTGACCTCAGGGGGGAAAGTGGCCAGCACGGCCTGGCCCACAGTGAGTGCCCACTCAGTGCCCACAGGAGGTGCCCTCCACCCTCTCAGGTAGACACTCAGTCTCTGTGAGTTCCTTCCAATGAGGCCTTGGTCCATTAAGGTTGCTGTCACAGAAATACCATAAACTTGGAGGCTTATAAAGAAGAGAAATTTGTTGGTCACGGTTCTGGAGGCTGGGAAGTGCAAGGTCAAGGTGCCAGCAGACTTGGTGTCTGGTGAGGACATGTTCCTTATTCACAGACGACATCCTCTCGCTGTGCCCTCCCAGGTGGAAGGGGTGAGGATCGCTCTGAGGTCTCTTGTAGAAGGGCACTAATCCCACGCATGAAAACTCTGTCCTCATGACCTAATCAGCTCCCAAAGGTCCCAACTCTTAACACTGTTGCACTGGGGATTATTTCAGCATGTGAATTTGGGGGAAATACAGACATTCAGCCCATAGCATCTGATTTCTCATGCTGCAAACCCCTCCTGAGTGGATCAGAGGCCCTGAGAGGTCGTGGCCTACCCTGCGGTTCTGTGCAGGAGCAGGAGGGGAGGATGGCAGGTGCTCGTGCCGGACCCTTGGGAACCTCCCTGGGGCATCGTCTGGGGGTAGCGCTTCAGCAGGCAGGGTTGTGGGGGAGGCTGGGAAGCCAGAGGCGGGACAAGCGCCTAGCAGAGAATGATGGCGTTAGAGAGCAGGGTGGTGGATGAGGGGTTCCAGATGGAAAGGAAAGCTGTTTGGAAAATCTTGGCCTTGGAGTCAGAGAATGGCTTCTCTCCTTGCTCTCTCATCTCTGAGCTCCCCATTTTCTGAACCTCTGTTCCCCAGCCTGTAGGATGGGGATGCTGATGTAGGGATGGTTGCTGCTCCCAGTGGCAACAGCAGAGCCAAACCAGAGAGGACGGGGCCACAGTGCGGCACTGCTGCTGAATGGGAGCTGCTGCTGTGGGCAACCCGCCTGCTACAGCCCCCGGCCAGCCCGCCAGCGCCCTGCAGTTCCCTGCGTGAGCCAGGCATGTCCTTGACTGAGGCCCTGTGCACTGACTGCTTCCTTCCACCTCCTGTGTCTTTGCTCAGCCCCTGTCCTCACCGAGAGCTCGCTGGGGCAGCTGCGTTGCAGATCCATGCAGTGCCTGTTCCCTCCCCTGCTCTGTTTCCTTGGTAGCATTTATCACCCCCAGATTACACTCATTACTTATTTCTTTGTTGTCTGTCTTCCTCCATGACAACACTCTTGTTATCTATTGCTAAGTAATGTATTTCCTAACAATGTAGTAGTTTAAAACAACAAACGTCTTCTGATATCTCACAATTTTGTGAGCGAGGAATTCAGGCGAGTCTCAGCCGGCTGGCTCTTCTGTCCCACACGCTGCTCTCAGAGGGAGCTCTGTGGCATTCAGCAGGTGGCTGGGCTGCAGCATCCAGGGTGGCCTCACCTGTCTGTCTGCTGCTTTGGTGAGGACAGCAGGACGGCTGGGGCTCGGCTGGACGGGAGCAGCTACAGGTGGCCTCTCAGGCATGACTGGAGTCGGACTTTTTCCATGGAGGCCCAGGGCTCCTAGAGTGAGTTCTCAGAGGCATAGGTAGAAGCTGCAAGTCATCTAACTCCAGAACATTACTTCTGCCACATTCTGTCTGTCACACAAGTCCCTAAGGCCAGCCCAGATTCAAGGGGAGGGAAGTAGATTCCACCTGTCAACAGGAGTAACACCAAAGGACTGTGGCTGTCTCAAATCTACCATCACACACCTTGCTAGGGCAGGGTCTTTAGAGTGTTTTGTGAACTGTTGAATTCCAATTACCTGGAATACAGTAGGTGCTCAATAAATAAATATTGGTTGAGTGAATGAATGAATAACTGTAATCTTTACAGCCATGCCAAGCTCACCTCTACCCCTACCACAGGCCATGGTCCTCTCTTAGCTCAGTCTCTGCTTCCTACCTGCCCTGCCCTCCCTCTCGGCCGAGGGCTCCTTCCTCCTCTGTAGATGACCCTAGAAACCAGGCGCTGGGCTCCCTGAGGGCAAGTGTGTGTCCTGTGTCATGCAGAGAAGATTCCAACAGTCAGTTCCTAACTGTATGCGTGGTATAGACATATTTATATATATTGGTTCACAAATCACAACCATCGATAAAGTAGATATTGCTATCCCATTTTACAGATGAGGAAATTGAGGCCCAGAGAAGTTGAACCTTTTGCCTCAGGTCACCCAGCCAGTCGGAGACTAGCCAGGTGTCTCCACAGACGCAGGTGCTCAGTGGCTCTGTGGACTGACTGCCCCATCCCTAGCAGGTGGGAACTAGGTGCCCACGGCTTCCCCCTGAGACTCCAGGGCCCACTGCAGACGGGCTTCCTGGGCCGAACTGGTCCTTTCTCTCCCCTGGAGACTGTGGTTTCCCGCCCCAAGACGCTCCGCAAGCGAGCGGGGTACAATATTCATGGACCAGCCAGGCGTGAGTGATTAGCTCACTGTGTGTTGGAGGAGGAGGGGGAATCATTGAAAAAGGTATTTACATAACAGGTTAATGCTGTTGCCTGCAGCTCTCCTTTACGCACCACACCCACCGCCCTAGACCCCCCTGTGCCCACTTTGTGCTTCTCCTGGCCCTACACGGCCAAGGAGGGAGTGCTGAGGCTTTGTAGCCCTCAGCATCAGGGCCGCCGTCTAGATTGTAAGTGACATTGTTCAGGGAAGAGAATCTGAGTGTCTGGGAGTGGCCGGTGTAGGGGGCTCGACCCCCAAACAAACAAACAAACCCCTTCTGCAGACTCTAAGAACTGGGTTTTGGACGTAGCCCTACTTGCCTCAAACCTTCAGGGGTCTTTGGGCACAGTCCACCCCATTTCTGGGCTTGTCCCCTCGCCTGCAGCAGGCTGGGCGCAGCATGACCCCCTGGGGCCTAGGACTGTGTCCCAGCCGCCCAGCCGCTGACAGCAGGCCGGGAGAGGAGCCTGGGCACTGGCCGTTAGAAGGAAAACGCCTCTTCTGTGGCTGCAAAGGAGAGGCAAGTCACCGCTGCCACAGCTTCCCAAGGGTGGCCTTTGGGGTTACCCCTGGTCAGTGCTGGCTTGGGGTTCTGGAACGAAAGGTTGTCAGCTCATAACCACCTAGCTCAGGGCTGGCTGGAAGGGGTGCTGTGCGTCTGACCTCAGGCCGAGGAACACAGCCACGTCCTTCTGGCTGCAGTGAAAATGGCTCGAGAGCCTCTCCCTGAAGGTCAAGTACAAAGATGGGCTGGGGATTTTCGAGGGGAGCAGGAAGCATGGGCCGAGGGGTGCCAGACCCCCACCCCACTGCACCACTGCACGTGCATGGGAGCGTGTGTTGTCCACATCTCCGGAGCAGGGGACAGGGCCACGCATGGGCCAGGATGGTCTGGTTCTTCCTGCCCAGGACACAGAGAGGCAGACTCGGGAGACTGTGCATTTTGTCACCGTGTGCACTCCCTGCAGAACAGGCAGGGTGACAGCGCTGCCTCACAGGGCTGGTGTGGGGACTGAGTGAGCCGCTGCATGTCACGGGCTCAAAACAGAACCGACTCCCCAAACAGAAACCTGGGGTTTCTTCTGAAAAGACTGTGAGGCCCCATCTCGAGTCGTCAGTTCTAACCTCTTTTCGATGACTAACTTCCTAAGAAAGCTTGGGGAACTCTCATGCCTCTGAGCCTTGGTTTGCTCGACTGTGAAATGGGGGTGGCGAGCCCGATCCCTGGAGCCTGCTGGGAGGAGTGAAGGACAGACAGTGGGAGAAGATGCCCGGCCTCCGTGGCCGGCACACAGTGGGTGCTTGGTGAGGGCGCCCAAGATGTGACATCGGGGCTGCGAGTCCTAGCTGGAGGCTGGGGCCACAGAGCCTTGGGAGGAGGAGCCCCAGGGGCTGGGGACAGCTGGCTTCAAGTGGCTAAACAGCCGCTTCCCTGAGGGACAGGCGAGGCTTCTGTGCATTTAGGAAGGGCAGACCTGGGCGAGTCTCCCAAACATTGCCACCACAAGTGTTTTAACCCAGAGTAAAGAGGAATCTGCATTGCCTGATAGCCAGGTGGCGGGTGTGGGCACCCCATCACAGCACGTCCCAGCTGGGACTGGCTGGGATGTCACAGGTGGGCGCCAGGTCCTGGGGAGGAGGGAGGCTCCGCGGTTGGTTTCTAAGGGCCCTTCTGTGGTGATGTGTGACTGTGAGGTAGGGGGAGCTGCGCTGTCTTTGTTTCTTGTCACCCCCAATAGCCATGCAGTGACCCTGCCGTCATCCCCACCCCCATTCTGTATCCTCCGCAGGGCCGTGGGCAGCAGTGTCCTTCCAGCAGCCCCGAGAACACACCTCTTCTCCCCACTGGGGGCGGCCTCCGCCCACGGGGGTCCCGGTGGCTGAGCTCCGCAAGTCAGGCCCCGCACAGAGGGACTCCGACCCTCTCTGCAGCGTCACATCCTGCTGCCAGACACAGACTCTGCTCTGGAACTGAGTTTCCGGACACTGACCCCCTTTCTGGTTTTGTTGCCACCACATCATGACTCAGTCCAAAAAATCCTAGCACGGTCCCTGCTGCAGGGCCACTCAGACACCCTGTCATCCCTCCAGGCTTCATGGGGCAGTGTCTGGGGTGGGGAGGCCATTTCTTGCTTTCAAAGGGCAGGGCCTCTGGGGATATGTCAGGACGGCTCAGAGCCTACAAGGACGACTCCTGGGAGAGCCCTAGTTCCCCCAGGGAAGGGCTGTCCCCACAGTCAAGGCAGGAGGTTGGGGTACCGGGGCCCTGGCCTTGCCCCGTCCGCTCTCCTCACTCAGGCCCAGACCCCAGCAGAGCCCAGGCTGAAGGCAGCAAGCTCGGGTGAGGCCATGACCGCAGGTGCCGCCTCTGCTGCCTCCACACACTTGGTCACACCAGGGGCTGTGCTGGACACGCACCATCCCCTCAAACCCACCAGCCCTGTAGGGCAGCCTGTCAGCTTCATCTGACAGAAGGGGAAACTGAGGCTTGGCAAGGCCAAGTGATCACCCTGAGCCAGAGACCTAGGAAGCAGCAGAAGCTGGTTTGGATTCTGGCCCACGATGCTCAAAGGCTTCTCTCTACGCTGACCCTGGAGTCCGTGCGCAGGCTCCCTGGAAGCCAGTGTTGTAAAGTCTGGCCTTGGTCAAGTCCATGACCCAGGTGGTTGTGAAGCCCCTGGGGTCTGAGCCCTGTGTCTGAGGCCCAAGGGGGAAGGCCTGGCCCTGCCCCTGCCCTCAGGGAGCCTCTAGTCTAAGTGGAAAAACAGCAGAATGCCCTGGGGGCCTCCCCCCTGCCTCTCACCTTCCTACCCACCCCTTGCCCAGCAAGTCCTAAGTGACCTCCTGGACAGGGTCCCAGAGAAGAGGCCTCGTCCCTGGACACGTGTGTGAAGGGGGCTGCCGAGGGGAGAGACGTCTCCCACAAGCCAGACCATCCATTCATTCATGAGCAGTTATGGAGCCCCAGGCTGTGCTGGGCACCATGGGGGACGCTAAGACACAGCCCCTGTCCCCGAGGCCGCTCCCAGTGCAGGGGCCTTGCCCTGGTCAGGGAGCGTCTTGAAGGCCAATGCCGGGGAGCAGAGCTAGATTAGGGGTGAGTGAGCCACTTGCCTCAGGATGCAAAATTTAAGGGGGTGCCAAAAAACTCAGCAGTCAAGATAAATAATATTTTAAAGCAATATATTTAAAAATAAAAGTAATGCAACAGATGTTTTGCATTAAATTTGACCTTTTAAAATATTGCTTTGAAATAGTATCCTTGTTGCTTAGTGAGTGTCTGGTGCCCCATTGACCGCCCCCCTCGGAGTGCCTCATTTGTTTTACCCTAGCCCTGCCCTGGGGCCTGTGTCCTCCAGGTGGCTGGAGTGGGGAGCCAGAGAGGACAGAGGAGCTAAGGAGGGGACTTTGGCCTCTGGTTTTGTTGTGCGGAGGCTCCTGCTAGGCGCCCTGTCTGGAGGTGTGCAGGGGGGCCTGGCGCCTAGTGCCTGGGAGAGCCTCTGGCCTGGGCTTCTGCAGGGGTCGGGGACAAGCCGCCTCTTGACAGGTGGACAGTGAGGCAGTGCCAGAGGGGACCTGCAGGAGCCTCCTTGCCCCCCAAGCCCTGGGGCTCAGCAGACAGGAAGTAAGGCAGAGCCAGCCCGAGGCTGGGGAATGGTGGCTGCCAGGCTGAGGGGCGGGTCAGGTGGGAGGTGGGAGGCGACTGCAGGAAGGACAGGAGTGGCCCCCCCCACCCCCTGTCCTCCCCAGCCAGCTGGGTGCCAGGGCTGCACTCGGCCCCTTGGGCTCCCTTGTCACCTTGTCTAATCCCCCACAACTTGTGAGGAAGGGACTGTGTGTCATCCTTGTCCCCGTGCAGATGAGGAAGCTGAGGCTCGGAGAGGCGGAGATGCCCAGACCATGGGACAGAGCTGGGCCGCACACAGGCTGGCCTCTCTCCAGCCCCCGCCTCCCACTCTCTCACGCTGCCTGGGAACCAGAGCCCCCACCCCACTCCCGCCTGCCCGACCCCAAACTGTCACTTCCACCTTTTCCCTCCTCTCCTAACTTTCCCGAAGTGAATATCACTATTAATATTATTTGCCTAATTAACACGTTGGCTGAATGACAGAAAACATGCAAACAGGTTTTGCCAAGGAAACTCTGATTAAAACTGCAGCCTGTCTAATTAGATGGAGATTTCTTCATTAGTGTCCCCATTTTAGATGTGCCTCCTGCCGCCCCCGGCTCCCTTCCCTGGGCTTTTGCCTCCCAGCTCCCACCCTTAACCCTGTAGGCCCCGGCCCCGGCTCGGTCCCTGTCCCTGGGTCCCCATCCCGACACTCC
The DNA here is from genome assembly GCA_028533085.1 of Varecia variegata. Classification (NCBI taxonomy): domain Eukaryota; kingdom Metazoa; phylum Chordata; class Mammalia; order Primates; family Lemuridae; genus Varecia; species Varecia variegata. Next base: position 98,022,545 of record CM052442.1, on the reverse strand, counting down.
TGCCGCCTGCCCCGCCCCTCCTGCCCCCCTCACCCCTTTCCACCCCGGGAGGCAGCTGATGGCAGGGCTGGCCTGCTTTGGTCTGAGGCTGGCCAGAGGACACCGCCCTGAGGGACAGGAGCTGGCCCACCTTGCAGGCCTGGGACCCTCCTGGGAGGGTCTGGTTGGGGTGCAGGCGTCCAGGTTTCTAAAGGCCTCTTTGCAAATACTCCTGGTTCACAAACAAAGCAAAGCAAAATCCCCAGGTCCTCTCAGGCAGACGCCAGTGACAGCAAATGCACGTTTAGTAAGAGCAGCGTCGCAGAGCGTTGGCTGAGTACCTACTCTGTGTCAGACCCTCGCAAGTGTTTTCTGGTTTTATCTCCAACCCTTTGAATGAAGAGTTACCACCACTTTGCAGATCAGAAAACTGAGGCTCAGTCTGCCAGGAGGACAGACTGGACTCAGATCCAGCACTTTCCAGCTCCCACACTCTGGCCCCTCTGTCTCAGGGGCTCCTCTGTTGGTGTCTGCAGAACTCCCCACACCCTTCTCATTTTCTCTGCCCTTCCTCTCCGCAGGGCAGCGCTCCGGGAGCAGGCGGTGCTGACTGATGGGCATGGTAGGCGAGAGCAGACCAGAGATGCCCCAAGCTGGGGTCAGCGGCAGCCTCGGGACTGGCTCCTTCAAGGGCTGAAGGAATGTGTCCCAGGAGGAGGGGGCCGAGGTGGGGAGGGCCGCTGGACACACTTGACAAGAGAGGTCAAGCACAAAAGGCAGGAGGGTGTGTGGCCCGGGAGGCACAGGCCCGTGCTTGTTACCGGAAGGAGGTGAGCTGCGGCCCTCAACTTTGGAGCCCGTCCTGCATCAGGGACTTGTGCAAGGTACTTAAGTGTGTACCCACATCTACGCTTCACAGCAAGGTGTTATCGTCTCCACGGTTCACAGCTAAAGAAACAGAGGCTCCTAGAGGTTCAGAAATGTGGACGTGGTCACACAGCTAGTAGGTGGCTGTGCTATTTCTTGTGGACTCGCTCTGGTGACTCCGAGGACACAGGGGCATCACGGGTGGTGGCTGGAGGTGGGGGGGACGTGAGAAGTTCTAACCACCGTGGGATGGGCTGCCCCAGGACATGTGTGCTCTTGGTCAATGGAGGTGTGCAAGCAGCAGCAGAAGACCTTCACTGGGGGGGGGGGGGCAGTGAGGATCGTGGTGACAGGTAGGAGCCGGCATGCGAAGGCTGCCTTCCCCGGCAGGCTGTCCCATCACTAGTATTTATGGAGTGCCTGCCATGTGCCGGACAGGCGGGTCCCTCCTTGTGGAGCCGGCCCCTTAAGCCATGAGGCTTGGCCCCGGCTTCCCTGCCTCCCTTGGTGGAGTCTTCCCTCCCTACGCTCTCAAGGATGTCATCTGCCCAGTTGCCCCACACCCATCCCTTAGGGCATCGCATTCAGTCCCTTGGGACCCAGGATGGCTGTCACTGCCTGCCAGGACCTTCCAACTCCACCTCAATTCAAGGATTCAAGATTCATTGAACTGAGGGAGGAGAGAGAAGGTTGCGGTGGGAAGAGCTGCTCCCTCCCTCTCTGCTCCTCCCCCCTACCCAGCACCCCTCAAATGACGGTTCAGAGCAACACCGCCTAGGAAGCCCTGGGAAGCCACTCCCTGGGTGCTCTAGCGGGATGGCAAGCAGCCTGGTGGCACTGGGGAGAGAGACGTGGGCACAGCTTATTAATTAGAGGAGGAGCCTGACTCATCCACTGTATGATCCAGGTCGCCGTGAAGCATCTCAGGCCTGGGCCCTGTGTCCGAGGGCCATCCCAGGGAAGACTTGGCTCTGCCCTCAAGGATCCTCTAGTCTAAGTGGGAAAACAAGCTTAATGTCCTGGGGGTCCCTCCACCCTCCTGGGAAATGAGTCCTAGACTTGGGTTTGAATCCCACCACTGCCACTTGGTAGCTCTGTGACCTCGGGCGCATTTCTTAACCTCTCTGAACCTCTGTTCCTCTGTCGGTGAAATGTGGAAATGATAATGCTTCACGAGGTGGTTGCAAAGATTAAATAACTTAACGTGAACAAAGCACCCAGTGTCACCCCTGGCATGTAGGAAAACCCCATTCCAATACTCTTCCCGCAGATGAGTCAAAGTCACAGACGCAGCCATGGTGCTTCGAGCTTAGGGTGATGTCTTCATCACTGCGGGTGGGAGGAGGCTGACTCTGACCTTCCATGACCGAAGTTCCTCCTGGGAATCCCCAGCTTCCTTCCAGCTCTAACACGTCCCGGTTCTCCCATGGGTGGGCCTTCAGATGCTCCAAGAGTCAGACTCATCCCATGGGCCTGGCAATGTCTGGTGGCTTCCCAAAGCCTCGGTGTGCCCTTCTGACAAATGGCACAAGCCCAGCACTCCCCGAGGTGTTTCCAGGCCTGTTGGCAACTTCACCAGGAAGCCCAAGACGCGCAGGGCGCATGATCCCAGGTGGGGAGACAAGCCTCATTAGACAGCTCCGGTGCCCGCGGGATCTGTCACCATGGCAGCCAGCCCTCGTGCAGACCGGGTGGTTTTTATTACCGAACTTGGAAAAGTTTACGGTGGCACCAACAATGAATCTTTATTCTGTTGTTAATAGCGTGTCTCTTATTAGCATGTATCTTTTCCCCTTCTTAATAACCTTTACATTTCCAAGCCGCATTTATAATTAAGTCATTAATCCCTTACTGGAATTTCTTGTTTTTCAGAAGTGGCAAACCAGAGGCCCCGTCTGGCTGGTGTGAATGGAAGGGCAAAGGCACCACCAAATTGCTCTGGGAATGTCATTCTAATTATTGGATCCTGACCCCAGCAGCCTGCTGATAAGCTCTGGGTTGGAGACATCCCATCTCGGGGGGAGCTCAAAGGCTGCTCAAGGCTTTTTCTCACCCTCTGTAACTTCCCTGCTGCACAATTAGCCTTCAAGGATACCTGAGCGCTGGAGGCTGGGAGGAGCCAGGTGTACAAGGGCGGTGGTGCAGAGGGCCTGAGGTTTGGGACGTCCTCTGCTGTGTTTCCGGATTGCCGTTCTCATCATTTCCTTCAATGCGAGCGTTGGGCTCCAGTCTGTACCATGGGCAGTAGGAAGAGCTTGACTTGTTGGTCCCTGGGCTTCTGTTATGAGCTGAACTGTGTCCCCCGCCTCCAGATCCACATGTTGAAGTCCTAACGCCTAGCAACTCAGAATGTGACTGTATTTGGAGATAGGGTCTTTAAAGAGATAATTAAGTTAAAAGGAGGTCATTAGGGTGGACCCTTATCCAATAAGACTGGTGTCCTTATGAGAAGAGGAAATCGGGACACAGACATGTACACAGGGGGGACCACAGGGAGAGAGAGAGAGAAAACACCATTGACAAGCTAAAGAGAGAGGCCACGGAAGGAACCAACCTTGATCTCAGACCTCTAGCCTCCAGAACTGTGAGAAAATTAACTTCTGCTGTCTCGGCCACCCAGTCTGTGTTGCCTTGTTATTGCAGCCCCAGCAAACTCATACGGCTTCCTTCCGGCCCTGACGTGCACGTGTTCTGGGTCTCCCACTTACCTGACTTCAGGTACTCCAAGGACCCAGGAGACAGAGAGCCAAGTCTCTTGGCCCCTGGCCCAGGCCATGCTCAGGAGGCAGGGCCCACCCCGATACAAATATGAGGAGCAGAGAGGTTCCTTTTCTACAATTTCTGTTAGCTCCTGGCCTCCAGAGTTGGCTTCTAGAGTCAGGGACTTTGGTAATAGCGTTCACCCGAGACCTTGACAGTAAGCCTAACCCGAGACACTGTAGGCTGAGCCGGGAGCCCTGTTCCAGCTTCCTAGGGAGCACCAGGGTCCAACACAATGTGAGAGCTGGCATCAGCACAGGTGCAGGTCAGATTTGGGAAGGGCAGGGAAGCTTTGGGGGTCTGCAGTGCCTCAGCGTTCATCACAGGTGGTCTGGCATGGAGTGGGTGGGCCAGCTTGAAGGCCTCCTGTGCCTCCCGCATGGACAGACACCTAGAGACTTGCAGCCCATGTCTCCTTCCTGCTGTCCCCTGGATGTTTATTTATCTTTTACTCAGGACCCATCAGTGACTCGTGTTGCTGTCAGTGTGACTTCCCAGCTTCCCTTTTGACAACTAAACTTCTCAGTGTTCCCCATTGTAACATGTCATTTTGCAGTTCATTTATCCTTCCATCCAACCATCCACCCATCCATCAGTACTCGCACACTGCCTGCCACATGCGCCGTGCTTGGCCCTGGCAGCACAGTGCTGAGTCCACAATGTGCAGACTCTTCCCTCACAGAGCTCACAGTCTAGCGGGGGAGTTAGACATTGAGCCCATCAAATGATTGACATCCAAAATTATAAGCCAAGGGAAAATGAGGGGGAGGGGCGCTGAGTGTATAGAACCATGGGACTGATAGGGTTGGGAGTTGAGACGAGCTCCATGCGGAGGGGCATCGCCTGAGCTGGGACCTGCACCATGAGAGTTAATCAAGAGGAGGGGAAGGAAGGATGATCTTGACAGGAGGAATGGCATGTGCAAAGACCCTGAGGTGACCGGGAGCTGGAAGAAAGTCAAGTGACTGTTGGACTTGGATCTCCTGGGAGTCAGGGCTGGGGCAATGCATCTTCTTGTTTCTAAGACAGCCTCTGGTTTATGCTGGGAACTCAGTATGAAGAGGCACCTGAGGCTGTACCAGCCATCCTCTACGTGGGGATGGCAGTTTGCTCAAGGACTTCTGTAGCACATGACGAGTCCCCACGTACCATCTCTAGGGTGTACTGTTAAGGTCATCTATCTACTCTGGAGCTCAGAATCCTTTTTTTTCCTCTTGCAGTATTAGAGTTTTGAGAGGTTTTTCTCTAGATTTTTTGGGTGTGGGTTTCTCAGATTTCTGCAGGCCGCCCTAGCCCAAGCAGTCACTTTTTCCCTCTGGCTTGGCCCTGCCTGTCAAATATATGCACATGGGCTTCCTGGAGTCCCGTGGGCATGTCTCGCATGTGCTCACAAATCAGGCCGGTCTGATACTGTGTAGCATCTGTCATGTTTTAGCGTTGCCCTTGGCGACGCCCACATCTGAGACCTCAGATGTCAAGACGGAGTGAAAATGCCTCGCCACCACCTCTGCTGAGAGCAGCAACACCTCGAGATGCCAAAGAGATGTCCAGCCAGCCAGCAATGGAGCTGCCATATGGGTTTCTGTCCAGAAGGTGAAGAACTTGCCTGTTCTTCTTTCTATGTGACAGTTGGTCCCCTGGGCACCAGGACAACTGTCTGACCACTGCTTGAAAATGATGCCCAGTGTCCACCTGCAGCTCTTTCTCCTTCAGGCTTGGTTTGTGGAGCTGGGCTGGGGACCCAAATGTTGGAGGCAGGCTCTGCAGGCAATGCCCTCTGGGGTTCACACACCCATGGGGGCTCCTCTCCCAAACCTTCCTGCAAACAAACACGTGCAAATTGGACCCCTGGGAGCCCATCTCACAAGATGACCAAGCACGCTTAGAAATATCTGGATCCTCACATAGACATGACTCAGGCTCTAACTTCACTCTAGTATATAGGGCTATTATTATTTTTTATAGATTATAATCAGTGTGCATTCCATCTTGAGGGCTCTCGTAACATCCTATCTGTAAGAATGTCCATATAACTACATTCTCCGTGAGCATAACTCCTAGCAGCTCCTTTGTAGTCCATTAAGTGGATGCACCACTTTACCTATTGCTGGACATTTAGATTATTTCCAGATTGTTGCTGTTATAAATGATATGCATGGAGTATCACCATATATTGGTATGTATTTTCAGAAGAAGAATGACCAAGTTAGGAAATATAAAATTGTTTGATCCTTGGAGTTCAATTGTCATCTGTTGGCTTGTAGCAACTCACGTGTCCAACAACACTTTATGTGGGTAGGTCCCAGGTCCTTATTATAGCTTCTATGGGACCTGCCTGGCTGCATTACCTGTCCTTCACGATGCCAGGTGGGATTCTTGAAGCTTTTATAAAGAGAAAATGGAGTTGGCTAAGGACAGAATGCAGACCATAGAATGGACTGCATAGAGTTTCTAACCAAACATTTAAATGTAAATATGGATCTAAAAGAACCAATCGTTTATAGCTGTATCTCCTGTGGGGTCTTGTGTCAATGGCAATCTCACCTCCTAGGATGCATGAGTGAGGAAGAAACCCCTTACTCAGCTTGGTAAGGTGAGGCCCTACCACTGTCCCGGATTGCCCTCTGTCACCTGGGGTGGGGATCACCCCCTGCTTCTCTGTGCCTACCTTGGCCTCTAGTCCAACTGATCCACATTGTAGCAGGTGCTCACCCACCTGTACCAGCGCTAGCCTGACAGTGGAATAAGAGTTCTCACTCAGAAGTTGCCCAAACCCAGACTTCAGGGCAGGTTCTTCATCGGCTGTGTCTCTGCAGCGTTGCCTGTTTTTGCTCCATTTGCTGCTATTCAGACCTGCTGGAACAGCTGGAGGGGCGATGCTCCAATTTGGTGATTGTGTTTTCTGCAAGTGCCTGGTACAAAATGGCCATCTCTTTCTCTTTGCATTTTGTTGGTAGGAGGTGTTTATGGACCTTCCCAGCTATTTACGGAAGAGAAAATCTACTTCACATATGTACATGATACCTGAATTCCTGCTTACACCAGTTTCTAGGTTGCTTAAGTAAGTGTGCCCTCCACTATGTGCCCTTGTGTGTGTGTCGGGGGGATATTTAACTCTTCCATGCTATGCCTTTACCATCTATTAACTAAGGTGATAACTTACACAGATGGTCCCCAATTTATGAGGGTTCCACTTATGATTTTTTGACTTTAGGATAGTGCAATTTTGATGTAATACACAGTTACAGTGTTCAGCAAATTACATGAGATATTCAACACTTTATTTTATAAAATACGCTTTTTGTTAGATGATTTTGCCCAAGTATGGGCTAATGTCAGTGTTCTGAACACGTTTAAGGCAGGCTGGGCTAAGCTATACTGTTCAGTAGGTTAGGTGTATTAAATACATTTTTTACTTAAAATATTTTTAACTTACAATGAGTTTATCGGAATATAATCCCATAACCCCATCTAAGTCGAGGATCATCTATACATGGTTGAGAGGAGGAATAACCCCTCCCAGGAGGCTATCTACCTTTTGAATGGGACAATTCTTATCATGAATCATCTTTAACAATAAAAAGAAAAAATGTTATCATGGGAGAATGACAGGCTGGGAGATAAGGTCCCAAATCACTCCATACAGGCCCATCTCATTTTGGGACCATTTTTGGGTCATTGTTTGGAGGCCATGGGAAAGGTCATAATTCCCTACTTAATTGATTGTATCAGAGACCTCAGCCATCTGTCAACAACTTGGGAATAGGTGAGCAGTTTAATATAGTGACCAAGTCAGACTGTGGTCAGACTGCCTGAACTCAAGCCCTGGCTCTTCCACATATTATAACTGTGTGACTCTGGCAGAATCACTTCACCTTTCTGGGCTTCAGCTGTCTCATGTATAATCTAGAACAACAATATCCACTTAATAACACTGTAGGAATTAAATGAGATAATTAGTGCAAAGTGCTTAATGTACTACCTGGCACATAGTAGGGGCCTAATAATTGCTTGCCATTCTTGTAATTATAAGCATTTCATTCTCAGAATCCCCTGCCCAGTGCTCCAGCAATAATTGAACATGGTGTGCAATGTCAGATGACGTTCATTCCATTAACCCTTTGGATGCTTACAACGATGGGGGAGGAGAGTTGTTTTTATTTTCCTGCTCTTGATATATTATCCTCAACTGTAAAATGTGAACAATTCCATTCTCCCTCCACCTTCCTTATAGGACTACAAAGAGAATCACACAAGAAGGTCAATGTTAATTACATTATAAGGTCTACAATACCATACAAATGGAAGTTGTGTGGGCATTTGGACCTGCCATTTGAGCCTGCACGTTTTGCAAAGCTAAATCTTTTATCTGACCACATAATAAGTTTCACAGGCACAAGCTGCTGCCCTGTCTTCATCCATAATCTTACACTTGAAGGTCACATGGCATACCGGAACACTGTAGGAACACTCAGACAGACTCGGATTTGCTCCTCTGTGACTTCGGGCAAGTTACTTAATGTCCTTAAGACTCAGCTTCCTCTTCTTTAAAATCAAGGAGTACTATCTATGACAGAGTTATTACAAAAATTCAATGAGATAATTTAAGTAAAATACTTGCCAATTTATTCAACAGTTATTTACTGAGCATCTACTATGTATTATACATGATTATGGGCCGTGGGAATAGGACGCTGAACAGAGATGATGTCCCCGTCCTCTTGGAGTGGAGGAAACAGACCAGACCATACACAATTGGGCTACTTTCTGCTACCAGTAACACAAAATTTGATAAAACTGGACTGCAAACAGCTTTAAACATCCAGGTATTAAACATCTCATGCAATAAATCCAGAGATAAGACTAGCCCAGGGTTGGTTACTTCACCAGCTGCTCTACGCCATCAAAGCTAAATCTTCCCATCTTTCTGCTCTGCCACCCTTGGCACACCAATGCTTGTCTCCAGGCTGGTGGTGACTTCATGGTCACAAGACGGCTGCCAAAGCTCCAGGCTGGCATCCTCACATGGCCAGAGGAAAAGGCCAGGAAGGCCAACGACCCTCCTTGGTGTCCATTTTTATTTTTTCTTAGGGTGAAATTCACGTAACATAACATGAATCATTTTAAAGCACAGTTCAGTGGCTTTTAGTACATTCCCAATGTTATGCAACTACCACCTATATCAAGTTCCAAGACATTTTTGTTACCCCAAAACAAAAACTCTAAGAAACCTTTCCCAGAAGCTCAGAAGACAAGCCCTCAAGTCTCATTGACTCAAGTTGAATCACATGATTATTCTTACCCCTGTCCCTGGCAAGGAGAATGACATTATTATGATTGGCCAATCAAAAGTCCCTTCAAATCTCATGGTTTGAAGCCCCAGACCATGATATTCCTGTATGAATGAATGAACGAATGAATGAGATTGTCAGCAGAGGGTGGAGCACGTAATAGATGCCCAATGTTTGCTTCTTTCCCATATTAGGTGAGTGTGCAGAACACACGCCAGCCTTTCCAACTTGCCAAAATAGGAAAGACAAACAAACAAAAAACCAAAAATGGCCCCTTTGAGGGCATGTCCAACTAATCATCAGAGCTTGGGGCAGGCAGCTCTGCCATCAGAGAACAGCACACGCTGTTTCAGAGATGGCAGGGGAACTGGCATCTGGAGCCCGGATGGCTTGCCAGCCTCGCTCGAGTTCCCCAATCACACTGCTTTTCTGATCTTTTTCACTACCCCAAACCGACTGCTCTTCTATTCTTTTTAGAAAATGTTACTCAGAAACAGAAGACCATATTATGCATTTTTGAGACACCTGTTTGCAATCACATTTCCTTCTATGGAACTATTTTGAAGCTTGTTTTCAGGAGCTACCTCGAAAGCCAAAATGGCATCACTAACACCTGCACAGAATGTTCTTCACACCTCATCTTGGAGGGTGCACTTCCCTTTCTTCCTCACCTTCTGGTGACTGGTGAGAACGGTGCATCGTCCTTACCTGTCTGATAGCACTTCAGGTGAAGGGAACATTCCAGATCACCCTTGTGGCTCTTACCAGAATTAATGGCTAATGAAGTTGGCATCTTCCCTCCAGTCCCACTGGGGGTCAGGCCACCCCAGGTTGCTCCAGGTGACAGGGTGGGCCAGAGATCCCCATCACAGAGAAGCAAAGGCAATACTTTAGCCACGCAAGGGTTTGGTGACTCCTCTCCCCTTTCAGAGATTCATTCATTCATTTACTTAACAAATACTGATGGAGGTCACGTGTGGGCCTGAGCCTGTGCTAGGCCTCAGCCACACACTGATGCTGCACAGTCCCTGCCTCCTTGGAGCTTAAAGTCTCCACTAGCTAAATAACGTTTCAAATATATAACTACACACTGTGCAAGATCTTTATGTTTGCAACATCCAACTGGTCCAGTCCATTACTAGGAAAAAAAAAAAAACAGGAGTGACAACAGTCTTGTTGCCAGGCAATTCCAAATGCACACAGAGTCCAGATGAAGCAGCAAACTGGCCATGACTCTTTCCTGTAGTCCTTTCCATGTCCCTTCGAGGCTGCCTTAAAGGAAGTCCAGACACTTTCCCTCTCGGCTTATTTTGGATAATCTTTTGCTGCTATCTCCTCTGCAAATCTGTCTTTTCATAGCTTGGGTAAGTACACGATAAAGCAAGTATAGCAAAATATTCATTATAGCATCTAAGTCAGGGGTCAACAAACTTTTTCTTAAAGGGCCAGCTAGGTAGTGTTTCCCACGTTTTGCAGGCCATATGGTCTCTCTTGCAACTGCTCAGCTCTGCAGTTGCATCGTGAAAGCAGTCACAGACAATCCGTAAACAAATGGGCCCGACTGTTTCCAATAAAATTTTATTTATAGACACTTCAATTTCAATTTCATATAGTTTTCACATGTCACATAATATCATTCTTCTGTGGATTTCTTTTCTTCCACCATTTAAAAATCATTCTTAGCTCAAAGGCCCTACAAAAATAGAAGGCAGGCGGAGTTTGGCCGGTGGGCTACAGTTTGCCCGTTCCTGCTTTGGGGGGTGGGAATGTGGGTATTCTTTCAACTTTTTGAGATGTTTGAAATTTTCCATATACAATGTTGGGAAATTGTCTTTTCTAAGTCTGGCTTGTCTTTTAACTTTGTTTTGATTTTTTTTTTAATTTAAAAATAAATTTTTTTGGAGCATACTGAAGTGCTTTATTTGTAGCTAGCTGAATTTGCCAACCTTTTCCTTTGTGGTTTGTGACTTTATACTTTGTTAAGGAATCGCTCCCTACCCTGCCGTCACATAGATCCGCTCTTATGTTTTCTGTAATCCAGCTGGGATTTCCCTGTGTGCCTGACGGGAGCACAGAGCAGAATGGTACCACTTCCATGTGGATACTCAGTCTTCCCATGTCCTGGGTCACTGGTCCGTCCTTTTCTGCCCATTGGGAAGTTCACCTTGGTCACTTGCTGAGCTGCCCCATGGGCAGGTCTGATTCTGGGCTGTCCCCATGTCCCTTTGTCCATCCCTGGGACACTTCTCTTTCTTCTTGTCTCTCCTCTCCCACCCCAGCCCCCAGCCCTCTACAGTGGGTCCCTCTGGGGACGGTGACAGCCTTCCTGGCTCTTGTCAGTTGTCCTCATGGTCGCCATGAGAAGGGCTCAGGTCTCCAGGTCTCATGTCCATTCCAAGACAGGCCCTGGATGTACCAACCATGCTTCATAGCATAGCTTTGACGGGATATTAAGCTGCTAAACCGTCTGTCTTGACCTTTCTTTGTCTGACCAGCACCCCCCACCACCAGGGGCAAGGAGGAGAAAAGGAAAGGGGGTCGAGGTGGAAAAAGGAAGCTCTGGTCCACCCCCCCAGAAGGAAGCCAGCAGGGAGGCCCTCACCCACTGCAGCCCTCAAGGAGCCGTGGGGAGGACCAGCTTCCTGTCCTGTGCCCTCCTGCCTCCCCCAGGGAGGCTCCCGGCAGGCTGCTTCCCTGGAGCCCCCAGCCCGCACCTGCAGAGGGGAGGGCTGCCCAGGCTTCGTAGTTCTTAGGGTTTCTGGACTCAAACCTTCCCCTGCAGGACGCACAGCCAGGGGTGGCCTGGCCACGGGAATGGCCGCATCTCTTGTTCCTTCGCCTCTCTGGCATCTCTTTGGCCTCTTGAGTTAAAAGCCCCTTCTCCCATCCCCTCCGCACCCCTCAGTTTCTCCAGCGGCACCCACAGTCTCTCAGTGCCTCTCCCTTCACTGCCCCCTGCTGATTACAGACTCCCCAGGAATATAGGCAGGGCCCTGGCCCTGGGGGCCCAACTCTACCAGGAAAGTGCCCCGTAACCTCGGGCAAGACCCTCCCCCTCTGGGGGCCTCTCTTTCTCTGTTTCTCTTCTAGTAAAAGAAATTTTTACCCTGAAGATGTAAAATTCCAGCCCTAAAACAGTCCTCGCCGCAAACCTGAGCCTATAGCAGCCTTTTGCCTCCAGACAAGCTGACTTTCTGCAATCAGCAGATATTGGGGAGGGGCTGGGAGCTTATATGCACCCCAAGATAGTCTCAGCCAGCTTCCTTCTACCATGCTGCCTTCCTCTGATCCTAAATTAAAACAGGCATCTGCGCCCGGTGAACACTGTGGCAGGGTCCAGCTGAGGCACGGTGAAGGATGGCCACCACCTCCACGGCCAGGCGGACCCAGCTTTTCATCCTGTTCCCTTGCACCTTCCATTCGGTTAGGAGGTGGGGTCTCTGTCACCAGACTCAGCCCCTCAGCCGGACTCACAGAAACTCTGCTTTTTAACTGCAAAGCTGGGGGCTCCTGGGAGCTCCTGGAAGCTGCTTCCCACCTCCCGGGCTCAGTTCCTGGGTCCAGGGCCTCCCAGCCCCACCCACTCCCTGCCTTCCCCAGGTGCCCATGTGGCATCGTCCTACCTCCCAGCATCATCCCCCACGTGGGAAGGCAGCCAGGCAGGCTCTGGGTGGCAGGGGTCTTCCTGTCTGGCTTTTGGGGGTGGGCCCAGCTAATCTTCTTCTACGGTGGAATCAGAAGATGCGAGTCCTTGATGCCAGTCTTTCTGTGAGAAGGAAGGGAGACAAAGCTTTGCTATTGAATGGGACCAGAAATGGCCCAGGCAGGCCGGTGCAGACCCCAGGAGGCAGCACGATAGAAGGCCTGGCCGGAAACGCGGAGGGGAATCCTGCTTCTGGAGTTCTGCTTTTAGTGTTAGACTCAGTATTTTTTAAAAGGTAGAAACTGGAGGAGTTGTTGAGATGTAATTAAGACAGACCTGGACTCAACTTCCTGCTCTACACTTACCGAGTTATGAGACTTTGGGCTAAGGTATTTAACAGTTCTAAGCCTCAGTTTCCTCATCTATGAAATGGGGGTAAGAAGAATACCCGTTATAGGGCTGGTGTGGGGTTAGAGTGAGGAAATGCATGTGGGACCACATTATTTATCATAATGTTAATTTGGGTCTGTTCTGATTGGTTTTTCCAACCTTACAGCAGGTGCTCCGGGGGCTCTGCAAGAGACAATGAAAAGGGATTGCCTTTGAGATCAACAAGAGGAAAGAGCGTGGAGTTGGCCCAGGCAGGGATGGGACTGCAGTGGGTGGGTCCCTGGGTGCTGAGCACTCTCGCCCCTCTACCGTGACAAGACCCCAGAAGGCATGACCCTGGGCCGACACAAGGAGGCCGGCCCTTGCTGGGCAGCTGCCTGCCTGGCAAAGGGCTCGTGCGGAGGGGAGAGCAGGTGGGAGCCGGGGGCCTTGGAAGCTCACCCAGGGCAGCCCACAGTGGCCTTCCTCCAAGGGCCCTTCTTCAGTTCTGGGCACATGGAAGCTCCAGGAACCTAGAGTTCCCTAGCAGAGTGGGGATAAGGGGTAGGGTAACAAGAATAACTGATAAAATTCCCGACCACCCTGGAATGATGAGCCGCAGACTCAGATTTAAGATGACAGATGTATTTCTTATACATCTGCACTTATGGACTCAGATTCCTATTAGCCCAGGTGAAAAATATTTCGTAGCAAGCCAGGCACAAAGTAAACCATCAGTAAACAGGAGCTGTTCTCGGTTTCCGCTCTAAAATGGAATATCACAGCATTGCTGTGAGAGCTAAGGAGGCTATTCATTTATTTTCAGTACTTGGAACAGCCTGACCCATAAATAGCACCGTGGAAGTGTTTGCTTCCACTTGTTTAATTCCAGTTCACTTCCTCCTGTGCAGGCAGGGTCCAGGGACTGGGGGGCTTGCTTTGCTGAGGTTAAACAGAGGCATGCACTGAGCGGCAACGCCATTGTTCCAGATTCAGCTAGGGGATGGCACCAGTGGAGAGTGAAGAGTACCTTTGGGCAGCTGCCCACAATACCTGGGAGGCAGAAAGAGTTAAGTGCAACCAAGGATGATTTTAAATAGGCTGAATTTGTCCTCCAGGATGGTCTCAGTTTGCCCTCTTGTTGGATGGAGGAAGGGGTGCAGAGGGCTTTATATGCCTCTGCCACACGCTCTTACCTGTCAGGGTTCAGAGGGGCAAGCTGTCTGGTCCAGGTGGTGCCTTGAATTGGCACCAGCCAGGGTGAGACCTGGGATGACAGGGAGCCCAAAGGCAAGTGAGGGATGCCCTTGCATGTGTTTGAAGGTGCCTAGAGGTCCAGAGAGGCATTAGGGCAAAATGGAGACAAAAGCTGAGAATCAGAAACCTTAGAGTGCTTGAACCACAACCAGTCTGGAGCCTGGAGGGGAGCAGGTGTGGAAGGGGGGGCCAAGGTGTGAGCAGGTGGTATCTATATTTGGGTCAGGCTGCTAGGGAGACACCAGACTGGCAGTCATAGGAGATGGGACCAGACGTAGGCAGGGCCAGCCTTTAAGTCACAGTCCTGTGCTCTGGGCCCCTCCAAGGCTCAGCTGACCCAGCCAAGTGTCCCTTCTTAGAGCCCAACTCTTTCCCCCAGCCCCTCCCATCCAAAGCCACTTCTGTAGGACCCACCACCCAGGAGTCCTGCCACGTCATGGCCTTGCCTGGCTCTGACCTGGGATTTCACAGATCAGTGACATTCAAAATGTGATATAGCCGGATGCCAGCATGAGGGGCCAACTGTTTCCTTTGCCAAGTAAGGTCACTTTCAAAACCTAATTATTACAATTATTCTATAAATAAGGGGATTTTTTTTCACTCCCTGAACATCGGAAAGACATAACCTTGGAGTCGTCCTTGACGACCCTTCTCTCTCCCCCACATCCAGCCTCTCAGCAGGTCCCAGCTGCTCTGCCCAGACTGGATCCAGGTTTGGTTGGGATGCTCTTTAAGAAAAAGAATGCCAAATGCCAAATGCAAAATTAGGTATGAGACCGAGTATTATTTAGAATAAGAAACCGTAAGTCACAAATCACATTTTAAAAGCTGATGAAACCACAAAAATGAAAAATCCAGAAAAAAATATCTCCACGACGCTTACTGGTGCTAACTGCCTGGCATGCCTTCGAGACTTTCTGTATTTTCGACTGCATGTTCTTTGATCCTCCTCTTCCCTTGTCAGTAATTTCGTGTTGTTTTTTAAACAGAGAATAGAAGGACAATCTGTCTTCTCTTTGGCTTTGTCCATTGCATTTATTATTATTATTATTGATCATTTAGAGAAGTTTCTTTGAGCTTCACAACTCGTTGCTGTTAGGCCATGTAAATTTTAAGACTGTTGGGAAAACCTCTATCAAATTTCCTTCATACATGAGCTGTCAATGTCTCTTGTGTTCATAATTGTATATGCAGGATTATTGAGTGTATTCCAGATGGAAAAGAACTTCTGTTCTAGCCAGACATCGACGAGAGCCAGATCCCCCACTTAGAAGTACACACAGCTGATGACAGGCAGAATTTTCCTTAGACTGGCTTCTGGCTCCCGGCAGTCAAACCGTGTTCCTCCCCCATGAGCCACAGACAGAATTTGGTTTTATCAAAAACTTCCTAAATTCTTCTTACTTTTTTCATTTGGCTGCAGGCTGCAGCTAAAATGTCTTCTTTGACCAGATGGGGAAACTGATGGCGTCCCCGAGGCCCTGGTGGCTAACCCAGGCACACTGAGCTAACTTTTCAAGATGATTGCTTTTCAGCAAGGGAGGAAAAAAAATCTTCCCTGGAATTTGGAGCATAAGAAAACCTGGGAGAGTTGAGAGTTCTTGGATGGAGGGCCCTGGCCAGGGCATGCCCCCCGGCTTCCTGGCCTGCCTGTGCCCCGAGTAGCGCTGCCTGCCCCAGCCCTGCAGCTGAAACGGTCACAGTGATTCTCCCGAGAACTCGCCCAACACCTGGATGAAAAGGCACAGACATCTCCAACAAGGTGGCCACGAGTCCACAGCCTGCCATCTCTTCCTACCTCCACCCCCAAATTTTGGGGATTGATTTCTGGGCCTCTTCTTTTCTCTAAAAAGTAATAGTAAGGCATTCTCACTTGGGAAGAAAATGATTAAATTTCAAATTACTCTGCTTGCCAGATAGGATTGAAATCTCTGGACCCAGGCAGGCCGGAGAGCTGCTTTGCACACAGGAAGCTCTAACAGCAGCTTGCGCACCATGTATGGGGTGGCTGAAATGGGCCACATGAAGGGGCAGCACACGCGGGAGTGAGGGCACTTGTTACGCCGCAAGGAGGTTTCCAGAACAGGGAAATTACCCACACGGTGATCACGATTGTGGACCCGGGAAGGGAAGTCAAATCCACCCACCGCCCCCTCCTCTCCTATTAAAGGCGGAGAGTGAACAGGAACCAGAGGCCTTTCAGGGTCTTGGAGAGGGAGGAGTCGTGGAAAGTTATTAACCACTTTAATAATGCGGAGAGCTGTGGCTTCAGCTCGGGTTTGTGGGGGCTTTGATCAAACCCAGCCTCACAGCAGGGCCTGCTTCCCCAGGGGACACCAGGAGAGAAAAACCGCAAGGCAAGGCAAGGCTGGCGGAGACCAGCCTCGGATTTCAAAGCTGCCCAGAGAATGTGTCGAGACCGGCTGTGGTTCTAGTTTTCTTTCAAATGGCTTGAGGGCAGGGCCCAGCCATCTCTATGCCACTCGGGCTTGTCACCAAACTCAGACTGGAAGCAGGTGTGTGTGCGTGTGTGTGTGTGTGTAGGCACGCAAGCACACACACGTGTGGGCAGGGGCTACGCCAAAATCTAATGGTGGGTGTAAATTGTGATAGTTATGTAAAGACAGGCCTGTGTGTGCTGTCCCTGCACACACAACAACAAAAACCAGGCCACAAAGGGTGGTCACAAAGGCATCATGCTCAGAGTTGTGAAAATTGACACCTAATCACCACAGCCACTCAGCTTAACAAAGTTAGCATCTTTGAGCCTCAGTTTCCCCACCTGTAGCCTTCTTCCCTTCCCCAGGGAAGCCTTCTCGACCACTCACAATAGCTGAGATTCCCCAGTTAGAATCCTGTGCTTCCCTTTAAATGGCATTTGTCACTCAGGCCTTTCCTTGCCCACGGCCACCTTCTCCAAGCAGCGCCAAGGCCCGTGGGCCTGGCACCCCCACAGGACCAGCCCTCGGTAAATATTTGAGTGAGTTCATGATCTCCCAAAGCTATTCTTGTTAACAATTCAATTTTCGGCTGGAGTATCTGGAAAGTCCATTTTAATGAATCGGTAAAAATAGCAAGCAATCGGCACACTGATTATCAGCGTGGCTGCTCGGGCATCTGTTGTCATGCCCTGTCCTTATCAGAACTGGAACCCCGAATATTCGCAGGGCCAGGAGCGAGAATGTAAACGGAAATCCCCAGCCCACCTGGCTCCACCCCACATTCCCACCTGCAGTCCGCCTCCTCCCCGACCCCCCAAATATCCATCCCCTGGGCCATCCTTGGCCTAGGGCTGCATTCTCGGTGATATGGTCAGACTTCAGGGGCATAGACCCCAGGAAAAGACTCACTCAGGACCATTGGGCAGGGCATTTGGGGGTCTTGGATTCCAGCATTTGATCTAGAAGGAGGGGCCAGCAGCTTGGAGTGGGCATGGCCCATTCGCCCTGTGGACCCCTTCTCCCCAGGGTGGAGCATGGCCAGAGGTGGTCCTTGGCCCCCTTGCCCGGATCCAGAGGTGGTGCAGACTGGAGCACAGAGAAGGACACCGTTCCATCCCCACCCTTCAGTCTAAACACGGCTTCAGAGCCCAGCATCCTCCTATTGGTGGTCACCCCGTTAGGTCGAGCCTCATGCCTACAAAACTTCTCTTTCCAAATGCAACTCTCCTTCTTCCCTGCCCACCCCTCCCCACCCATGCCAGGAGGGAAGAGCCTCCATCACCACACCACGGCAGCCCAGGACGCCAGGCCCACTTCTCGTCTGGTGTCAAGGATGGAGCCGAGGCGGATGGGAGGTACAGATCTTAGCTCTGAGCGGAGCATTTCAGGAGTGGCTTAGGGGCCAGTGTGAGGAAGTGTGCCTGGGCAAATGGGCCATGGAATTTCAGAGCATCTTTTGGTGGGAGCAGACAGAGTGGCAAGCCGGGGTGGGGCGGGGAGGGCAGTGGCTTTGCAGCTTCGCTCAGATCCCACAGCCTGCAGGTGCGGAGGTCGTGAAGATGCGTGTGTTTTAAATGTGACTGTATATCTGGGCATATCTAAGTATGCCTAGCAGTTAACCTGGCACATAGGAAAGGCTCAAAAAATGCCCGCTAACTAGAGAGACGCATAAATGCGAACATGCGGCCTGCTGCTGGCTTCTGGTGTTCCTGACCCGCAGCTGACCGTGGGTTTCTTCCAGAGGGGCTTATTCCAAAGCAGCCTGGCGTCTGCACGTGTGGGACCCTCAGTCACAACCCAGTCTCCTGTTGTAAAGATAAAAGGCTGTTTAAGATTTCCCATAAATTGCACTTAGGCTCCAGATCAAAGAGCCCCACTGGGACAGTTGTTTTATACCTCAGTTCTCATAGTGAGGAGTTCCCTGGGCCAGCGGGGGCGACACTGGTAGAGAAAGCTGCAGAGCCTCCCCCTGACTGCCTGTGGGGTCACTTGGGCAGTCACAATGGGCCCTTGTCCCCCAGGGGCTTATTCCAAGGGGTTGGTCATCCTGTGGCCCATCTGAAGGAAAGGAGGGTCTCTGAAGGCCAGCACACCCACGGCAGGGAGCAAATGTGGCCGGCAGCAGGGGAGGACACGGTCACAATTGACTCGGGACAGTCCTCTGCTTGCAAACCTCAGAACAGAACTGCTCGGGCCGCTTGGAGAGGCAGGGCCCTTGCTGGTGGGATGGCAGGGAGCTCACAGACGGGCCTGCAGCTGCGGAACCAGTGTGGGAAATGGAAGGAGAGCCAGGCCAGGCTGGTCCTGCACTGCCCCCCACGCGACGCCCTTCTCACTTGGCTGCAGCCGCAAATCCCTAGGGTGGGAGGTACCCAGCTCAGGTGGGGCCTGGGGCTGCTCCCAGCGGGGACGAGCAGCACCCCTCTTGAGAGCTTCTCCAAGCCCACACGCAGAGGGAGGCCCTGGGGTGCAGCAGGCAAGGAGGGTGTGTGCTGGGCAGCTAGGAAAGTGGCATGGGCAGGACTCAGGGCCTCTCGCTGGGGGCTTGGCACCTTGCAATGGATGACAAGTTGAATAAAAAGCATGCGCACCTCCTCCTTTATGGTCTTATGGGCAAACGATGCGCAGTCTCACCAGCTATTGTTCTGGGGACTGTTCAAAGGGTGCTTGAACACACCGACTTGGTGAGCAGTCTCCCAGATCTGTCTACTCTTCATTATTTCACCCTCTCCGAGTCTTTTTTCAACTTCTCTTTCCCTTGGGAAGTGGGAATGAATCAGGCAGGTGAGTGCTGAGATTTTTATCCACCCAAGTAGACAACAAAACAAAACAAAACTATGAAGTCCAAGCAGCGTTCAAAGTCCCGGTACCCAGGGCATTCCTTTACTGTAGAACAGCACCCGGTCCCTATGGCTACTGGTTAGAGCAGGAAAGGCTGATGTTTTAGAATGATTTCCATATGAAATGGTTAATGCTTGTAAAACTAGATGGTCCTTAAATTTAGAACCTTAAATGAACTAAAAACGAACTTTCTGGAGCCACCCTTGCTGTCCAGGCCAAGCAGCGTGCAGGTGACTCTCACCACTGAGACGCAGAGCCTGAGACCCCTGGGGGTGGGGCGGGGGTGTGCGAGGTGACAGGAAGGAGAAGCAGCTGGAGGGTACGAGTCTGCAGCCCAGAGGAGAAGCTAGCTCTGCTCCGGGAGTTAATTAAGCCGTGGCTTTCATGTCGTCTCTCCAGTGGGGCCGCGGAGCCCCCTGTCTTCTCCATCGGGCCAAGAGGTCCGCCCGAACAGCGCCAGGCAGCGGCCGAGTGCCAGCCCTGCCGCTGAGAGCTGAGGGCCTTAGGCACGTTGTGTCAATGACCCCAGGCCTGAGAGGAGGATGGGATAGAAGTAACTGTGGTTAGTTCTGGGGCTGTTTAGAGAATTCAATGAGATACAGTCTGTCAAGCACCTGCCACAGGCCCGGAGTAGAGAAAGTCCCCGGTGAGCCCAGCTGAAAGGAAAGGTGAGGCAGAGGGAGGGGAAGAAATGGCAGGTCCCTGTGCAAGTGACAGTGTCCCAGATCCTGCCGGACTTGCCAGCTGCTGCCTGAAATTCTACCACGAAAGCATCTTCCCTTTAGCCTGCAGCGTTGATCCCAATTAAAATGCTAATTATCTCCAAGGGTTCTACTTTTCACTTTTTTTTTTTTTTTGCTAGTCTATCATTGACCTCCCCAGTGTGACAGAGGGATCCGCCACATCTCATGGGTAGAGGACAGAGAGGCTGGCCCATCCCCCCCACACCCATCTCTGCGGTCTTGTCTCCATCCTCTCCCGTGTGGTCCCTGCGTTAGTCAGGGTCCCCTTCTCGCAGCCACCTGCCTCCCCCACGCCCCTTCCAGCTGCCATGCCTTCGTCCTCCTGCCTCCTGCCGGGAACGCGTCCCACCCTGCTCTACCCCACCTCCCACAGCCGGGCTTGAATCCCCCCTGCTGCCGCTCACAGCACGTCCTCTCCCGTCTCCTCCAGGGTGGCCTAGCCCCGCGTCCTTTAGCGCGTACTGAAAGATGGAAGTGTGCGTGCGATGACCGTGCCGGGAAGAGCCTACGTGTGGATAGCAGCTCCGGGTTCCCAGAGGTCTCCCACAGACAGCACAGATCATCGGGCCAGTGTAATGAGGGAGAGAGAGCAGGGCCCTCGGAACTGAGCAGACATGGGCTCATATCCCAGTCCCACCACCGCAGGACCATAAGCATCCATCGGTGTCTCTAAGCCTCGTGTCCTCCTCTGAGGAATGGAGAGTCAGCACGAGGACAGTGTGAGGATGTGGCTAAAGGGCCTGGCATGGAAAAGGGTCCCAGAAATATTAGCTGTGTCCTCTGTGTCATTTTTCCTCTCTTCTCTTGATTTTCTAGTAACTGTCTGAAGTAGCCCGAGTGTTATCATCCCCATCCGACAGGTGGATAAACTGAGGCCCACAGAGGTAAGGAGACTTGTGCCCCAGCCAGCCTCTCCTTGGCCCCTGCTCCCTGGGTAGGAGCTGTCGGGGTCAAATTGGCCAGCTGGGGGCAGGGGGTTGTGGGGTGACAAGGAAGGAGAAGCAGCTGGAGGGTACAAATCAGCAGCCTGGAGGAGAAGGCTCTGCTCTGGGAATTAATTAAAGTGTGGCTTTCAGGTCATCTCTCTAACAAGGCTCTCTGTCTCTGGCGGTTTTGCTGGAGTCAAGTTAATCTCGGTTTCTCTCTGCACTTCAGCTGTTGACGCTGAGGCGATTACCAAGTGAGCAGCTGTCACCTCCCAGGGGAGGGAGCGTGGGGCAGAATGAGGTCAGCACGGCAAGGGTCTGTGCTCCTTCTTTCACAGGTGGGAAACGGGCTGGAAAGGACTGGCTGGAGGCTTCTTTGCAAACACTCCACATACCCACTAGCCCAGAACTGACTTGGGCAGGTGACACGAGGGCAAGAGGGGACAAATGGCTGTGCTATTCCTCAAACATTTACCTGCGGTCCAACTCTCTGCTGGGCCCGGGGGCCCAGGCCGGGGGCTCCTAGCGCAGACAGCAGGAGAGGAGGGAGGCTTTCTTGAGCAAGAGCTGCTCCTTGCTGAGTTTCAGAGGACGAGTAGCTTATTAGCTAGTGACTTTCAACCCGGACACTAGTGACATTTTGGGCTGGATAATTCTTTACGGTTGGGACTACCCTGAGCATTGTAGCATGTTTAGCAGTGTCCGTGGTTTCTGCCCCCTGAATGCCAGTACCACGGCAGCCCCACCCATCGTGACAACCAAAAGCACCTCCAGACATTACCAAATGTCCCCCTGGGGAGCACAATTACCTCCCATTGAGAACCCCTAGACCAAGCAGGAGGGGCATCCCAGTTAGAGGAAATCCCATGAGACACAGGAGAAGGTTTGGCACTTTTGGGGAATCCCACGGTTTGCCAGGATAGGAGTAAGACATTCCTTCAAGGCTACGGGGGTAGACACAGAGGAGGCTGCCGGAATCCTCAGGGCCCTAATGAGTGGCATTGTGTGCTCAGCTCAGTCTTCTGTAAATTGTTCTGGAAGTTATTGTTCTGCTAATGTGACCCCTTCAGCCCACAGCCGGTTTCTTGTCTCATCCACCTGTGTGTTGAAGCCTCAGCAAATACCCTGAGGGTAGAGCTTTTGCAGGAACTCTGTGGGGGCCGCACACACAGCCAGCAGGTGCAACTTCGCCTCCAGAACAATGCACATCCTCCCAAATCACACTGTGTCCCTCTCCTGACTCAGCTGGTGGAAACTAAAAGATGATGTGTCCAAGTGATGAGGCAAGACGGGAGGCCAGAGAGGGGAAGGGTGCAAAGGCATTTTACAGCTACCCAGGCCCGAGGAAACTGATTGATTCCACTTAATGGGTACATTAGATTCCCTCCTCAATTAAAACATCCACTAGAAAAGTCACCTGTGCCAGATGCATCAGGGAGACAGATGTTTTTAAACTTGACCAAAGATTAGCCAATGGAGTTCTTTAATTGATGCCTGTCTGAGTGCATATAAAATAATATTCGCTTTGGGAGGGACCAGTTTGTCTACAATGTTTCCAGCCAAAGACACTGCATGAGGCAAGTCACCCCATGTTGGTCTGTACCTAATTCCCAACCCAAATACACTTGACTATTTTGGTCTAGACCACACTTGATCATCACAAACAGCCACCAAATCCCTCTCCTCTCCTATTTACGGATGGAAACAGCTGCTGTATTTGCATGCCCTGCTCCTTAATATAAACACGGCTCTGATTTCCTAACTTTCTTTGGGGAATTCCTCCTAGGCGTCCATGTTTATTTATGAAGCTGGTTTGGAAATAGAGCAGACACTGCTGTAATTTCTGGGGGTTTAGCTGAGGTTGGTGGTGGAGTGCTGGTGTTACCCGGGTGAAGGAGGAGTGAGAGGTGGGGTGGATAGCATCCATGCCTGTGGGCCCTCCCTGAGGCATCAAGCCTGGCCCCAACCCCAGACAGTGATCAGATTTCCCTTTAAAAGGATCCACATGTTATCTTTGGTTGTTTCATTTTGCTTTGGCTGCCAGGAAGCTCAGTGGTAAATCAGATCTTATTCCAGGCAACTAAAATGTTCTTTATGTCATTCATCTAAATGGCCTGGGAAACCTCTTTGGGATTTTGGTTTTTGCTGCTTTAATATAATGTTTTAATATTGTAAACTGCCTTAAATACATTCAGCAAGTAGATGGGGTATAAGTCATGAGCAAATAAACCTCAAATGCACCAAACATTTCCTCCCACCCATATTAAAATGCAGCTGTCTTTTGTATTTTTTGCTGGCGGAGTCACTCTGTATTAGAGAGCTGATTGAATGCCCCCAACAGTGTGACGATTGGGAGTGTCAGCACTGGGATGGAACGTAGGCCTCAGGAAAAGTAAGGGACTGACATGATTAACCACCCAAAGCCCTTTGTCCATATCTATAACCCAGAGAGGAGGATACCAAGGTCTGGAGAAAAGAGAAAGGCTTTCTCAAGCCAACACTAGCACCCAAGTCTCCCAGCTGCTCCCAGCCTGGTGCTCCTTGCATGACAGCCCTACCGTGTCTTTGGGGCTGATGAGACAACGCCAGCGAGTTAGCAGAGACCTTCTCAAGCTAGCATCTTGTTCCAAACGAGGAGGTTCTACCAGTGGGAATGCCAAAGGGAAATCCAAGATTTCAGTGACCGAGTTCACTGTTTAGGTTCTGAGCTTATGGGAGAACCTTGACAGTGGTGTCTGGAGGGCTACTTGTCAGCCTGTATGACACTGGTCCTGGGTTTGGATGTGACAGAACAGACTGGGAGAGAACAGGCCTGGATATTTAACCCAGCAAGAGAGGGCAGCAGCCTTTAAAGTGAAGGACAGATCAAGGGTCAAGCCCAAAGAGGACAACCATGGCTTCTCAGGTTGGGGCATCTGATCCTACCTTCTGTGTGATGCTTGGATTTCCTGTAGCAATTTGGCCGCGTGTTTGTCTAGCCTCACCTTGGCCCTCTCCAGGGATGGATACTTCACTATCTGCAAAGATTCTTGAGCCATCTGAGATGGGAAGAGCAGGTGGTGCAGGTCCTGACTCACAGGGTCCTGGGTCCCAGAGGTCAGAGAGATGTGGTGAGGGAGCACTTGGGTGGTGTGTGATTCTAGAAGGAAGGGAGCTCCCCCAGCTGTCTTCTGGGACCTTGCAGATTCCACAGGTGCTGGCTGGAGCCTGAAGGATGCTCAGAGGCAGGCGAATGGTCCTCCTGATGAAAGCGGCCGTAGGTGCTTCCTCACCTCTCTCAGGAGTCACTGTGCAATGCCTGGGACAAGAGTGGGACGCTGAGGGCTGTAGCCAGGAAGATCCAACATAAAGGCTGGAAAATAAAGCTGCTTTCTATCCTGGACATCTTCACTGTGAGAGATGGATCTGGAAATAGGTTTGGGAGGGGCGAGGCACAGGCCCTGCTTGGTAGTGGTTTTGCACGGTCAATTCCAAGCTGCCAGCGCAAGGTCAGTGACGCAGACCTGGGGAGAGACAGGACCAGTCGTGCTGTTAGCAGGTCCCAGCTGGCTCCAGCGCATCCCTGGGTGAGGACGTGGCCCCGCCTTAGTCACTGCTGCGATTCTAACCTGTCCTATACCTCCGGGCATTGGCTTCCTCATTTACACGACAGAGTTACGAACAGCTGTCTCAACATCGCCCCACAGGGTCATGGGGAGAAACTGGGTGAGAGAGCTTTTCTGTTTTTTGGAGAACTCTTTGGAAGGAATAAAAGAGCATTACACTATCCACCAATTTTGATCTTCTGAGGTGAAATAAAGAAAAGGCACAGTGGGTGGGACTAACACGACAAAACGGACAGAAAGGCCTGGCTTTGGAGTCCAAGTCTGTGACCTGTGTGAAACCGAAGGTCTTGGTTTCCCCACCTGTGAATGTGAGTCCCGCCTCACACCCTGGCAAACCCCCAGGGTTGTGAAACTGAGGGGTGTTAAAGAAAGCACACATTTCTAACCTACATAAGGGAGGAGATGGTTGTATTGTTATGACAGAAAGCAACAAAAACCAGGGCCAGCCCAACCATCAAAGGGACAATTTACACTCCAGAAAACGAATCCCTAATTATTCGTTTCAGTTCTAAAGAGACAGGGGCCCAGAAGAGAAGCCGGCAGCTCATCCTTCATGTGACTATTTAAGCCTGAACCAGGAAGAGGAACAACGTACATACACGGACTGGAATTTGAATATCTAATTTGATGGGGCATATAAATTGGCAGTTATTCAAATGAGGACATTTGCATATATAGGGTTTAAGGCTACATGATAATTCCTTGATATTTTTTCCACAGTGCAGAGCAAGGACTTTAGATCTTCCTCCTTCTTTGCAAGGGTTTTAGGAAGGGACTGAAAAGGCAGTTGAATGGACCCAGGAAGGGCCCCTGGGTGCACTGGGATTTGGGTGTGGGGTCCACACCCAGGAGACGCTGAGCAGCCCCTGTCTGGAGCAGCGAGGTGGCATCACAAGCGCTTTCCGATCCGTGTGTCCGATCGCGGCTTCCCAGAGTGGAAGTGCCCATCCAGGGCCCCTCCTTTGCCTCTGAGGGTGGCAGAGGCTTTGGGCTGTCTCCTCTAAGTCTCAGTAGAGTTGGGGCTCTCAAAGTGGGGACCCACAACCATCAGCATCGCCTGCTGCCTTGTTAAAAATGCAAATTCTTGGGCCCATCCAGACCCTCGAATCAGAAACTAGGGATGGGGCCTAGTGCCTGCATTTTAACGAGCCCACTAGGTGATTCTGACCCATGCTCAGTTTGGAAAACCACTGCACTAGAGCATTCACAGACATGGAAATCTGTTTTGCATAGACAACGAGAACGCTTTTTGTGACATCGATGTAACCCGGCAGCTAAGGAGAGTGGACTGGGATGCGCACGTGTGAACAATGATGATGTCACTGTACTAGTCAGTGGGGTGCTAGACGCTGTTCAGTGAGCACATGTACTGTGTGGCCTTCGGATTCAAAATGACTGAGTGACTAGCGCAATGAATCTGCATCATATTTTGCGTTAAGCTTGAACATTCCTCCGTGGAAACTATTCGGATGATTCAGATGGTTTTCAGGGATGATGCAATGAGTGCAGCACAAAAGAAAAGTGCAGCACAAACGCTTCAAAGACGGTTGAGAATCTGTTGAAAGTGATCCATGTTCTGGAAGGCCTGCAACAAGCAGAACACCTGAGAATGTCGAACGTGTACAGTTGGGTAAGAGACGCTGGGAGAACTGTGTGAGGTCCCAAGGAGCCTACTTTGAAGGGGACTGAAAAGGCGTCATTGTCCTATGTGCAATGTTTCTTGTATCTTGTATCGTCTTCAATAAATGTCTCTGTTTTTCATATTACATGGCTGGACACTTTCCGGACAGACCGTGTATGGGGTTCAAATGTTTAAAGTTACATGATCATTTGGGTTTCCTTCCCAAGGCCTATTCCAAGTTCTCATCCAGTGCCTTTCAGGGATAGTTTTGACTTTGGTGAGGGAGGAGGAAGGGTCCTGGGTTTCCTCCAGGAGGGGAGAGGAGGAGGAAACACTATTCCTCCAATGTGTGGTGGCCTGGGTGTCGGTGGGCCGTGAGGGGACCTGCCTGGCTGGCCTTCTGCAGGCTGGGCTGGCTGAGCCCGGGCAGGGCACCTATCTGGGTGGAGGGAGGCAGCCCTGCATTGATGCTGAGGACCCCTGAAGTTGCTGGAATTTCTCATCCCTCTCTGTTGGTCCCAGGCCCTAGCTTTTATGCCTTTTGCCTGATCAAAGCCTCTACCTTCCGTCACTCAACAGAGATTCTAATGCCCACCCAGTGCCAGGTACGGGGCAGAGCCTAGGCGGGGTGGAACAGTTCTCAAGGAGTGTGCCGGCCAGCATCGGGGCACCTGACAATGAGTGCTTTCAAGGAAAAGCTGAGGGCTATGGCAGGGAATGCACAGGGGGTCTTGGGACCGAGTAGCAGGGAAATCCCACCTGGTCCAGAGGTCTGGGAATGCTTCCTAAAGATGGTGGGGGAAGACAGCTGGTCAGGGCGGCCAGAGCTTCACATTTAAACAGGAGACAGGGCTCAAGAAGCAAGTGGGATTCCAGAGGCCACGGGGAGTCTCTGACCCACACTAAACAGAGGAGGGAGATAGTCAGATGGATGTCTGCAAAGGCCACACTGTCTGCGGCAGGGAGCCTGGGTGGGAGGTGAGGTTGAAGGGGGAGATCTCAGAGAGGGGCTGTTAGGACAATCCGGGGGACAGAGGTGGCAGGCTGGATCAGGAAGTGGCAGTGGGATAGAGAGAAGTGGTGCTGATTGGCAGATGGCGTCACCTGGGTTGAGAAGTCCTTTGCATGTTGAGATGAGAGGGGACGTGTGGCGACAGAGGTGCTTTCTCCCAGGCTTGGGCATCTGGGAAGCTGCACAGCATTTACCAAGGCTAAAAAACCCTGGGTTAGGATCAAGTTTGGGTTCCCAAATTTGTCTCCTAGATCCAAGGTCCTGCCTTAACACCCTTAAAACCAGACCCGTAGTTGTGGTCCTGGCTCCCAGGGCAGGTAGCTGGGTGGGTTCACCCCCAGGCAGGAAGGGTGGGCTGCAGCGAAGACCAGCAATGGAGGCTCAAGTCAGTCCGTGGAGGAAGTGGCAGCGGAAGAACTGACTCAACAGGATAAAAAGGGAAGATTTTTAGGGTCACATAGGGGAGTCCCAGAAAGGAAAGATAGAGCCTGGACACACATCACGATGAGGGAGCTCGGCTCAAGGTTCCCTGGGCTGGACCTGACATGGAGCGTGCAGGCCCAGAAAGGCCATAGCCAGCCGTTTGCTGGCTGCCTTGTGGTTGCATCCTCCAGAGGGAACAAATGCTGTGCCCTTACTTGGTGGAAGGGACAAAAGGGCAACAGAAAGGCCTAGCTACTAGTTCCCCCCAGGCTTCTATACGGTTGCTAATCCCATCCAGGAAGGTGGAAGCCTCATGACTTAATCACCTCCTAAAGGCTCCATCTCGTAATATTATCACCTTGGCAATTAAGTTTCAAGACATGATTTTTGGGGAACACATTCAGACCACAGCACTGGTATAGAACACAAGGCCCAAGGTTAGGTCAGATGTCCGCCCACCCTGGTTCATCAGCAGAGACTGGGGTCAGGTCATCTGGGGTGCTTCGTCCACCCTAGCTTTCCTTGCAGATGTGTGGAGATAGCTTCTCACTCCCTCACTCTGGTCTCTGTCTGAGCTGGCCCCTTTAAGGAAAGGCTTTGGAGTTTCAGGCCAAGTGACTTCTGAACTATTCTTGGTACTTGTTCCTACATTTATTTCCCTCTCCCAAAGACTGGAAAATCCAAGACAAGTAGAACTGTCTTTGGGCTCAATGGCTCGTAATCTGGGTGAGGACGGTAGACACGCACACCCATCACTCACAGTTAAACCTGACTGTGGCTTTGCATGCTGTGTCGTTTGCCCAGGTAGACCTTGAGTGTGTTAAACACCTGGGAAAGACTTTGCCAGCACTAGCAGAAGAGAGATGTCCCCTCCACAGAGTCTTTATGCCAGAGGCAGGAGAAAGAGAGAAAGTGAGAAATGCTGACTCTAGCCAAGGAGAACAAACCAGAGCTGATACAATAAGACTGGCTGAGACATAGGGGATTCTAGCAAATGACATGACAGAATTAATGTAAAATATAGCATTGGACTTGAATTTCCCAACAGCTGAAAGTCAACAAGGCTTGATAGCACCAAAGCCAGGAAGAGGCTCGAGGCCTCCGTAGATAGCCAGAATGACATTAGAAAGTGAATTTCATCTCATTCGTGTGCCACTCTATGTTCTTTGCCCTTAGAAGGAGTTTTAAAAATTTGAATTTGCAAAATAAGTAACATATGCAAATTATTTAAAATTAGTTTAAAATATTAATTTCTGATGGATTTTTCCAAACAATCCAATTTCTTTATAAAATTTTATTTCCAATGAGTATATGTATATGCCTGGTTATATTTTTTAGTTATTTTTTTATATAGAAGAGAACTTAACTCTGTTCATCTGCCTATTTTACCATGTTGAAGCACCACTAACAACTTCCTGACTGACACCAGCAGGTATCAGGAGGCAGAGTAAGAATTCCCAGCATCCTAGCAGCCACACCAGTGGTGTAAACCTTGCAGAAGGAATGGTGTTCCCTTCTACATTGGTTACATGAACACACACATACACACATCAAAATAGTAATACGTGGTGCTGGTGAAGTTGCGGTAAAACACACATAATTAGCCAGATGGGTAATCTGGAGAGAAATCTAATGATGCATTTTCTCTTGAATCCTGGTAATTTATCCTAAGGTCAAATAATATCCTTATCACCACCAAAGAAAAAAGCTAAAAGATATCTATGGTAAATAACCTTATTTATTAAAATGGAAATCAGAGGGTGTATTTACCTACTTTTCAAGTTAGGCCAAGCAGGAGGCATTATTTCCCCTTTACCAGGGGAATGTGGAGCGTAGACAGTCAGGGAACTGGTGTGTCAGCTGAATGCTAGCTCTGCAGGTGTGTGCTTGGTGTCTCACTCTCTGAGATCAGCATCCCACCACCACCTATTAGGTGGGTAGCATTGTCCCTTACAGATGAGGACTCACTTTCCAAGTTACTGGGAGTGGCAGGACTGATTTCTAGCCCAGCGTTTTTCAAAGAGCTACAAGGAGCTCCATTATTCTTAAAAACTCTGCCCTTGGCATTGAGACATCCCATCTGGGACTACACTTGGTTTTGAAAGGCAAGAATATGATGTCATTTGATACCTTATCTAAGTATATTTTACAAAGATAAAAAACTCCCAAGTTCAAACACATTAGGGTTTTTTTCCCCATTTACCTCCCCCCCCTTTTATCAAGCACTTCATATTCTCTAAGAAGTTTGGACTCATTAATTAAAGCAGCGGTAATTATAACCCACTTGTATTTCTGCAGAGCCCTTCTGAGGCACTGAGAGTCCTTTATAAATACCAGCTCATTAATTGTCCCAGCCTCCCTGCAGGTAGGTAGAAGGCGGCTACTGTCCTCAGAGGCTGGGGCTCCGGAGCTGCCTGGGCTGGGGCCACAGGAGCTCTGGTGCCAGAGGCCTGGGCTGCCTGAAGCCCTCTGTGGGGACAGCCACTTGTCTGAGGCACTGAAGACTAAAGGCTGATGGTCACTGGCTTCACAGGTGTCAAGCTGTCTCAAAGTCCCAAAATCAAAGCCCTCAGCCTAGCACACTCTGCAGAGGTGTGAGCCACGTGCCCCAGCCAGCCCCAGCGCGGTCTCTGCACCTTTGCTGGCTGAGCCCCTTGTCTCCTATGCCCTCCTCCTTCTCTTCTCTAAATTCGTTCCACCCTTCCGCTGAGCTTCTGTGAGCCCATGCTTCTGGGAGCCTCAGGAATCAGTGCAGTGTTCTGTATACAGTAAGGGGTCAAGAAACGTTGGCTGACGGGCTGATGGGGTCCTGGTCGGGTATCCCTTGGGTGCGCCCACAGTGGAGATGGGTAGAGAAATGCAGGAGGTCACTGCCCCTCCCCCACAGCCACCTCACCGGCCACCATGCCATGAGCCCAAGCTGGAGGACAGTGCTTGCTACCCTCTGAGGGCCTGGTTTTCACATCTCCAACTCTAACCTGGGTAGCTCCTTACCTTCCCCACCAGCCTGCCTGTAATATCAACCCACACTCCTCCTTCAAGCCACGGCGCAAATGCCACCTCTTTAAGGAAATCTTCCTGAACCCGTTCTTCCTCCATGAAAGCCATTGCTGTGCTGTGAGCCCTCACGACATAGTGCATAGGAAGTGGTCCAGATTGTGGCTTTGCCACTTCCTAGCTGCATGGCCTGGGACAGGTCTCCACCTCCCCAAGTCTCTGTGTCCTCGTCTCCTTGATGGCAGAAACACACACACTATGTAAGTGCGTCATGAGAACAAAAGGAAGCACTCGGTGCCTGTGCTTAATACACATCACTGCTTGTGTTCTCTGCCACGGGAGGAGAACGTGTGATGCCTAATTCTTTGGTGGGGATGGGATGACTCCCAAAATCTTGTTTTTAAAAAGGTTATCAAGTGATTCTGATGTGCAGCTACATTTGGGGACCACAGGCCTGAACCAGACTGTGCTGTAAGAGAGGAAACCAGGTTCCAGAAAGTGGGGACTGGAGGATTCTGTGTCTAAAGTTCACATCACCAGTAAGGGTTGTAGCAAAGTGATATCGTAGTGAAAACCTGGGGTTGGCAGGGACCTTCCATGTCACCCAGACAACAACATACTCAAATCCCACCAAATCTTTGATATGCCTGATCACTCTTTTTCTTTTTAAAATCCTATTCATGTAACATATGATTACATTCTCATTGTAAAACAATTGCCACAGGTAAAGCAGAATCCCCTTGAATCTGCTCCCTCCCCACTGCTGCCAGGTTTTCTGTGCAGCCTTTCAGAACTTTTTCTCTGTGTTCAACTATCTTTTATTTTATTTTCAGGGTACATGGAGGGCTTTACAAAGATTGTGTTATACTATTGGTATTAGTCTCAGTTTAATATTATGTCTGACTTCTTTGTCTATATCAGATAATGGATAAAATCATTGACTGGGGCAGGATTTTTACTCAGTCACAGCCACAGCTATTGCCCAAGTTGACACTGTATTTGAGAAATGTTGCTGAACATCTATTTAGGGCCAGACAGTGAACATTAATCAAAGCCCCCCTGAGTTATGCTAAATTCAGTTTTCTGCATGTATTTTTCCATCTGTATTTCTCCATCTCCATTGGGATGTACTGAGAGTTCATGCCAATTTCTTTACTGAAATTAGATCCATTACATTTATTGTGTTTTTCTGACCACCTGTCCAGTAACCTTGTCAAAGGGGGCTTATTTTGACATAGGCTTATTCAGATTTACCTATTTTTTATAAAGCCACCTTGGCTCCTGATGAGCACTATCCCATTTTCTAATTGCTGATAAGTTGTGGCTCTAATCACTTACTCTACAATCCTGCCCTAGATCAATATCAAGCTCACAAGCACATGATATTTCCATTGATATTCAGCTTTTCCCATCTCTTCAGCCCTTCCAATGTCACCATCAACTATTTGGTGGTCTTCTTTGTAAGCTCTCTTAGGACTCAGGGGTGTAGTTCATTGCTTTAAAAGACTGAAGTGGGTTCAGGACAGCCTGGGCTCTCCAACCACCCCCTCCATCACAGCTGTGCTGTTAACCAATAGTACTTTTTCCTTTCTAGCCTGAAGCTTACTCTCCTGGCCTGAGGAAAAAATAGCAGTGGAAAACGTCTGTTTCCTCTTTATTCTCAGACATCAGTGGAAGGAAGAGTGGGAAGGCTATGGGACTTAGGAATCAGACAGACCCTTGTTCAAGTCTCAGCTCCACCACTGGCCACCTCTAAGACCGGGAAAATTGTTGAACCTTGCTAATCCTTGCTGTATTATTTCTGTAAAATAGGAAGAATTGGCTTAGGATTAAGGATAATGTACCCGCTCAGTGAATGATAGTTACAATAACCATTGTCATACCAAGAGGCTCGAACAACCCTCTCTTGTAGCCAAGAAGGAAAGCTTCTTTTCTAAGTTGAATCATTCATCAAAGGAATCAGCAATTTCCTGTTTAGGTCCTCACCACCCTCTACTAAAGCTGATGTGACTGACAGAAAACAGAGATGGAGTTCTTCTGAGCTCCTGTAATAGACACCAAGAGAATAAGGTAATTCAGGGCAAAGGGTAATTCTCCTCCTGAGTCCCTTTGTGGAAGATGCTTTCCTGGTCCCTGGATAGGGGATGCTGTGGTGGTCCTGTGTGCCTTGCTGAACCCCATCTTCTTTCTGTCCTCCATAAAGAAGATCCTGGCCACAGCTCACCCAAAATACTGCTCTCATGCATGAACTTGGTGAGATCTTTGCTCTCACTACTTGGTCAAACTCCTTTACAAATGAGGTAACTGAGGCTCAGAGAAGGGAGGTAACTTGATCAAGTTCTTCCAAAAATTTGGTTGTGGACCTGGGGCCAGGACCTAGTAATTCTGGGGCACCAGCTCTTCCTCCAGGCTCAACCCCTCTGATGCAGTCTCTACATAGCTCACAGGGAGCTTTCCTTAAGCCCAGTGAAAAACAATTTCCATCACTCGCCTCTGGTCCTCCTTCATGTCCCAAAAGTAGGCCAGGGGGCTTGCCTATGCATCAAGAATCCTATCTCTGCTGTGTGATTTGGGCAAGTCACTGTCCCTCTCTGGGCCTCTGTACAATGTGGAGGTTGGAATTCCTGATTTCTAAAGTCACTTGCCACTCTGATCATCTCAGACTCTGTGTGTATAAGATCCACATCTGCATCATTCCACCCTCGGAGCTGGACCATCCTGAGGCTTACTCCAGCCGGAGGTGACAGATGAGAGTTCCATTCCACTTGTGCATGCAGGCTTCATGGCGCAATCACTGAGCTTGAGCAACACAGGGCAGACCTGGGGGCCCGTTACTGCAATGATGTGTGCACCATGAACTTACACAGTCAACTCACCATACCCTCTCTGATACACAGTTTAGTTGGAACTACTGCAATCTGGCTGGAGACCCTTGAATGCAGGCCTCCTCCTGAATGTCCCCCCAAATCCATCTGGCCTCCTGCTGGGGACCCTCAAGAAGGCCACTCTAGAGCTGGGGCTCCCTTGGCATGGTTCACATGGTCATTAGCTGCTAGAATAGACTCTGGGGGCCACCCAACCCACAACCCCCATGCACACACATGCCACCTCCGGCAGCTTCTACCTCCCACCCCACCAGTAACAGCCTTTGGAAAAAGAGCTGGAGCAGCCCCTGCTTGGGCTCAAGTAACTCCCTGCCCATGCAGCCACATCCAACCAGCTCCTCCCCTGCTCCCCTGGGGCCACGCCTGCAGAAGGATGATAAGGGAATCGGATTCTCCAGTGACACGAGAGGCACAGTCCAAAGATCCAGCATATTTAGCTGTGTTTACCTGCAATCATCAGCTTCTCAAAGACATGTCGCTGGGGCAGCTCTCACTACATTGATTATGCTGCCTCATATTTTTGGCCCCCGGGGGCAAGCGGTGCTGATTAATATTTCACAACACTGGTTTTTTTCCATATTCCTTTCTTCGTGTTGTTGCTTTTCTCTCTTTTTATTTTTTCTTTTTCTCCTCCTGAGCCCCCGAGAGCCTGATAGAGAGACACGGAATATTTTACCGTCTCTTGTGTCTGCCTGCTCCAGTAATCAGCGGACTCAATCACGCTGGCAGTGTTTTTATGAATTAATAACAGGCACTTTGGAGGGCTAGCGGGAGAGGCAGGAAATGCAATCTATGGAAGCTTAATGAGCGCCGTGGGGAACAGCTACCTCTCCGCCTCCAACCCTGCCACACTGCGCTCTAAATCATCATTTCTGAGATCACCCACTTCCAGACCAGCTTGTACAGCTCACGTGGGGCTCCTGAGGGCCCCTGTGTCCCTGCCAGGTCCTCCCAGGAACAGGGATCTGGGAGGGGCAGCCTCAATATGTTGCCACTTTAATTCGAACGAAGAAAGAGAGAAAGGAGATTGGGTTTGGTTGGACAAATGGCCCTGTCGTCTTGTGCATTTTGCAACTGCTGCTCTTTAACAAACTGGGTGAGGAGGAATAGGAGTGGGGCAGGGAGATCAGTGGGTGACGCAGGCAGACCGCCCCGGAGGGAGATCCACAATCCAGAGTAGGGTCCTGCATCGGGGTCTTGCTCTTTTGGGTCCAGGAATGTGTTCTTGTCAGGGTACTCCATGGTGACTGGATTCTAAAGGACTCATTCATGCCACCTAAAAGCCCAAGCATTCAAACCACATGTTGTGAAATACCACTTTTTAAAAAAAATTCCCACTTCATCATGGTCTAACATGTGGTCCTACTATGTGTGATCAACACCCAGTGCACACCCCATGAAACTCACCACTTGAGTTGAACAACCCTCAAGTCCTGTTCGACGAGACAAGACCAGTCTCCACTGGCCATTGATCATGCTACATTGATTATGCTGTAATCAATGTGTGTGGGTGTTGGGGCAATGCCAAATGACCACAAACGTCTCTAAACATTTCCTCTCTCTTTCCTTGTATTCTGGTAACAAAGCGATCACAGACAGCCTCCGGTATACACGTACCATACTTTGAGCAGTACTGGACTAAACCTGAAAATTACATTATTTCTTTGCAAAGGGAAACATAATCACCAAGTAAACCAGGACTGTGTGGCCAGGGTCAGCGCAATCTTTGCCAGAAGGACAGTGAGTAATCAGACTCTAATCAGGAAGTTTTATTAGAAGCAAGGCACAGGTTGATTTTTCTGTTCTTTTTTCTCACTTTTTTCTTTTACTTTTGGCAAATGTCATATCTACAGAACAGTAGAAAGAATAATATAACAAGCCTTAGGTACCCATTACTGAGTTTCAGTCATTAAGTTGAATGTTTATGACACTATGTCTTTAAGCACAGGTGACCACCCGTTCCCTGCAAGGGCAGGCTCCACCCCCAGCAGGTACCATGTGCCCAGGATGCTGTGAGATCAAGTTTGTCTGGCCTCCCTTTTTAGAGACACTGTGCAGCTCGCCCCCTGCGGGCATTACCCCCTCTCCAGTCCTCCTCGAGGGAAACCTCAACATCCAGGTGGGAGAAGTTCCTCGATCACACATTCAAAGATAATCACTTGGACTCCCCCTGGGACAGAAGACTGTTCTCATTCATTACAATCTTGTTCTTCCTAATTTCATTCTCGTGTGCTAACTTCCAGGACCTGGGCATGCAAGAAAGCAAGAGTTTGGGGAGTAAAATGTATTTTGACTTGGGGTTTGAAGATACTGTCATGAGACCCCAAACTTTCCAAATGCAGCTATATATTACAAGCCATGGGGAAACTGTCGAACCTCTGCCTCCACTCCTTGCACCAGGCGCTGTGCTGGGCTATGCAGCTCCAAACAGAAGAGCGCCTGTGCCTGCCCTCACGGGTCTAGTCCAGTATCAAAATGCCAAGGATTTTGGAAGAGTGAACACTGATCACTTGGTGAGATGGTGAGTCACCTGTCCTCCCTAAACCAGCCACTGGAGAGAAAGCGCAGGGACAATGATGATAATGATGATGATGATGGGGGTAGGGTGCAGGGGAGGAGGGGAAGGGAAGAAGAGAGAAGAGAGGAGAGGGACAGATACATTAATAGAGAGACAGACAGAGAACAATGTGCCCACACACCACTCAGACACATAGAGTCAGGTTAGAGAGCTGGAGCCTCCAAGAAAACCCACGCTGACGTAGAAAACAGAGCAAGAGGGAGAAGAAAAGAGGTAGGTGGGGGGTCAGAGGGGAGGGGAGATTTAGGCCCTCCTGGGCTCTGTGGAGGTGGGGCCCAGCAAGGTCTCGGGGCCCCACCTTGCATGTATGTGTTACAGCTCTGGAGAGCACCAACCAGGATCACGTGAAACATAGATGCAAATTTATGCAAAACACAGCATCCCTGTGTTTTAGTCTTTCTCCTCTCACAAGGAGGAACTGCTTTTGGCAAGAATTCCTCCCAAACCATCCCCTGTCTCGGGGCTTAGGCCTCCACCCAGAGCCAGGTTTTCTCCCCAGAGTGGGGCTGGCTGATATTTGTCACTGGCTCTTTCAAATGTGGTCCCCGGACCAGCAGCGGCAGCATCACCGGGAAGCTTGTGAGCAATGCAGATTCTCAGGCTCCTCCCAGGCCCCTGGGTGGGAATCTGCAATTTAACCCCCTCCCGGGTCTTGCACAGGCACAGTGGAGAGTGAGGAGTGCTGGCCTACCCCACAGGTGGGAACACCTTCCTGGGACACCTGCTTTTCTTCATCACTCCCCTCCCTCCTCAGCCCCACCCCACCAGCCTGCTGGTTTGCGGCCCGCCGGGAGAAGGCCATCTCTTCAGCCACAGATAATGGCTGGATTTTGATGTCTCCCAAATGCATTTTAGTGAAAATGTCTTGAAGATCTAAAAAGCCTTTAACATGCCAGGGAATAAATTTCTAATAATGACATTTCAGGCCCTTTGACATGCCTTGGCAAAACAATATTTCCAGATAGGAGAGAAGGCCTTCCTGACATTGTCTAAATTCTGTCCTATAATAATAACTGGAATTTGTATCGCATCTTAGTCTTATACTATGCATTTATTCCTTCTCATGTGACACTCCTGTCACCTGGGAGGTAAGCGAGGTGGCTTTTAGAATCCCTGTTTTACAGTGAGGAACCTGGAACTCAGAGAGGGTAAAGGACTTGCCTGTGGCCGCCCAGCGGAAGAGGAACAGAGGCAGGCCTGGACCCACAAGTCACCTGTCCCCAAACCCTGTGCTCCTTCTGGGCAGATTAATAGTTTAGGGCAGTCCTGCCAGAAAGTGCTGTGTACTAACTGAGGTTTGGTTTGGCTTTCGGTAGAGTCCCATCTTAAAAGCACAGTGGCCAGATGTCCAGTTCAGCCCAACTATAATAACATTCCCCTTTGCAGCTTGGCCCTAAACTGGGGGTGGGGCCTGCAGGGGGGAATGAGATCCGCCCCCTGCCTTTGGGAGCTCACACGTTGGGGTTTCATTGTTTAAAAATCTTTTGATGGGGCAGAGATGTATTCTTACCTCACAGCCTCCCCAAACAATATATGAATGCTTTTTTCCTATAAGAAAGGAGCAATTTGTCTTCTCTTAAAGGAAAGGTTAAAAAATCCTCTCAGCTCCCAGATCCTACCCCTGCATCCCCAGCCAACAGGAATTTCCCATGATGCCTCTGGCTATCGTAGCTTGAACTGGACATGGCCCCTTGGGCAGTGGGTTAGCACCTTTTACAACACGACTTGGCCTAAGAGTTCCTGGTGCAACACCTAACTTCTGCAAGAAACACTGTTTTTGTTTCAGCAACACATTTAAATAAGCTTTTCTCAAATTGTATTTCAGGTGGTTTCACTTCCTTCTGCTCTTGCTTGAATCAAAACTTACCTTTCCTGTGTCCCATTTCCTCAGAGCCTTCCAGATGCTTTAAAGCTAATCTGTTAAACTACTTTGCATTTAGAAGGATTTAGCCAATATTAGAATATTTTTCTCCTCCCCTAGAAATACATGCCTTTCTAAACTCATCAAGGCCTTAGTCCAGCGTTCCACAAAATGCGTGTCAGCAGAGCACTAGGTCTGAAAAGGGCTTTGTGAGAATGGTCTCTTGGCTGATAGGGTTGGGAGATCCTGCATACCACAGCCCCAACTTGGGTCATTAGTATAGCAAAGGCTCTGAGAAGTCCTGCAGAGTATAAAATGCTTTACATTCATTTAAATCAGCATTTGCCAAACTTCTTTGTACACAGAGCCTTTTAACGCTTTTGCGCATCCCAGATCTGGGTTCCACCTAACTCACCTGTGGGAAATTGTGCCAACCCAATGGCTGACTCTCCATGAGGTTTTCAGGTCCACAGTGGTAGACAGGTGAGGCAGGACTTCCTCTGTCCCTCCAGTCAAGTCACCCTGCACCCACAGCATTCCCCTGGGCCTCTCCTTAGGGTCCCTTGCAAAAGCAGCAAAAGCCTCCCAGCCTCTTTTCCGTCTCTGCTTGGTTGTGTGACCACAGTCCGGTCACTCAGCCGCTCAGAGACTCGCCCGTGAATAGGAGGGCGAGGTTATGTTTCTAGAGCATCTCAATATTTGTCACCCTAGATTCCCTGGGGCCCCAAGGCCAGTGGCTTCTTAAACAGGGCGCAAGTCTGGCCTTTCTCCAGAGTGGCTACTCTAGCTCCTGAAACTCAGGGTGACATTTACGTCCCCTCACGTGTCCTACCGAGACCAATCTTGGAGCTATAGTGCCGCCTGGAATCCCACATGTTGGCAATTATGCCCGAGACTGTGCCCAGTATCGAGTCTGGGAAGGGGACGGGGCCAGGTCGTGGGAGAGAAAGGGGGTGCCGCCCTCTGCCATCACTTCATCAGCTGCCCAGGCGTCGCAGTCTGTCCTTGGCTGCATCCTTCCCCTGAGCCACACCTGTTAGCAATCTGCACTGGCGTGTGCAGTGCCTGTGCATGACAGCCTGGCTGTCGAAATCCCGGGGGAGTTATTTTTGTCGCATACATACATACCTTGTGTGCAGTCAGACGGGGGTGGTGTTTATGTCTCAGTTCTCTTTTGCAAAAGGAAAAAAAAATACAGTGGAGCTAGAAATGTGTACATTTTGAACAGCCGCCCTCATGCACTGTGTATATAACTCTGCTGCATGAAATTTAAACATAAATTTGAGTTTTCTGAGATTGGATGGAGAAAAATTTGGCCATTGGCATCACAATTATTTTTCTGCACAAAGTGCCAAAATCTGACATTATAATACAACACTTCCACCCCCAGCAAAAAAAGAAATACACATCTATACAAACTAATTTTCTCTGGAGAAAAGGTAGCTGTTGTTGATATGACATGTTTTTGTAGCACAAATGTTGGCTCTTCGGCCCATTTTGCTCTTTTCCATACACTCCAATGTGAAACATCTGAGAGAACACAGCAGCAGTGCGGAGCATCTTCCCTAGCCTGGCTGTGAGCTTCTTTTGCCTGAGAATCTCTGCACCAGATCCAAGACAAACTCTCCAGGAGTGGAGACTGAGGCCATAAGGTTTTATTTATCGGCACAGAGGGAGAAGGGTCTCACACTTCCACCAGGGTCTAATGGTGGATGGTCTGTGCACAATTGTAAAAGACAAAGGTATGAGTGGGGTCGAGAAAGGGAAGATGAAGGGGGTGTGTTCATAATATGGCCATTGGAGAAATAAAGCCAAGGCAAAGTCCGTTGGCATCCAGAACTACCTTGTGTGTGCTGGAAGGGAGATGGCGTGGACTAGACAAGCAGGCTTTGGACACAGGTGGAACTGAGTGTGAGTTCTGAAAGGTGCTCCTGGAGGGGCTGCCTCCTCCAAGAGCAGCAAGGGCTCCTTCCTCCTGTGTGCCTGTGCAGAGCAGCTCAGCTCTGAGTCCACATCATCCCTACGGTGGCCTCCATGGTTCATTCTTGGTGCTGTTGGCTGCCATTTTGGATTCTTCCTGTCTTCATAAAGGGCAGAAAATGCCCTTCTCTCCCC
>CM052442.1:97962174-97981831 GCA_028533085.1 Varecia variegata | reverse complement strand
GATCCTGCCCGCCCCCTCCACCCAGGCCCTGTCCTCCCCTGGCTCCCACACATTCTTCAACACCCCTTTAAAAATCAAGGGTGGGTTCGGGGAGGGGGCACCTCCTGAAACAGATAAGAGGTAATTGCCTGCCTGTGGCTCCTCTGGATGTGAAAATGGGATTGGAATGACTCACTCTGGTTGAAAGGTTAGTTGAAGGTTATTACAGGAAAATTGTTATTCATACATTTTTTCTGTGCGGCCGGATAGCCTAAAAGATTAAATTCACAGAGTGCATAATGACCCATCAGGGCGGACAATGGTAGGGGCGTCCCCGGGGAGGGGAGATAACGGAACAGAGACTTCTCTGAATAATTCATGCTCCAGCGCAGTGGCACTAACAGATTACATGAGGGTTTTCATTAGAAAGGAGAGGAGAGAAAGGCGTTTTGCAAACAGCCGGTGTGTTTCGGCATCAGGGCAGCTCTGGCCCAGTTCACTGCGGCTTCAATTAACGCCTGTCCCCACATCTTGGGGGCCCTGGGAAGGGGGACAAGTGGATAAGAGAGCGTTGTCATTTGTCACAAGGTGGGCAGGTGACAGACGCCCACTCTTGAATGTATCTGGGCTACCCAGGCTTCCCTAAGCCTGGAAGCTCTCACGAGGCGGGCAGGCCTGCAGAAGAGGTGAGGCCAGGAGCAGCCTAGGGGACTCTGGATGTGTTAAGAAATGGAGACGTGCTCATGGAAAATTGGGGTTTATTGAAAGCGTGTGATAGGCGTCTTCTTCCAGTCCCAGTGATCGTATTTCAACTGGAACCTTTTCTGCTCTTCCCTGTGGGTGCCAGGTTAGCCCATCCCTCAAACATTAGTGCCCCGCGGCCTTCAGTATGGGAAGGGCCTCTTGGTGCCTGGTGGGCAGAGAGGGGGCTGTTGATGTGAACGAGGGCTCAGAAGGCAGTGAATGGACAGATTCAGGCTCTGGCCAGCGTCGGGGTTTAGATCTCAGTCCCAGGACCTTGGGCATTTGGCATCTCTGTCCCCTCCTCTGTGGAATAGATAGAATAACTGTGCTTATTCAAAAGACTTCCAGAAGGATTAAGGTGCATGAAGAAGGCAGAGCTCAGTGCCTGGCACTGGGCATGTAGGAGCTCAGTGCATGTGGGCACATCTGGGAAAAGGCAGACTGTCCGACTGCCTGACGTTTGGACCTCTTTGACCATTACGATCACTTGTTTGTTCCCTCACTCATCCATCCATCCATCCATTCATTCATTTCTCCACCCATTCCTGAGAAGCCCACTCCAGCCTGCCCTCAGGTGGACACCGGGCACAGAGAACTCACTCCCCTGTGGGGCTGTCCTCACGGGGCTCCCATCGTAGGGGAGCCAGCCTGGCAGAAGAGAGACAGAAATGGTAAAGGGAACCCAGAAAAGGCTGCTTTGGGGAGCCCATGGAGGTTGGAACAAAGTGAATTCTGACAGTATTTATTCTTGCCAAACTCTGGGGCAAAATGCTGAGAACTCAATGTGGTCATGAGTCAGCATATATTCCTGTGGTAACAGATCCAGGTTGTTTTTACTCCTATGCAGCCATGGAGACCCACGGACGGGGAGGACTTATTCAAGGTCACGTGATTCATAAACTGCCAAGACTCAATTCCAGCTGTCCTTTGTCTCTGCCTTTGACTTTTTCACTTCTGCTGTATTCTCCAACTCCAACCTCGCCTAAAGGTGTGAGATTTTGGTAATGTTTTTCTTAGAGGTTTGAAGAGATTGTCCCTTCCATTTAAATAGTAGTTCACTGTTTACCCCCAGTTTATTGAAACTTATCTTAAGTGGGTGCAGTACATATCTGTGGATCACGTGTCATCATACCCAGTTAGTACTCAAGACAGACATCTGTTGTTGTCTTAAACCCTAATTGAATGCTAAATCAAGCAACTAATTTAGCCTCCTGATGCTTGTGATTTGAGTACATGGATTCTGACCATTCTTTTCTTCTCCTTCCTTCCCTTCCTTCCACAACTGTGTAACGAGCGGCTACTTTTTGTCAGTGCACTGACACATCTAGGGACCTAGAAATGGCTGCAGCTTTTATATGGAACAACAATAGTTTGGGGGTAGAGAAGATAATTGGGTCAGGCGCATTTCTCCCTTACGATGAGAGCAGATGTCAGAGACGTGCAGATCTGGGTCTGCCCGTCATGCCCTTTGTCAGCCCTGGGTCCTCAGCCACATGGAAGCTCCTCTGAGCCTCAGCTTCCTCCCCTTCAGAGAGCAGACTCTGCTGTCTCCCTCAAGGCTGCCACAGAGGTGGAGTGGGAGGATGCCCCAAGGCTCCCAGCTTTCTGAGAAACGGGTAGCAATATAACCTGAAGTGACGTTCCCAGGGGTCAGTGGAGGAGAAACCACTCTGTGATGGAGAAGCAGGAAGGATTTCATGAGGGTGGGGTATTGAAGCTTTATCTTGAACTATGTGGGGTCTAGATAACGTGGAGCTCGAGGTGTGAGGGGCAGTCCAGGTAGCAGGACCGTCACCAGCAAAGGCCAGAGGAAGGGTGGGTGCAGAGCGTGTGAGAGAACAGCAGGGTGTCAGCGTGGGATTCCTGAGAGTGAAGGCTGAAAAACAACTGGGTCCTAGAGGAAGTTGCTGATTTTGAGTCAGAATAGCCACAGTCACAGAATTGGCTGTGTTAGATGGTTTTCTCTTCTCAAAAGGTCAGCCCAGTGCCTTGTGTGCAAATTAGAGTGAGGAGGAACTGCAAGCCCGGCTCCCTCCATATAGATCCTTCTTTTTTATATTAACGGATTGTTATGATTTGAATGTCCCCTCTAAAACTCATGTTGAATTTAATTGCCATTGTGACGGCATTAAGAGGTGAGACTGTTAACAGGTGATTACGCTATGAGGGCTCCATCCTTGTGAATGGATGGACGCTGTTGTCACCAGCGTGGGTTCATTGTTGTGAGAGTGGATTGTTAGAAAAGCAGAGTTGGCCCTCTCTGTCTCTTGCTTTCACCCTTGCCATGGGGAGGCTCATTGTAAAGGTCCTCACCAGACGCTGGCGCCATGCTCTTGAACTTCCCAGCCTCCAGAACCGTGAGACAAATAAATTTCTCTTCTTTGTAAATTACTCAGTCTGTGGTATTTTATTATAACAACACAAAATGTACTAAGACAGAAAATTGGTACCAAGAAGTGAGGCAGTTACTATAACAAATAGCTGAAAATGTGACAGCAGCTTTGGAATTGGGTAATGAGTAAAGGCTAGAAGAATTTGGAGGAACAGGCTAGAAAAAAGCCCAAATTGCCATGAATGGAGGCTTAAGGTAAATTCTTGTGAGGGCTCAGAAGAAGACACTAGAACTAGGGAGAGCCTAAATCTTCTTAGGGATG
Source organism: Varecia variegata (assembly GCA_028533085.1). Classification (NCBI taxonomy): domain Eukaryota; kingdom Metazoa; phylum Chordata; class Mammalia; order Primates; family Lemuridae; genus Varecia; species Varecia variegata. The sequence goes on along the minus strand of CM052442.1, from coordinate 97,978,454 downwards.
ACTTAAGTGGTCATGATCAGAATGTTGGTAGAAATATGGATAGGAAAGGCCATTTTGTTGAGGTCTCAGATGGAACTGTGAAACAAGGTATTAAAAACTGAAGTAAAAACTATCCTTGTTATACAGTTGCAAAGAATGTGACTGAATTGTGTCCATGCCCAAGGCTTTATGGAAGGTAGAATTTAAGAGCAATGAGCTAGGACTTCTGGCAGAAAAAATTTCTAAACAAAATATTGAAGGAGCTGCATGCCTACTTTTCACTGCATACAGTAAGATGCAAGAGGAAAGAAATAATTTAAAGTGGAATTTATTTATCTATTTATTTATTTTTAGAAATGGGGTCTCACTTTCTCAGCCAGCCTAGAGTGCAGTGGCATGATCACCACAGCCTCGAACTCCTGGGCTTAAGCAATCCTCCTGCCTCAGCCTTCTGAGTAGCTGGGGCTACAGGTGTGCACCACCACGCTCAGCTAATTTTTTAATTTTTATTTTTTGTAGAGGCAGGCTCTCAATATGTTGCTCAGGCTGGTCTTGAACTCTTGGGCTCAAGCAATCTTCTTTCCTTGGCTTCCCAAAGTGCTGGGATTACAGACATGAGCTACTATGTCAGGCCTAAAGGTGAAATTTATAATTAAAAAAGAAGTAGAACAGAAATATTTAAACATTTTTCAACCTGGCCATGTAAAGAACAAAAAACCATGTTCAGGAGAACAAACCAAGAGTTTGGCCGAGCAACCATTTGCTAACGTGGTTATCAGGACAATGGGCAAATGTCCTGATAACCAGGACAGAAGGCGTTTCAGAAATCTTCAAGGCTGTACCTCCCATCACAGGTGCAGAGCTGTAGGAAGGCAGGATTTTTTCAGGTGAAGGGTCTGGGGTTTGCTGTCCAGAGCTACGTTGGAACACTGATATCCACATGCCACAGCAGCACCCCTTGGCCACCCCAGTCACAGCTCAACTCAAGTGGGCCCAGGTGAAGCTCAACTCTGGAAGGTACAAGCCATAAACCTTGGCAGCATCCATGTAGTGCTAGTTCTGCAGGTGCACAGAATGCAAGATATGTGGGGGCATGACTACCTCCATCTAGATTTCAAAAGATGTCTTGGACTGACTGAGGGCCCAGGCAAAGACTTGTCACAGGAGAGACACCACAGGGACAACTCTCTCACCACAGAATTCTCTCTAGGGCCATGCCTAATGGAGCTGTGGGAGCGGGGCCACTCCTGAGACCCCAGAACTGTAGAGCTGCCATTGTACAAAGCCAGTCTGGGAGAGCTACAGGGACAAAACTCCAGCCCAAGAGAGCTGAAACATGGGCTGAGCCTAGCAAAGCCATGGGCGTGGGGCTGCCCGAGGCCTTAGGGCCCACCCCCCACCCAGTGTGCCCAGGATTCAGGACATGAAGTCAAAGGAAATTATTCTCCAGTTTTAAGACTTAATTTTGTTTTCCCTGTTGTGTTTTGACTTACTGGGATGAGTTACCCCTTTCTTCTTGACCATTTCCCCTCTTTTTGAATATCTATCCTATATTTAGCCCACCATTATATTTTGGAAGCATATAACTTGTTAATTTCACAAGTTCACAGCTGGAGAGGAATTTGCCTCAAGACAAATTGTACCTTGAGCCTCACTCATACCTGATTTGAATGAGGTTCTAGACTTTGGACTTTTGAGTTGGTGCTGGAATGAGTTAAGACTTATGGGCCTATTGGGTGAAATGAACATATTTTACATGTGATAAGGTCATGAGTTTTGGGGAGAGGCCAGGAGTGGAAGGCTATGGCTTGACTGTTCCCTCCAAAACTCATGTTGAAGTTTAACTGCCACTGGGACAGTATTAAGAGGTGGGATTGTTAAGAGGTGATTAGGCCATAAGCACTCTGCCCTCATCAATGGACTAATGTCATTATTCACAAGTGAGTTCATTATCAAAATAGGAAGTCTTTAGAGGATTGAGTTCAGCCCTCTCTGTCTCTTGCTCTCACACTTGCTTGCCCTTCCACCTTCTACCCTGGGATAAGGCAGCACAGAGACCCTCACCAGTTGCTGGCGCCATGCTCTTGGACTTCCCAGCCTCCAGAACCATGAGTCAAATAAAATTCTTTTCTTTACAAATTACCTAGTCTGTGGTATTCTATTATAGCAACACAAATAGACTAAGACAGGCATTAAGGTCAATGTGTTAGCTTGATGTAGCAAGACATTAGCCATTTTGGTGAGGGTTCTGTGTCTCAGATTAGCACATAAGGCCTGAAGACTTTGACTGGAGGTGAGGGAGAAAGTCAAGAGAGTCTAGAGGCAAGGTGTGTTCCCAGGTATGAACCCTAATGGTAGGACAAAGATTCCCAGAAACCACTGAGCAGTATGAGGGCCCTGGGTACCTAGAGAGGAGTGAAAATATCTGTGGTTTCTGGCTACCTAGCATCTCCTGCCTCTCCTTCTGGTAATAGCACCCTTTTGGGGAACAGCTCCTGCCCCAGTCACTGTGTTACCCCTGGGGTAGCCATCAGTGCCAGACTGCAGGCTGAAAGCATTAAATTCTGACTTCTGCTCTTGAGATTTCTCCAAATAACACAGTACAATTAGAACTGTATCTCTCTGTTGTTAAATCTCCCCCAATGTTTTCTTTAGTGGAAAAACAAGTTAACCTCTTTGTAGCGTAACTTTTTGGATATCTTTCCCGTACACATTGAACCCTTAACTGCTCCAGCATATACACAACCATTTTGTTAAAAGTGACTTACCCTCTAGAGTAAGCCACAACCTTCTATTTGATTTTATTTTTATTTCAGAGGAAATTACAATTCCAGTAATGTTTCTGCAACAAACTAGGTGTTCATATAATCTGACCTATGAATCACCAGCTCTCCCGCTTCTGTCATGATTTTTGATGGTGAGATTGCTTGGACAAGGCATGGGCTAGACCAATCAAAACCCTTGTTCAGAATTTGGGGATTTTATCCATGAGATAGCGTGAGTCAGACACCCTCCAGGTGGTTGTATCTTCAACATGTGGGCTTGGTGGCCGGAGCTTGGGATCGTCCATTACCGTGTAGATTAGAGAAGTTGAGAGCCCAGTTTGAACAGCAAGAGGAAAATGAAGCCTTTATTAGGGACAAGAGAGGGAGGGAGAGATCAAATGGCTTCTTGTTCTGACCTGTTCCTGAAGCCAGGAAGCCTGCTTTCCTTTGGATTCTGTTAGATATCCCTGTGTCCTAAAAATAAATCTCCTCTTGCTCCTTTAAAGCTAAATCCAGTTGGTTTCTGCCTCTTGGGAATGAAGAATTCTCTATAATACATGCAGACTTTTGCTAAACTACAAAATGCTTCCTCCATCCTTCTCTTCCTTATCCTCGTTCCCTCGTTTCAATCCAATATGTGATTGCTGACACATGTATATTACGCAGAATATCAAATATAGGTCAATGGATGTCACCATGGTAAAACAAGCAAAAGAAAAGCTCATGCTTCTCAATGCTTGTTAGTAAAAGGATACAACAATGAGTTTATCCCCCCTGCTGGTGGGGGGTCACAAAGGTCAGCCTATGCTTTGGCGTGTGAACTTCTTGTTCCCACCAAATCAGTCAGCTGAAGTGGGAATGTTTTATTTAAGCAGACATGTGTCAGCCTCAGTTTGAAACAAAGACACTCTGCCAGCATCTACCATCACAAAAGCAGGCTGTGTGAGACATCTTTGCTAAGGCAGTGATTTCTCTCTATTGCCAGGCACCATTTTGGAAAGTTGCTATGGGAGGTTGGTCTGCACTTTAAATGACGTCTGAGACACATTCAAGGCTAATGCTTTTGAAAAACAAAGCACTGGGAAGGTTTCCGTTGGTAGGGAGGTGGTGAAAATCAAATGACCCATTGAAGCTAAATTGCCAGCCTCACAGAGCTTTTAGAAATACCATTCTGCCTCGGCCTGGGGCCACCACTCTCTAGCTTGCTCTTCCAATTAATTATTGTGTTTTAACGCTATCTCCAAAGATAATTGCCTGTCAGTGTATCAGTATGTAACACCTCGGGGTGAACGATGTTCCTGCACTCCGTCTGTCAGCATTAATAAACACAGGGCGGGGGAGAGCCCACCTGCTTTCTCTTGGTCACCCAGGACCCAGATTTGCCACCGCGAAGACGCCGCCCCCCTCGCTCTCACAGTGTGGGGGCGCAGGTGGGCTGTGAGCAGAAGCACACATGCTCCGCGGTAGAATGGTTGCCTTGTCGCCACCCTGAGTCCAAGGATAACTTCTTTTCGACAGATCTGTGCTTATTAATTGAATGTTGAGGACTGCAAGATAGACACCAAAGAAATGATTTTTTTTTTTTATTTTTGCCACCTACCCTGTTGCCCTACCGAAAGGAAAGGCATAGATCAATGGCCTTGGTAATTACAGATGTGGTGAAAGTCAAATATTTTCAAAATAAATCAGGATTGGAGAGGTTCTTTTGTATTTTTTAAAGCAAAATGGAAGAGTGATGGAATGATAGGATTGAAGCTATTTAGTTAAAGCCTGCCGCATTAAATATTTCAATAGGGGAAAGAAAAAAATGCCTCATTTCAAATTAAATTGAACCCATTCGGTGAATGTATGAGCATCATATGGAGTAAGTGTCAATTAAAGTGATAAGTGGTGGGTCTGGCACCGAGTTCTGGATTGTTCTGAGGTCTGCTTCCCCGCGTGGCCATTCGGTGCTTTGGGGGAAATTGAAACTGATCCACCATGTGCGACCTGGGAGTCTTCCCAGAAACAGATTCCAGTTCAATACCTCTGAGTTAATTGGCATTTTGTTCTCATTTAAATCTCTGTCACAACCTTTTATTTTATTTTATTTTTGTATTTCAGAGGAGGCTACAATTCCAATATCTTCCCTGCAGCTTTCAGGGAGCTCAGAACAAATGAGGTGGTGTCGTAGAATCTCACCTGCCGATCGCGGAGCCGCGGGCTTCTGTCGGGATTTGGGGGGATGAGGTTGCTTGCCAACAGCTCGCGCAGCAGCAGGGTGGAGAGGAAGTGCAATCAAAGGGGCGCTGGGCATTTTCTCCAAAGCCCAGTTCGGTTCCTGTCTCCCGTGCGCCTAGTTACGTTGGCAAGCATGACCCTCCCTGTGAGGGTGGGGCAGGAATCACCTGAGATGCGAGAGGCAGAGTGTGGAATCGCTTATAAAGTTACATATAAGTAAAAATTACGAAGTGGACACAGATCTGTAGCCTGGGCAGTAGGAATGCTCCCAGGGTGTGCCCCACGGTCATCCCAAGGTCGCACCTGGGATGCCTGTTAGGAACCCCCTGTTGTCGGCAAGGGAAGGCCAGAGGGGTGTTGGTTCCATCTTCTCAGGGAGCCCTCCTCAGGGCTGGGTTCCTGGACTTGATCTTCCTGGTTTCATCTCCAAACAGTGTCAGTTTGTGGTCGCCTTCCCAGGAGGGTCCAGCCTCACCAGGTGCCTTAGACAAGCAATATGGTCAGGGCATTGCGCACACCATCCTATCTGGTCCTCACCAGATATTAATACCTCCTACTTCATGCAGACTTGCAGACCCTCCAATAACCAAAGGATGTTCCTCTGGGAGCCACTGAGTAGGACTGCTATCTCTGTTATCCTTGGCAACTCACATTTCCACAAACACAAATGCAAGCCCACGCAGACACGACCCACGCTTACCCCCATAATGTTCTGGTCCTTCTGTGGCACACTGAATTGCCCCAGGCCTCCTCCGTTTGTTGGTACACAAAAGGTCTCAGCATTTAGCAGTACCAACCAGGTTATTCTGGCTCATTCCATTTACCTGCCTACATGGGGCTCCCTGCAGATGTGTCTCTTCTCAGTAAGGGTATTTCTAGGAATCCACAGGAAGGTCTCACAGGGATCCCCCAGAAGTCTGTCTTGCCACCACTCAAAATGATTGGCCGTGACCATCAGGCGTAGGCTCTCTCCCACCAAGTTTCCCCTGTGAGTTGCACCCACAGCCTGGCATCAAAGTCTCCCTGCTCTCACCCCCTGCTCCATGAACAAGCACCGGAGTGAGCAGAGTTCTCACGGGACCCAAGTGGGGAGAAATGCATGCTTCCTGCACTCTGCTGGACACTTTGTCACCTGGTCTCCCAAACAACACTGCTTGAGCCCCTGTGAAAACAGCTTCATCAGCCCCCCGTGAAGCCCTCACTTCTCGGCATTCAGACTGCTCCTGGCTGGGCCAGACAGGGAGGAGGCTCATGCTCTTTTCCTCCAAGGCCCCCTGTATCTGCTCCAGACATCTATGTGCAGACCCCCTCCCAGCACCTCCCCTCCCATGCGGCAAGTCCTTCCTGGGGGAGTTGCCAGCCCACCAGTTCTGCAGACACAATGAGACCCTGACTCCCCTGCAGGGCCAGCTGGAATCCTGGCTCCAGATCTGTGCCACATTTTGCAATTTTCTTGGCCAGTCGATGACAGAGACTGGCACAAACCCTCCTATGATCTCATGGCTCTTCCAGTCTGTCCATCCACTGGGCTCTCAGCAGCATCACCCAGAGAGAGCCATAGTTTCATTGCCTTGAATTCGCTCCTGAAGTTGTCTTTTTCTTCTCAGGTCTTTGAGCTGTTGGAGGGCAGAGCCCATGTCTAGGTAGTTTCATACTCTCCATGGGATGTGGCCGGTTCCCTGGCACACAGTGATTATCAAGGGCGGAGCCAAGGTCAACATGAGACAGGGTGAGATGGAACTTAATCTGGAAACCCTAAGAGGCCCTTGCAAAAACATATTTTTTAAGATTCTGATTGAGGAGGTCTGGAAGAGGTGCCCAGAGATGAATGCATTTAGCAAGCTCCAAAGTTCTGAGGAACACCATCAGCTGAACCCACTGGCTCAGAACTCAGTACTGCTACAGCTTGCAGGGCTGTTCACTAGCTGTGGGGTCTGTGGGTTGTTTGGTTGTAGTGGGAAATGCATGGACTCTCTTCCTGGTATGTCCCCCAGAAATCCCTGGATGTCTCCTCCTCCATGGTTGCGTGTCAAAATCCCACAAGTAGTACACACCGTGTACCACATCCACTGTACAGTTCTCCAGCGCCATCAAATCTCAGCATGAAGTCTCCTCAGTTAGGTCAGTGCATCTCCTTCCTTCCTGACCCTGAGAGATGCGAACTGTGCCTTATCAGGGACAATTATCCTGGAATCTCAAACTATCCATGGTTGAGCCTGGCTTTGGTTTCAGGTCTGTGTGATTCCAGAAACTCAGATATGGGGACAGAGATAAAGAAGAGACTACTACCCCATCACACTGAATTATAAGTTTTCTCTCAAAATCGTAATTCATCATCACCCTACTTTGCCATCCTCCCTCTGTTACCTTGGGCACGGGTAGGTGCCTGGCTACTTTGACTTAGTCCAACTGAGGGACTTCAAAGTTAACAAATTCTCTGAGCTTCTTTCTCCTACTCCACTTCCAACCACTGCCAGTGTCCTAGGACTTATCAAATTTTACAATTAATCATCCATTGAAAGATTATGGGAGGTCCTCGGGAGATCTGTGACATAGTGATGAATGAGAAGTATTACAGATGTATCTTGGGTTTGACTTCAAATTGTATGCCAATTTTGTATTCTGCTCTTCAAAATAATTGTTCTTTTACTATTTAAAAATCATTCCATTTTTTCCATGAGAAAAACTGATGCTCCAATAAGATGCAAGCATTTATCTTGTGGCACTGTGTACTCCCTGACATACTTCTGGGTACCGTCAGACAACCCTGTCCCAGTGTGAGACGCCTGGCTCTAGCTTATGGAGCTGCAGAGATCTCCAGTAGACAGAGCTCGACACAGAATCAGGAAAATGTGTCTCCCCACCTCCACTTGGACTCTGGGCCCTTGAGAGCTATGGCACAAGGACGGTTACACCCCAAGGAAGGATAAGGAGCATCAGTGGGGTCCCAGTGATGCCTGGGATGCTGGGCCTATGGGGGATAAGGCAGAGGTGCCCATGCACTGCCCAGGGCTCCCTGACTGATGCCTTTGGACATGGCAATAGAACAGCAATGTAGCTGGGAAGGCCGAGCGTGGTGGATCATGCCTATAATCCCAGCACTCTGGGAAGCTAAGGAGGGAGGATTGCTTGAGGTCAGGAGTTTGAGACCAGCTTGGACAACATAGTGAGACCCTGTCTCTACCTGCCTGCTGGGCATGGTGGTGTGCATTTGTAGTCCCAGCTACTCCGGAGGCCGCAGCAGGAGGATCTTTTGAGCCCAGGAGTTGGAGGCTACAGTGATCACACCACTGTGCTTCAGTGTGGGCAACAGAGCGAGACCCTATCTCTTAAAAAAAATGTAGCTGGGAGGGTTGGACTTATTCGTGAGCACATATGAGATATCACCGTAGAATTCCCGGAAGTACCAGGTGGGAGTGGTGGAACATTTTCAGGGGCTGGGGGTCCTGAATCAGCCCGGAGCAGTGAGGTCTGAGGCATTACTATCAACGCGGTCTTATGTGGTCTATTCACTGCGCAGAAGCATCGTGGGAAGAGAGGCTCATGGCAATCTCGTCACATGGCTTTAAATACCAGCTTTATGCTGGTGACTCCCACATGTATATTTCCAGCTCAGACCTCTTTCCTGGACTTCAGTCTTGTATATCCAAACACCCACTCAGCGTCTTAACTTAGATGTCTAACAGGCATCTAAAACTCAACATACCCAAAATTCCTAATCTCCTCCTACCCAAAACTGTCTCCACCCACACCTTTCCTCAACTGAGCTGAGAGCACTTCGATCCTCCCTCTCCCTCGGCCAAAAACCTTGGAGATGCCCTTGATTCCTCTCTTCCTCTCACACCCACATCCAAAGGGTTAGCAAACCTGGAGCTTCCACCTCCAAATAGACCCAGATTCTGACCTGTCTCCCCACTCCCTGACACCAGCCTGGTCCAAGCCACCACCCTTCATCCTGCACTCTATAGCAAAGACTTCCTAATGGGTCTCCGGGCTTCCACTCTACCATCTACTCTTAACAAGAACCAGAGGATCCTTTTAAAAGATGGGTGCAATCAAGTCTCTCCTCTGCTCAGAACTCTGTGGTGGCCTTCCACTGGGTGAAGATTCCAACTCCAAGTCCTGACAATGGCTAACAAAGCCCTGTGTGATCTGCGCTGTCTGCCAATGCCTTCTGCATGACCTTTTCTGAACCTCTGAGCCCAGCTCCTTCCTGCCCTCGAACATTCTGGCACACCTTCGGATCTCTGCTCGTTTGTTCCCTCCGTCTAGAAAGCTCCTCTCCCATCCATCTCCTTGGCTAGCTCCCTCATCTCCATCCCACCTTTGTTAAAATTTCACTTTGTCCACGAGGCCACCCTGAGCACCCTACTCACCACTGCAGCCCACACCTCCCACGACGTTCTCAGCCTACTTTTCATTTCCTTTTTGCACTTGCCACTTTTTAGCAGATTGTGTAATTCACTTACGTATCATAGTTATTGTCTCTCTCCCCTCCCTAGGATGTAAGTTCAGCCAAGATATAAATCTGTGTTTTGTTCCCTGATTGGCCTGGCATGCAGATAACTAACGCATGAGTAGGCACTCGGTGAGCGTTGAAGGTTCAGCGTTGAACGGAGGGTTTGTGAGTGTGTAGCGGGCAGCAAAGGAAGGTGCATTGCCAAAGATGGTGGAAGTGTGACATAAAGCCAGGAGTTCTTGGAGTAAAGTGCACCAGTTGTTTGAAGATCCAGTTTGAAGGTGCAAACAAGATTCTTTGAGAAAATCAAGATAGGTGGGGTCAACTAGAGATCCCAACATCTTAATGCTGAATAAAGACGTTAAATAATGATAACAAAACTCCTCTTAATGTGTAACTTCATTCACATACAGTCATTTCACCATCCAAAGATTCTACAGCATAGATTTAATATTCCCATTTCACAGTTAAGGAAACAGAGGCTAAGAGCAATGAACAAATTTGCCCAGTGCTACCCAACTAGGAAGTGACTGAGCCAGCCGGGTTTGGCCAACTCCAAGTCCCGAGCTCCCTCTCCTCCCCCTCTCATTACCGTGTGATCCAGAGGAGTAGAGAGAGAAGAAAGAACACTGGTTGGGCAGACAGAGCTGGGGTTATCACTTTTCATAAATATCCAGTCTGGAAGAATTCCTTCGGAGACTGAGGTCATTCCAAGAGATGCCAACTCGCATTCCTTTGTGCAGCCTGGTTCTCCACTCAAGCATGAAGACCTCATTCTCGGACCTACGCAGACAGAATCTTCTAGTGACCTTATCCTGGACCGTCCTCCTCCTCCTCCACTCCCCACCCTGAAATCATGTCCATTCTTCACAATTGAACTGGCCTGATCAAATTCCATTTTTCCTTTTCTTCTAAGAGGATATAAAATCAACAGCGATCCGGAGAACAATTCTGGCATTTTAATCAGAACAATAGAATTAGAGGCCAAAGGGTTCCGTGTTGACAAGACAAGGACCACATTGAGGGCTACAGGCAGCCAGCAGAAAGGAGTTATGACTATGTCCGGCTTAATGACAGCCAGACACAAAAGAGGTTATTCACCCTAACGAAGTTTTAAAATTTCTATAGTGTGCAATTTGGACCTCGTTGGAGTTGTTTTGTCTATTTTTGCGGACACTGGCCCGTCCCCTTCCTTGGCAGGGCCAGAAGTGCCTCCATAACTGACTTGCAGATGTCCTGCGGTGCCGTCCCACTTCTGGAGTTGATGTTCATTAGCAGATACAACTGGAAATTCTTGAGCTGTTGCAAAATAGGCCATTTGGAACCGAATTCTGGTCTCTGAGTGTGTGGATTGTTGGAGCTCTCTTGGCTGCAGGAGATGTGGATGTGGTCATTGTGCCTCAAGTGCTGAAAAGACCCGGCTAGACACATGTGGCATGTTCTTAGGTCACGACAGCTGAAGCAGGTCTTGGGCAATGTAGCCCATTTCCACTCGAGAAGCCCAGACCCTGAGCTGGGGGTCACAAAGCCGTGATGGCAGACCCTTATAGAAACCATCATGGAAGCCCTTTTTCTTTTGTCCCTGCAGACACTGTAATTGTCTCGTCTGTGGCACTGGGCCATTTCGTGGTTGGCAAAGGCCATTGCAGACCTTGACATTCTGCTTTTGTTTCGTTCTGCTGCATGCTTTTTTACTTTGTGTGCTCAGCGATTTCAGTCGTTTATTCGACAAATGTATCGAGCACCTACAACGCCTACATTTGCTGGGCACTCTCAACAACAATAACAATAACTGACACCACAGAGCTCTCACTGCGCAACAGGCACAGGTGTAAGAGCTTCACCCATAAAAGCTAATTGATCATCACCACAGCCCCAGGAGTAGATGAGCTGGTGAGCACATGTAAGAAAAGAAGCCTCAAAATCCGTGAAAGCCAGATGCTAAGTTCCCTTGTTTCCCAAGGATTGCCTCACCGACGTCCGCAGAAAGTTAACTATGACATTTCCGTTTATAAACTGAATCTGGTCCTCCAGGAGCCACCCCCAGCCTCTTCCACTTCACAAGGCTCCCCAGGCCACTCTCTTCTTATCTGGGGGGACCAAACATCCTTCTAAGGGTAAGAAACATTCTCTTGCTCACAAGATTGCCAACGGCGTTAGGATCAGACTACCAAATAGGGTGGTTTTGCTTTTCTAAATACAAAGACACCCCAAAGGGACCTGCCAGCACATTCTGGGCAGACACTCTGGTCCCAGGGAATTGCAGGCAACTCTCTTAGTCACCATTTGTTCTCTTAGTATCACGTGCCTGGTGGCTGCTTGGCAGATGTCAGTGCTGACGCATGTGTGCATGCCTGAATGAATGAATGAATGCATTTTTAAATTTCAGAGACCTTGAGAAATTCTTGTTCACAAGAATCCCCTTGTGTGCTCTAAAATGTCACCTCTCCAATCTATCTAAAATTCTAGCACTGAATTTTTGTCATCTCACGCTACGTTGTCTAATGGTAGCTGCCAGCCACATTTAAGTCTAAACTAACTCATTTAAATAGAATTAAAAATTCAGTTCCTCACTTGCACTAGCTATGTTTCAAGTGCTCAATAGCCACAAGTGGTTGGTGATTACCATGTTGGACAGCACAGATGTAGAACATTCCCTTCACTAGAGAAAATTCTACCGGACAGCCCTACTCTAGGGAACCATTTCTGAAATCTTGTTTGGTTCACAGACTAACAGCAAATCTGATGCAAGACATGAACTTTCTCTCCAGGAAAAAAAAACTGTGAGTACATTGTCTGCATCCACACTCAGACCTTCCATGGACCTATATAAAGAACACCTGCTTTAGGTTTAAATCTTTCTTAGAATTAAAATAATCCCTTGGAGAAACGACACATCAAGGGGTTATCAGTTATCTACACCCGAGTGTGTGAATTTATCAAGTGCTCTTTGGAGCTCCACCGATCTGGTTTGGAGCAAGAGGAGGAGGTGAGAGCCCTGAGGAGCTTGGTAGCTGGCAGAGAAGAGCCTGGAGCGGAGAGAGGGCGTGTCAGCCCTAAAGACACCCTGGTATCACGCAATGATTCAGGAGACCAGTTTGTCCTGCACCTTGCGGTTCATCACAAGCAAGATCTTGAAGACAGTGTAGCATGTAGCTTGATGCACGCACATAGTAGGTGCTTAATGCACAAAGATGCTGAATTTCTATAGCGGGTATTGTGTTGTGCATCCCAAAGGAAACAAAGATGAATTAAGCATAGTTTCTGTTCTCATAGAACTTAGAGTCTCCTCTGGGAGAGACACTTACAGAAACCACAGTAACAGCAAATAATGATGGCTGACATTGACTTTGTTATATATTGGTTACACCTTTTTTCATATTTATCATCCCAGCAGCCCTATGGGTAGGCATTATTATCACTCCCATTTAGCAGATGACAACTGAGACTTCAGGAGGGGACTAACTTGCCCAGTGATGGAGCTGAATTCAGACTGAGTCTCCCTGAAACCAAGGCCAGTGTTTGCTTCCTGGAATCCAGCGCTGCAGATGCAGGGAGATCTCAGCCATGGCTCCCCCTCCCTGGGAGAACGTGTGTCGCTGGGGGGGCAGGAGAGCGTTCCCACAGGGCGCGTGGACGATTCCAGAGCCAGCTGGGGGAGGAGAAGACGCTGGGGGCCTCAGAGGGATTGTCTGAGAGCAGGTGCCTGGGAACCCGGAAGGCGCTGTCCTGCCCATTCTGCAGTCCTGCCGAGGAAAGTGCAGGGAGAGCTCTGCATTTCAAAGCCAGGAAAGGGAGGCTCAGGAGAACGCAGTGATTGCGGAGGTCAGACGGTCGGTGGCAAGGTCTGATGGACCCGGCACATGTGCCGGTTGCTCCTTCAAAGGCCTGCCCAGGACCTCATCCCTTACTCTTGACCTGGAAGATAAACACACACACCCGCAACTTACACGTGTGTGTGTGTGTGCACGCGCGTGCACTTACACACACACACACAGACACACTGCCCCCCTGGCTCCATACAAAACAGGCTGTCAGGAGGCAACGTAAACACGATTTAACACTGGGCCACCTCAGTGACATCTACTGGAATATGAAGCACCATCGTCAGGAAAGCTGCTCTGGAGTCAGACCTACTCTGGGTAGAATCCCTGCTGTTACGTACTAGCTGTGCGACCCTCAGTGAGTTACCAGTCCAAGCTCCTTAGCTGTAAGCTGAGCCTGTTGATGGTACTTTGCATGCGTAAGAGCTCAACCCCCACCTGGGCCATAGCTCGGGCTACCATGTCATTCTCCAAGAAGAAAGAGAACAGAGAACCTACATTTCGGGGTCCCCTAAGCCTGACGCAAGGATATAACAGAGCACTTGGCCTCAAAGATAGCACTGGGCTAAGTGTTTTAAGTAATTATCTCATTTCATTTAGCAATTATTCTATGAGGTTGTTATAGCTATCCTTATAATAGAGAGAAATGGAGGTTCAGAGAGGTTAAGTGACTTGCCCAAGGTCACCCAGCACAGAGATTTGATTCCAGGTCTGTCTGCCTCTAAAGCACAAAGGCCTCCTTCTCCTCCTCACTGCATCTCCAGAAAGTTTCGCCTTGTCTCCTGGCAGATGGCCTACAGCACAGGCCCTGTAGTCACAGAGCTGCTCTCACTGACCAGGGTTCTGGCCTGAGTTTCTTGGACGGTGTCATGGGGCAGAGGCCTGGCGTGATGGCCACCTCAGCACAGCTGGGAGGGGTGGTGGCTGTGCTCTGACAAGGATGGGCACTGTTGTCAACTGGGCCAGGCCCACTAGAGGGTGGACAGTGAGGAGGCTGCCTGTCGGGTCCCTGCTGACTGCCACGGTGTCATCTTGCAGCCTGGATCTGGGGCCCTGCTCACAGCCCCTGGGTCCCAGACTGAGTTGATCCAGCTCCTCACAACAAGGGCTGCCCCAGCCATGGGGCCCAGCGGGGCTCTTCCTTATGTTTTAGGGCCTACCTGGACTAAGGCTTCCTTCCTAACCAGAAAAACAGGTTTTTTACATGAGGTGGGGGATATTCCATGATCCACTTTCCTGAGGCTGGAGGCCAACCTCCCCTAGCCGCGGTAGCAGGTGCAGGGAAGGAGTAAGGACTTTGGCGTCAGACAGACTGAGCTAAGCTCCTGGTTTGCTGCTCCCGGCTGAGTAGCCTGGGCAAGTCAGGGGGTGCCTCAGGGCTTCAGCCTCACCCCCTGTAAGATGGGAGCGTTGGAACCTGCCTCGCAGGGTCATCCTAAGGACCAACGAGAGTCCGCACAGGAAGGTTCCCAGGACAGGGCTGACCACAGAGAGGGTGCTCAGAAACTGCGAGATCCAGCCTTGGCAGCCAGACCTTGTCTCAAGGACACTGAGGCAGCCCCATGACCACGGCCCCCTGCATCCCCCTGTTCTTGCCCTCTGCCCTGAAATGAAGCCCAACCCCACACATACACAAACCCACCAGAACCACTCCACCAAGATTCAGAACTGAAGAATGTTTTCGTAATCTCAGCCAATGATCTAAGCCTCAGTATATTTTCCCTTCCTTTTTATTTTTTTTTTTAATTTTAATTTCATTTAGCCTGGCTTCCATACTAAAAATACCAATCCTTGAGATAAAAGCATGTGCATTATGATTTTGCCTTATTCAACCTTCCACAATACAGCGCATGCTTGAATAATGGAAAGGGGGAACCAGATGCTCTGTGCAATCCTCCAAGCCCGCGGAAGCTCCGTCTGCCGCGGGAAAGGGTCTTGGTGAGGAAATTGATCATTTTCTCCCACAGCAATTGTGTCAGAATTAGGGAAGGGCTGCAGGAAGGCACGGGTCAGTTACTCTTCCTTCTCTGAATACAAGTAAACTTTATTCCAGATGAAATCTTGCTGTGGTCCCATAAATCACGAGTCCTGATACACTTCGTGCATCTGTAACAGGAAGAACCAACACTCTCTCCCGCCCCTGGGGCGCTGCAATGTGCAGAGAGGCCATAAATCCTCATCCGCCTCCCTTCTGCTTTCAGAGGTTAGTGGGGGGCACCTGGCCAGGGAAAAGCAGAGATTTCAAAGCTTCTGCTACCTTCTGTGAAACCAAAGCCCTGCCAGGGAGAGTGCCTCTGCTGTTTGCAGCTGCAAAGGTAATGGATCTGTTTCCTCCGGGGATGGAGGGACAGGGATGAATGAAAGGGAGATGGATGCCACTCTGCTCCCTCCCCAGACAGCAGGCAACATATTCAGGCAAAGGTTTTGCTGCATTTCTATGGGTCTGGGCTCTAATGTCCCTAAGGATTACTGCTAGTCCTTGGGAGTGGGGTGTGTTGCGTGCATGTGTGTGTGCATGCTAGATCCCCCCAGGGGTCCCCTAGATTATCCTGCTGTCCCCAACCTCTTCACCCAAATTCAGTTCAGTGTCATGTCAAATTGGATTCCCTGGGCTTTGGGAAAGACATTGCAGGGGAAGGATTACATCCCTCAGACTATCTGGGGGGGAAGCAGGTCCAGCCCCTATGGGTAGGAGATGGGGGTCCCCTAAGTGCTGGAGAGCCACCCCATGGAGATTTGTAAGAAGAAAGAGTGAAGATACTGGAGCTCAGGTGAGTAGAGGGAGATGGAGATCTCGGAGTGCCCACAGGGGCCCCTCCAGCAGACAGTGAACTGTTCTATTGCTGCTGTTATTTTCCCTTAATGGGAAGTGTCATATGTAACCTGTGGCTTTAATTTTTTCCTTGGTTACAATTTATTTCAGATGTCCACAACCCTGTCTTCATCTATTTTTTTGCTGCTATAGCAGAATACCACAGACTCAGTCATTTGTAAAGAACAGAGGTTTATTTGGCCCACAGTTCTGTAGGCTGC
>CM052442.1:97927682-97962074 GCA_028533085.1 Varecia variegata | reverse complement strand
ATATGACAGGAACAGATCCGAGGGTGATGCCTGTCTCCAAATATACCATAGGAAGGCCACCCTCTGAGAGGGCAAGGATGTCTTTAAGTTATGCCACAAAAGCGTTTTCAGTGCATAGCAATGTCGGTGGCATTTTGTCCGAAGCATAGAAAGAAGGCCTTACATTTTTTCCAATCACAATTCCCTATTCCTTTTTTGTTTGTTTGGATCAAAATAGAAATTGGTCTGTAACCAGTGAATGAATGAGTGAATCATTCATTCATTCAACAAAGATATGCTGAGCACCTACTATGTGCTTTGCCCTCGTCTAGGCTTCTAAGAGCTATACTGGACATCAGAAATTCTAAAGTAAAGTCACAATTTCAGGGGAAAACTTTCTCTAATGTTTTTAGAATCACATCATTTAATCAACTCTTAGCCAGTTCAAAAATTGGTGGCCACCCTTCATGTTCATATACCTGTCCCATTTCTCAGCCTGTCTAACTATTAGGAGGTTAGTGATGAATTCTGCCCTACTGTGATGTCTATGCTGTGGAACATCACAGAATTTTCATCACTCTTCTCTGGACCTGTACCTCATAAATGTATGCCCTGGATGTGCTCATTTTTTGCCTAAACCTTCCCAGTTCAGCCACTACATCCCAGTGGATGTGGTTTTTAGGCTCCTTCCCTCCCCACCCCACCCCCATCATCATGATTTCCTGAGCAGTCCGCTTTCTCCTTCAATTATCCCAAACTCTAGGACACAGACTCTTGGGAGCCTTATTTCAAGGATTCTCTAAATCTTTTGGTACCATATTTCTTAGGACTAGATTCAGTTTCGTACAATGAAAAAAACTCAAATAACAATAGCTTAAAACAAGATTGACAGTTCTCACTCCCTTGCATAGAGGCTGAGGCAGGCAATTTGGAGCCAACGTGGAAGCTCTATGAGTCTATCAGATGTGCAGTTCCTACTTTCTTCTCTGCTATCCTCACAATGTGGCTTTCATCCTCATGGTCTGAGACGGCTGCTGAAATTCAGCCATCACATCTGTGTTCCAGGCAGCAGGAAAGGGGGAAAGGAGGGCATGTCTTCTCTGTTACGAGTTTCCAGAAGTGCCACACAAAGCTGCCATCAGCCAGAATCTGATCACGTCCTCACACCTCAGCTGTACGAGAAGCCGGCAAATACAGTCTTTTATCTCGGCTCTAATGTGCTCAACCAAAAAGTGGGTTTCTATTAACTAAGGAAGAGCGGAGAATGGATATTTGGTAACCAATTAGAAATCTCTGCAGAGCACCAAGATTTGTTAGAGAAGTGTCATTATCATGGGGAATGGGAGGATGGGAAAATATAATTTTTATATTAAAAACAGGCCCTCCCCACAAAGGTTGGGAACCACAATGTCATTTTAAAATATTTCTCTTAAAGGGCAGTGTCTGGAGAAGAAAGAACATACTGAGAAGTTCTGATAGCCTGGAACAACCAATGTTCCGTTTATGCAGCATCTTCCCCTCTTGTGAGAAACATGCCTTCCCTAAGTCCAGCCGAGGGGTTCCAATGACCACACCCTGTTTTTAGAGGCCCTGGTGACCTGGCCACAGTTGATCGGGCCAGGGCTGGGCCTCTGTTCCTTCTGATCCAATCAGAGACCCAGCACCTCCAACCTCTCTCTTCCCCCTTCTCCTCCCAGGAGGCAGCAGTCCTGGGCAGTCCTGCAGCCCCAAAGTGTGACTGGGGTAGGGAGGGGGCAGCAAGAGGGTGAGCACGATCTTTTGGCGGAACACATCTTCCAGCCTAGCTTTCATCAGAAATAAAGCTGACTTCTCGATTCCTGCCTGTCTGAAGGGAGGAGAGTTCTTTCTGGGCCCCTCCAGCCCTGGTACTGTTCAGTGGCAAGGCAAGGTGAGAACATTAGGTACCATGTAACTTGTACTATCAAGTAAAAGAAAAGGACAAGAACAGCAAGAACCAAACATGCATTGGCCACCTTTATCCGTAAGACACTGTGCTGAGAGTGGCAGGTATGAGCTGAGAGTCCCTTGGGGAAGATGCCACTATAGCAGCAATTCCAGTAGTGGGGTGGGCGTTAGGATGAGGAGGACCAGAGAAGGCTCAACCTGGGAAAGGGAAGGTCTTAAAGATGAGTAGTTATCATCCAGGCCAAGGGGGCAGGTAGAATGGCAGAGGGAGGAGGGGTGGGCAGAGTCCCAGGCAGAGGTGAGGGCCTGTGCAAACACTCAGGGGTAAGAAGGGCACGGTAGGATTGAAGACGTGAGGGACGCTCCCTTGGGTGGACCTGTGGAATGTGGGAGGTCGGAGGCCGCATGGTGCCGAGGCTCCCACCAACGCTGGCCTGGAAAGCCTTGCTAAGGAGCGTGGGCTATTCTAGGGCCAGTGGGATGTCACTGACGATTCTCAGTGGGGGAGTGAAATAATCAGGTTTGTGTTCTAGAAAGTTCATTCCTGCTGCACTGGGGGCACCAGAGGTGGAAAGGGAAGGGGAAGGCAGCGAGATCAGGAAGGAGGCTGGGAAGGGTAGTGGCTCAGGGCTGGGTGGATGGATAGAAGAGGCATTTAGGATGCAGGAGCAGGCCTTGGGGATGGGCGGGAGGCTGTCCGAGGGAGGGGGGACTCCAGGCGACTCCTAAGGTGGACAGCTCACTGCAGGACTGTGCCATTGCTGCCCTTTGTCAGGTCGCTTCTCCTGGGGCTTCAGTTTCTAGATCTGTAAAACAAGAGAGTAGGATAAGACCTTTTATATAGTCCTTCAAGTTACCTCCTTACACCCCAGAGCCCTTAAGAGGGTGATGGAAGGGCCCAGGTGCGCTGGAGGAGTCGGAAAGAACTGTGGGAACAGGTTAGTACTAGCAGCGCCTTGGCAAGAAGGACTTGGACGGATGGACTGGACAAGTGAGGAAGCAGTGGACAGGGTCAGAGCAGAGCAAGGGCATGGGATGGGAGGGGACAGGGCAGATGCCAAGACCAGCCATGACACAGAGGAGCTGGGCTGGGGACAGTCCAAGTGGAACTGGATGTTAACCCCATCATGGGGATGGTATATAATCAGAGTTGTCCAAAAATACATTTGATGTGTCCATGTCTGGTAGAGTACACGTGACTGGCCAATCTTCCACACCCAAGCTAGGTTGTGGCCAAGTATGACCTCCTCTGTGTGCCCCCAGTAACCTGAGCAAATGCCCACTGAGCACCCATCAGGGTGTTTATGGATGTTTAACTCCATGTCTGTGTTGCTTTAAAGAATGTTAATTGTCCAAGGGCAGGGGTGTACCACAATAATGTCAACTATAATAATACTATAGCTACCACCTACTGAGCATATATTAAGTTCCAGGCACTGTTCTAAGTATTTGGCAGCATTATTTCTTTATAGAAATCCTATGGGGCAGGTATTACTAGTGTTCCCATTTTACAGATGAGGAAACCAAGGCCCAGAGAAGTTACATAATAATTTGCTCAAGATGACACAATGAAGTAAGCAGGACATGTAAATCAAATTTTGGTCATCTCTATGTCCAAAGCCTGGTACACTACCTGGGACACAGCGAGCTGCCAATGTCTATGGGTTGAAAAGATCCGTGGACAAATACAGCCTGATACTCCCGCTCAACCACATCAGGGCTGGCCTATGGGTCGCTGTGAATATTTGTATCCTGGCTCACCCTTTTCTTGAAAATGGCCTCTCTCCTAGTGATGTTCCCAGGCAAAAATGTTGCAATGTGCCAAATAAACAAATCAACAAACAAAAAACTCTGTGGCTGCTGAAGCATCCATTCCCAATCTGCTGAAGGGAAGACAGCGGATGTCTTCAGAGGTGAAGTGATGGGGAAACCAGTTGGAAAGGACTAGCAAGTAGAAGTGGCCAATCAGCTGGCCCGAGAGGACCCAGCCAGCCAACAAGCAAATCAACCAGACATGTGCTGTACAGAACTAAGAATCTAGGCTTTTCCAAAATTTACATTGAAAATTCAAGCTTTGAAAGTTGGAATGAACCTCATTCAAATCCATTGTGTCTAAAACAAATGTTGGAATCTGTCAGGAGATTATTTAGAACAGTAAGATTAAGTCCTTGTTTTAAAACTTATAATTACTTCCATTGTTTAAAAAATACCACAACATGGATGAATCTCGGAAACATTATGCGAAGTAAAAGAAGTTAGGCACAAAGACCACATATTGTATGATTCTATTTATACGGAACATCCAGAAAAGGCAAATACAGAGACAGAAAACAGATTAATGGTCGCCTGGGGCTTGGAGTGGGAGTGGGATTGACTGCAAACAGACACAAGGATCTTTCTGGGGTGATGAAAATGTTCTAAAATTGGATTGTGGTGACGATTGCACAATTCTGTAAACTTACTAAAAATCATTGCATTATACATTTAAAACGGATGAATGTTATGGTATGTAAATCATACTTCCATAAAGTTGTTTTCTAAAGAAGTGAAAATCATGAAAACAACCAAGACATTGATATTTTATAAAATCTCTGTGAAAGATCTTAGAGATCACTGAATCCAGTTTTATAGAAAGTCCAGGGAAGACGTGAGAAGTTGCATGCAGCTGGAATCCAGACCCCTTGATGCCCAGGTGGAGCTATCGACTTCCTCACAGAGCTTATGTGGGTGTCTAATTGAAGAGGGATTTCCCTTCATGCGTTGTCCACAGACACTTCCAGTGTGGATGCTGGCCACTGGGGGCAGCTGCTCTCTCCCTCGGCCTGTGAGAGAGGTCCCCTGGAAGCCCTCCTGGGGAAGTTCATAGGAGAGGCCAGGAGGAGAAAGGGCTGGGGTGGGTGAGACCCCACCCATCCCTCTGGATCCCAGGGAGTGGCAGGTGCTGGGCAGGAAGTGGCACTTCTGGATTCTGGGCTCACAGGCATGTGGTGCCTCTCTCCAAGCTAAGAGTAACAAAATCTAGCTGCCTCCTAAGTCAGTCCCCACTGGCCCTCCTGAGGAGGCTTGAGACAGCCTCTTAGCCCAAGTGAGAGGACGTAAACTCCTTCCTTCTTCCTGCATTAGAAGATTCTGATGTGGCCTTGACATCCAAAGTGGACATAGCCTGCCATCCAGCCATCCACCCAACCCAACACTCACCCACTCATCCCTATCCATCCATCTATCCTGCACCCATCCATCTAAAAATCCATCCACCCACCAACCCATCCACTCATCCATCCATTCTCCCACCCATCCATCCATGCATTCATCCCTTCCAAAATCCACCCACCCATTCACCTGTCCACCCAGCCACCCTCCCAGCAAGCCAGCCCACTCTGAGCCAATCTCCGGGCTGAACTCAGCTCCTGCCCTCCAGGAAATGACAGCCTAGAACACATTCATTTGGCACTTAACTTTTCAAAGCACATTTGCATAGGTGGCTCACATATATGCAGGAAATGTATTACTCCCTGGTCTTTCAGGAAATATCTGATTTCTTGTTCCTTCACTTCCTACATCCAGTGTACCAATAACTCATGTAGGCTCTCCCTCCAAGGTACATGCTGAATCCACCCTCATCTCTCTGTCTCCTCCACCCACCAAGGTCCAAGCAACAATTTACTGCTTACCTGGACTATTCCATCAGCCTCCTCACTCACCTTTCTGCTTCCATTCCTGTTTCTCTATGGCCCCTTCTCCTGACAACAGCCAGAGCCAGTCAGAGCCCTTCGCTCCCCAGAGATCCTCCATCCTGGAAGACAATCTGAGCTCCCCATGTCCATCCTCAAGGCCCCACAGGCTCTGTGACTGCCCGCATCTCTGCCTTGTTCCCTCACTCTCCCCTTGCTCACTCAGCTACAGCCATGATGGGTTCCCTCTGCGCCTTAATCGCTCAAGCTCCTTCCCTCCCCAGAGCCTTTGCCCTTGCTGATGCCTCACCTGGAACCATCCCTCAGATCTTCTTAGGGCTGGCTCCTTCCTGCCTGCAGTCTAAGGAAGCCGCCCCCCACCCCCCACCCTGGCCCAGCTGCTAGAGACTGCGGTTTCATTTTCCCCGCAGCACCACGGCTCTCTTTTGAAACCAGGGTCTGAGTAAAGTGCACTGACTACCCACTCACTTTATTAGTCAGGGCTCTTTCCATTGCAAATTACTGGTCTTAGTATTAAAAAAAAAAAAAAAAAGCAGGAGAGGTTCAAGCAGCAGGCTGGTTCAAACACTTGAGTCGGGTCCCTTCAAGGCACCAGGAATCGGCCTCTTTCTCTCCATCTCCCGACTCCACTTTTCGGCGTTGGCTTTGTTCCCCGGCAGGAGCTCCCCATACTTACTGGCGAAACCGGTCCCCGTAGCCTTGAGGCAGCCGCATCACTGGCTGTTCCTGAGCACAGGAAGGCCTCTTTCTCCAGAATTCCCGAGAAACCCTGAGAGGATTCTGATTGGCCTGATTGCCCAGCTCTGAACCAATCAGAGTTCACATTGATTGAACTGTGTAGTAAAGAACTCTGATTGGCCAGTCCCGGTCACATGAATGCTCAGGTGCGTCACGTGCCCTTGGAACCACAGACACTTCTCTTTGGCTCTGGACAGACGAAACACATCCATCCAAATTCCCAGGATTTCTCCCCACCTCCCCGCCTTCCCCCATCCCTGCTCTCTTCCTTCCTCCCACCCACACCCGAACACATACCTCTAAACTTCCAGAAAGAATGAAATGTAGGGCCGGCTTGATGGCTCACACCTGTAATCCTAGCACTCTGGGAGGCTGAGGCGGGCGGCTCGTTTGAGCTCAGGAGTTCGAGACCAGCCTGAACAAGAGCGAGACCCCGTCTCTACTAAAAAATAAAAAGAAATTAGCTAGACAACTAAAAGTATATAGAAAAAATTAGCCGGGCATGGTGGTTCATGCCTGTAGTCCCAACTACTTGGGAGGCTGAGGCAGGAGGATCGCTTGAGCCCAGGAGTTTTGAGGTTGCTGTGAGCTAGGCTGAAGCCACAGCACTCTAGCCAGGGTGACAGAGCGGGACTCTGCCTCAAAAAAAAAACAAAAAAAAGGAATGAAATGTGGGTTATCTTATCATACCTTTCCCTTCAAGGGAAAAAAGTTGGCCATCAAGGCTGGGTCATGTTCCAAACAGCTGGCTCCTCTTTTTCCCTCTGTAATGGGCCTATACTGAGCAACTTTTAGACACCCAGCCCCTTTGCAAAGAATTGCAGGAAGTACATCAACAGTTAGATTATGGTCCTAGCTCAGGAGGCTTGCAGCCTAGCCAGGAAGAAAAAGCGGACCCACAACAATTTACTATGAAAATAATTAATCCCTTTGTCATGTGGTCAGAGAAAAGGAAATCAAGGCATCTCAGAAGGCTTGGAGGAGGGGACAGAAATCAAGCTTGGTGGTTGGACTCATTTGAAGGGGAAGGGAGGTCTGTTTCCTGCCATCACACCTTTCTTCTGCCAGTTGTGGGGGTGTGTGTTGCCGGGTAGGGATAATGCTCACACCTGCATAAGCATCCTGCCCCTGTGGCTACACTTGGAG
Organism: Varecia variegata; assembly: GCA_028533085.1. Lineage (NCBI taxonomy): Eukaryota > Metazoa > Chordata > Mammalia > Primates > Lemuridae > Varecia > Varecia variegata. The sequence goes on along the minus strand of CM052442.1, from coordinate 97,954,593 downwards.
ATCCCTGATGGCAGAACTGTGTTTTCTCCTTCCTGGGCATCCAGTGAAGCCTCCCCATGTCACGTGGGTCTTGTTCTTGATCATTTGGGGCCACCCCTACTTTTGGTGGGTCTGTCTTCATATTGGTGACTTGTTCTCTTTGTCTCCACTCCTTGACTTATCTCAAAGTCTCTGACTTTGTCTCTCCAACTCTGTGTGAATTTGTGTCTATAAGATCCTGCATCCCTTTGTCTCTAATAAGAGCATCACACCTCCTGGTGTGAGGTCATACTGAGGAGGCCCCGTAGTCCCTCCCAGTAATAGTTGACCCCACCTCTCAGAAATAGCACTGTCCTTCTTTTTTTTTTTTTTTTTTTTTCTGAGACAGAGTCTCACTGTCTTGCCTGGGCTAGAGTGCCGTGGCGTCAGCCTAGCTCACAGCAACCTCAAACTCCTGGGTTCAAGCGATCCTCCTGCCTCAGCCTCCCGGGTAGCTGGGACTACAGGCATGCACCACCATGCCCGGCTAATTTTTCTATATACATATTTTTTAGCTGCATATAATTCCTTTCTATTTTTAGTAGAGATGGGGTCTCACTCTTGCGCAGGCTGGTCTCGAACTCTTGAGCTCAAACAATCCACCCGCCTCGACCTCCCAGAATACTAGGATTACAGGTGTGAGCCACCGCACCTGGCCAGCACTGTCCTTCTGTTGCCACCACCCACCATGGATAGATCTGTTAGGACTTCAAGGCCAAGTATAATACTATGGGCACCATCCATTGGCATTCAGTCATTCATTCATTGGATGGACAAAAATTAAGGGTAAACAGGACTGCAAAGGGCATATATAGCCAGTTCAAGACAGCCAAGTATTCTCAAGCATTTTAAAACCCTTTTCTGTCATGCAAATGCACAAAAACAGGTGAAGTGCTTACTATAGCTGGTTCTTTTCTATTGGCTGAGCTGGTCACCAATTCTGCCTAAGCTGGTGTTGTAGACACTGGCATGTTTAGAATCTAGGCCATTTAGTATTTCACTAGAAGCCCTCTGCTGAGTGCCAGAACCTGGTTCAGTCAGGGGACAAAGGACAGAGTTGGGTGAGGACATAAGGAAACAAATCCTTCCGAAACAATGAAATATGCTCTGAAACAGAAGTGGGCTTTGGGGAAGGTTTCTGAAGGGATGAGTGTAAGCTGGCCTTTGAGGATTAGTAGCCTAAATTTGTGGTTGTCAAGATATAAAACTAAAAGTTCACCAAATACAGTGCCTCTCTTGGTGCCTAGCCAGGGCCCAAATCTATCAGTCAATCAGCTGATAGTTAACATGGCTTACTTTGCAGAAAGCCTGGGGAAAATAAAAATACCCACGGTTTCTGTCCAGTGCTTTGTGTGTGATGGTTTCCACCCTGGAGAAGGTGACAATCCAGGGACACTGGTAGCAAAGGCTTCCAGAGTGCCAGGCAGGAGACAGCTCTCAGCTGTGGGGCAGGAAAGGATACATCAGGAAAGAGGGGAGGTTTGAAGGACGGGAAGCCCCACCATTAGTCTGTCTTTTCCACAAGGGCATTGAAAGGGCAGAGAAAGGGGATCTTTCCTAATAACAGTCATGATGTAATCCCTACTCCCCGCTTTTTGCAGAGGAGAAAGTTGAGGCTTAGAGAGGTTAAGTGACTTGCCTAAGATACAGCTAGTAAGTGATGAAGTACGGCTCGATTCAGGTCTTTCTGGATCTCACTACTTCGGAGGGACTTTACTTCATTTCCAAAAGAGGGAATAGATATATAAATTAGAAGCCTTTTGGTGAGGGCTTTGTTTAAGTTCATCTACCAGATTTTCTGGCATGTGTCTAAAACATGGGACACAAAAAGGATACATTTTGATGGGATTTCAAGATCAGGAAAAGTCCAAAACATGGGCACCCTTCAGAAGGGAGAACCGAGCAGCTAGAGGCAGCTGGGTGTGTTGGAGCACATAGTAGACGCTTGATGTGTGCTCACTTGGCATCAAACCATTACAAAGACAAACAGGACATGAAGCAAAGATGCTTGTCTCCTGCCGGCTGAGTTGGGCCTATCTTGGCCTGGAGGGTGCAAGGGCCCCTCACCCTGGTTGTTACTGCGTTCAAGGGGTCCACCTCAGACAAAGCCACCTGCTGGGCTGTGCCACACAATTGGGTCATGACTCTTGACACACACACCAGGGTCTTGGGAAGCTCTCCCGCAAAGCAGCGTAGAGAAGGACCCCCTTGACCCTGCCTTCTCCTTCCATTTGGGTAGAAGGATAATTGGGGCATTATTTCTCCGCTAGTGCATTCCTGAGAACATGGCAGGTGACAAATTGCCCCACGCTTAGCGCTCAGTGCTGGGGATTCTGGCACTTCCAGGGTTCCATCCTGACCTTTATCCCTGCTCCTTCACTTTCTAGTCAAGTGACCTTCGACCTTTGGGAAGTCACTTAATCTCCATGAATTTCAACTCTGTCTGTCCCCTGAAGATAGCAACCCTTCACAGGCTGGGAAGAACCAAGTAAAGGCCCTAGCTGGGGTGTGCACGAGTCGGCCTTGTTCAACACAGCTTACCTCAAACAAAAGCATCAATTACGGCTCCAACATGAGTGTGAATCATGTCCTTATGGGGTCTTACTTCCCCTTCCGTAAAGTGGGAATTCCTGCGCTACCTACTTGGCAGAGGTGTTGGGATCAGTAAGGTGAGGCATGGTAAGCCAACCTTTGAAAAATATCACCCAGTGTCTACATGCAAGGACCTGTCATGTTTCGTGTCAATGAAGAATCTAAAAATGGTCTTTTCCAATTTGCCAGCAATGAACCATTTGTTCACAAACCTCTACCCTCCGTTCACATCGGGGCATATTAACAGCTCCAGGAATATTTACACTATCACCTGGCGGAAGCAATAAAACGGGGGGAGGGGTGATAAAGTTTAAACCCACTCTGGTTTATGAAATGCTACGGCTCTAATAAACCACTGCGGAGAGTAGCATGTTTCAAGGAAAAAGACAAAAAAAAAAAAGACAAGGAGAAAGTAAAACCTCCGTCTCAAGTATTTAGAATCAATAAATATGCTATGGAAATAATGCATTAGCCGTGCAAGGACTGCTTATCTGCCAGGAGAGGACTCTTGCTAGCTGGAGAACACAGTGGGAAATAGGAAAATTCTTAAGCCTGGTGTTTGCACTGATGTCATCTCAGTGTGAATAATAAACCCTCTCACCCCGGCTCCCCCCGGCCTCCATTAAGCACACATTCTCGTTAAATAAATGGAAGAAAAACAGCTTGTGGGAAAAGCCTCTTAAAGTGGGCATGCATCCTGACTTTGTCACCAGCATGCTAAGGGAACCTCTCAGGGCCTCAGTTTCTTCATCTGTAAAATGGGTTGAACTAGACCAGAATTTTTTTTCCTTTTTTTTAATTTAGTTTACATATTGTTAAAAAATTGGTTTAAAAAAAAAACTCCAATATTAACACAGAAAATTAAAAACTAGAAACAGACATCGAAGTGAAGTCGGGGCAGAACTGTGGCCCCCTGCTCCCCCACCCCTTCCCTACATCCATCACAGCCTGTTCCAGAAGCCCAGGGCTCCAAGCAATACAGTGCCAAAACCACTCTTCAGATGGTCTTTGGAGACCCCTTAAAAGGCGGCTTTCTGTGATTTTATGACTCCTTTGACATTCTTTGATTGTTCTAGCCTTCTTTGGTCCTTTGTGATGTGTGGCCTTAGTTCTTGAGACTGCGTGTGCCAGAACAGCCCTGTCTAAGCTGGCGAGCACCTCATATGCCATGGGATCACACATGTGGGTGTGCCTGGCACAGAGCCCGGAAGTGCCTCCTCTCTTCCTCGTCCCCAGCCTTGCCAGGGGCGCCAGCCTCCAGCCCTGCTGGCTGGGCTCTGCCAATGGTCCAGCCCCTTTCTGCGGGGACTTAATAGCCATGCACTTTCTCCTATGGCCTGTGTGTATGTGCGTGTACATGCACATACGTGTGTGTGCGTGTGCATGTGTGTGCATGTGTGTGTGTGTGTGCTGAGGCTGTGCCCCAAGTCCCTGAAGGGCTGTCTGCCCACCCTGGCCTCCTCCACCAGAGCTTGAAGGGGCGTGCTTACAGCGTTTTCAAATAACCTGGATGATTTTTTTCTAATAAAACTGTTTTTTTTATTGCTGTTCCCAACCCACCTAGCACCAGCTGTGATGAGAATCACTTGTATGGTAAAGTGCTATTGATAAAATTGCTCCCTCCGGAACTTAGCTATGCACTCATGCAGCGCGCCGGCTGCCTCTCTGCTCGGCTAGGCAGCCTGCACGCGTCCCCTCCCCATGCTCATCCCCTCCCCAGCTCCTTCCCCGCAGGCCCCCTCCTACCCCCAGCCTCTTCCTTCTTCCCTCTTCTCCTCCTTCCACTGCTGCTGCTTGCCATTTGCTCTCTCTTCACTCCTCCCTTTTCTTTCCACCTTCTCTGGCTTTCCCTCCCTTTCCTCCTAACATCTGCTGTGGCCTCCCCCTGCTCTCTTTCCCCCCTCCCCAGGCCTGTCTGCCTCTCTCCCATAGCCCCCTGCTGCTCCCCTCTGCCTCCTCACCATGCATCTCCCTCTCAGTCCGCACGTTTCGGGCCAGGTCAGCTCAGTGAGGTCCATAGGGAGGTCCCAGCTCTCTCTTTGGACAGAGGCAGTCCCAACCCGGTCCTAATAGGCAGGCCCTACCCTGGCAGCTGCTTGGCCTTGAGGACCCCAGCATCCTCACATGTACCCCTCCTCATCTGGCCCAGGCTCCCCTCTCCTGCCAGAGCTGCTCTGGGGTAAAGAAGGGGCAAGCAAAGAAAGGCAGATAGGAAAAAGTATGATAGGTTCAGGGAACAGTGTGTAATCTGGAGGAACAGCATGACAAGGGGAGGCCAAAGGAGATGTTAAATCCCGCTGAGTTTGCGGACTCCCTTGTTCATTTCCAGCAGGAGAGACAAAGAGCACAGCTTCCTGTAGCGCTCACCTGAGAATCCTCCCGCCTCGTGTCCCACGAACCAGAATTGGATCACACGTGCCTTCGGAACCAATGTTGGCAACAAGGACGAAATGACAACCCTTGCACCAGTCGGGCGCTCCCTCTGGCTGAGGATAAAGCCCCAAATTCAGGCTGCCCCGCAAGGAGGCAGAATGGGTGGGGTGTTGGAGAGTCTCCTCCACCCCCTCGACAGCTTAAGGGTCCCCTAGAGGAACAGGGTGATGGGATGGCAACACAGTGAGAATCCATGTCTACAAAAAATTTGAAAAAAGAAAATTAGCCGGGCATGGTAGTGCACACCTGTATTCCTAGCTACTCGGGAGGCTGAAGCAGGAGGATCCCTTGAGCCCAGGAATTTGAGGTTACTGAGACTTATGATTGTACCGCTGCACTTCAGTCTGGGCAACAGAGACTCCATCTCTAAAAATTAATTGATCAATTAAAACATGAGACATCGAAGAAAATTTCTATTTAACTAAACTGTGTGAGGGTTGGCTTACACCTGTTTTGATTCTTACTGCATTTCTAACACATGGACAATGTGCAATAACTACTTGCTGAATGAATGAATGAACAAATGAATCAATGATTAAGATAGGCAATTTAAGCCTATTTCCAGTCCTGTGGGTACCATCACCTCTCCTTTATTAGAGGTGCTTCAGTAGAAAATTTTGAGAAACATTGCAATAAATAAGAGGGGGCTCCCAGGGAGTTGTTTTCTTTTTTTTTTTAATAACAGCCTTATTGCGATATAATTCATATACCATAAAATTCATGCTTTTAAGAGTACAATTCCATGGTTCTTAGTATATTTGCAGAGTTGTGTGACCATCACTGCTATCGGAGAGTTTTAGAACCAAGTGTGGAAAGAGTCAGGCCCACAAAGAGTGAGGGCCCAGGGCTGTGAGTGGCTGGGCACAGAAGGAGCCCTGGTTGGAAGTAAGTGTCTGGTGGAGGCAGAGAGGGCCACCAGAGAGCTATTGCAATACTAAAGGGAGAGCGCTGGAGGCTCAGTCTCGGGGTGTCACTAGCAAGACTGGAATTCCAGGCTCATGTAAGAGAGGTTGCAAAGGTTGGAAGTGCAGTTTGGAGTCTGCCCACGGTGGGCAGAGACTGCAGGGCAGAGGTGCTTCCTAGCTTTCAAGCCATCAGATTTCGACAGCTCATGTCTCCACTGCACAGATGAGCCAAGATGCTGCCAAGAGTAGCAGCGGATGTTCCTCTCTCCTGCCTGGGGCAGAGATGTTGGAACATGCGTCCCCAGGTGCAGGCCACGTGCAGATGCAGAGCAGGCGTGACCTGCCCCGATGGCTCTGAGAGTGGCACCCCGGGCACTGTACTCCTTGCCACGGGCACCCAAGCTCAGCTACTCATAAGCCACATTTCAAGGATGGAGCTGATCCAGTCAGGAGGAAACAAACCCAAATTCATGTTCTACTCAGGTAGGACCCCTCGGGAGTTCTGGAACTTCCTGCAGTTGTGCTGGTGGGGGCGGGGCGAGCAGGGGAAGGGGGTGTCCAGCTGCATCTAGCGGGGTGTGCCTGGAGATGCTGAATCCAGGACAGTGGTTTTCTGGAAGCTCTCCACGGTGTGGGACTTGCAAGACCAGACTCAGCAGTGTCTTCGGTACCACGTGGAAAGGTGGTGGGAAAACCTGGGCACGAAAGTGAAGACCCAAACTCAGGACGCCCCTCTGCCTCTCGTGAACCGCGTGGCGGCCGCATGGGCTGCCTTCTGGGCTGCACGGTCGTCAGCTCTAAAATTGGGGGTGAGACTAGCTCAGAATGAACACCAGGCCCTCCAAATGTTCCGTGGAAAAAAAGTTTGAGATATGCCGTGTACCATTTTGGGATATGCCCAATGCTGTGTTACCCTCCTGGAGATATAAGAGCTCTGAGTATTCTGGGAAAGGAGGCAGCCGACCTCTGCTCACTTTAGAATTTCCCCAAGTACTTGATGGATGGGGTCAGGGTGGAGAGCTGAGAGCATCACTTCCCAGATCCATCTCAAATCAGCTGCCTGCCCCTAGGTGCTGCCTTCACAGGTTAGTGGTATGCATAAACGGTAAGCCAGGCTAAGTGGACCTTTTGGCCAGGACTTCACCAACAGTTGGCTGAGCACAAGCTAGGCCTGGGGCGAAGGGCAGGACAGGCAAGGGAAGATGGGTTAAAAAGCAGGAAAGGAGACAACAAAAACCTCTATCTGTCATGTTATGACTCACACTGGTTTTAAGGAGGGAGAATTCACATAAAATCGCTTGTGGCTGCAGCCAAACAGGAAGGCTAGGCATAAAGGCTTTTATACATAGGATGGGATTTTTCAGGTGGGGAAAAATCCCAGCCAAGCCCAGAGAATAGGCTGGCCGGGCCCAGGTCCCACAGAGAGGGAGCAGCAGGGCTGCACAGGACCCCAGGTCTCCCAGACCAGCGTTCTAGCCGCAGTGCCAAGCTCATCATCTCCTGGGCTGCCCCCTCGCATACGTGGCACGTGGCTCCAGCCCCAGCGTCGGTTCTGCTCCCGAGAATGATCTCTCTTGACAGAAAGCGGAGGTGAAAGGGCGAGGGAGTATTTCCAAACGGTTGATCTGACAGCTGCAAATTTCATTTCGTGTTGCGCATTGACCTCTAGTTGTTTCCCAAGTAGCCTGGGACTGTGAGATCAATAAATCCCGCAGATAGTTAACATCCCCTCTGGCATCCTTGGCTTTAGTTAGAAAATAGTCAAATTCATAGCCCTCTGCAAATCTTAGCAGATTTTTCGTTTTCTGCAGAGCCCAATGAACTGTAATTGGGCCACGGACCCGGGTGGGGCCTGAGAAATGCACGGCAGTGTGGACGGCCACTGCGGGGCCCCCCCGTCCTGGTCCAGGACAGATGAGATGACTCCTGCAGGCCCACGGCGGCCACTGAAGGAGTGGGGGCTCCAGCCCACCTTCCTGTTGGTCTGCATTCATCCAAGCGGCCTCCATTAGGTCATTAATATAACAGGAGAGTTACGGCCATTGGCTAACCCATCCCAGGGACCTTTTTAAAGGAAGGCTTATTTGTAGTGAGGGAAAAATGGACTTGTAGTTATAAAAGCTCTTTCCCTCATTCTCTTTCTTCTGCTCCTCCATAGCCGGTTGTCCTTGGTATGGCACTTTCTCTTCTTGCTGAGCCTCGGTTTCTCAGCTGAACAATGTCTGAAAGGACTGTCACAAGGATTAAATGAGTTGGTAAGTGCAGAGGCCCACTCAGAGCCTCATGGAATAAGTGGAAACCTCCGTGAACCCAAGTGAGGCTCAGCTCTGCTTAGACATTGCGGTCCTCAGACCTGAGGAAGGAATCGGCTGCTGGGGGAGACTCTGAATTCACAACCAAGACCCACAAGGACTGCCCTGCTCAGAGTGCGCCAGCTGTGCGCAGACTCCCCCTGGGTCACAGGTGGCTGGTGGCAAGGACGGAACGTGAGGTCCCTAGCGTCCCCTCCCCAGTGCCAGGCTCTAGGTGAGTACTCAGTAAAGCTTTGCTGAAAGCACACATCCACAAGACAGTGTCTTGTGACGTAACAGGATGGCATGTCATCCGCAGGACATTGTTAAAAGGCAGGACAGTTGGGTAGGTGACCATCCTCTCATGCCTGCGTGCACACACATGCAGAGCTATCCATGCACACATGACTGGCTGAATAACCTAGGTCAGTATTGGCATCAAAGTCTTCCTCCGATGGCCAGCCCAATCTGAGGAGCAAACTCTTCTGACCCGCTCATATCCATGCAATGCCAGGGCTGGAATCCACTGAGGCCCGTGCCTCCCAGCCCGACCTTTGCATCCCATGCCGTGGGTTTCAACAGAGAGAACGCCCGTCTAGGATCTGCAGAGAGCAGTTTGACCTCAGTATGACACCAATCAGTGGGGTGATTCTGAGAAATTCACTTCCCCCCTCTGGGCCTCAGTTTTGCCATCTGTGAAACAGAGAGATGGAGCTGCCTGTGTTTGCCTATCTTGCAAGGCCTCCTGGAGGCAAGCCACAGCCTGTGGGACGTGAGCAGGGCATGGCAGGTCATCGAATCTAATGCCTCACAAATATTTATTTCACCAGATGAATCTTCAGTTTTTTTTTTTTTTTTACTCAGAACCCCAGCTTATAAGACAGACAGACCTGAGCCACTCGGGCTGGAATGGAGGTGGGAGGCAGCCTCAAGGCCTCCTCCTCTCCCGTGAAACACCAGTTTGGAGAACAGCTGCCTCGTTTTAGAGGTGAGGGAGCTGCGGCTCAGAGAGGGCCCCGCTCAAGGTCAGGTGCTCTGCGCAGCACCACGGAGATCCCTGTGTGTGAACATAGAGGCAAGGGCACCCCTACTCCTGCCGTGGGCCCTGAGGGTCTATCCACCACCTGAGGCCCCCAGAGCTGGCTGCAGTTACCAGGCAACCAGCACACATGGCCCAGCGCTGCCCATTAGCCCCCGCAGCTGTCCTCCCGGCCAAAACTGGTTTAGAAAAGGCTGCCTGGCTGGCAGGTAGGAACAAAAGGATTGGGCCCCATTTGACAGACAGTGTCCCTCCCATTTGCATGTCATTAAGCTGCAGGCCAGTCAGCAGAGGGGGAAACATAGCTTCAGATTCCCTGCCAAGCGGGGGCACAGAGGCACTGGGCCTTCATTTGCATTTTGGACACCTGCCCTGAGCCTCTGAAGCCAATTTGAAGACGAGGGTTTTCTTGAGGAGGTGACCGAAGTGCTGGAGTGGACTGGGGGGTAGGGGGGGTGCCTCCCTCTCAGTGGTGCCGCCAGCTTTTCCCCAGCTTCCCCCCAAACTGTGACACAAACTGGAACAGACTTGTTTGAGGGGAAAGGGCTTCCTTGCTCTGAGAGTTCAAACTGGGCCCCATGCATCGGGCTGGGAGAAGATGCGTAAATTCTACTAACCTGGGTTTATCTGGGCTCCCCCCGGCTAGCATCCCCACCACAGCCCAGCCCAGCCAAAAGACAAAAAAGAAGAAGAAGAAAGGAACACAGGCCACATGTTCTCTGCACTTCCCTTCTGGGGCCTCCTGGGGTGCTCCTGATTGACGGGACGATAAATGCAAGAGGTTTCCTGTGATAGAGAAAGAGATTTTCTCGAAGCATTCAACTCCTGACCTTTAAGAGCTCGGGGAGCAAAATGATTTTCAGTCACTGGGGCCTGAGTGAAGGGTATGTGAATTGATCGACTGCAGGGCTCAGGCCTCCCAAGGTCTCAATGTTATGTCATTAAAATCTTACAATCGAGTTACCCTAATGAATTCCAGCAGCCACCTTCTCAGAGGCGATTAGTAAATAGACTCAAAGTTCCATGGTATAAAATGCTTTCTGCAAGGGCCTGCTCCAGCACTGGGAAGGCCAGCAGTGACTTAGGGGCCTGGAGCTACATCTGGCCTCTGCCATTTGAGGTTTTCTCTTTTGGCATTAGACCATGGTAACTATTATTATTACTTCCTCTCATATTTCTTCCTCTAGCTCCTTTCATCTTATAAAGATACCTACCCGTCTGGCCACAAGGTGGCTACATATATTGGGCTGGCTAACCATGGTACCATGTTCCTCTGGCAACAGTGATTGGTCTGGGAGTATCCCTGACCCAGGCTGAGCCAATCAGAATCTTCCCTAGGATTATTCTCTTTTACTGAGGATCCTGAGCTGGGAGAGTGTGAACAGGGGTTGATGGCAGGCTCCTTCCCTGCCCTGTGTGGTCTGTCTGCAGAAAGCAATCAAGCTCGGCGGGCAGAGGGGAAAGAGGGATAGAGCAAGAGAGGCCAGGTTCATGAAGTCCCTTCTTCAGTTCTGTTGAGATACCCTCCTATCTTTCCTAGCTTCATGAGCCTTAAAATTCCTCTTTTGCTTAAGTTAGCCAAGGTTTGTTTCTGTTGCTTGCAACCAAAATCCTGCCATGCAGTAGGAGCTGATACTCCCAAGGTACAATAGTCTGGGGCTTGGGGAAAATGAAATTGATAGGGAATGATACACAGTGTGATCATTTTGGTCAAAGGTGGAGACCACAGAGGCCCCTCAGGGACAGTCCGCTACAATGTGAGCTCCACGAAGAGAGGGACCTGTGTCTCTCTCCCAGCTCCTAAAACAATGCCAGGTGCATATCTCCTCTCACCACCTCCCTGTGGGCCACTGTGAGTCTTGTCTACCACGTGAGATCTCTGCTTCTCCCCGAGCCTCTACTCAGAGCCTCCTCCATCTCCTGACTTGCATCCCCTGCCTTTCTGACTTTCTGTTCCCTCCTACCTTCAATTTGTCCATGGCCACAGTGACTTGCTCTGCTTCACAGCTCCCACATTAACTGCTTTGTTCTCTCCTCGTTGCTTGATGCTGGATTCAAGTGAAGTTCCAGAGTCAGAGAGAGATGGAATCCTGTTGGCCCAGCTTGACTTTTTTGTGTCAGGCCACCTCACAGGTCAGGCTGGTGTCTTTGAGTTAAGTGCCCATGGCTGAGCCAATGGGCACAGTACAAATCAGGGCCACCCAGGCAGTGGAGGACAGGCCAACCAGTGCTCACCCTCAGGGGCTGCAGCATCTCTACCACAGAATCCCTTGCTTAGACTGGGGAAACCCGAGGACTATCTACATTTCCTTATTCCAGAAACTTCATCTGAGGCATAGGATTTTTATTTGGTGGTGGGAACCCCTCCTCCTACTGCTTGCTCACAGGTGCCTCCCTAGTGTGTTTCTTGCTTGAATTGCAAATCGAATCACTGCATAAACCCTACATAACTCAGAGCCCCATGTTGGCAGTATCTTATTTTTCAATTTCTTTTATTTTTTAATTGAATGAACATATTTTATGCAAGCCGCTCTACCTTGGTGAAGGCTGTTCCCCTGTGATTCATCAGAGTAATAACTAGAAACACCATTATTTGGCTCCATCCTCCTGCTGAGAACATCACATAACTGAGAAATGTTCATGCGTCTCACAGAGTTTGGGGGGAGAGCAAAAGGAGGGGGCAGCGAAAGGAGGAGGCGAGGGAGGCAGGAGGGAAGAGATGATTATGTACAGGCACACAGGTCGGCAGCCGGAGACGTGGCGAGACACCAAGGGGATGACACAAGCCCACAGAGGGGTTGTTGATCACACACACACACACACACACACACACACGGAGGCACAAAAGGCACAAAAGGAACCATGCATACCTCTCTGCTCAGCTATCCCATGAAAAGAACAAGCCCATAAACTCACAGAATTTCAAAGTGAGAAGTGATGCTACAGTGCTGGTCTGGTTGCCTCATTCAACATGTAAGAGTGAAGTGCAGAAAGAGAGCAGATGCCCCTGGGTGTCCCATTCGAAGACACCAGTGTTCCTGAGTTTCTGCCTAGAGATACATACTTCAACTAGTCTTTGAGGCAGACCGTATCTTTATTTGTATTGATTGAACTCTTGTTGCTGGCTTAAAGATCTTCAGACATTCTAAGGCCGGGCGCGGTGGCTCACGCCTGTAATCCTAGCACTCTGGGAGGCCGAGGCGGGTGGATTGCTCGAGGTCAGGAGTTCGAGACCAGCCTGAGCAAGAGTGAGACCCCGTCTCTACTAAAAATAGAAAGAAATTATCTGGCCAACTAAAATATATATATATATAGAAAAAATTAGCCGGGCATGGTGGCGCATGCCTGTAGTCCCAGCTACTCAGGAGGCTGAGGCAGTAGGATCGCTTAAGCCCAGGAGTTTGAGGTTGCTGTGAGCTAGGCTGACGCCACGGCACTCACTCTAGCCCGGGCAACAAAGCAAGACTCTGTCTCAAAAAAAAAAAAAAAAAAAAAAAAGATCTTCAGACATTCTTATCGCTTTGATCTAAGATGTGACTGGGGTATTCCTATTATCGTTTTGTTTTTTGATGATGTTCTGTGAGGTTGTCTGAGCACCTGGAAATATTTTTAAAAAGCTCTCCTCAGGACAGAGGGGCCCCTCGATTAATGTCTTATGAACCCTAGCACATGCTCAGGGGCTGTGTGAATGAGCACTTTTAAGGTTAGACAGACAGAACTTTCAATGCAGACTTCTGAGAACCTTCTCACTTCTTCTTCAGTTTTACTGCCATTTCCTTAGCACCGCTCTTCTCACCTCCTGCCTAGATTTTTGCCTTGTCCAGTGCCTATTGCCAACCTCTCTCCTCTCTGATCCCCTCCTCCTCTCACCACCAGACTGATTTTTCTAAAACATGGCTCTCGTCTTGCCCTTCTCAGAGTACCCAGCATCCCAAGCTGCGGGCGTCCATCTCTGCACTGGTTGGTCACCTTCCGGCTGCAAGTGGAAACACCCAACTGAAACGAGCTTACGACATGGTGAGGAGGAGGGGGATACTTGCAGCTTTGCACAACTGGGTGTTCAAGGGGTAACGGCTGAATTCTGAGGTTGGCAGATGCCATCAAGAACATCTCTTTTCCTTCGTCTCTCAACTCTGCTTTCCTGCATGGCGGCTTTTTCTATCCTTTTACTTTCAACAGTTCAGTGTCTTTATGAGTTATGTATGTCTTATAAACAATATAGAGCTGGAATTTTTAAAAATCCACTGTGATAATCTGTATTTGAACCAGAGATTTAAATCCATTGAAATATATTTTGCTTACTAATCTATTTGAATTTATTTATACAATTTCATTTTTTTGTATTCTTTTTACTCTGTTTTTTTCTGTGCTTCTTTTTTTTTTCTTTCTATTCGATTGAGTGTTCTTTTTTCCTTTATGCCCTTCTTTTCCTTTTACTGGTTTGTAGCATATTTTATATACATATATATATATGCACTATATATAGCAAATATGCTATATATATAATAGTCTACTCTATGTGTGTATATATATATGGTTGTCCTTAATGTTTTAACATGGATACTTGACTTAACTAACTCTGAAGTTAATAAAAATCCATATCATCAAACAATTCAAGACCTTAGAATACTTTAACCACTATTCACCCCTTCCCACCTTACATGTTATTCTTGTCTAATACTTTTTTTTATATCCCAAATTATTTAACATTATCACTATAGCTTTATGCAGGAAATGCTGATGGGATTCATCCTACATTTATCTTTTTTTTTTTTTTTTTTGCTTACTATTTCTTCTTGCCTCCTTCTTCTTAAAGTAATCCTGCAGTAGACCTTTCAAAGTGGATCTGTTAATAGGAAACCCTTTCGACTTTGTTTGGAATGGCTTTACTTTTCCCTTTTTCTGACTCTTGATTGGAATTCTAATTTGACAGTTTAGGTTTTTTTCCCCCCTCAATTCTTTGAAGAAATTATTCCATTTTCTCCTTGCTTTTATCGTTGCTATTGGTTCTATAGTTGCCAACTGTCCTTCCTTGACAATAATCTACCTTGACTCTGTTATTTCTGTTAACATCCTCTCTTTGTCTTGGTGCTCTGTGGTTTTAGTATAATATGTGATGTTCTAGGGGTAAATCTAATTTTATCTACCCTAACTGAGACTCTGTGATTCCTGAATCTGAGGATTAATGTCTATCAATAATTCTAAATTCTAAATACTTATCCATTATGCTATTTCACACTGACTCTCTCATCCTCTCTACTCTCCCTCTGTAACTCCCAGGAGACGTACGTGGGGCCTTTCAATCCTGTCTTCCATGTCTCTTGACCACCCCTTCATATTTATATGTCTTTAGCCCTCTGCGTGCTAAGTATTGTCCTCGGATATGTTTTCAGGTTCATTAATCCTCTCTCCAATGGTGTCTAATCTGCTTTTGAACTCACCTACATTTTTAAAAATATCAATGACTATATTTTTCATTTCTAGTAATTCTATTGGGTTATTTTTTATAACAGGAATGTTATTTGCTCACATTGCCATGTTCCTTCTTATGTTACTGATTTCTCCTTTGAGGATTATCCATTCTAAGTAAACTCATGTGTATAGACTAATAATTCTGCTACCTGGTGCTCTTATGGGTTGAGGGTACTAGTGTATAATATTGTTCTTTGTTGGCTATCCTGACTACCACTCCAGGTGGACAGGTTCCTCCTGTGTTTTGCTGTGTAAGATTATGAGGCTGCTTTCAGTGGAGCTTAAGCAGTGGGGAATCCTTTGGGTTGATGATATGTTGCCAAAGAGTCTGGGTTTGCTTTTGCCCAATTCCCCAGGGCCATCCCTATCCATCCTAGCATCATTTTAATGTTAATTTATAGATTTAGGGATTCCCAGGACATACAGGTAGTACCACAACATACCCCAACCCCTCACAAGACACAGACTTGCATTATAAATTATCAGAGGAGACTCCTCCATCCACAGAGCTCAGGCCAAGACACACGGCTTTTCTGTTGTCTCCGTGTTAACAACATTTTTCTTGTTTACCCTCTTGCTGCTAGAACAATACTTGAAGGATCCCACTTTCATGCACGATTCTCATTTTAAACTTAGCATAGCTCAAAGCTTTGTCTTCCACTCTCATGTGCAAATTCAACCTCAAGTCCAAAGACGGCCCCCCACCCCCATGCTAAGGTAGCTGCAGCCTAAACTCACATGCCAAATGCTCTGATTTTTATTCCATCTTTCTTTTGGATTCTTTGTGATTTCCCATGTTTTTTGCAAGCTTTTGTACACACACACACACACACACACACTTAGTATTAATAATTTATATATAATCTTTAAAGGAATTTTTGGAGGGAGGGGGTTCAGGTCATTTAGGTAAATGCTGCCAGGAACAGAGGTCTCTTCTCTTCTCCGTGTTGACTTCATTCCCGGGGCAGTTTTCTCCATGTGGTAACATCAGTGGCACCTAGCAATTCCAGGCTTTATATGGGCCTTGCAGACAGAGAGGCTGGAAGGAGGGAGTGGCTCGTTCTCGAAACAGGCATAACTACCGTTGGCCTGATTTGGGTCATGTGCCCATCTGTGATCAATCATCATGACTCAGCCAGCCTCCCAGGAAGAGATTAGCATAAGGCCGACCCAAGCCACGGGGATGTCAGTATCAGAAAAGGGGGAAATGTGTGCTTGGCAAGCAATGACGACAGGTGTCAACCACAGCCACTCTAAAATGTACAAAGTGTTATCTCATGTAATCCTCACCCCGTGAGATAAGATTTATAATCATCTTTCAAAAATTCACGCAGCTGCCGAGGGACAGCGCTAGCACTGGAATGTTGGTCTCCTGACTCAAGTCTTGGGCAGTTTTAATCAAGGCTAAATCTCTTGGCCTAACCCGCAAGGCCGTGTATTTCTCAGTCCTTCTTTATCTGGCCAATCTTACCTCCTGCTACTTCTCTACTCAGTAATCTCTGTGCAGCTTCACCTGTGCTTCACCCAGGCCACTCCCATGCCTCCCACAGCTTCCAGCCAGAAGTAAGAGCGCAAGAGCTGGAGGGGGACCCACAGGTTTCCCTTCTCCTGCCAGCTGTGATCAGCGGGTGGTTGCTATGGAAGACACTATGTTAAGTTGACATCCAGGCTCAGTGGGTATCTTAGGTCTGGTTCTTAGAAGCAGAGCCTGAGCCTGGTATTCTTGTGTACACTATTGATTGAGGGTGTGGCTCGCTCGCCCAAGAAACCCGTAAAAAAGCGAGAGACTCAGGAGAAGAAGCTAAACAACAACGTGGTTTCAGCCGAAGGCCAGCCTCGGCCTGATCCACAGAGTGTCCCACAACGAAGCAAGGCGTTTGCATCTCGGAATCAGCCAGTCGCTGGCTGTGTGCGGACCCCAAGGGTGGGTGGCAGGGAGCATCACCTCCCAGGTATCTCCTGGAGAGGAGGGTCGTACCTGCTGAGGCAGATGCTCAGAGAGGGGTGAATCTGTGAGCTATCAGCACCTCCCACTCCAGCAGCTGGGGGCTGGGACAACTGGCCAGGCAAAGGGGGTCTGGGCAGGACAACAAAAGACCCTCCACAGTGGGAAGGCATGTCACGATTGACTAATAAAAGCAAAGCCAGTTATGAAGGCTGCCCTTTGTGGGGCACTCACGTGCCAGATATCATCCTTCGCACCTCACAGGTGTGCTCTCATTTAATCCGGACAGTAGCCACATAGCTAAGTGCTGTTATTCCCCAAGATCACAGGTGAGGACACTGAACGAGGTGCAGAGTCTCCTCACTCAAGGTCGCACAGGAGACACTGTTCCCACTGCATCCCAGAACCTGGGAGTGCCTGGCAGGATGATGCTGGTGTGAGCACGGGAGGACCGGGGTGGCCGGAACCTACCATCTCGAGGACGTGGGGAAAGTCTGCCTTGCATGGGAGTTCCCACTTTTTGGAATCCTCTGGCCCTTACACGTGTGCTGTATGGCTCACCAGCTCACGCTGCCCAGGCCACAGCTGGAGATGGTGTCCACTTCCAGACCGTCTGAAAGGGAGACCGACTGCGTGGAGGCCATTCCGGCTGCAGCCAGCCAAGGTGGGGAGCGATTCGGAGATCAGAACCTACGAAGAACGGGCGAATGGACTGGGGGCCTTTAACCTAGAAGGGTGCTCGGAGTCCCGGGTGACCCTGCCTCAAAGCGGAAAAGGACTGTGGAGCTCACAGATTCGAGTAGATGGGAGCAGAGAGCCAGAGAGGAGGACTTATGCCAGGTCTAGCAGCTGGTGGCTTTAACCCGCAGCCTCTGGTGGCGTGCCGTGCTGGTAGATGTCAAACAAGCAGCTCTCTGGGCAGACGAATCCCTGGCTTGCAGCATTCCCCAGTGTCTGCGGTGTTCGTGCTCCCACTGTGGCTGATTTCGAGCTCCCCGTGTGACATCAGTGAAGGCAGAGTGGGAGGGACGTGCACGGCTGGCTATTGTGAGTCAGCAGAAGCCGCCTCCTGCCCATCCAAGATTCCCACTGCAGAGCTCATTCTGAAGGACCAGTGGTCTCCCGGCACTAAGCCCAAAGCAGCCCCCAAAAGAGCATTCTGCGGTCACACAGGTTTGGAACGCAGAGCTTTACGAATCCCGTTCTCAGAGCACGGCCCAGTGCGTTAGCTCAGGAAAGGTCCCAGAAGTCCTGGTGCGGAGAAAGCTGTGTGACTTCAGTTAGCTCAGCATTCCCCAAACCTGTCCGCCCGCCCAACCGTTTCATCACCTGCCTCTCGGGAACAGCCCCCGGAACTGGTGTTCGATGGAACGCACTCTGGAAAATGGCAAACAGACAGCGTCTTCATACAAACAAAAGGCCGTTGCTGAGAAAGAGGCTGGACTGGCTGTTCTGTTTTGGTTCAGAGGGTAGAAATAGGACCAATGAGTTAAAATTCAGGGGAGACAGACTTCAATGTGGTAAAAGAAAGTCCTTTCTAATAATGAGAACCACCCATCGGTTGCACGAGACTGCACGTTGAAGGAAGGAGGTCCCCCTGCGTGGAGGGTTAGGGTCTGTGTGGCAAAGGGCAGCAGGAAGGGGCTTCCTGCACCGGGGAGGCAGTGAGAGAAGAGTCTCTCCAGGGACTCCCCATGAAGTACTAGAATTCTAGTAACTTGAAGTGCATAGGCCCTGTCTGGGGCCTCAGAACGGGGGCTGTCAGATGGCCGCCTCTCTGTGGAAATGGATATTCCAACTCTATTCGTGTGTGTGATATAATTTTAGAAGGGTGAGGATGTCGTCACTTCCCAAAATATACTTCTTGACTGTCTAGTTTCTGCATTAATTCACCATTAAAACTTTTCTTCTTTAGCTTAATACTTTATTCCATGCTCAGATGCACATTCTCCTGGGAAAGGAGTTGGTCCGTACGAACTGCTCTTGGCCTGTGACACGCCCATGCCGTGCTGAGGTTCTCAGCGGCTCCCCGGGCGCAGGTCTGGTTTGGAGAGGGAGAACCTGGGGGCGGGGGAGGCTTGGGGCAGGGGTACTGGGTGTCTGGGGTGGGGGCTCGAGAGCAGGAGAGGCTGCAAGCCAGGAGGGAGTGGGAGTGCCAAAGACAGTCTTGGCTGCCTTTATGAATGTGTTTGGGGCTGGGCCTGTCCTAGAGATATCCCAAAACTATTTTAGGAGGCAGCAAATTTAGCTGGTGGCTGGTTTGCAAATCATCCAGATATGTTGGTATTTCTGATGAGACAATCTGTCTCGGAAGGAGACATTTAAAGCCTTTATAACCAAAAGGGATGTGCCTTTTTGAACACTGCCATGGAAAAAGCACAACCACCACAACCTATTTTGTTGGCCAAACCCAGCAGTGGGTAAAATCTTTATGACCATGGCAGCTTCCTTTGTACAGAGCTTTCCAAGGGAAAACCTGCTTCTATCTTTATTATCTGGCACAATTCTCAGAACAACCTGAAAAGGCAATGGTCTGATATTCATTTTATAGATGGGGAAACTGAGGCACTTACCTAAGGTTACCCAGGGAAATGGCAGAGCATAGACTTCAGCCCATTTCTTATTTCAAACCCCACTGTAATTAATTTTTTTAAATTCAATTTGCATTTTAACAAAGTCATTCATGTATTATAATTTAAACTGTCAAATAGTTGCACAAGACTTTTAGTGAAAAGTAGCCATCCCTGGCCCCATGCACTCCTCAGCCCTGATTTTCCAAAACCTAGATGTAATCACATCCTATTTTTAAGGTTATATCTTCTTGTATTTATCTTCATATTTCTAAGTAAAATGTTTGCTGTCCAGTTCTTGATTTAAAAAAAAAATAGAGGTAATCTATAATCTTCCTTCTATGGAAGACAAGGATTTAATGTTTTTATATGCCATTTACACACACACACACACACACACACACACACACACTCCTACACTCTCACACATGCTTCTCCCTTTCCCGCCTCTGCACATCACAATATAGTTACATCATAATTTTTATTTCTTATATGATAGTTTTAATATGACTGCTCCTTTTGTATAGCATCCTGTTTTTGTTGCACAGACAATATATCTTTGCTTATCTCTGTGAGATTTTATTTTTTTATTTGAAGTTTTTATTTATTCTCTCTATTGTTTCTCTTTCTCCTAAGTTTATTTTCCATTGGTTCATGTTGGCATCTGCCTTTCAAGACAGAGGTTGTCCTCAAATATGTGATAATCCTCATCTTTGCTTTCATATTGACTCATAAGTTGCTAACAGGCATTTGGAAGCTCTCAGTGACAGGGTGGTTGGTTTCTTTATGGGATAATGAGATGGAGATCGGCCAATTCCTTAGGGTATTCCCACATGTCAGTAACTGTAAGAATTATCTCTTGGGCCTGTTGGTCTTCCTAGGGGAAAATAAAAAAAACTCCAATCTTCTGCAACCAGGGAAAGATCAGGGAAAAGGTAGCTCTAAGTCTGCCACCAGCATTCTGGGAACCAAGTGGCAACAGGGATCCCAACTTTACTATTCACACTTGCACTCAGTCCCACCTTCAGTGGTGCCTGCTTTTTCCTGGGCCAGAGCTCTCCTGCTGAGCCCCTCCAGGGAGTCAAGCCCTTTTCTGCTGACTAGGGGAGGAATAGTTGCTTATTTGCACTAAGAGAGGAGGAACTCCATGGTGTAATATTTTTTCTGTTGCAAACTGTATCAGCCCTGCTCCTGGGAAATAGACTCTGAGTTTTGCCTGCAGGAAGCTCACTAGGGAGGATCAGTGTCTAGGTGTGGAGTGAAGGAAGTGGGATTGGGCAGAGGTAGGAGAGAGACTGCAGGCACAACAAAAGCCTCAGCACATCCCATGGGGAGTTCTAGAGCTAGAACAGTCCTGCAGAATTGCGGTGCCCTATGGCAAGAAGGCTGGGCCTTCATGTACCTTCATTGACCAGTCGCTGGAAGTGGGCTCTCCCAGAAAGGGAGGTGATTTTGGTAAGAAGTGTCCCTTTAGCTAAGAGAAACTCCTGGGGAGAGACTTGAGCTGAGAGCCACCAGTACTCCCAGCAAGCTGGAGAAATGAGTCCCTCGATCCTGAGGGCGGGTGTGAGCAACACACCATAGCAACCACTCCAGTGCATCCTAGCCCTGCTCCAGTAACCTTCCTTCATATAACCCTTCAGGATTCTTAGCAGACCCTTCACCTGCGGAAACACACTGGAGGATGGTTAGCGTGAAGAATATGCTCCCCCTGCCTCCAGCATTGAGGCTGGTCTCAATGCCCCATCTTTTTCTTCTATCTCCCAATTTATATGAGTACTGATGCTGGACCAGATGGGTAACCTGGTGGAGTGGCCCAGACCTTCATCCCTGAAGAACCTGAGCCCTTGTCCTCATGCCCTTCTCAAGCAGCAGATGTGGAACTTGCCCATTATCAGTCAAAATCGGGCAATGGAGTACCAAGAGATAGCCCAATGGATCACTTGAGTGCCAACTACATCCTTCCCTGCCTCCATTTTATAAGAGTGGTCCTATACTCTCCTAATGATCAGAGTCAACCTCGCTTGCCGGGATGGTGACTCCTTTCTTTGTCTACTGGTCTCTTAGCACAAGGAGCCCAAAGTGACTGGGCAGCAGTCATATATTAAAGTTTAATGGAATTCTTGCTGTGCCCCTAGTGGAAGCATAGCATGCTCCCCTAGGAAATCAGGAACTTGAGACCCCTGGGCCTAAAGTTGTATGAAAACCTTCCCATGTGATTCATTAGGAGTGTTAATAGGCAGGTCCTCCACTACTGCTACTCCTTGGTTCTCAGAATCATTAATTCCACCTACCGGGAATACAGTCAGTGCCTATGAATGAGTCCATATACTTTTTTTGCCTTGGGTCACTTCTCTCTCCACTCAAAGTAGATGGTGGCCAGATGCATAGCCTAAATTTCCACTCATTGGGAGGATTTACACTCACAGCTGAATTTTAGTTGGGCTGTAGTGCAATAGGTGTTGTGCTTCTTTCTTAGTAGTGAGAGATGAAAGATGCACTACTGGGCCCTTTACTTTGGAGGGAACGTTCCAGACCACTGAAGCTGTGAAATCTGCTGGGGCAATTTCCTGAATCATTGTACTTTATCTCCCAACCTCTGGAGTACATGTATTACCAAAGTCTCCAAAGTTCTCGCTCACCCAATCTGATTAGCATCATGCCATCAACAACGTAGGCCAAAGTGGTGTTCTGTGGAATGTCCAGAGGCCCAGGTTCATTTAGACTCAATTGTGACAAAGGATGGGAAGCTCTGGGGGAAAATAATAAAGGTGTACTATTACCCATCCCGAGTGAATGTAAAACATTTCTGCTTTTTCTTCCTGATAGGGCTAGAAAAGAAAGCATTTACCAAATCAGGGGCCATATACTATGTACCTGAGGCTATGTTAATTTGCTCTTATAAAAATCACATCTGGCAGAGCAGCTGCAATTGGGGTTACTACCTGTTTGAATTTACATATAGTTCATTATCATCCTTAAAGATCTGTCTGGTTTATGTAGGGCAGTCAGATTATTGAATTAAAAGGGGATATGATGGAGCAAAATGACAGAATAGGAGGTTCTAGCCCTCAAATCCCCACAGAAACACCCATTTTAACAATAAGCTATGAACAAGAATACCTTTATGGGAGCCCAGGAGTCTAGCTTAGAGGTTGTAGCACCTTTGTGGAGTGAAATATCTAAAAATAGATGCATTGAAGAAGGTAAGAACAGTTTCATTTTACCTGTATCACCTCTCTCCAAAACTGGCACAGCTCTGTGCCAAGAGAGACTCCTCAGCCCATGATTTCTCCCATGGGGGAAAGTGAGAGTGAAGTAAGCACCCAGCTTCCTCAGCCTTGCAGAACCCTGCCCAGGAGATCCACTTCTGTCTTGCCTCACCCAGAACACTGAGGAGACTGGCATAGCAGAAGCATTTGGGGCAGTTAGGAGCAGGGAAAATAGGAAGGAGTTTGTGACAACTGGCATGCAAATGTCAACAACTGGCCTCAGATCCTACTGGCTGGCTTGTTGACTCCTCCACCAGGAGCCACATCCATGAACCGCACAGGGTATCTCACCTGCAGCCCCTAACTAGCTTATGTGTGCCCCCAGCACTCCATGTACCCCCTTCCCTGTGGCTGGCACCATGTACTCCCCTGCAGATGGTGTACATGAGCCTGTACAGATGGCACATGCAAGGTTCCACAGAGAGCACACAGATATCAGCAAGAAGACCAACTCAACTAGATTGGGAGAGGTGTACAACTCTGAACACTTCAAAGCACTTTGCTAGGAAAAATAAGCTCTCAGCACCTGGTCTGGCTTTGTGGAATCAAGAGAAGGCATACAATCCTAAGACTTCCCTCCACAAGAGGGAACAAGAGAAATGAAGCAGGCACATTCATAGAGAAGGTTTGAGGGACTCCCAAGAATCTCTAGTCAAGCTGATTGGCAAAGGTATTTTTCTCCTAAAACCAGTCAGTAAAGAATGGAATAGGTGACTGTTTCTTCAAATGCAAAGACAGCAACATAAGGCATTAAGGAACATGAAAAATCAATGAAAAATAACGTCACTAAAAGAACAGAGTAAAGCTCCATGGATGATCCCAAAGAAATAGAGATCTACAAATTTCCTGACAAAAAGTGCAAAGTAATTGTCTTAAAGAGAACACACATATACAACTAAATGAAATCAGTAAAACAACACATGTAGAAAATGAGAAGTTCAACAAAGAGATAAAAACCATGAGAGAAAAAAAGAGAATCAAACAGGAATACTGGGGCTGAAGAATACAATGTCTAAACTGAAAATTAAATAAGGAACTTCAACAGCAGACTTGATCAAACAGAAGAAAGAATCAGTGAACTTGAAGACAAATTATTTGAAATTATCCAGTAAAGGAAACAAACAGAAAAATAATTAAAAAGAGTAAAGAAAGCCCATAGGACTTCTGGGATACCATCAAGCAGACCAATTATAGGAGTCCCAGAAGAAGCAGAGAAAGAGAAAAAAGCAGAAAGTTTATTTAAAGAAATAATGATAGAAAAGTTCCCAAATCTGGAGAGGAAAATGCACATCCAGCTTAATGGAGCCCAATGAATTCCAAATAGATTGAACATAAAGAAGTATTCACTGAAAGACATTATAATTACCTTGTCAAAAAATCAATGACAAAGAAAATTTTAAAGCAGCAAGAGAAAAGCAACTCATCACATACAAGGGAAACTCCATAAAGCTATCAGTGTATTTCTCAGCAGAAACCTCACAGGCCAGGAAAGAGCAGGATGATATACTCAAAGTGCTGAAAGGAAAAAAAAAAACCTGTCAACCAAGGATACTATACCTGGCCAAACTTCTCTTCAGAAATAAAGGAGAGATAAAGACTTTCCCATAAAACAAAAGCTGAGGGAATTCATCACTACCTAACCTCCTTACAAGAAATGCTAAAGGGAGTTCTTCAAGTTGAAACAAAAGTATGCTAATTAGCAGCATAAAAACATATAACATAACAGCATAAAAACACAAAACTCCCTGGCAAAGGTAAGTTATGTAGTGTAATCCAGAATACTCTAATACTGTAATGGTGGCACATAAATAATTTTTAACTCTAGTATAAAAGTTAAAAGACAAAAGTATTAATAGCCATAGCTATAATAATTTGTCAATGGATACAATATAAAATGGTGTAAACTGTGACATCAATAACATAAAATGTGTGTAGAGTTTATTATATAATCAAAATTAAGTTGTTATCAGATTAAAATAGACTTTTATAACTATAAGATGTATTAAATAAGCCTCATGGTAATCACAAAAATAAAATCTGTAGTAGATACACAAAAGATAAAGAGAAGAAAAAAGAATCAAAGCATAATACTACAAAAAAATCACCAAATCAGAAAAGAGCACAGCAAGAGAGGAAGAAAGGAACTACAAAACATCTAGAAACATTTAACAAAATGGCAATAGTAAATCTTTACCTAGCAATAGTTACTTTAAATGTAAATGGATTAATTTCTCCAATGCAATGACATAGAATGGTTGAATGGATATACATTTTTTTAAAAAGCTCCAATTATATGCTGCCTATAAGAGACTCACTTTAGCTTTAAGGACACACATATACTGCAAGTGAGGGGATGGGAAAGATACTTCATGCAAATAGTAATCAAAAGAGAGCAGGGGTGGCTATACTTAGATAAAATAAACTTTAAGTCAAAAACTATCACAAGAAGGTCATTATATAATGATAACAAGGTCAATTCATCAAAAGGATAAAACAATTGTGAATTTATATACCCAATGTGAAAGTACCTAAATATATCAAGCAAATATAGCAGAACTGAATGGAGAAATAGAGAGCAATACAATAATAGTACGAGACTTCAAAGACCACTTTCAACAATGGATAGATCATCCAGACAGAAAATCAATAGGAAAACAATGGCATTGAACAACACTATATGCCAAATAGACCTAACAGACATATATAGAACATTTTACCTAACAGCAGCAGAATATACATTCTTCTCAAGTGCACATGAAACATTCTCCAGAATAGATCATATGTTAGGCCTGAAAACAAATCTTAACAAATTTAAGAAGATTAAAGTCCTATCAAATATCTTTTCTAACCATAAAGTTATAAAACTAGAAATCAAGATAGGAAAAAAGTTGGAAAACTCACAAATATGTCAAAATTAAGCAACACAACCCTAAACAACCAAAGAGCCAAAAAAAAAAAATCAAAAAGGAAACCAAAAAATATTTTGAGACAAATGAAAATGAAAATACAACATACCAAAACTTAAAGGATGCAGAAAAATCATTCCTAAGAGGGAAGTTTATAGTGATAAACTCTTACATTAAGGAAAAAAGAGTGATCTCAAACAACATAACTTTACACCTCAAAGAACTAGAAAAAAGAGAACAAACTAAGTCTAAAGTTAGAAGAAGCAAATAATAAAGATTAAAGCAGACATAAATGAAATAGAGGCTCGAAAAACAATAGAAAAAATCAACAAAACTAAGAGTTGGTATTTTGAAAAGATAAACAAAATTGACAAACCTTTAGGAAAACTAAGAACGAAAGGAAAAAGCCTCAAATAAATAAAATTGTAGATGAAAGAGAAGACATTGCAATTGCTACCACAGACATACAAAGGATCATAAGAGACTACTGTGAACAATTATATGCCAACAAATTGGCTAACCTAGAAGTAATGGAAAACCCTAGAAACATACAACCCACCAAGAATGAGCCATGGAGAAACACAAAATCTGAACAAATCAATCATGAGTAAGGAAATTAAATCACTAATTTAAAATCTCTCAGCAAAGAAAAGCCCAAGACCAGAAGTCTTGACTAGTAAATTCTACCAAACATTTAAAAAAGAATTACCACCAATCCTTCTCAAACTCTTTCAAAAAATTTGAGAAAAGGGAACACCTCCAAACTCATATGAGGCTAACACCACCCTAATACCAAAGCCAGACAAGAACACTACAAGAAATGAAAGTTATAGGCCAATATTTCTTATGAGCATATATGTAAAAATCCTTAATAAAATACTAGCAAGCCAAACTCAACAGTGCATTAAAAGGATCATACACAATGATCAAGAGAGATTTATCCCTGGGATGCAAGGATGGTTCAACATATGCAAATCAAGAAATGTGATATACCACCTTAATAGAATGAAGGATGAAAACCAAATGGTCATCTCAATAGAATCTCATAGGCTCTCCTCCCTGAAAATCCTCTCTTTTCTCTGCAGTCTCTAGCCTTGGACAGGTTGCCCAGGCTCCCACATTCTGGCCCCAACCATGATCCAGACTGATCAGCCCCCGAATCATTATTTCTCAAAGAGGAGCACAGTACATCCTGGGGTGTGTGTGATTGTTTCAGGGGGAAACAAAGCCACT
This sequence comes from Varecia variegata, assembly GCA_028533085.1. Taxonomy (NCBI): domain Eukaryota; kingdom Metazoa; phylum Chordata; class Mammalia; order Primates; family Lemuridae; genus Varecia; species Varecia variegata. The sequence continues at coordinate 97,927,917 of CM052442.1, read as the reverse complement.
GGATAAACATGGGGCATTATCTTGGGATGCCAACGACTGCCCTGTTGGAATAAATAGAACTATATATGTCTGTATGTAAGTTTTTTCCACCCAACAAATACACATTGTGTCCTAGAGCTGCAGCAGGGGGACCTATTCTCACATTCGAAGATGGAACCCTGAATACCTTTCCATATGGAGAAGTGGTTCTACACACTGGGTAGGATCTGATTGTTCACTGATTCACGTGGTAGGG
>CM052442.1:97883998-97927182 GCA_028533085.1 Varecia variegata | reverse complement strand
GAAGGAGCCAGCCAGCCTGGGAAGATGCATTTTGACCAGTTTTTCCCGAGGTGACACTGATGATTAAGCCAGGTATGGGAACCGAACCCCTGGCCTCAAGGTCCTGTAAGTTTCTCCGTCTCTCACATTACTTTATTCCATGTCACTTGTTGTTTTCATCTTTCTCTCTTTGACCAAGTTTAGCCCCAACCCAACTCTGCATCACTGAACTGTCTTAAAGAACCCTTTGAGTACCCAGTGGCCCTAGCCAGGAAGAACTAGAGCCAGAGCAGAGAAAAAAAAAATATTTTAATGCTCAAATGCTTCAAATAGATTAAGCATTTGGTTTTACTTGGATTATTATTTTTTCCATGAATATAAACCATTTTGCATTTTGGAATCCTTCTGCAAACAGAGCAGTTTGTCTTTGTGTTTGCTCATTTAAAAACAAATATTTGCCTGCCAAGCAAATACTGTCTCTTAGGATGTGCTATTAATAGGATAATTAGGCAGCCGGTAATGAAAAGGATTGCTGGTAATTATGGCAAGATTTGTTTTGGCATTTGAAGGCAGCGATGGAGGCTGGAGTGCTAAAATCTACCTTAGAGTTAATTAGCACAATTAGAACACACCTGAAAAAATAGCCCAGCTAATGAACACTTCACTTTACTTTTAAAGTGACAGCACTCAGTGCTTCCCGGGCTGCTTGGGCAGTCCCAGCCCTGGTGTTTGTAATGTGACAGAGGGTCGTGAACAAGACAGAGGACCTGAATGTGCCCAGCCTCAGTTTTCAACAGTGCTCGTTCTCTGTGAGCTGTCTCCTCTTTCCTCGCCACACCGCCCCTAATCATCCCACTTGTCTGGAAGCAATTTCCCCTGCATGTGCTCACCAGAACCTCGTGATGGTCCTTTGAGATGGAACAGCAAGGTGTAGTTCTTCTTTCCCACTTTTCAGATAAGGAAATTGAGGACCAGAGCTGCCCAGGGGTTACCCAAGAGCACAGATGAAGTCAGCGGTCACAGCCCTAGGCCTAAGAAAAGTTAGAGAATGAGTCAGAGAAAAGCAGTTCTCTAACTCCCGTGGGGGTCCTCGGGTCTGCACAAGATGCTCAGCTGCTGAGTCACTCCAAAGCAGGTCCGCAGGGCCGGCCAGCCTGTGACTGTGGTTAACTTCCTCAGTGACACGACATGAATCTGAAATAACTAAGATCATTCAGCTTAGAAAATACTCTCAACTTATGCTTTCCCTCTTCCCTGTGGGCCTGCTCCCTTCTGCGGCTCATACTGGGAGCTTTCCCTCTGGGAGTGGGCAGGCGCGTGGGCACACTGGGCATGGGTGGCCCGACGCACACGTGTGACATGCTGGCCAGTACACATGTGGCTGCGTGAGCGCTTGGGAGGGATGTGTTTGCATGCATGGGGATTTGAGTGGAAAGTACACACACACACACACACACACCATGGCGAAGAACATTAGAAGAAGGAAGGGAAAAAGGAAAGAGGCAGTCAATCTAAGGAAAGTTCTGCAACATAAAGCAGATCACCTCTTGAAAGTATTAGTTTCCCCATCCAAAAAATGGGAACGGAATTGGTATCCAACTGGTAGATTTGTCGCTAAGGATCTGGTGAGACAACGTACACGGCATACGGGCCCGTCACCATCACCATACTTATTATTACTGTTGTCATTATGGTTGTTGCTGTATAATGTGCTTTCTAACTGGCCGTTTGTATGCCTTAAGTTGTCCTCATTCAGACCTCGGGGACAGGTTGGCAGGGCGATGACAAAGGGAGGGCTGGAAACTCCGGGGAGACCACAGGTGTCCTGGATCCGTGAGCCCTGTTCTCTACTCAAGGCAGACACTAAGCCACAGAATCCTGCCAGAGGAGAGACAGAGGCTCAGGCCAGAGCTCTTTGGCTTTTCCTGCACTGCACCCTCTAGAATCTCTGTCTTCATCTGCAAACAAGAGTAGCCACAATTCACCAGGCAACGTGCTAGGCCCTTTCAAACATGGCCTTTAATCTTCACAGTAACCCCACGAGGAAGGTCTCATCATCTTTTTAAGAATGAAGACGTTGGGGCCCAGAGAGGTTAGGTAACATGCCCTAGGCCACACAGCCAAGATGAAACATGACCTGCCTGGCTCCAAGCCCAGACTCTTTACATTGTCCAGGGCCCAAATCTCCTGCTGAGAACTTGAAGACTTGGAGCCACTTCAGCACATTCTTGGGTGTTGTCAAAGCTCTTGATCACCCCATGGCCATCAGCACTAGAAATCACAGCAACAGGACTTGCATTTTGTAAATTGAACTTACAAAAGAAAACTCCTCACATAAAAGCTGAAATCTATGTTCCCTGCAGTGGCTGGATTTGCACTGATTAATTAGAAAATTGCATTTATAAACCCTTTAATCTGTATTTGTGTGTTGCTAAGGATGCAGCGAGCTGGGCAGGGAATTACACCCAGATTAGCCTTGATCTGTAAGCAGCCTGGATTGGAGCTGCTTTCGGTGCAGAAAGGGGGGAATCAAAGGATTTGGGGCAGGGATTCCAAATGAGGACCTTTTCCCTCTCCCCCCCTGGACCCTAGGAGTCCTAGGCCTTCAAGGCTACCCGGTAGACCCTTCTTGGCCTCTCTGGTCAAAACTAGGGGTGAGATTACCCAAAGAGCTAATTTCCAGCTGAGCATGGCCCTTGGTTTCCTAAACAAAATTGGTTTTATTCTTCTCAACATGTGTTCGGTGAGATTAAAGATCCATCAACTGCACAGCTTAATACGAGCTGCACTGGAAACAGCCCACGGCCTCCCGGCGTGGGGGTAGGAAAGTGGGAGGGGGCAGGGCCTAAAATCCTATTTATTCATTCAGAAATACCTTTAATGGATAAAGGATATTGAAGTAGGGATCTCAATGCTTTGTGACATTTCAGGAAAAGAGGTTTGATCACAAAATATCGTTTTCAAAGTATTTCCGTTGTGGTTGTCATTTTTTTCTTTGTCTTTTTTGAAGTTGGGTCAACAGATGAGCGCGGATGGGGGAGATGTGGCTGAGAGGGTCGGCTCCTTCTCCGGCGCGGGAGGCAGTCTGCCTCTGGGGACACGTGGGTGGGACCCAGCAGACGATGCTGAGACCAGGCTGCCAGATGGGCAGGTGGGACTGGGTGCAGTTCGGAGGGGTAGTGGGGAGGGAGACACGGCTGGAGCCTGACTCCAGGGCAAGGAGCCTCCTGCTGTCCCCACCATTGCCAGCTGGCTCAGTTTCATTGAGTCTAGTGTGTGGCCAGAAGTTGTTGACCTTGGCCAGTCTGTCACCCTACCTGGCCTGTCCCTCATCAGGTATAACGAAAGGAGTAGACTGAATGATGGACGAGGCTTGTTCCAACTCTAATATTCTGTTCTTATGAGCATCTCTATGGGTGTCATCGCCAATCAGCGCAGCATTTTCCAAAATTCTCTAATACTCCCAGGCAGTGGTAGAGCACTGTGGTTTAGAAGTGTGGGTTCTGCTGGGATGGAATCCATCCTGGCTCCATTGTTTATGAGCCCTATGGCCTTGGACAATCTCCTGAACCTTTCTTTGCCTTGTTTTCCTCTGAATTTGCAGCGACAGAACAACACCCGCATCACAGAGCTGAAGTGAGAACGAGATGAGTAAATACGTGCAAAGCTGCTAGAACAGTGCCTGGGGCCCAGCAGGTGCTCACCAATGGTGACTGCAATTATCGTCACCCTCCTGGCTACAAAACACAGCCCCCTCGCCGCCAGGTACCACTTGTTTGGGCCCGAGAAGATGTGCCCTGGACAGCTCCTGGGTTGCTCTTCAACTTGACGCGTGCAGGGCCGGGCTCCTGGAGCACACGCCAGGCTCTCACAAAGGAGCCATTTGCCACCCACAGCCCACGGGCGGCACCCAAGTTTCAACCTCAAGGTCTTACCCCACTCCCTCTCGTCTGGTCCTCGGAGAACATGAAAACCAAAGGTTCTCCGGCACCCAGCATTCCTGGTCACACTGTCCTCGCTCTCTCTTACCTTGGACATTTCATCAAGAACGTGCACATTCTCTGATTTCCAAGGGGCCCAGTGGCCCCTCCAAATTGTGAAATGACTTGGAGTCTCCTGGAGGCAGAGAGAGTCTCTTGGGAGGGCTGCAAGCAGTGTGGTGCTTCAGAGAGAGCCCAGGAGCAGGGGCAGGGATGGGTCTCTGCTTCGCCCGACGTGCCCAGCTGGGCCTCCTGGTCCCCATGGGTTGTGCCCCACCAGGGAAGGACACTAGATCTTGCTCTTTCCTGCAGTGTATTCAGCAGGACACTGATCCCAAAAATGCTGTCAGAGGAAAGAAAATATCTGACCAAAGGAAAAAAAAAACTGGGGAAATGTGGCCTCTATATCCCCTTCTTGATGAGAGCAAAACTAATCCTTGTAGAAAAGGGTCTGAGGGGTCCTGCAGTTTAAAAACAAAACTGTTTGCTTTCACTTTACCCAGGGGTTTCTAGAAGTTTCTACCAGTAGAGTCCTCTTTTCATGTGACACCCCCTCCCCCACTGGCCTCATATGGAATTAGACGGCACCCTCTGATCACTCCTAGTTCCAACAGCCTGCGCTTCCTCCCCCAGGAAAAATAAACAAGCATACAAAATTCAGCCGTCCCAAGAAGCCGTTCCATGTTCTCATTCCTTGTCCCCAGGAAGGAAGAGACGAGGAAACCAAAACCATGTGGCCAGCTTTGCACACTGTCGGCAAAGGGACCCCGACCCCTGACCCAGGGCAGCAGGGACGGAGGGGGGAGGTGGTCCAGAGAAGGTTCAGGAAGCACGAGTTGCCTGACACGCATGAATCAGGCAGGGGCCGCCCTGCAGAGCAGGTTGCATTGCGTTATGTGAGCAGGGCAGCCCGACATCTGGGCGTTTCTGTTAGTCCCCATCCCTCCTGTTGCCATAAATTTAAGCTAATCCTATGGGGCCCAGGATCGTAAGAATAATCCTCACATCTGTGTGGGCTTTTCAGCTTTCGAAAGCTCATTCACGGAATTATCTCATTAGTTCCACTCAGTGCCTATGGGAGGGACTCAGGGATGATCACTGCCATTTGGCAGATAAGATGCTGGAACTCAGAGAAGGAAAGTGACTTTCTCAAGGTCACACAGCAAGGCAGTAGAGAATTAGGATGAATGCGCAGGTCTCTGGAGCCCCTAGCTTAGGACTCCCCCATGGGAGCAGTACTGCCTTACAAAGAACACCCCGAGACCCGACGTCCACCCCATGCCTGCCTCAGTCCCAAAGCACAGCGCTGTGTCTGGCCCAAAGAAGTCATGGATCCACCATGCCCATCACTGTGAGGGAATGGAATGTAGGCAGGAAGCTAGAGTGGAAAGACCTGGGGCTTCACGGTCAGATTGCTCAGGTGCAAATCTCAGCTCAGACAGTGCGGTCGAGGCCTCTGCATCTGCTCCTCTCCCCAGGATTGGAGTGATAGCTGTGCAGCAAGTGCCACCTGCTTTAGCTGCTCTCCGTCTCTCCTCCCTATGGCAGCTCTCCACCTTTGGGAACTGCTTCTCCCCCACTTCAGCCCTGCGGCTCTGAGGGAAGCTTCCAGCACGGCATCCCCACCTGCCTGGCGGCAGGAGCAGGCACACGCCCCAGCCAGGCCGACCAGACGACTTGCTGGAGATGACTTTCAAAATGAAATAAAGGAGCCCGCGCAGAGGCTGGTACCTGCAGTCCCAGCTACTCGAGAGGCTGAAGCATGAAGATTGCTTGAGCTTAGGAGATCGAGTCCAGCCTGGGCAACACAGAAAGACCCCATCTCTAGAAATAAAAACAAAAACCAAAATGAAATAAAGGAAGAGCCCTTTCCTTTCTGGGGGTGAAACTGAGAAGATATGACTCCAGCCTCCGGTCTCCTGGAGAAAGGTGGCCTGAGGGATTCCAGCTGGTGAGCAGAGGAGGCGGAAGAGAGGTGAGGAGAGAGTTCTGGAGGCATTTGGGGCCTCGGATGCAGCCAGCCCTGGGGCCCTGGGGCCCTGCTGTGGGTGGGTCCCCTGATTAATTGCCTGGGTGGCCCCAGGGCCCAGCCTCTGTGCCCACGCTGCCCTGAATGTATAGCAATTTGGAGGTACCCCACCTTTGCTGAGCCCCACTGGCAAGAATGCCAGGAAGAGGGCAGTGCCCAGGGGCACCTCAAACAGCACCCCATGTAGACAAAGATCCGAGTTTTCTCAGCTTTCATAGACTCCTAGAAACTCGGGTGTACAGGGGTGGAAAGACTGCAGTCTAGACCGCTCATGTGAACAGAAGGGTGAGAGAGTTTATTTCCTGTGCCTGAATGTTGGACTCCAAGGGCACTTACCTAGCTGGGAAGAGCCGCAGGGAGCAGGGATCCGGGTTCCAGACTCCCGGCCTGGGGCCGCTCTGCTGCCCTGCCCTGCTCACATGCACAGAGAATGCAAAGAAAGACATGCTGCTAGGGGTGCCCTGGATACTGAGAATGCACCTGGATGCTCTGCTGTTCTGTAGAAGGGGTAGGAGGATCAAACCACATTACATAGTATGTGAGTATGAATGATTTATCAGAGTCTAAGTACTGTCCCAAACCAGGAGATGATCGTTATTATGAAATGATGGATTTGAGACTCCCTTGACACAAAGCCTGGCTTTAGGGAAATAATGGTGAGCGAGGCTGTCCACGGGGCTGCAGGAGGTGGTTGGAAAGCTGAACCACCACCATCTCCCAGCGAGTCTCAGCCGGGCAGCTGGCACTCAGTCCCTCCCCACCCCCACTCCCTGCCCTCTACTCCCTGACCTCCAGGTGCCTGAACTTGAGGACTCAGGTGACCAACCAACTGTCCTGGTTTGTCTGGGGCTGAGGAGCTTCCTCCGGGACCCCCCCCCCCACATGCTCCTCCACACTGCCCTGCATCCTCTAGCATGTGAGAGAAACAACTGAGGACCAGGAATGTGGCATTTCAGGCGTCCTCCTCACAAGGTGGCCAGCCATCTGCTTTGCCCGGGACTGAGGGCTTCCTGAGCTACTGGGTGCCTGGCAAGACTCACAGAACCCACATCAGGGCCATCTTTTGCACACCTGTCTCTTCCTGCACCCTGAGCCATTGTTCTCGCAGTTACCCTAGGGCCTGGCATAGGCACAGCTTGGCTCACATACAACCCCATCCTGTGCCTCTGTCCGCGGTTCTGAAATGTTTGTTTGTGCACCAGGGCAAGGCTATTGCTCCTAACCCTGGGGTACTTGGTGCATCCAGGTAGTCATTCAATAAATATCATTATATGTTAGCCTTGGCTATGTAATAAATCATCCCAAAACTTAGTGGCTTGAAATAAAAATATTATTTCTTATAATTCTGTGGGCCACCAGTTTGGTCAGGACCAACTCTGCTGATCTGTGGTCAGCCGGTGGCTTAGCTGGGGCTGGGTGATCTAGGAAGGCCTCAGCCATATGCCTGGTGTTTGATATGCCGTCGGCTGGGGCACCTCAGTTGTCCTCCATGCAGTCTCTGCGGCACGTTGGCTCAGGCTTATTTGTGTGATGGATGTGGGGTCCCAAGACTACAAGAGAAGGCAAGCTCCAACACTTGTGCTCTTCTTGTACGTCTATTTCACATTTTCTAATGTTCTGTTGTCCAAAGCAAGTCACAAGGACAGGCCTAGAGCCAGTGTTGGAGGGCACTGGACACAGGTAGAAGAATGATTGTAGCCACTTTTAAAACGATCTAACCCTTCTCCAATTTTCCTGCATCCCCCAAACACTGCAAGGCTGCAGATAATGGGATGACCCTCTGGGGAGCCTGCAGGGAAATGACGTTACCCCTAGAGCTGAGAGCATCTTTGCAGAGTGATTTTGACATCTTTCAAAAATTTTAAATGTGTATGTTCTTTGATCTGGCAGTTCTACTACTGGGAATTCATGTTAAAGACATAGATCCAAATGTGAGTGAGGATATAGGTACAAAGATGTTCATTTCAGCATTGTTTATAATAGCAAAAAAAAATTTGAAATTAAGCAAAGGCCCAAACAAATTATGTTTATCCATGACACAAAATACTATTCACCATTTAGTTATAAAATGAGGGGAAGGATCTACTGATGGGAAATATGTCCAAGTTATATTATTTTAAAAGAATAAGGTAGATTTATATATGATGGCACTGAAAGATCACTTGAACATATTTTAAGTGAAAAAATAAATTTAGGATGATAAACTTATGTATGTTTATTTATGTTTATATAGAGAGAAAGAAAATAATTTGGCAGGAAACACACCAAACTATTAACAATTGCTGCCTCTAGCAGCAATGAGATGATGACTTAGATTTTGTTTATTTGTTTTTGACTTTCTGTACTTCTAAATTGTTAAAAAAAGAAAAAAAAAACATTCACAACAAACATGTGTTGCATTTGTGATATCAAGAAAGAGCATAATTCTAGCGCTAGAAGAAATTTGAAGACCACTGCAGCCCAGAGAGAGAAGCTGATTTCTTGCTGTCCCGTGGCCAACCAGTGACAAAGTCAGGCTGAACCCCAGGCCCCCAGCGCCCAGTCCAGGCTGGCTTCAGCCACCACAGGGAGCCCCTCAGGAAGCACAGAAGCATATCAGGCTGGGGCATCACGGATGCAGTACGAGGGGAAGGCCCCGGTCAGAGTGCAGAGGCAGGTTATGGTCCCGGCTCAGCCGCCCGCATGGTGCCCAGGGGCTTGGAGCAGGGGAGGGGCCTTTCCAATCCCTGTGGCTCTCAGGAGAAATGCCACCCTGGTCCTGGGTCGAGCCTCTGCTCAGCACTGACCATCACACCCCTTCAGCAAGTCCCCCTAACTCCTCTCAGTCCCTGTCCTTGGTCTCCTCCCCCGGAGTGTCTTGTCACAGCAGGTGCACATACATCTTGCCTGGAATTCTATTAGGGAGGCCAGGAACTGCTGGTGGCCAGCTGTCATGACCTGTCAGCAGCCAGGTTGGGAGAGAGGACTTTTGGGCTCTGTGATTCACTCTGGGGGCCATGACTTTACATTCAACTGGAGCCAGTTTTTCTCTCCGGAAAATGGGCACAAGCATGCTCCATCGAAGCCACCGTGAATAACAAACTTCTCATAAAGCCAACTTCCCTACCTGTCCTGGACTCAGGTGACACTTTGTCAAGAGCCTACCACGTCCTCAGCCCTGGGTGTGTCCCTGAGGGGCAGCCTCACTCCCCTCCCACTCCGGTAACCCCACTCCATCTACTATGAGAGCCACAACCTACAGGAAAACATGACACAAACACAGGAAGTCACAGCGGGTCAGTCGATGATGTGTCACTCTGACTGTGAGTTGGTGGGAGGTCAGAGAAGGGAAAGCCCCAAGAGTCCAGCATGCCAGCACCCTGGGGCTCCCTCTCTCAGCGGGCGCCTGAGTCAGGCTGCAAGCAAGGCAGTGTGATTTATGATCAAGCTCTCAACTGCAATGGTTTCTCTGTTCAGGTCTTCGGATTGAGGAATGGCGTGTGTGTGTGTGTGTGTGTGTGTGTGTGTGTGGAGAGACACAGTTGTTTAATCCTTGAGGCTATGAACAGAGACATCAAAAGAGTCTTAAAAGTGCATAAAGTAAGTATAAAGTAAAAGTATACTTGGGTCCAGCCTGAGCAAGAGCGAGACCCCGTCTCTACTAAAAAAATAGAAAGAAATTATCTGGCCAACTAAAAATATATATAGAAAAAAATTAGCCGGGCATGGTGGCGCATGCCTGCAGTCCCAGCTACTTGGGAGGCTGAGGCAGTAGGATCACTTAAGTCCAGGAGTTTGAGGTTGCTGTGAGCTAGGCTGACGCCATGGCACTCACTCTAGCCCGGGCAACAGAGTGAGACTCTGTCTAAAAAAAAAAAAAGTATACTTGGGAGACAAGAAGAAATAACAACTCTCTGACTTTTCTTCTTCTATGAAGCCTTCGTTTTAACACGTGCATGTGGGGCTTTGCGTCTCAGGAGGGCTTGTTGCTGTGTTTCTGTTGAAGTTCTGGCCATACCCCCAGGATGTGGGTGCCCTTGTCACTCCAGGTAGGGAACCTGGACCTGCAGCGTCGGCATCTCCTGGGAGCTTGTTAGAAACACAGAATCTCAGCCCCCACCCGGACCTACCGACTTAGAATTTGCATTTTGGTGAAGTCCCCAGGTGTTTCCGGTACACACGCATGTTTGAGAAGCTGCCCGAGCTCCAGGACACAGGTTTCCCGGAGTGGGGTATACTCATTACGATTTTAATAGTTTTCAACTTTAATGTCCATGTATAGCAAATGATGCATCATGTACAGAAATGGTAAATTGACACGAATGGGTATGGTTTTAAAAGTGAGTCAATTTAAAGAAAATGTTCACTGACTGGTAGTCTGGGGTGCCCAGATATGACGATGCCTTCAAAGTGGGGTGAGAATGACTATTACCAGAAGTGCTGAGCCAGTGCAGGGCCCTTGAAGAGGGTGCAATGAAGAGGCTGCCACACAAGAGACACAGGGACTTGCCCAGGGCCACACGGTGAGCATGTGACAACAGGGGCAGGCCTGGAGCCCAGCCCCACCCAGGTCAGCAGCACCCCTCCTTCCCTCTGCCCTGGCTGCAAACTGAGCCTGGGGCTGGGGTTGCGGCCACAGTGCTATCAGGAACTGGGACGTCTGCAGGTGACACCCCAGTGTGCATGGCTGTCACTGCAAACAAAGGTAGCGTGTGGCCAGGGGAGGCCAAGGCTGAGTCATTCTGAGATGAGCTGTCTCCCTCCACCCAGGAACCATGGGGCACCTGACTCTTTCCTCATTAATAAACATTTTGAGCTGCTATGTGTAGGCTGAGAGGCCGAATGTTTCTCGGTTGTAACTTGGGGAGATTTTGCAAGTAGGAAATCTGAAGTTCGAAAGGAGTGGTCACGTGCCTTCCCAGCCTGGCTTGTGGACTCTTGCTCAGATCTCTGGAATAGAGTCATTCACACACACACACACAGCTTCACAGTGTTTTGTGTTCTCCCCAGAGCATTCCTCTGCCTCATGGCGCTACCTGTGGTTCGGTGTTGTCAGTGTCTGTCTGTGTTCTCGCTTTTCCTGCAGCACAGACCAGAATGATAAATCCACACGTCTCCGGTTCTTTTTCCATTGCCGTGTGCCGGGCTCCTTATCCTGGCATTCAAGGCTGTCATCACTGTGGCCTCTTGTCTAAACTTCCAGCCCATTTCCCCTGGTCTGCTTGTCACACCATGCTCCACCCAAAATATACCATCACACCATGCTCCACCCAAAATATACCGTCAACCATAAGGGGCCAAAGCACACCCACCCTCCGTAACCTTCACCCATGGCATTCTGCAAAGGCTGTGCCATCTACCCAGAACTCCCTCTCCACCGTTGCAATCCTCCTCCCTCAAGGCCTGGTCTAAATGCCCTCTCCTCCAGGAAGCCTCTCTGAGTTGTCCCCAGCCCTGTTTGAAACTCCCGTTGCCCCCCCTTGCTACCTTGTTATGGTGTTTAGAACAGGTCTCACATTACAACTGACAAGGCTGCGGGCGGGTTCCCCCTCATCTCTGCGTCCCCAGCTGCCTCACCCAGAGCCTGACGCATGGAAATCCCAGCAGGGTGCAAGACCTTGGGCCCAAAGTCCTGGGTTCGATTTCCAGCTCTGCTGGGAACACTAGTCAGGGTTGATGCTGGCTGAGCTACCTAACCTATTTACTCAGCTGTAAAGTGGCGGTATCAATCGCTCCTTCATAGGCAGGCATGAAAATAAGGTGATGCAGCACGTGTGACACACGGAACATCCTGCCTGGCATATGAAGTGATTAACGTGTCATAGCTGTTACTATAATAGTCCTATGCATAATAAAAGCAAACACTACTGGATTGAAAGACAGATTCATAAAACTTAGACATGGATGGCCCATGGAGGTGTCTGGGCCACCGGCCCACCCTTCCCACCTGTGCGCTGGCCCCATGCTGTGCCCCCCTTTCATTCTGGCCCCAAAGTGGTTGCTCCCAACTGCTCCCCACACCCAGGTCTGCTCGAAACTCTCCCGTCTCCTTCACCCCTGTGTCTTCAGTAAGGATCAGACATCTAAGGGGTCTGCAGTCTTATTTGGGTTAAGAAACAATGATCTGGTCCCAGCTCTCATTTCCTGGGGGCAGGACCCCAGGACCCGGGGGGAGGAGGTGCTGGCCTGGGAGGAGGACTCCCTAGCCAGAGCTCTGCAGTTTCCAGAGTGGCATTTCCTCCCCCAGATCCGGCACAGGCACAGCCGCTGAGAGGCTGCCTCACTCCTTCCTCTCCGTTTTCCAGGAGCAATGACCCTTTCTTCATCCATGTCTTCCTTGACAAATGCACTTGTCTGAGAGAAGCATAACTTTCAAGTCTTTCTTCCCTGAACTGGGAGGAAACTCCAGGGTGAGGAAACTTTCCAGGGACCAGCCCTAGGGTCGAGCCTGAAACAGAAGGAGGAGCAGACGGTCAGCCCCGCTCTTTCCACAGAGACAGGACAAGTCCAGGCCTGCCCAGGTGGCCCCTCTGGGAATGAGGGTGCCAGGCCGACCGGACAGGTGGGAGGGAGCAGCCGGGAGGCAGCTAAGATGCTGGACAGGTGTGTCTGGTTGCAGTCAGCCCTGAGGAGCACAGGCAGGGGGGACAGCCTGAGCCCGACACCAGGGACAAAAAGGGCCAAAGGAATGGCTTTGGGCCAGCCTCTCTAGATGGCGTCCAGGAGGAGCCAGGGGACAGGTCAGTTGACACTTATAGGAATAAAATAGGGAGTAGGATTTTTCAAGAGCTCATGATGACCATCCACTCCTCTAAACCTCTATACCTAGGAGCGAGGTTCTCTGACATCCCCACTTCATTGTGGGGTCAAGGCACCAGGCACGGATTCCATTTCAAATATCACTCAACCCCGCTCGGGAAAGACAAACTCCAGGTCGGAAAAAAAGAAAACCCGCCCAGGTGTTTGGTTGAGGGTGGGGCAGAGGAGTGGGGTTTAGGGACCAGGACCATCTCTGCACAAGCCCAGCCTGAAATGCACACGCTGAGAGTCGCCCCTTTGGGTTAAGTGCTGAGTAGCCCAGGGCGAATGCAGGAGGCAGGAGGGTGAGGAAAGCAAGCTCTTCTAGTTCTTTAGTTCTTTAGCTGGGTAAGACAATGACCAGCTACACTGCCTGCCCTTCCTTGGCAGAGCTGCAGGCCCCCGGGCTTTGGTGCAGAAACAAAATTAGGGTCTGACTCAGCAGTGTGGGGGCAGGGAAAAACCCAGGGAGGCTCCCCAGCGGGGAGGACCTGGGTGGGTTTTCTTTTAACCCAATCAACAGTGTAGCTTTATAAAAATCTCAAAGAATGCCTTTTACGAGCCTAGGATCAGCAGACAGGGTGAAGGTCAGAGCTGTCAGCTGACACTGTCCCCACAGGCTTTTACCTTGTATTTACTATTTCGGCGGTGCCATGGTGCAGGCAAAAGTTAATGAAGAAATCAGATTGCAAGGGCAACCTATTCCACCCAATGGCAGCCTGCATTTAGAGCAGCCCTGCCCTCAGTTAGTATAGTAGATTGACTGCTCTATGGCCCTGACTGTTCACACTCACACACACACACCCACATCCACAGCCATCGCCATGGGACTTGGCAGTTCCTCTCGCCAAAGACGAGGGGACTATATTTCCACCCTTAACTCTTGGTTGGCCTGTGACCAGCTTTGGCTAAAAGAACGCAACAGAAGTGACATGAGAGTATGTCATTTTTGAGCCTGAGCCTCGAGGCCTTGTGCCTCTGTCACTGGTGTGAGAGGATGCCCAAGCTGGGCTGCTGAGGATGAGAGACAGGAGGAACAGACCCCAGTCCCCGCAGCTGCCCAGATGAGGCCATCCCAGGTCAGCCAACAGCCAGCCCACCCCAGACATGCAAGAACCCAGCCAAGAGGAGCAGAGCCACAGGCTGCCTGCAGCTGACCTCACACATGCAAGCAAGGAGCAGTCCTTGTGTGCCTTTGGGGCAGTGTGGCTGTTTGTGATGCCACATTATGAGTAACCCACCAGCAACCCCTATAGTAAACTCATTAGTCTTCACCTGATCGCTGGCCATGAGTAGTTGCTCACGGCCAACCTCAACTGGGATGATCCTCCATCCCAAGTATAGATTTCCAAGAAAACTTAGCCAAAAAGTACATGGAGAGAAAAAGCTATTTGTTGGCTCCTGAATTTTAAATTAAGGCTAAGATACTTTTTCTTCATTCAGAGAAAATACATGACCTATAGAATCAATTATTATACTCATGAAACGTTCTTAAAACAAATCAATTGGACTTCCAGCTCATCTCTGCTTCCTTTCAAAACCTTTACTTAAATTATAGTAAGGAGGTTTTAAAAAGGATAAATACCAAAAAAATAGGGAGAATGAAAGAGAAGACAGCAAATGAAGTTTCAAGAAAAGTTTTGAAAAATAAGAAACAACTGGACAACTGGCAGATGACTTAAATGGCTTTGTCTCTCTACAAGCAGCTATAAGGACTAAACAAGCCAGTTTGCATGTTGAAGCCCTAGGAAGTCTCAGGAGTTGGAGATAACCTGAAGACAGAGGTGCTGGGAGAGGCAGAAAACTGTAGATGTGATGGGAAGTTGTGCTCAATCACAGTGAGAGAGGAAACAAAGAGAGGAGAAGGATGGTGTCCAAGAGATGGGAGATCCAACCCAGGAGAAAGGCCCCCAAAATAAACAAATAAAAACCACCAGGATGATGTTGGAAGGAGATCCAGCACGGCAGACTCAGAGACCGCCCAGTCCAGATTGGAGCAGAAGACAAAGAGATCCAGAAGGAATGTCTCCATGGAAATTATGAAACTGACCTACTATCTGATGTGTTTAATCGTATTTAGAACAGTTTTATAATTTTTTTGGAGAATTTAGGGATAAATTAGTGGTAGGAATATATAAAACTAAGCAAATAAGAAAGAGGCAATTATTAACTGTAAGAAAAATTGAAGTTGTAAAAGAAAGGAAATATAATTATAGTACACTGCATGGCTCAGCTGCAGACAATATTCAAATTGTCATAATAGCATAAACACTGAATGTTGCCATTGCCAAAGCTTGTGATAGAACTATTAATACATTGGGAGCGTGGGGGAGAAGAATGTACATGTTGTGTGTAAGCTAAATTCTATCATGCAAAGGCAATAGGTAATATTTAAAATTTTAAAAAATCAGAAAACAAAGGTATAACCATACTATTCTAAAATATGGAGATGAAAAAGATAAAGAAAATAGTTAAAATGATTGTCTCAAGGAAGCAGGATTGGGGGTTGGAGAAGAGTAGAGCAGGGGCCTGCTTTCTTTTCCTGGAAGCCTTGAATATCAGTTAGCTTTTAAACAATATGCATGTACATATATATGTATATACACAGTATATGTATATTGTATATATACATATACATGTATTACTGTGATGGTTTTAAATTAAATCTGAAAAATCACTTGAGGGCCACATGTATTAAAATTATAGAATGTAATATATATCCATTAAGCAAACAGTTATTGGCCCCCTAGAGAAGAAAGAGAGCAGGGCACACCCCCCAGCTTCCCACTCAGTGAGGACGGGCCTATTAAGTGACAAGGACCCTTAGCGCACAGGAGTGCTCTGACAGGGTAAGCACAGGGTGTCGCCATGGCGCCCAGCGGGGAAAGCTTCGCAGAGGCAGTGATGCTAATTTTCTCCTACTTACCTGCCTCTTAACAGCAGAGAACTTAAGATCTTCTCCCCAGCTGTATCACCTTCTTAACACATCTCGTACAAAAGTGAGGAACGATTGTCATCATTGTCACGTGTAGCAGCGTCAATAGGCTAAACAGCTCTCCAACTCTAAGGAGTGTTCAAAAGTGGAGAGGTAGTGAGCTTCCAGGCGTAGAGGTACCCAGGCTGAGCCTCAAAGGTCACCAGGTATCAATCAGGAAGCCTAAGGAGCGGTGAGTGGGGGATACTGCCTGGGTGACAGGCTGGACTTGGGGATCCCAGGACTCCCCTGGACTGCTGGGACACCACACAGTACCTGGATCAGCCTGTGCTCTGCCCTCCCTGACAGCCCAGCAAAATCACAGGGCGAGGTGAGGTCCTGATCAGCAGCCCTGACCTGGAATCGTGGCAGATCCAGTTCAACCTCCCAAAGCAGTCCTCTGGCTCATTTCTAAATCAGACATCCTCCAATTGATCCCTCCTGGAGAGCTGTCAGGCTGGCTGCTTCCTGGTGTCAGCCGAGAGGAGGGAAGCAATTCATTTGTTGGGTCTGACCGCAGCTAAATGAAATCAAAGACAGAGAGGGCACCTTCTGCCAAGGAAGGAACCCTTTCGCTCAGGGCAGCACAAGGAACCACAGACAAAGGGTGGTGGGGAGGAGGGAGAGCGGTCAAGGAAGATAGAGACTTGGAAATTCTCAAAGCCACCCCTCCTCAAGTCACAGATGGGGAAACCAAGGCACAGAGAGAGGAACCTATTTGCTCAAGGTCACAGAGTAATGTAGGGAAGACCCCAACCTAGAATGCTAACACCCAGCACTTATAGAGTACTTATGGTTGCTGAGCACCTAGTATGCATCACCTCCTTCCAGAACCTCATGTATTATATGAGATCTGCATTCAAAGATGAAGAAACTGAGGCTCAGAGGTTGAATTAAGTAGTTCGATATCATAAAACTCTAGTATGCAGGGAACCTGGGACTTGAACACCACCTAATTTCTAAGCCGTAGATCTTAACCACAGAGCAACACTACCTCTTGGAGATAGACGGAGGTCCCCTGTTTCCAACTGGAGCTTGGCCCTCTGCCCCTCCATGGACAATGGTGCTCAGCCCTGCCAGTGCCCTCTTGCTGGGGAGCGTGTCTGCTTTTCCCTTCATCTCTGTCTGTCTCTCTATGTATTTCCTTCTCAGTGGGTCACCTGTGTGTGTCTCCATCTCTGTCTCTCCCTGTGTCACTATCACTGTCTCTCCATGTGTATGGGAGTGTCTATCTTTGCTCTGTGTGTGCACGTCTCTGAGTGTGCATATGTCTCTCTGTAGCTCTCTGAATAACGAGGAACAGACTTCCACAGTGGGTGGGTGGATGGATGGATGATGGATGATTGGAGACCACCTCCATCTACAAACAACAGACCTGCTACAGAGCAAGCACAGCCCAGCCCAGGCGTCTCTGGCAGCCGAGTCTCACAGAGCCATTGATCTATCTCCCCTCTAATGCCCTCGCTCCCCAAGGCCCACGCATTCCATTTCCGTCTTAACCCAAAGCTGCTTCCCCAGGGCTTGGTGGCTTGTATCCAGTTTTATTGTTGATACAGATCTTTATCTGCCCTGGGCTTATAACTGACATTTAAATTACTCTGCAAACAATGAATCAATATTTATGGATTCCTGGACCAATGCATTTGCCAAACCTGATGTCCTGAGTTTCTTCCAGGCCAAAGGGGCAGATGAGTCAAGGTCAAGGCTTCTTCTAATTAAAAATGGGGACACCGGGTCTGCCTTTACGCAAAGGTCCCGAATTAGAATAGAGCGTGTTCCCCTAGACTGTCTAACTGGACTGAGGGGCTTCCCCACTGGAAATTCACATCACTTCACACACACTTAGTGGGCATTTCCTGTGTGTGCAAAGCACCATGTTAAGCCTGTATGAGTAACGAGGATGAATAAATTCAGGTCCCATCTTTTAAGGGTTCACACACTCGGAGGTGACAGTGGCACTATGAGCAGTTTGCAGCAAGGGCTGTAAGAGAGATCCAGACAGAGTCCGTGGGGAGGGAAAAGGGAAAAAGTAATTTTAACAAATAGAACTTCTTGGAGGGCTCCCTGGAGGAGGAAGTGCATTACAGGAGGGGAAATCAGCTGGGATCAAGGCCTGAAGGTGCTAAACAGGTTTTTAGGGGTGGAAGAAAAGGTTAGTGGGAAAATGTAAAAGGGTAAACTGAGCCCTGATCCTGGAAAGCTCTGGATGCGAATCTGAGGTATATGTCTAAGGGAGTGTCTATCTCTGCTCTGTGTGTGCATGTCTCTGAGTGTGTGTATGTCTGTCTGTAGCTCTCTGAATAACAAGGAACAGACTTCCACAGTGGGTGGGTGGGTGGATGGATGATGGATGAGTGGAGACCACCTCCACCTACAAGCAACAGACCTGGTCCCAAGCAAGCACAGCCCAGCCCAGGCGTCTCTGGCAGCCAAGTCTCATGGAGCCTTCTGCAGGCCAAGGGGGGCCGTCGAAGGATTTAGAGACAGGGATGCCCCCCAGCAGAGCTGTGTTCTCAGGAGCTCTCTGGGAGCAGGGATGCATGCGGAAGTGGTGGGAATCGGGGCCTTACACTGGAAAGGCTGGCCAGGGGGGCGCTCTGACATGGAATCCCACCGCCCCCGGCCTCACTCCCCAGGCCCCAGCAGGATGGAGGAAAAAGACGCCTCGAGAAAAACAACAAACATAAGACTGATGCTTCTGGGGCCTCTTTGGCGCTGTGAGTGATGGAGGTGGCCTTCCTCGTGGAGGCCAAACCGTTTATCACTCTGCTGAATTTAAGCTCCGGTTCCAGGAAAAAAGACAAGCAATCTTTTGTCCCTGCATCAGCGCAGACACACATTCCCAGGCAGCCCATTTATTTGCCCAGCTGCCCTCTCAGGCTCAACTTCAGAGACGACGGAGCCGATGCTTCCCCTGTGGCGTCTCTCCCTGGGCGGGGAGAGCGGGCTGAGCTCCTGGAGTGCGGGGAGGCCACCGCGGGACCTGGAGGAGCACTTCTGGGGGATCAGCAGGGGAGGCTCCCCAGCAGGGCTGACTCACCCACTAGGCAAAGGAGACCCGGTGCCTGGGGCCACCTGCATTCAGGGGGCCGAGAACGTGTTTTATTTTCCTCTTAAAATCAGAAGAAGAAAACTAATATAACCCAGCCTGGATTATGTTCACCTTTGTGCAGTTGCAGTTATAAAATATAATTGTGCATATATAAGATATAATTTTACATATAAAATGGAGGAAGGGGCCCATAAAAGCAGATGGCCCAGGGCCTGTGACACCTGGGCCATCAGTTGCAACAGTCTCCCACTGAGAATGAAAAAAGCCAGGCAAAGCCGGGACCAAACCCTACCTCCATGAGTGCATGACTCTGATTTCCTCTCTGAACCTTGGTTTCCCCCTCCATGAAACCTTACAGGTGGGTTGAGAAGGCTCAAGGTGTGCACAGTACCTAGCAGAAAGGTACCTACAATTATAACCTGTTTGTCCCAGCTCAGTTAATATTCCATTTCCCTGGGAGGTTTCCCCGTGCCAGGCCTCCATGTTGCCTCCTCCTGAATGTCTGCACTGCTGGTGGCAAAGATGCCCCAAGAGCCTCAGCTTATTTCTGTAGTTCCCTGCTAGGCTGGATCTGGGCCACACCTGCCAGGCGCTAGGTGTGGGAAGCTGTCTCTGTCAAAGGAAGCCATCCCCAGTGCAAGGCTGGGGACCACACGCACATCATTCTGTTTCCCACAGCATGTAGCACAGCTCTATACCCAGGAAGTGCTCAGTGGCCATTAGTTGGTTGAGGATTTCTAAATTTGGGATTGAGGCTCCTTGTAGTTTTCTGTCTTGGTGCTTTCACAAGCAACAAATGACATTCACTGTTTCATTCAAACTCCTCCCCGTGGCTGCATACTCGAGCCTGCTAGGCCTGCCAAGCTTATCTTGCACCAGTCTCCCTCCTCCTTCTTGCACCAGGCCTCCCTCCTGGCTAAGGCCACACACAGACCTCAGGGCCTTTGCACATGCTGTCCGCTGCTAGTCACTTAGACATCACCTCCACAGGACAGCCTCCCCTGACTACCTGCCTAAAGTAGGTCTTTCCATTGTTTCTTTCAGCCCTGAACCTGACCAATTTCTCCACGGGGCTTACAAGTTTCTTTTCTCCTCTCTCAACATACATAAGTTCCTTGAGAGTAGAAACTTGGCCAATTTAAATCACTACTGTGTTTTACAAACCTAGTACAGGGCCAGACTCCCCAAAATACTTGTTAAGTGAATAAATGAGTGGATGAGTAAATTAACTATCTTATTAAGAAATATTAAGTGTTCCCTCTACACTGGATAGGCACTGGAGGCCATCAGAGGTTTCTATGACCCAGAAGGGGGGGGGGACAGCGAGCCCTCCAGCGGTGCCTGAGGGCAGGGCTCCCCTGTGGGAGACTCAAGAGACACTGGGAGGTCCAAACCCAGGACACCCCACTCAAGGAGCTGCTCCTCCAGCAGGGACACCAGACACGCTGAGGGTCTAACACGGGCCTTCCCTGCATAGAATGCAACACCGGGCTGTTCACCAGAATTCACTAGAGCCTAGGCTAAGCTCAGTATTCCATACTTATTTGAAAGGTTTGTACATTGAAAAATAAATGCCAACAAATATTTATTAAGCTCCTACAATGTGCCAGACACCGTGCTAAGGCCAAATGCACAAAATGCTTTTGAGGCACCAAAAGTAGCCACTATCTGCTTGTGGTAAGTAATGAACGTAGAAGGCAGGTAAATTCTAAACATTTTTAAAGGGGCGATTGTTCAGAATGTCAGCTCTATAAGGAACCTGCAACTCACAACTAGCATGCATCAGAGTCACCTTGAGGGCCTTGGGACCCTTCACCGAGTTACCACAGCGCCCAGCTACCTCAGGGCAGGGTGGCAGGAGCACAGGAGGTCAGGGTAGGAGGCTGGTGGGAGGAGGACGAGGACACATGGGAGTGTCTGCCTGCCCTGCCCAGCCCTAGGACAGGCCTGCTCTCTGGGCAGTGGTACGTCCTGGGGGGTCTGGGGCTCTCTCCCCCCACCTAGCTGATCCTATTCTCCAGGCATGGGGACGTGGTAGCTTCAGCACACCCAGGCCCCCAGGACCCCAACCTCGTGGATCAGGCAGAAGGCACCCGGCACAGCACCCAGGCCTTGAAGACAAATGCAGTGCCCACATCTGAGCCTCCTGTCTAGGCTGGCTGCCAGCTGGTGTGTGTGTGTTCCCGCGTCCGTGCGCAAGTGTGCATGTGCGTGTGAGAAAGAGAGAATGTGTGTGCAAATACATACGTGTGAGTGGGAATGCGTGGCTGTGTGTGTGAAGGCAGGCTGCATGCGTGTGCACAAGTCTGTGCAAGTGCGTGCGAGCGAGCGAGCGTGTAAGCGTGAGCGTGAGTGTGCGCCGGTGCACCCAGCTGGGCCCCTCGCTCCCTCCCCCCGCCTCTCTGGAAGGAAGCTGCGGGGAAGGGGCCAGATGGTCTCCTCTGACCTGCTTATTTATCATCCCGGCAAAAGCTTATTCAGTTTAATGCTCTTCGGCAATTCATTTAAGGGCTCTGTTTGTTTCTGCTGATGAGGACTGTTAATTTGCACAGCGGTCTCATTAGGCCTAAACCACCAATTAATTCCTTTTGTTCTCATTAAATGGCTGATTCCTAAACATTTCATGGACAACAATGGGCAGTCTAGCTGAGCTGCCACCCTGGGCAGCGGCGGGGGCTGGAGGGTGGTGGGGCAGATGTCATGGGGCTCTCCTGGCCCCTGGGACCCTGGCACAGCCACCCCGACTGAGCTCTGTAAACCCTCAGGTCCCGCCAGCCACAGCCCCGGCCCCAAATCCAGGTCTTGAAGACCAACACCCAGGAGGGCCTGGCCAAAGCAGGCAGGTGCAGTGGGGGCCAACCGAGCAGAGCAGGTCCCGGGTCCAGGCAGGCGCCTTTATCTGGTGGACATGCCAGGACAGCTCGTGCCACGGAGCCCAGGAACAGAGGATGTGGGAGCAGGAAGCAGATAGAGTGGGAAGTGGCCGCAGGCTGCAGGGGACAGGAGCTGGAGACCTGGCTGCCCTGAGCCCCCACGTCACCCCCCACCCCGTCCCTCCTGGACTGTTTTCTCCACTGGAAAAGAAAACACTGGGCTACCAGCAAGATGCTCATTTTCAAGGTCGCTGAGCCTTTTTAATCAAGTGCAGCCTCACACAGATGCCCAATACGGACTGTGGACAAGAGCAGAGGTGCTCTAGCTGGAGTCCTACTCCATTTTCAGCCTCGGGACACCGTAGGTCCCTGGATGGCACCTAGGGGCAAGTGTGGGAACCCCTGGACCAGCTGTTCTCTGAGAGTGGGAAAGCCCTGCTTTTAAGGAACTTCAACTGCCTGGGCCTCTGCCCACTCTGTCCTCTGTTCAGGGCCACTCTGTGATAGCCAACCCCACCCACCCTCCCTGGGACAGTGGGAAGATGGGGTGAAGGAGACGAGGCACAGGGAGCCTCATGGAAAATTCCAACGAGGTACTGCCAAACGTACACCAGGGGTGGAATCCCAGCTCCACCACGTCCCAGCTGTTACCTAACTTTCAGGTTTCCTCATCTGTAAAATGGGAATAATACAAGTACCTCCCTCCTAGGGATGGCATGAGTATTCAATGAGTCAATGCCAAAGTGCTTGACAGAGTTCCTGGCACATAGTAATTGCTCCAATAAATGTCAGATAATACGTATTCCTAAGTAGTATTAACTGTACACTGCCCTGCACCGCCTCCCTTTCCAACCCCACCCTCCGCCCTCCCCCACCACCTCCTCGCTCACTCCCACGTGCCAACTTCACCCAAGTCCCCTTCTCCTGGGTTTTCCTAGTAAGTTCCCTGGGCCTGGCATGCCCTCACCCCCATGTAGAGTTACCATATTTAGCAAATAAAAATACAGGGTGCTAGATAAATTTACATTTCAGATAAATAAATAGTTTTTTGGTATAAGTATGCTCCAAATATTACATCAGTTACACTTACACTAAAATTATCTGTTGTTTTTCTAAAATTATAATTTAACGGAGCATCCTCTATTTTATCTGGCATCCCTACTCCAAACCCATGAGTCTGGTGAAATTCTACTCATCCTTCCAGATTCGGTTCCTGTCCCTACCTCCAAACTAGGGACGGCAGGCAGGAGGTGGGGACTGGGACAGAGATTGCTAGTTGCCACCCAGCATGTCCATTCTCCCTTCTTCATTAGTAACAGAGCCCTGCCTGGGGCGGCATTGTACTCAGCTTACAGACTACATTTCCCAGCCTCCCTTGCAGCTTGGCAAGACCACATGACTAAGTGATAGCCAATGAGATGTATATAGAAATGTCTGGAAATTCCAGGAGGGCTAAGAGGTGGTAACTTTATCCTTCCCTTGTCCTCATTTCTGCTGCCTGGAATGCAGATGTGCTCACTGGAGCTTCCATAGCCCTTTTGTACCATGAATTAACCTTGAGCGTGGTGGAACAAAAGGAGCCCAGCCTAGATTGCTTTGTGGGGTCACTATTCCAACCCTGCAGTATACTGTCAAGAGCTGCAAAAGGCCTGAAATTTTATCTTGCTTGCAAGCAAACAAGTTAACCTGCCACCATTTCATGGATACCAGCAGAAGACCTGACACCCCTGGGTCAGAGACAATGGACCTTATCATTTGTGACACAGCAGGCAGCATGAAGCTCATGTCCACATCAGTGTGCACTAGTTCCTCTTGACCCCAGTCCATGGGGCAATGTGCAGCCGTTCAGGTAGATGCTGCCAGTGCAGCAGGTTTGGGTTGCAGCTGAGGAACCCCAAGCTTGGGAAGCCCCAATCCTTTATAATGGGGTTGCTGGCAAACCTGCCTCACCCTTGCCCTCGGCAAGACGTTATCTTTATTGCACTAGACGGCACGCACATTCACCCTTCGACCAGGAGAATGACACTATCTCTGTCTCCCAAGTATATTTACCATGAAACATCCTTGAGAGATGGTCTGGGACAAAACCTGCCCATGGCTCTGCCCACAAGATGTGTGAAAACATGGGAGGCCTATGGAGCATGGTCTCAACACGTGCTTCCAAACTGCTTTCCAGTAAGGCACGACTCCCGTGTGTTTAAACCATCATTATTCAGCGTTGCGTGCGGCTGGACCTGTTGTGTGCTGAGTGACACAATAATAAAGCTGCTTCTTTGTTCCTGTGTCTGATAAGTATATGTCCTCTGGGGAAGGGAGCCCTTAAAGGAAGAGAGTCTGCCCAAGTTTTGTCCTCAGAACTGGAATCTTTGTCTTTAATAATTCTAAAATAAAACTAACTACATTTATTATGTAAAGATTAAATTTTTGCTCCAAATTGAATCATCAGAAGCCTATGCTATAGTTTGGATGCTTGTCCCCTCCAAACCTCATGTTGAAACGTGATCCCCAGTGTTGGAGGTGGGGCCTAATGGGAGGTGTGTGGGCCATGGGCGTGGATCCCTCCTGGGGGGGGAAAGCAGGGGGTAGAGGGGGTGGTGGGGGGTGGTGAGTGAGTTGTTGCTCTATTAGTTCCACAGGAGCTGGCTGTTAACAAGAGCCTGGTGCCTCCCTCCAGTCCCTCCCTCTGGCTTCCTCTCGCCATGTGATCTCTGCACATGCCGGCTCCCCTTCGCCCTTGGCCCTGAGTGGAAGCAGATGCTGGCACCATGCTTCCTGTACAGCTTGCAGAACCATGAGCCAAATACATCTCTTTTCCTTTTAAACTACCCAGTCTCAAGTATTTTTATAGAAACATAAACAGACCAAGACAACCTCCCAGAACTACCAAGATAGACTCCAGGGCATCAAGAGGCAGCAAGAAGAGGACTGTGGTTCAGAGTAGCCCACTCATTGCAGTTGGCATGGATGGCCCACTTATAGGTGGGCATACAATGCTTTTGAGCTTTGAGGAAATAGTAGAAATAACTCAAGAAACCGCCATTGCAACTTCCATGTCCCCCGTAGAATAACTGCTGTGTTGTCTGTCCAGAATTCCCCTCTTTTGTGGCGACAGCACTCTCACTTCTTTCGGGAGCTGTCTGTCTCCCTCATCCACCGGCCAGTGAGAACTGTGAGGTTACAGAGGAGATGTCCAACCAGCACACCCCTGCCTGGCTCAGGCACGGCCAGGGACATGTGACTCAAGCTGGGCCAATCAGAACCCTTCTCAGGGGTTTTTCAATTGGGAACTAAGGGAGGAGGGTCTTTTCCCCTTCTGGGAAATCTGGACATCTATGGGTAGGAGTTGTGGGCAGTCGCAGTGCTCAGTCTTACAGAGAAAACCAGTCTGACACTAAGCCCACCGCAGGATGGAAAGTGATAAGGGCCACATCGGTGGCGGTGGCTGAGGGAGCCCATCACCCCTGCTCTTTCCATAGGTCAGTCCCCAAGACAGTGAATCTCCTCTTTTGCCTGACCAGCTTGAAATGGAGTGCCATAATTCTAACTTAGAATCCAAACCAAGATCCCGTTGGGTCTGGGGACCTTAGACAGGGACTAACTGACCTCCCATGTGTCCGATCTATGTCAGCCTTTGGAGGAAGGCAGACAAAAACCAGCCTGGCCTGCACAAACGATCCATGCACAGCACCAGAGAGACCGCTCCAGTGGAGCTGTGCCCCCGACCACACGGTTAATAAAGGATCAAAACGTCCCCGTTCCTGTCTCTATGCCACAGCATGGAATGGAACCAGTGGAGTGAACCAGTCAGGGAGGCCTCATCTGACCTTTGCTACCTGCTGGCGTGCACACAGTCTCAGCCCGAGCCCCATGAAAGCCCGCCCCGGGAAGGCAGGTGCTGCCTCCTCTCTCCGTGTTATTAGAATTCATTTCCATATGTTCCTTTCGTCTTCTCTGCAGGATAATTGTTCTTCTGGGGCTCAGGGCGTGGGAGGGCAGGAGGTGCACACTCCTGTTTATCAACTCACTAAATGCTTGCTTTAAATTAAAACCCACACCACATGCTGGCTCACCCAGGAATAATATTAAGACCAACTGTTTGCCTGCCTCCTGCTATCAATGCCAAACTGATTTAAACCTGCGTTTCCCTCTCATCTGGGGACATCCATTCTGGAAGCATCTAGCAATAGCCTAGTTCCTACAACTCCCAATCCTTTCTTTTGCTTCTCTTTTTTTTTTTTTTTTTTTTAAAGTTTGGGAGACTCCCCTCCATTTAAGAGGACACACAGACTGAAAGGTCCCTTTGTACCCTTTACTGTCAGCCAAACCCTAGTCCAAACAGTGTGTCTGTTTAATCAGTCAACAAGCCATTATTGTACCTTCTCTGGGCCAAGCCCAGTGCTAAGCCCTTCATATACATCGTCGCATCTAATCTGATCTAATCCTCCCCATAAACCTGAGAGAGCTATTATCATCCCTTTCCAGAGGAGAAGCAGAGGTCGAGAGAGGAAAGTAGAGTGACCTGCTCAAGGTCAGCACTTGTGAGCAGTGGAGCTGGCAGCCCCACCCCCGCTGTCTCCCTTCAAAGCCACACCCTCTGCCCCGCAGTTTGCATCAGTCTGCTCTCCGTCCTCCCAGCTGCTCCTCCTCCCCCACTTGCAGCCAAGAGGCCAGGACCACAGCCTGTTCTGCACATACCCTGGATCCAGCCTCCAATGCAGACTGTGCTGGTGGCCACTCACCTAAAGCGATTGGATCAGCGGAAGAAGGACTCTGTGGCTGCTCCAAATCTCTCCTTCCATTGCCTTCCATGGACTGCGATGTGCCCACTAATCCTTTGAGTTAAGGTGTGTGGTCCCTAGACACCCCCTTTAAAATGCACCCACTCTTGGGGTATCAGTTATCTGTTGCTGCAAGACAAACAGCTCCAAAATTTATTGGCTTAAAACAAGCACCATTCCATTTCCTCACTCTTCCATGGGTCAGCAGCAATATGGGCTGGGCTCTCCTGGGCAAGTCTCCTGGTCTAGTCTGGGGTCCCCCACGCAGGTGCACTCATCTGGTGGCTCACCTGGGGCTGCATGATTTGGTGACCTCACATGCCTGGTGGCTGGTCCTCATTGTTGCCTGGGTCTCAAAGGGGAAGATGGCGGAAGCTGCAGGGCCTCTTGAGTCACAGGCTCAGAAGCCTCCTGATGTTACTTCCTCTGCATTCAGTTGGTCAAAGCAAGTCACAGCAGGTAAGAAACACGGTCCTCTCGATGGGGTAAAAGCTGTACATATAGGGATGGGGGAATTTGTGGCCATCTTTTACAACCTGCCACACTTGGGGAGGTTAGTGAATGGAGGTGTCTCCAAACCAGGTTTCCTCGACCTGGGCACTACTGGCGTGTTGAGATGGATAATGCAGGTGATCCTTTGTCACAGGAGGCTGTCCTGGGTGCCGTGGGATGTTTAGCAGTATCCCTAGCCTGTACCCACTAGTTGTCACTAGCACTGCCCCCGTTGTGACACCCAAAAATGTCTCCAGACATTGCGTAGTGTCTCCATGGAGACATTGTCTCTCTTTGAGGACTGCTGCTCTACAGTGAGGACCCCAGAGAAGCTGTTCCCAAAGGCTCTTGCCATGGGTCCCTTCAGGCCCTGTGACAGCCCAGGCAGAGGGGCTTGGAGAGTGGGAGGCAGGAGGTACCAACTGGAAACACAGCCCTTGCCTTTTGCTAGCCCTGCTCAGCTGGGACACTCACAACCGGGCAGGGTCGGGAGAGTGTCGGCTCAGTCCCATCAGCGCCAGCGCACGGTGTGACTCTGGGCTCTGCTCTCGCCGCCTCCCTAGCCTATGTGCTCACCACGCTGCAGCCTCTCCCAGGGCTGCCCCACCCGCTCCCTTGGCAAGGCCAGGAGTGAGTCCTGCCCTGCCAGTCTGGCCCTCACCCTTGCCGGCTCTCTCCCCGAGCAGTCTGGGGAAGCGTCTAAGTGGACTGATCACTGGAACCACAGACCTGCAGCCAACTTGGCCATGAGCAGCATCACTGCCTGAGATGCCTTTGGCTGATCTGCCAACAGACACAGCCAGCTCCACTTTCCAGCTGTACCCAGGCTCTGCACCTCCTGCTCTTTCTGCTGCTGCCACCAGCCACCAGCCACCAGCACCTCTCACCTGCACGGTCCCATGGCCTCCCATCTGGTCTCCCTATTCCAGCCTTGCTCCTGGGGCTGGAATACACTCAGCAGCTAAGAGATCCTGTTACAACATGAGTGTGATCATGGCACGTCTCTGCTCAAATCGCCAATGGCAACCATTTTCTCAGAGGCAAAGCCCACATCTTCACTGTGTATGGCCTACAAGGCCCTCCCTGATCTGGCCCCTGTTGCTCCTCGACCTCACCCCCTATGGCTCTCTGCCTCGCTCACTCTGATCCAGCCACACCGTTCCTTGCTCCTACCTCAGGACCTTTGCACTTGCCCATCTGTCTAGATTGCTTTCCCTCCACACATTCCTATGTTTCTTTCTTCACTTCTTTCAGGTCTTTTCTCAAAGTCATCATTTCAAAGAGGCCTCTGTCTCAGTCAGCTCCGGTTTCTGGAACTAAACACCACAGAGGGGGTGACTTAAATAACAGACATCTATTTTTCACAGTTCTGGAGAATGAAAAGTCCAAGATTCAAAGCATCTGCAGATTCGGTTGTTGGTGAGGGCCTCCCTCCAGGTTTGCAGACGACCACCTTCTTGCTGTGTCCTCACATGGCAAAGGAGAGCTCTGGTCTCTCCTCCTCTCCTTTTAAGGACACTAATCCCATCATAGGGGCCCCACTCTCATGACCTCATCTAAAACTAATCACCTCCTGAGGCCCCACCTCCAAATACCATCAGGCTGGGAGTTAGGGCTTTTGGGGGACACAAACATTCAGTTCATAACAGCTTCCTAGCCACTCTTTCAAAACGTCACCCCCTGTCACTCATATTTCTCTTCTGTTTCACTCTCTCCGTGGCAACCATCACACTCTAGCACATGACCCATTTCACTTGGCCTCATTTATGACTCGTTCCCCTACTAGAAGGCAGCTCCGTGAGGACAGGGGTTTGTTTCTTTCGTTCACTGCTCTGTGCTAGTACCGAGAACAGAGCTGGGGATACAGAGGGCTCAATAAGATCTTGCTGAATAAACTAATCAAATGAAAGAATAAATAGCTCCTTTGCAGTTCAGGGGAACCTATGGAATCTGAAACTAGCCTGAGTCCTTGAGGCCTCACTGTGCCTAGTGTTCAGATGGCTTGGAGGACTCGCTTCCAGCCTCGCATGCCTTGCCCCAGCCCCAGCCAAGCCTTGCAGAAGCCAGCGCCCTCTTCCCCCTCCCTGAGCCTCGCCCAGCCTCTTCCCTGCCCCTGCGAGAGCCCTGAGCCGCTCAGTCCTGCCTGTGCCAGACAGCAGGCCGCAGCGGGTGCCTTCTGTGTGCTCTGAGCCGCCTGGTCCTGGGAAGGGAGAAGAAGGGGAGGAACCAGGCTGGAGGGGGCAATGCCACAGGGCAGAGGGTGGGGACAGAAGGACACATCTCTGCAACGAGGCCAAGGTGGAGGTTGGGCCCACATCCGCAGACACATTTCCACACATTCAAGCACACCCCACACACCGGAATCAGCTCCTCCCCCACTCTCGGGGGCTCCCTCTCCTTTAGGAGCATGAGAAGCACTCAGGGTGCCAGTCACCCAGCCCCGGGCAGGACACAGGAAGCCAGCGCAGGGAACAGGTGACAGAGCCTCCTTCTCTCGGCCCTTCCTGGAGTTCAATGGCCAAAGCGACTGATAGTCAGAAGGACTCTTGCTTTTGGACCCTATGCTCATCTGTCCTATTTGAAAATTCCCCTGAAAGCATTTGTTTACTCTTGTAATTAGAAAGAAAACTGGTTAAATATTACAGATAACACAGATGGCTGTTGGATAAAAGTATAAATTAGTTTTATAAGCAGAAGAAAGAGAGACAGAAAGGCAGGAAAAAAAGACAGAGAAAGGAAGGAAGGGAGGGAAAGAAGGAAGGAAGAAAGAAGGGAAGGAAGGAAGGAGGGGAGGGAAGGAGGGAGGGAGGGAGGGAAGGAGGGAAAGAAGGAAGGAAGGAAGGAAGGAAGAAAGGGAGGGAAGGAAGGAAGGAAGGAAGAAAGGGAGGGAAGGAAGGGAAGGAGGGAGGGAAGATGGCTTCCATCCCCCAGAGAATGGAAACTCTCCAGCCTTAACACTGATCACATATGAACACTGGAAATCATTACTTCTGCTAGGACTGCAGTATCCATTTAACAGACAAAAAAACGTATTACGGTGAGCATGTTTACCAACTTCCTCCCACCCCAGCCAGTCCCCAAAGAAAATGCCCTCGTTCTCCACCCAATCACTCCCTCCTCCCTCCTCCTGGACAGCATCGTTGGGGAGAGACTAACTCTATGCATGACACAAGGCTGAGAGACAGGGAAGGAGGAAGAGGAGAGAAGTCCCCTGCACGGGGGCAGAGGGAGGTTTAGGGGCTTTCGGGTCACAAGAGGCTGGGTCCAGGGGGCAGGAAAGCAGTGAGTGGGAAGGAAAAGAGGTTAGCAAGTGTTGCTGGGGACAGTGTATTTGAATCCCTTTTTATGACCTTTGAGAAGTTTAAGTAAAGAATGAATTTTTTTTAATGACTTGGGATTGTTGACCTCTGCCTCCCAAATGTCACACTCACAGAGGCTCACGAGAGCTACCCAGGTATTTATTTATTTATTTATTTATTTATTTTTGAGACAGAGTCTCACTCTGTTGCCCGGGCTAGAGTGAGTGCCGTGGCGTCAGCCTAGCTCACAGCAACCTCAAACTCCTGGGCTCAAGCAATCCTCCTGCCTCAGCCTCCCGAGTAGCTGGGACTACAGGCATGCGCCACCATGCCCGGCTAATTTTTTCTATATATTTTTAGTTGGCCAGATGATTTCTTTCTATTTTTAGTAGAGACAGGGTCTCGCTCTTGCTCAGGCTGGTCTCGAATTCCTGACCTCGAGCGATCCGCCCACCTCGGCCTCCCAGAGTGCTAGGATTACAGGCGTGAGCCACCGCGCCCGGCCTACCCAGGTATTTAAACAGCGCCTTCTTGCTGACTATAAAGGCTTTGTGTACGTCATTTCACAGCCAGCACAAACCATGAAGCAGAGGACATTACCCCCTTTTGTAGGTTGGGAAACAGCTCATGGCAGGACAACCAGAACCAGACAGTTGAGCAAGAGCAGGGGGCAAACTGAGCCTCAGCGCTCAGTCCCACCGCCTCCCCCAGCCACACCAGTGTCACCTGGGGAGTCTGCAGAAAATGCATGTTCTTTGGTCCCTCCCCACTAGAGGTTCTAATTCAGCAGGTCTGGGGCAGGCCCTGGAAAACTGAATTTTTATCAATTAAAAATCTGATGTTGGTTGGCCCCTGGACCAAACTTCAAGAAGCACTGGGATAACACACAGGCATGGTGTAGTTCTGTAGTGGGCTGGGTTCCTGCTCTGGCTGTGGGGGGTGGGTTCACACCAGGAAGGATCAGCGTGGAACCCTCTGGAGGCAGACAGGGCTGGTGACCTGCGCCAAGAGGGCGGGTCATTTGTTGCACCCAGCACACTGCCTGTCTAGGGAGCTCAGGGCAAACGGGTGGGCCCCAGGGCACCCTTCGAACAGAGGAATGGGGCCTATAGTGTGAGGAGGGATTGAGGTCACCCAGTCATGTCAGGAACACAGTGGGGACCACCAAGCGGGCCTCAGGACCAGGAGGGGCAGGAGCAGAGCCAAGCTCCAGTGAATGTGGTGGTCCTACCTTTGGCCTGGAGGCTGTTATCTTCAGAGGGTCCATGCTTGGTCCCACCATCCACTTTTAGCCATGAGTCCCTCTTGGTTCTTGCCAAAAGTTTAGTAAAGTTCTTTTTGACAATTTCCCTGGGAGGAACTATCAAAATGGCATTTAATCAACGAATTATATAATCAGCAAATTATATAATCTCACATAGCAACTGCTATGTGATAAAGTGTTGATTTGCTCACTCACTGTGTATTCCCCGCTCTTCCTCCCAGTGATTCCTCCTGGAGAGCTACAAGCTACATGCACTGACTCCCTTGCAGCTAGGGTTCCACATTGATTTGGATTCTACCAATGGATGGACTCACATAAAGCGTGAATTCACAGATGAGCCAAGAGGGAAGAAAGGCAGCAGGAAGCTGCTATCCTGCTACAGAGGAATCAGGTTCTAGAACATGCCACTGTGGTGGCAGCTTCCCCATGTGGCCCAAATTGGACTGCTACAGTTTAAAGGTGTCCCCCAAAGTTCATGTGTTGGAAACTCAATCCCCAATGTAACAGTGTGGGAAGGTGGGGCCTAAGAAGGGGTGATTGGGTCATGTGGATGCTGCCCTGCTGGGTGGGTTAATGTTCTTGTGCTAGGGGAGGCTTGTTATAAAAGCCAGCTCAGCTCCTTCTGGCTCTCTTTTGCACTCTCTGGCCCCTCAGCCTTCCGCTGTGGGGAGACACAGCAAGAAGGGCCCTTTCCAGAGGTGGGCCCCTCTGCCTTGGACTTCCCAGCCTCCAGAACTGTAAGAAATAAGTCTCTGTTCTTTATACACTACCTAGTCTCAGGTATTCTGTCGTAGCATCACAAAACAGACTGAGATGGGAACATTCTAAGTGGCCTGGCTGTTAAGAGTCATCCCTGGAAGCTTGGCCTAGTGCCCGTGATTCTGAAGGTCACCGAATGCCTGCGATGAGACCCTTTCCGCATAGATGGTCAGAGTGGACCCCGTTCTTGGCGGCTGAACCATGACTGACTCAGCCATTTCATGCCAGAGTCTCCCTGAGGGCAGAGGCCACAGCTCTCTTGCCCACCCTTAAATCCCCCTGGGCACTACCTGGAGCCTGGCACACGGCAAGCGCTCAGGGAATATTTGTGACGAGGCGAATGAATTTCCAGGCTGCTGTATTGCTGCCGAGAGGAGTCTGCAGAAGAGGGCTGTTTCCACTCTGGGTCGAACCGTTCATCAGGATACAGCCTTCAGGAGCTGGACGGGCAGCTCGCCGGCCAGCCCTTCCCATGTGCTTCTTTTTGCTTTTGGTTTTTGCTCCCTGCTCACCCAGCAGTAGCCTGGCTCGTGTGAGCTGGGGGCATGGAGAAAGGAGGGGAACCTGCTGCCTCTCTGTGCCTGGCCCCTGCCCTCCGGCCATCCGAGAGTGACAGTGTGAAGTCCCTTTGATGCCCCCCACCTAGAGCCCTCCTCCCATGGTGGGCCCTTCAGGGCCCCCAATCGCCTCACAGCAAAACAAACCCAACCAGGGTGCAAATTAGGTCTATTGATTTGCAATTAGAAGAGTCAATTAAGAAAAATATTGCAACAGTTTCTAACCCCTGCCGTAAAAATCACTCCTCTTGAAAGCTAAGTGGTCAGGTCCCCCCCTCCACCCCACCGGGTTTCAGAACTGCTGTCCCCCTCTGCAGCCAGTGGACTCAGAGACCACCCGCCGAGGCTTCGAGGAAGGGCCAGGGACAGGAAAGGTGCAGGCAACGTAAGCACAACTCCCCGTTCTTACTCCCACCAGCCAAGGCACAGCCCCAGCCCTCAAGGGGGCCCCCAGGTGTTGCTGAGCATCCCCCGGAGACACCTCACAGGTAATCACAAACAACCGTGCTGGTACCCCCGCAAACCCCCGGTGTCCATGTCACATGTGCTTGGCCCACCCTCTGAGTCCAGCCCGGCTGAGGTGACGTTCATTCGGTGCCCAGACGGTCCAGAGGCTGCTGGACTCACACCTCAAGGCCACTGGGCGTCTCTCCTCAGAGCTTCCTCCTGCCCCGAGGACGGCACACATGGCCCAGGAGCCTGGGAAGAGGCAGGAGTTGAGATCTTGGGGGCAACTTCCTTCTGACAGGAGGTGGGAGCCCGTGGGTAAAAGTCCCACGGCTCGCAGTGGAACCTCGATTTCCCTCCCTTGCACTTGGTTTCCTCCTTCCTGTCTCACTGTCCTCACTCTGGCTTCCAGGGACCAGCTCCCACACAGCCACCTGCGGCCCACTCCTGGCCTCAGGCTCCACTCCCTGGGGGACCAGAACCAGGACCACTGCTCTGCGGAGCCTGTGCCTCCCCTTTCTCCTGCCTGGCACCTTCACTGCTGCCATGATGTCTCGCGGGCACCGCAGTTTCTTCCAGGTTTTGTTAGGGCCACTGCATTCGCTGAGCGCGACCCTTCCTTCCCCGCCGTCTGGTCCTGCATCCCTGGGCTGTTTGCACAGAGGGAGGGGAGGGCTGCTCTGACAGGGGGCTCTGGAGCAGAACTGCCAGGGCACCAGGGTCGCTCTGGCTTACTTATGGTGGGCCTTGCCATGCACCCTGTGGGCCCAGCCATGAGTCCTTGGGAACGGGGCTAAGAGAGAACCCAAGTGGCAGGCTCTGGAACACTCAGAATTCCTGCTTCCTTCTGAAAGCTAAGACTCAGTCACTGAGTGAGACCCCTGCTTCCTTAGGGTGCAGTTCTCCCACGAGGCACTTCCGCCACCCTGCAAATGCGGTTCTGACTGCCCCACCAGCTCACGGGCACATCCTGATTCTAAGGGTCGGTACAATTTGGGCCCTTAAAAGAATAACCCCAATGCTTACACTGGTTAGAACTTTGCCATTCACCAAAGACTCCTACCTGTGTGGGATCCACAGGGCTACTTGTGGCCGCATATAACAGAAACGCCAGCTCAGATTAGCTGAACGAGAATGAAAGTGTATTATCCTCCTTCGGAGGAGGTTGGGGAAGGATGGGGGTGAGCAGCTCCAGCTTCGGCTAGGCAGCTACTCCACAATGCCTTCAGGGACCCAGCTCTCTCGGCTCTTCCTCTCTGCCATCCTTAGGGCATTGGCTTTGGTCCTCAGGCATGTCCCTTTACACTTAGGAGGTGGCTGCTGCGGCTCCAAGCGTCACGCTGCCACGCAGCAATGTCCAGCCACAGGCAGAAAGCAAGCAGTCCCTTCTTGGGGTAACTTTTTAGGAGCAAGAGACACCTCCCCAGAAGCCCCAGCAGATTCTCTGCCTTTGGGCCAGAATCGCGTCACGTGGCCTCTCTTTACCCACTTCTGGCTGGCTGGCTTGGACCGAGCCTCTTCACTTCCTGGGCTGGAGAGGGGCCTGCACCGTCCTGCAGGACCTGACGTCCCAGCCTGGGCTCTGTGAGCAAGGAAGGGGCAGAGGGGATGAGTATCGATGGACAACGAGTGATAACGTGAGGGGTCTTCTTCAAAGCACCTCGGGAGGCAGGGTGTGGGCCTATGCTCATTTCACCAAGGTGGGAGCTGCTGGGGGCTACCTAGCCCAGGGACCCACAGCTACAGCAGGGCACGGTCAGTTCTTGGCCTTGGAGTGCATCTCCTTCTCTATCCTAGGTCGCATGGCCCTTCTGGTGACGTGTGGACCGGTGCCAGGGGCAGAAAGCACAGCCCCAGCCCTGCCACCCAGGAGTGGGACTCTCAGAGCAAGGAGGGAGAGGACCAGGATCCTCCCAGACACCACTGACTGGTGGAGAAATCCTTTCTGAGAAGCACAGGAAATTACTGTGTGAATGAAATTCCTCCCACCTGCCTGCCCCCTGGTTTGCTCACCTTGGATCCATGCCCCGCCCCTTGCGGTTATGCCCTGCCCTCTTGTATCTGTGCCCCGCCCCCTGCCTCCGTGCACCACCTGCACTGCTTGCAACTCCTTTCCAGCTCTGGCTGCAGCAAGCAGGACAGTGACTGTAAACTGTCCCCCGTTGCATTCAGACCAAGCAGTCATTAACAGAGTCACAATCAATTTCTCCAGAATGATTGCCATCACAGGGAACTTAGTGGAATCACAGGGTCATTTGGAAAGAAAGATGGGGGGAAGGGTGGCGGGTAGCGAAAGGAATGTTGTCCCTCCCATGGCGATCACCAAGAGCCTGTGATGGGAGCTCATGGTATTGTAGCTGGTTAATCACGCAGCACAATGCAGACTGAGGCTTATTAGGCAAATGAAACATGATGGATGTTTTATTTCAAGAGTGGAATTGGGAGGTGTGGCGGGAAGGTCTTGCAGGGACAGCTGGACCAGCCCAGTCAGGAGGAGGCAGGTTGTGGTGTGTGGGCAAGTTGAAGGGGTCCCTGGGGGACCCCAGCATGTAGGAAAGTTGGTTTAGGGCACTGCATGAAGCAGGAATTGTATCCTCAATGAACAACAGGAACAGCTTCCCTTTATTGAACTGGAAAACTTTCCAAAGTTACCTTGTGCCCACCACACCCACAGCCCCAGATGGCAAGACTGAAAGCACACTGGGGACAGCGTGCACTTTCTGTGTCCCCAGGGAAGCCCTCCCTCCTGGGGCTCTTTCCTCTGCAGGAGGGAGCCCTGCCATGCTGGGGTGCCTGGTAGAAGGAAGGGCAGCTGTGGGCTGCAGTGAGCTGGGGGGACTCTGGGGGGACATCGGTGCTATGGCCGTGGTCTCAGCAGTCTTACTGTCCCCAGAGCCTGGAGGGAAGCCGTGGCTCCAAAGGCTTTGCAGAGAGCAGCCCTCGGCAGCAGCTTGCAAGGGTCTGTCGTGGGCACGGGGGTCCTCACAGGTGGCTGGAGGAGCCCATTTCTCCAGGGTTCGGGAGAAGCCGGCAGGAAGTCCCTGGGGAGAGAAGCTGGTCGGTTCAGCCCCAGCTGTCCTTGAGTGACTCAGGCCTCGTGCCCCCTCACCAAATTGCACCCCTAACCCCAACCCCAAAAGTCAGTGACTGTCTGAAGTAGAATTGTCACTATCCTCATCAATGAGGATGATGAAATGAAGGCTCAGAAGGGTCAGCAACTTGCTCAGGGGCTTGCTGTGAGTGAGTTTGGACAGAGCCAGGAAAGGACCTGAGTTGGCCTGATTTCAACCTAGGCACAGGTGGCAGGCGCCCTACGAGGCCCCCAGGTTCTCACTGAGCTCACCCTTCTTCCCCAAGTCTCCTACGAGAGCTGCTCATCCACCCAGGAGAATACTTCCATGTCTTTTGCTCGTTCCTGCCTTTGTTTATTCAGTGGACCTTAACTGGGCGGGCCAGTGTGCTCTGAGGGGCTGTATGGAACCAGGCACAGATGCTCGGGGGCCCTGGGGCTCTGGCAGCCTAGGAAGGAGCAGAGGGGACCGTTGTTGGATCCGCATTGGGAGGCCAGGACTCTTGGCCCTACTCTTTAGCAGCCATGGCACCCAGGACAAGTTCTTTAACTGCTGCACGCTGAAGTGTCTCTGTCTGTACAATGGGAATAAAGTTCATTCCTTCTCAGGATTATCGGAAGAATTGAGAGGACAGTAATACTTCACCCAAATTCCTTGGGACCAGGAATGTTTCAGGATTCAGAATATTTTTTGGATTTTTTTAAGTGGAACATGGTTGATACACCACGATTTTGTAATACCCCAGCGTGATCTGGGCCCTGTGATCAATCGCACTAACATTTCTGTAGGGAAACTGATGAACATTCAGACCATGGGATACATGAAGACTTAGCATAGTTGCCAAATGACTTTTTAGAAGCTTTCTGTGTTGGCATGTTTGGGATTTCAGGATCATGGATAAAGGATCCGGACAGCAATGATAATAATAGTTTTGCTGAGCATTTATTGATTTACGTGCATTAACTCATTGAATCCTCATGGCATCTCTGCGAGAGCAGGGACTGTATTATCCCTGTTTTAAAGTAGTGGCTGAGGGACCAGAGAGGTTAATTCATTTGCCCATAATTACACAGTTGTTTAGCGATAGAGCCAAGGTTGGCCCCAGGCAGCCAGGCTTCAGCATCCGTGTCTTTGTTCAGGTTAGAAGTTGAGAAAGGGGGCGGGGCTGCTGGCAGGGCTCAGACAGCACCTAGCTAGCCTTCCTGACATTGCAGTGCAAAGAGGACAGTGACCCCCAAGCTCTCCGGTCTTCTTTGCTGCAGGCTGGGAATAGAGCCATGCTTCCAGACTCCCAACCCAGCGTGCTCTCACACACGCACTCTCCCAGCCTTCGCCTCCCCAGCACCCCAGAAGCCAGAAGCACGCCTGCCCAGACTGCTGCTAGGAGCTGCACGACATTCGTGGCACTCCTTCCTGCCTCTTCTTCCCCCTCAGTGACGCCCCCTCCCCGGGACCCACACCCTCCTGCTCTCCCCCTAGGGATCAGAGGCCTTCTGGGGGGCAGAACCTGGGAGGGGCTGTCCCTGGGCAGTGGAGCCCTCCTGGGCTCCTGGCCCACGCAGCGTCACTTCGACCTGACCACAAACACACAGATCCAGGCTAAGCAACGCCCAGAGCACGAGACTTGGAGTCAGACAGGCCTGGATTTCAATTCCAGCTTCTTTTCTCACGAGGCAAGTGATCCTTCAGCAAGTGATTTCAGTTCCCTAGGGCCTGGACAGAATAACAGGTACTCGCAGTCACCACAGGGCCTGAGTCGCTCAAGGACAGCTGGGGCTGAACCGACCAGCTTCTCTCCCCAGGGACTTCCTGCCGGCTTCTCCCGAGCCCTGGAGAAATGGGCTCCTCCAGCCACCTGTGAGGACCCCCGTGCCCAGGACAGGCCCTTGCAAGCTGCTGCCGAGGGCTGCTCTCTGCAAAGCCTTTGGAGCCACGGCTTCCCTCCAGGCTCTGGGGACAGTAAGACTGTTGAGACCACGCCCACAGCACCGGTGCCCCCCCAGGGCCCCCCAGCTCACTGCAGCCCACAGCTGCCCTTCCTTCTGCCAGGCACCCCAGCATGGCAGGGCTCCCTCCTGCAGAGGAAACAGCCCTAGGAGGGAGGGCTTCCCTGGGGACACAGAAAGTGCATGCTGTCCCCGGTGTGCTTTCAGTCTTGCCATCTGGGGCTGTGGATGTGATGGGCATAGTCATTCTCCTCATCCACAGGCTTTTATCCCAGGGCCTTTGGGGCAGTTGGCCCATTGGTGCTCCCTAGAAAGCTGGGAGGCTGGGCCTCAGGACCACCCACCCACCCTCTCCCATGTGGTGGGGAGCGCTCCGGGCTGGGAGCCCCAGAGGTGGGTTCTAGTCTCCTGTCTATGGAAGGAAGGATCGTGCCTGGCACGATGGCTACGGCTCAGGGCTCCTGGCACAGGGCCACGAGTCAGGAACCTGGTCTGAACTCCAGCCCCACCATTTGCTGGCTATGTGACCTCGTTCACCAACTGAGCCTTCCCTGTTTCACCTGAAGCTCTGCTTCAAACAGCTGCTCTGAGGATTAAACCAGGGAGCCCTGCTACGTGTCAGGCCATTGCTGCGTGCTTTGTGGGGACACTGGGCTTCCAGTCTGCGGGAGAGTCAATGATCAAGGCGTAAAATAAAACAAAATGTGAAGAACTTGGCTAGTAGACAACAGCGCTTGTTATTCACCTTCGAGTGTGTCTATAGTTAGCATTAATTGATGAAAGCATTATTGTGTATCAATATTTATTATTTATTTGTGGGTTACTAGGAGAGTTAAGAGATTTTATATAAATATACATAATATAATCATATAGTATAAATGCATAATCTCAATTAACTCCCATGAAAACCCTATGTAGTAGGTATTGTCCCCATTCCTCAGAGAATGAAACCAAGGCTTAGAGAGGTGAAGGCTGCATGGCAAGTGAGGAGTGGAAGAGAGACTTGAACCCAAGGCTCTGCCCCGAGCCTGTGTTCTGAGCCACAGGGACACTGCCTCCTCGATAGCTCAGAGGCCCCCGTGTATGTGAACGGGCTCCCCGCAGATGACAAAGCCCTGGGCACGTGTGAGGGATCGTCATGGCTCCGTTGCCTGAATCACATCTGGTTTCCTGAACGCAGGGCAGATGGGCACAGGACGGGAGCCAGGGAGACAGGGCGACAGGGGTTCCAGAGGAAGAATCATCTTCCCTGGTCACTGGGGGACACTTGGCGAGTAGCAGCAGAATCCTCCTCGTCCACACTTCTTTAGGGTTTCTTGGAGCTGCTGAGCCCCCAGGGCACCATCACTGGAGAGTTCAGATTGTCCCTGGGACGGCCTTTAGCTGGTCACTGTCTCCATCATGCAAGGCCAGCTCATCCCAGAGAACCCCCCAGCCCTGGATCTGCCATACGGGAGGTGCGTGCTTTGGTGGCAGACGTCCCTGGCTCTGAATCCCAGCTCAGTGTTTTCCAGTGTGTGACCTCAGGCCAGCCACCTAACCTCTCTGAGCCTCTGCTTCCTCATCTGCAAGGTGGGGGAAAGGTCTTGTCTACAGGGCTGTTGTCAGAACTCAGATAATGTCCACACGCACCAGCACGGTGCTGGGCACAGAGCTGGCGCTCAGTAGGTAGCAGGAGGTAAAGCAAGGCAGCCTGGCCAGGTGCCGCTGGAGAGGAGTGGTGCCTGCTACTGCCTATCTGAGGCTCATACTTGAAAGAAGTAGGAATGATATTGAATTCAGCCAATTAGGAGAATTTCCCATAAAAATTTAATTCTTCAATAAAATAACAGTGCAAAATGAAATAGGTGAAGCATTTTTAAACTGTAAATTAATGATCTATAGTTACAGCCATAATAATAATAATAGCTACCAATTATGGACTACGGAAGGCCGACTCTGGGCCAGGAGCTAAACACATGCATTGCAGCTCCTGCCCCCTGAGATAAAGGCGCTTCGCTGCACGTTGCCGGCCAGGGGACTGAGGCCCAGCTCCGGCGGCTCACTCCTGGCCCTTCTCTCTCCAGCGTCCAGGCCTTTCCAAATAAACTTAGAGCAAAATGTACAGGAAAGCCCACGGGAGCAAGAGCCACCTCTCATGCACTTTTACTGTCTCCGAGGACCTTCCCTCTCCAGACCTGTGTTTCCTGGTGCCAGTTCGGCTTCCAGGCCAGGAAGGCCTTAGGAGCCAGTTGTACCCTCAGCCTTTGCCTGCAGCCCCTTGAGCAGGGCAGGAAAAGCCCCCCAGGTTTTTCTCCTGCATCATTGTGTGGTCAGAAATCATAGCCCAGACTTTGCACCGGTTCCCCTCAAGGCCTTCCCCAACCTCAAAGAGATCTGCTCTCAGGGAACCCTTTGGAACCTTCTCCAAAGTCTCCCCCACCCGCTGTGGTCCTCACGACTCCTCTTCCAGGGCAGAAATAGACAAGGCTCTGCAGTCTGGGGGTGGCTGAACTCGTGGGTGCTGGAGGTGGACTACCAGCTTTAAACCCTGACTTGGCACTTACTGTGTGGCCTTGGGAGAGTCACTCCACCTCTCTGGGCCTCTGCTTCCTCATCTATAAAATGAGAGTGGTAATAATAACACCAACCTTCTAGGACTTTTGTGGTATTAAACAAATTAATACATGTAGCTCACTTACAATAGTGTCTGGCACTTAATGCTCCCTAGCTATTAGTTCCAGTTATTACTTTCTAGGCCCTATGTGTTCATTTTTCATCCATGGCCATAAAGATTTCCTCCCAATGGTAAAGATAAGATGCAGGATAGCTCCCATGTACAAAGCCATGCATAGCACTAAGCTCCTTCAATGTATCAGTTCCTAAAGTGCCAAGCACTGTGAATGGCACATAGTAGGTGCTCAATAAACATCACCATCCCTGAGCACCAAAGTTACTTTCTCAGGTAATTAACTTACAACCCTCTCTCTCCTTTTAACCATAATTCAATTAGAAGCAAATTGACTACTCTCAACAACGTGTTTCTTAAAAAAAACAAAACGTGTTTTTTTCCCCTGTGTCTTTTGAAATGGACAAAATCATTGTACTGGTCACCCAATGGTTGACCCCCATCTCCCTGGGGACCTTTCTTCATGGTACCCGCCATTATCGCAAAGCTCGATGTTCACATGCCCTGTATCCAGCCAGCCTCCAAATCCAGTTGATTTCCCCTAAATTCCCCTCATCCCCAGGCCTTGCTTTTGCTCTCAGCATTTCCCGCAGTCTTGAACTGTGACAGTTTCCTCCAGGTCCTCCCCTTCCCAATCAATCCCACGTAGTAAATCTCCCCTTTCTGGGATCAATCTCCTCTGCAGAAACTGACTGGGGGCCGCTCTGCCTGCCCCACCCGATTCCTCGCCCTCCTAGGTACTCCCTCTGCCGCAATCTCATTCCAGGCAGCTTTTCCTGCTTTCCAGCTCAGCTGGAAACTCTGAAGGGTGGCACCATGTTCTAGGTGCTGCACGAACCTTCCAGCACCCTCAACATCCAACGTGGGGCGCACAGGAAAAGAGGCCGGCGACACATACTCCAGTGCGATCATGGAGTGGTTAGAGCCGTGCTTTCAGATCCAGTTGAGCTGGCTCTGGCTTTGGAAATATTCTGGGGCCTGATTTGCCAGTCTGAGTAACTAGGTGTGGCACACAGTGTCAGCAGCTAATTACTTTTAACTATTATTAATAGGTCTGCACTAATTATCTCTTGCACATAGGCAAGATTTTACAGATGAGAGAGGGAGGGAGCGGGAAAGTAAAGAGATGTGCCCAAGGCTACAAGGTGAGTGGGTTGTCAGGATGGGGCTGGAATCCAGGGAGGGGGGGGGGCCCTAGGCTGAGGGTGGGGGGCTTCCCTCCGGAGAAGGCAGGAGTGGGGTGGAGAGCGAGGGGCAGCGTCAGGGCTGCAGAGTGCAGGGCTGGGACAGGGAGGGCAGTTCCCACCAGTTGGTGGAGCGACTGGCTTGCCTCCCCTCCCCCACTCCCAGAATGCAATCTACCGAAACCTCTTATTAAAAGTATTCTGGGGGTGATAAAAGTGTCACCAAAGATTTGCTCATTTTCTAAAATGTCATTAAAAAAAAATTTATGGTCAGGGGAAATATAGGCAGTGGAGGATAGAGGGTGGGCAGGGAGAGAGGGAGGATGATTTAAAATCAGTCCTTTAATAAATTAAAGATGCTCGCTTGCAAGAGGGGGCTTGGAAAAGGAAATTGCTCCAGAAAGCCAGGGCTTTCTCCATTCCAGCTGGCCGGTGTCCTCACCCTGCACTCTCCCATCTCACCTACACGCCCGTTCGTATCCACCCCTCCCCTCCTAACCAATCCACACAGCCAAATGCCTCCTCCCTGCAGGCCCACCCCAAGCCCCTCCTGCACCGGCTCCAACTGCCCTCCCAGGGCTCACGCAGCCCTGTTGTCTGAACGTTAAGTAGACTATTCCTCACCCCACTGGACTGTAAGGTCTTTGAAGACAGGAGTCCTTCCTAGAACTATTGCTTGATTCTTAACTGGGCGGTGGAGTGATCTCATTCCCTTCGAGTTAGGAAATGTTAGCAGAAAAAAGGGATGGAAGAACCCAAGGAGTTTAAGTCCTCATTTGACGTGTGGGGAACCTGAGGCTCGGAGGGGAGTCACCCACCGGAGCCCACCTCTCCTGGGGCCCAGCAGAGCACTCAGGAGCTTCGGCCCTGAGGCCAGCCGTGCCCCTCACCACTCACCAGCTGTGCGACCTGGAACAAGTCACTGAGCCTGCTGGCCTCGGGCACCAGAGTCGTGGGTATCCGTTGTGACCTGTATGTGCTTTGCTCGGTGATACTATTGTTTTTCTTCACCTTGCCATGGTCACTGTCATGGCAGGAAGGCGGGCAGTGCAGCT
>CM052442.1:97855648-97883498 GCA_028533085.1 Varecia variegata | reverse complement strand
GGGGCCGGCCGGCCAGCCCTCCGGCTCTCCAGCCCGTTCA
Organism: Varecia variegata; assembly: GCA_028533085.1. Classification (NCBI taxonomy): domain Eukaryota; kingdom Metazoa; phylum Chordata; class Mammalia; order Primates; family Lemuridae; genus Varecia; species Varecia variegata. The sequence goes on along the minus strand of CM052442.1, from coordinate 97,883,458 downwards.
CCCGCTGAGCCACTAGGCCACAGCAGGTCCAGCAGAATGTAAATGACAAGCACAAAACCAACAATCACCATGAAGCAATCAACTCATACAGTGCTTTAGTGTCTGCGAAGCCTTCCCCCAGACAGACTGTGCTGGAGTCCCTGCCAGGTCACAGACAAGAGGCTGGACCCACTCACGGTGGCCTAGAGAGGCAGGGCTGGAGCTGGGACGCAACCCTGGTCTTCTGATTCCCAGACTCACCCACTGTGTGTCACCAGGAGGCCCCAAGCACAGCCCTGACTCCGGGACTCAGCCGGTACGGGCTGGGGCCTGGGAATCTGCATTTTGGTAAGCTTTAGTGAATTCTGAAGCAGGTGGCCTCCCCAGGTCTGAGAAACAGCCCTCCCTAACATCCGGATGGAAGGGACTGATTCATGCTCGGCTCTCCCCTAAGTAGCGGGAGAGGTGTGGCTCTCTGTGACACAACCCTGCCCCTTACTGGGGGCAGTTAGGGTCATGGGCTTATCAGACAAGCCAGAGGGAGGCCAGCTGGGCCTGGAAACATGAGTCCTGTATCTGGGGCTGGGGTGCCCGTCTGCAGTTCACTCTATGGAGCTCCTTGCTGGGTGAGGACATGAATTGGGCGTCACTGGTTTTCAGCCTTGGCTGCACAGTGGCCTCACCTGGGGGGCTTTAAAAAACACTGCTGCCTGGAGGCAGCCCACGGAGATTGTGACGTGAGGGGTCTCAGGTGTGACCTGGACACACCCAAGGGGATTTTTAAAGCTCCCAGAGGATCTAATGTGCAGCCAGCTTTGAGAACCACTGAACCGGGACGCTGAGGTCAGTTCTATGATGCTTGAGCCTGTGACTAAGGGCAGATGTGGCACAGAAGTGTTGGCCGTGTGTGTGAGTGTGACAGTCCATGCATACAGGACAGAGAGACCCAGAGGGCAGCGCATGGGGTATGGGAAGGGCTGTGGAGGTGGAGAAGAGCCCTCAGGGGACCCGCGTTCCCTCCCTGTACAGAATGAGACCAGAGAGGGTAAATGACTTGTCCAGGGTCCCAAAGCCCAAGGCTGGACTCCAGGCCTCCAGGGAAGCACATCCACGAGACCTAAGACAGGAGGCAGAAAAGGAAGACAGAGCCGGCCTCCAGCTCCAGGTCCTGCCCAGCTAAAGTGCACGTTTGCTTTGCCCCTTCCCCTGCAGCAAGATGCTGGGCTCCACCGACTGCGCTGGACTTGCTGGTGTGAGGGGGCCAGTCAGCCTCCCTGAGAACCAGGGCTCCCTGAAGCGGCTCCCCAACCGTGAACCCAGCTCAGGCAGGGCTTCCCTCTCCCCCGCCCGGGTATTCCATGCATACAGAATGTGCCCAGAGGAGGGGCCAAGAACAGTCCCCTCACCAGCAAGCAAACCTTCCAAGTGATACTCCAGCATCCTGGGCGGAAGGTTTTTGGATTGAGGGCTTGCCCCCTGGCTAGAGAGAGCCCCTGGAGAGCCGGAAGTGCTCAGGCCAGCACCTGAGGAATCTGCCTCTTACCAGCTGTGTGGTCTTGGGTACAAGTAAGCCCCGGTTTCCCCATCTGGCAAATGGGCACGCAACACCTGCCTGGCCTGCTCCACAGGGTAGCTGGAGGCTCACACAGGTAGCGCAGGTGTAAGTACTTGGCAGACGAGGCCGCATCTACACACACAGGAGATTATTATCGGGCATGGTCTGAGGAGTGCCCCAACCAATCTCTGTCCCCAGATACCTTCTTCACTTGCAGCTAATCCCTGTCGTCCGCATCATTAGATCTAGCCTCTGGGTTAAGGATGTTCAGAGCATTGGATACAACCAAGGTTTCTGTGGGAGCAGAGACAGGGGTGATGACACATACAGCCCCCCCACCACCACCCACACGTGCCAGTCTGACCTGTAGGCAGCTCGGCACCAGCAGATGACACAAGCTAGGAGGGAGGAGGCTTCTGCTGGGGGATGGACCTGGAGGGCCGCCTAGGGCAAGGCCAGGAGAGAGGGCAGCTGGCTGCCCTGAGACTTCTTGGGCAGCAGGACTGAGGGATGCTGGCTCAGGTGCCCTGGGGACCTGCGAGTGACCAGTGGGGAAAGCAGGGTTGGGAGGACACCCAGCGAGTCCACAGCCAGCTTCACTTGGTGCAGCCTGCCTGGTGGCAAGGACCCAGGACCTAGAGCCTGACAGATGGGGACTCAGTGCCCCTGTGGGGCACGTTCCTTGACCTCTCTGAACATCTGTTGCCATTTATAACATGGAGGTATGGACAGTTCCCTTTGGGAGTCATTTAAGGATTAAAATCATATATTGATATACAAAAGCAAACCAATTATTTATTATTATTTATAACTTTGTTGAGGTCTTAGCACAGGAAGCCTATATATATATTTTTTTAAATTCCGCCCCCCCAACATCCGGGTGTGCACCCCCTCCCTGCTGTACCCTTTCCCTCCAGACTGGAAGGGAGGGCAGTAGAAAGGACACGGGCCACAAGTCAGAAAACCTGGATGCTAATTCTGCCTTTGCCCTGGCTGAAGGACAGGGGACAAGTGTCCTCCTCACTCAGAACCTCATGTCTAAGGGTGACAGATGAGACAACAATCGCTAACTCATGAGGTTGCCGTGAGAATGACATAAAACATGTCAGCCATAACAGCTCACATTTGTCCAGCACTTTCCAATGCACAGGCACTGTTAAGGGCTCCACAAGCACTATTTCAAGAGACCTCCACTGCAACCTTGTAATTCTCCCTCCTTCTACAGATGAGAAAACGGAGGCTGAACGCAGTAAACAATGTGGCCAAAGGCTGCACAGCTTGTAAGTAGCAAAGCGTGAATTTGAATCCAAGTGGCCACTGCTTTTCTACTTTATGGGGCACAGGATCTGAGCACATGCATGCTGGAAGAAGCCTTACAGCACACCCAGTCCAGCCACCTGCTGATAGCTGAGGAGCCTGAGATCCTGCCCCCAAATTGTGTTATAAATCAAATCTCCCCTTCACCCTGACCTGCATTGTGCTTTCTCAGATGCTTCCTGCATCCGATGGGTCTTCACCAGCCACCTGGCATCCACAGAGCAAGTACTGCTCCTCTCGGAGGATGGCACTGAGACCCAGGCCCACGTGGCCAGTCTGTAGCTGAGCTGGGCCTCCAGCCCCCTTGCACAGCCTCTCTCCTGCAAAGCCTGTGCCACGTGTTCTTGGTGGGGCTGGGGGCCTTTGATGCCGGGGTTGGGGAGTGGGTGTGAGTGCTCCTGAGACTTCTCTGCATTTCTCAAAGCATCCAGTTACGATCTTTGACACCTGATGAGACAAGGAGTTTCTTCTCTTCTCCCAGAGACCTAGCTCAGTGTGGGGCTTTGCACCTGGTTATAGCTGCCTTCCTGCCATGCCCATCCTGGTGCCAGGCATAGCCTGGGTGGCACAGGGGGTGGCTCACACTGCTGGTTGATCATTAAATATTCATTCATATTTTTGTTCAGATAGCAAGTGATGAAAGTGACTGTTCTAAATCAGTCATGGTAATCTGTTTCTTCTTTGCTGGTGATTCGCCTTGGGGTGGCCAAATGACCCAGTTCCAACCAACAAGAGAGGAAGGAAGTCAAGTGGGAACCCCCCTAAATAAAAAGGCACATTAGGAGAGAACTCTTTTGCCCTCCCTCTTCCAACTCCACCTTCCTTCCTCCTGGCGATACCCTTAGATAGAGATATGATGCCTGGAACCATGGCAACTATCTTGGGCCATGAGGCAATATCTGCTGAGGATGGCACAGCAGGAGGTTAGAGAGAGCCTGGCCCCCTGCTGACATTGTTGAGTTGCCGTACCACCCTTGGAGCTACCTGCCTTGGCAACTAAGATCATGCATGTACTGGCTATGCCATTGTTTGTCCGGTATTATGTTACTTGCAGCCAGAACATCCTAACCAATAAAAGATATAATAATAATGAAGGGGTCTACTTTATGAAGTAGACACTCTGATATATATTTTACATATAGAGAAGCTAAGGTTCAGAGAGGACACTGAACTTGCCCTAGCAAGTAAAAGACATGGGATTCAGACACAGAGCCATCTGACTCCTGGGTCTATGCCCCAAACCACCACACAGCTGTGTCCTCAGAGGACGCCGGGTTCCGCTGTAAGGACATCAGAGAAAAGGGTGATTTCCCCTCCTCTTCTAGATCTGCCTCTAAACTACCCTATTTCAAAATATTCAGTGAACATCCATGTTGAAATACGTCCTGCAGACAGATGATGTGTTTGGAGTTGGAAAAAGAGAGATGAAAGGATTGGGCCTGTGTCGGATAAAATGAGTCCTGCCCATCAAAGCCTTGTGCTACCTGTAGGGATGCAGGACGGTCACCTGGGAAGCCTCAGTGAGCAGCACCGGAAAGAACACATCTTCCACTCTCTCCTGTCTGCATCCTCCAAAGCCAATTTAAGTGTCCTTTCTTCCAGGAAGCTTGCCCTGACTGTCCTAGGCAAACTGGCCTCCCCGGTCATATGTTTGCCTGCTTCTTATCATGAGCAGATTATTTTCAGCTACTTATGTGCCTGCGTGCCCCTCTGCCCGACTGAGCGTGAGCCCCTGGAAGGCCACACCGTGTCCCAGGCCCAGCACAGTTCTGAGTGTAAAGCAGGGGTGTGGGAAATGCTTGCTGGTGGACTGTGACAGCATGCTCTGTAAGGACAGCTCCCCCAGGTCAGATCACCCCTCATTGCCACACCCCCCCCCCCAGGACTCAATACGAATCCTCATCCACCAAAGGGAGCTTCTTTCTTATCTCACGTAAAACCCGATGGAACCTGACATCAGTCATCACAAAAGACGGTGCAGGGCGTGATGCTCGCTGCAGTGTGGGCACGGGGGAGTGGAGCCCAGCGGGAGCCAAGACCAAGAAGTGCCCAAACATGGGGACCTATGGGACAGCGGGGACTGTCTTCAGAGAGCACAGAAATGGCCGCTTCCTTCTCCGCTCCAGCCAGGTAACTCCACCTTGGCACAGGCCTGGGGAATGTTCCAGAAGCTCATGATGCCCTTTCCCTCTGGCCCTTCTCTTCCCTGGAACACAATGGCTTGTGCTTGCGGAGCTTGGGCTTTGAGATTGCTTAAGCGAGCCGAAGAATCAACAGCTTCTGGGGGCTGCCCTTCAGCGGCTCCTCTCCACGGGTATTTTTAGTCGCATTTAATTTGGCAGCGCTGAGCACTTTTGATTTCACAATGATTAGTTAGAGCTTGTGTGCGCGCTGTTTTTCTTCTTACCGCCCGCCTGTCTCCCCCAAGGGGACTGGGTGTTGTTTTGACTTTTATGTGCTACAATAAAAACTTTCATTGTAGCAAAATGTTTGCTCGTCAAAATTAGCTTGGTTAATTCCAAAGAATTGTTTCATCTTGGCTCCACAGGCACCGGGGATCTTTTTTACAAGACGAATTGGCCACCAGCCAGCTATCTCCGGGACAATTCCTCTGTAGTGTTCATCCCCCTGGAATTTACCTTTAAAGAGGAAAGACCTGCCTTCGCTCTGCAAAGGAAAGCGGAGTGTGTTACCTGGTTCGTGTGCTCCTCGGCAGGGCGGGGACAGCCCACGAGGAGTGTGGATTGGGTGGTGTTGATTTTGGAATCACAGACACGAAAGGAAGCCCTCCACGGAGAAAGACACACATCGGCACGATCCAGGGAGGCGATGGAAACACAGCACACACAGGCACACACCCAGAGATGTTACACTCGTGGGCACGCATAGACACAAGCTCACAAACACACCGACCAACCAGCCAGACACCTCGGGCAAGCGATGAGCCGCAAAGGCAGGTCCAGGTGGGGAGCGCTGAGCCGCCCTCCCCCAGCATCTGCAGGGTCGGCAGGCAAGCTGCAGCCTCACCCTGCTGAGACCCTCCTGCATCAGCAAGGGAGGTGGCAGGCACCGCCTTGGAGACATCTCAGTTATCCTGGGCCCGGGCTCAAAGGCCCTCCTTGCAGGGCCTGAGCCCAGAACCCGGGCCCCACCGACTCCCTCCAGCAGTTCCCCCCTTCCCGTCTCCGCCTCTCCAGGCTGAGACCCCTGTTAGTCAGGAGGCAGAGGGGGCCACCGAGGCCCATGGCAGCCAGCAGACCACCATCAGCTGGAGTCTGCGCAAAGTGCCGGGATGGGATGCCCAGATGAGAGGCTGTGAGACAGGCTAGCGCACAGCCTTAGCTAGTGTGGGGTGGGGACCAGGGCAGCGGGGGAAGGAGCCTCTGAGGACCCTCTGCGAAGGGACTGTTTTGCTTTGACTGGGGGTTGCTGCTCAGAGCAAGTTTTCATCAGACCATCTGGGTGATTAGATGCCGCACTGCCCCTTCCTACCTGCCCCTTCCAGCAGCCCCCTCCGCCTCTCTTCTCTCCTTTGTACTGAGTGAATCGACGCTCAAACAGTTCTGGGAAAGAGCTGAAGTCACGATCATCTGCACACCCACGGGGTGCCAGGCCCTGTGCCTGCCACGCTGTTGGCTCCTCAGTCAGTGTCAGTGTCCCTAGCCCCATTTTGTAGACAGTCAGGGAAATGACAACAGTGCTCAGGTGATGCATCTCTCCCTTGCATCTCATAGATGGATGATGAGGCTCTGAGAGGCTCAGGAATTTGCCCGAGGTCACTTAGCTCGTACCAAGGAAGCAGGATTTGAGTTCAGGACTGGCCCCAAAGCCAGTTCATGGTCAGGTATGTAGGAACCACTGCCCTGAAAATGAGGGGCACGGTCAGGGCCTCAGGTGCCTGGAGCTCTGGCTAGTGTGGGTGGGGGATTGGAGGGGCAGGCACACTGGATGATGGGGCAACCTAGGGACACAGTGACAGTGAGGATAGGAAGGCAGGTGAGAGTGGCATTGAGTAAGCGGCTGATCCCTGTCCCCACAGCTGAGACACAAAGGGACACCACTGCAGAACAGACTCCCCGATAACATCACTCTTCTCTCGCCCCACCTCACTCTGCCCACTTGGAGGAAAGGGACAGTCAGTATCTGGAGGGGAACTTGGCCTTCCGGCCACATATTCATTCCCTAACTTCTCATTAGGCGCCCACCCTGGGCCAGGCAAGGGGCAGACAGCAGGGTACAGACTGGAGCTCATGCCCCCCTGGCACTAGTAGGAGAGACCCCCAGCCCCGGACCACATGGTAAGGCCCAGCCACGAGGAAGGCAACAGAGAAGAGACACACAGCTCCTGCGTGGTGGCAGGTGGGGCCAGGGCAGGGCCATCAGGCAGGAGGGCTGGAGGCACCAGGGATGGGGCAGGAAGGCTGTGAGTGGCAGCCACGAGTGTGTCTGGGGAGGGCGCAGCCAGACAGGGGGATCAGAGCACACAAAGGCCCCAAGGCCACAGCAGGTGCTAGGCAGTCACTGTGGCAGTATCGGGCGAGCAGAGAGGAAGTGGGGGATAAGGCTGGAGAGGTCACAAGAGGCCGGGTCACTGTCAGCTTTTCAAGGTCAGCCTTCATCTTTAAGCACCAGGTGGGCACCGGATAGGAAGCTAGGAATGAAATATGGCCCTCGGGCCCGGGCACAGACCCACAACGCCCTGCAGAGAATCCGGCCACTCTTCAGTCTACAGGTTTCTGTGGCCAGAACTTTCAGTTCCATGGCTGAGAGACTAAGTCCTCCTTCTCAGTCCCCGTTAGGCAAGGGACTTGCAGGGGCTGCTGGAAAACCCTTCCTACACTGCTGCGTGCCAGCCAGGGTTGAGGACTGGGGCAAGGCCTTGGCCCCAGGACCCAGCTCAGTAGAGTGACAAGAGCAAGACCTGGTATGCAGTCCTACGGCTTCCCTTGCCCAGCTGTGTGGCCTTGAGTAAATCGCTTGCCCTCTCTGAGCCTCAGATTTCTCCATGGTCAAATAGAGATGCTTCACTACAGAGCCACGAGCATCAAATGAGCAGCGGAAGTCAACAGAAGTCATCGTAAAATGTGAGAATCCTGCACATCTGGAAGGTTTTATTTTAAAATCATTTCTCCCCTTCTGGCTCAGGATAGGATGTAACTGATGTGTAGGGAAAGGAGAGGCTGCCCTGGGAAGGGACCTGTGCCTCCCCCCGCCCCACCTCCCGTTCTCCCCTCCCTGGTCGGGCCTCCTCCAGGGTCTGTCACCTGAACTACTGAGGCCAACTTAATGGCTCTGCCCAGCCCTCTGGCGCCCAATGTCCCACCCCAGGTTTCTGCTCCGGCGTATGCTTCCTGCTGTCTCCAGGTCCAGAGCCGCAGCTGAAGAGCAAGCCAGCTGTGCACTCTGAGTGGTACGTGAAGTCTCCCAGTTCAGACATGGGAGGACATGGCCACCAGGTCCTTCCCATCCCCCCAGCCCTTGCCTCCACCCCACACCCTGTTGCAGCTTTGGGTCAGTCTTCCTGTCTGCATTCAGTATTTACTGTTTTAACAGTCAATGATTTTTAAATTGACGTTGCTCACTCACCTCATTTTAGATCCTGAGGCTGTATCAATGGCTACGTCATGAGACAAGGTGAAGGGGAGGGCTGGGGAATAACCAATGTGCATAATCAAGGAATTCTGAGGAATTTGGCTCCACCGACCTTCTCTGGCAGCCCTGGCCACTCAGAGGCGCAACAAGGTTCGGGAGCAGCAAAGCGGCACAGACCAGGTAAGCTCTCTGGGCCGGTCCCTAAGGCGGACACCAGCCACTGCTGGTGACACCAGCAAAGCCCCCAGACACAGCTCAGCAGCCCTCGCCTTCTCACCCCGCCCAGCCTGTCCCCAGCCCCTGCACCGGGCACTGAGGACACCAGATGAATGAGACCAGGTCCCTGCCTTCAAAAGGTCACTGTCCTTCTCTGAAAACTGACTGTCTGGGCTCTGGTGGCTGGAGAGAGAAGAGGAATAAATCATGGGGAAGGGGAGGATGTCAGAGAGAGGCTGGTGTCCCCAGTCCCTGAAGGACTCACGACTGTTGACTCACAGCTAGGAGGTTCTTCAGGGCCCTGGGGAGGTTTTCTCCTCTTAGACATCATTTATTGAGCACTTATTATGTGCCAGTCTGCCAAGTGCTTTACACATATTAATTCATTTAATCCTCCCAATAATCCTCAGAGATAGGTGTTATCATGTATCTATCTCATCTTGAACTCCTGACCTCCTGAAGTGCTGGGATTGCAGGTGTGAGCCACCGCACTCAGCCTATGTACCTAGTGCTACTGGACGAGTGAGGAAGCTGAAGCACAGAGAGGTTCAGTAACTGGTTCAAGGTCACAGAGCTAATAGGTAATAGAACCACACTGGACACAAGCCGTCAGGGCCAGGGGCTGCACTCCCATCCACCACAGTGACGGCTCCTCTAACAGGTTCCATGTGTGCCACACAGGGTGTCACAAAGCATCCGTGTTAGGAATCCTCCTAAACAGACTATTGCCCTATTTCACACTGGAGAAGCTAAGCTACTAGCCTAATAATAAGTACCATTCATTGATTAATTAGTAGGAGCCAAGAACTGTTCTAAGCACTTCATATATTTTAACTAAATCTATCCTCACAACAAGTCCCTGAGGTGAACGCTGTCATTGCCTCTATGTAATAAAGGGGGAAACTAAGGCAGGAGGCTAGGCATCCATGTTAGAGTTGTCCAGAGAAACAGAAGCAGCAAGATATACACGTGTACATGTGTGTATGTATATATATGAGGAAATTCATTGTAGGAATCACACGACTACAGGGGCTAAGAAGGCCCACAGTCTGCCATCTCCCACTGGGGGACCAGGAAAGCTGTGGGGTAATTCAGTCTGGGTACCAAAGGCCTAAGAGCCTGTGGGGGCTGGAGGGTGGTCTAAGCACTTTTCTGAGTCCCAAGGCCCAGGAACCAGGAGCGCCGATGTCCAAGGGCAGGAGAAGACGGACGTCCTAGCTCAAGCAGAGAGCAAATTCGCTCTTTCTCTGGCTGTTTGTGCCAGCCGGGCCCTCTGCAGACTGGGCGATGCCCACCTGCGTTGGCGGGGCATTGCCTTTGCTCAGTTGGCCGATTTGAATGCCAATCTCTTCCAGAACCCCCACCCCCCTGACACACCTAGTAATACTGTTTTGCTCTCTGGCATCTCTTAGTCCAGCCAACCATCACAGCACCTTACCCACGGTGCCCAAGGTGACCACTGGCAAAGCCGCATGTGGAGCCCTGGCAGGCCGGCGGTGCTCACAGCCACGCCCCTGCCTGCGTGTGTGCAGAGTAAGGAGAAGGGCTGAGGCTTGAAGCCAGGCCTGTGGGCCACCTGTGCCTGGGCCCGGCTGCTCTGCCCTGCTACCTGCTCTGCCCTGCCTGCGACACCTTGTTAGTGATCCCAAGCAGAACCCTAGACCTCTGGCTCTCCACCTGCCAAGGCAGGGAGTCCACTTTTCCTGGGCTCACCTTCCTCCAAGCAGGCAAGCAGCCCCTTGTCTTCCCACCTGCCTTGCTCACCTGGCCTGCCCTGCCCTGGACTTCTCCTGTCCTCTGAGCCTCCTGGTCATAAGTGAGCTCCCACTAGACGCCCAGGTAGCAGATCTCCGATCGTGGGGCCATGCACGCCTCACGTTTTGGAAGCCTCTGGACCCTTTTCCAGGCTTGTTGGGGCTCTCTTTTCCCGGGCTGGTCTTGCACGCCGCTTTCCTAAAACCAGGGGCCCTTGTCTGCAAGGGTCTGTATTTCCCTGTCTTCTGAAGCTCTGGGTCACTTTTTCCGCTGTCCAACCCCTGCTTCCCTTCACCACCAGTTCCTCCTATGGCCACAGTCAGGCTGAACCGCGGTGCCCTGGTCACTCCCGCCCTCTGAGCAAGGCTGCGGTGCACCGAGCACACGGGGAAAGCAGCCGTGGCAGATGCAGCAGCTGTTGCAGCTGTCTCCTGGGCCATGTCCTGCACAGCTGGGCCCAGGTCGCGCTGACCCAGCGCGGCACTGCCAGCTCAGCCAAGCACTTGACAGCCAAGGGCATCCTGGCAGGGTCGGACAAGAGGAGGCTCCCTCGGCATCTTCCAGAGGCAGCACGGGGGAGGGGCCGGGCAAACTGCACGCTCAAGGCCTCCTGCAGCTCCTGCTCTGTGACCTTGGGCAGCTTACCTAATCCGTGTCCCAGCTTCACCCTCTGTGAAATAGAGGACACAGCGGACATCTCCAGGGCAGCTGTGAGGATGAAACCGTCGCTGCTTGGCAGATGTGGGAGGGACTCTCGGAGGCCCCCTGGCTCCCCAGCTAATGATTCCGTGGGAACCGGGGAGGGAGTCTGTGGTCAGGCTGCATCAGGTGAGCATCCCGTTTCCTGGAAAACCGAGAGACAAGCGGTCACTTGCCATTGTCGTTTGAGGCACTCTTAAAGAGGAATCTCTGGCTTCATCCCAAAATGCCTTCTCCCATGTAGGAGTCGGGGCGCCATGGCAGCGTCCCTTGAAGTGAGCACTGTCCTATCCAGGCATCTCATCTTACAAGAAAACGTTTCTAGCCCAGCGTCCCATCTTATCAAAGGCACCTAGGTGGGAAGGAGGCGTGAGGCCGGGAGGTGGGTCAGGCACAAAAGGCAGCTGAGCTCAGCTTGGAGGACAGACCTCCCCAGCTCCCATGGGGGGCTGAGGGCCAGCTTCGGCCGCGGCACAGTGACAGTACCCCATCCCTCATATGGGCAATATTTGGCTGTCCACAAAGAATGTTTTTACCTCTTCTCTTCTCAACCCTCATGCCCTGGGAGATAGGTCTACTCAGACCCATTTCCCAGATGAGGAAACTCAGGACCAGGGAGAGCAGGGGCAGATCCAGGGCCTGGAGCCAGCTCTAGCTGCAAGCCCAGCGCTCGTCCCTGCTCGCGAGTCGCACTCACAAGCCGCAGTTGCAACCAGCAGCCCAACCCCAGCGCCACTGCCTGACCCTGGGGGGCGACTTGCAGGGCTTCAAAGGCCCTAGGCTAGCAACCAGGTGTCCACACCGCAAGTAGTGACGACTCTCCAGGTCCACTTAAAAGCCCACATCCCTGGGGAAATTCCTGGTGCCAAAGGGGGAGATGAGAAACGCAGTGAGTGTTCCAACTCCAGCCTCCTCCCTCGACCCCCTTCCCCCAGGGAGCCTTGCATATTTTCCAAGAGCAGAGTAGCAAGCACCTTCTCAGAGCAGGATGTCCCCAGCCTATCAGGAGGGTTTGAGGACGGGGCTGCCAGCAGGGCTGGAGGAGGAGCCCACAGTGAAGTAAGCCAGGTCACCAGAAAGGACACTGGGGTGTAGGAGACCACTGGCCTCAACCCAGTGGGGGGCCTCCGGGCCCACAGAAATGGCCATCTCCTTCCTCCTCCCTCCTTTCTGTGTTCTTGGCCTCTGATGGGAGTGTCGCTTCCTGACACCCTGCAGCAGGAGCCGCAGAGGCTGGGACAGGGACCAAAGAAGGACAGGCCAGGCATCCACAGAGCAGAACCGGTGCACAGCCCTGGAGAAAGCAGCAGAGCCTCCGAGGACAGGCCCATGCTGGCCAAGCACTTTGACCCCAGGGGCACCTCCTGGGTGAGCATCGGTGGCTCCTACGAGTCCCCTGCCTTGTGGGTTTGTCTGTCATGTCTACCTGTAAGAGGAGGGTCTCAGTCTCCAGGAGCCCCACGGCTTTGTAATCCATGTGGTCTTCCCAAAGAGAGAGAGAAGCCACCCTCTGCTTCAGCGCAAAGGCCTCGTCTGGAGACCCAGACGGACAAGTCCTGCCCCAGGCAGTGCACAGTGGAGATGGAAGCCACCACGCTGCAAGGAACAGTGTTGTCATGGGTGTGTTGGCAGGTGTGATGCATGGGGAGAGGTCAGCTATCAGGGGAAGCCCTGAGGTTTCTCAAGGAATGGGGCCAGTAGATTTTTCTGGAGGACAGGGGCAGTGTGTGTCTCACTCATTCCCCAATGCCTACTACAGTACATGCGATGTGTTGGACTATACCATCACCTAGCTGTGTGACCCTGGGTAAGTTACTCAACCTCTCTGTGCTTCAAATGCCTCTTCTGTGAAATGGAGCTGGTATTGGGGATGTGGGGAGGATTTGATGAGACAGTGAAAGGACCTGGTATGCTCTCCTTACCAGCCTCCCTTGTGCCCACAGAGCAGCAGGAAACACGATGACGGCTGGCACCTGGGGTCCTCCTGGCTCACCGGCCGGCCGGAGAAGAGACTTTTGATCCTAGAAACCAGAACCGTCATCAAAAGAGGTGCAAGGCACTGGAAAACCCGAAACCTGTGGAATGCTGTTTACCGAGAACACTGGGCAAAAGCAATCACTGTTATCTCCGAGAAGCAGTTCTCTGAAGGCCACTTGAAATACCTTCCCAAGAAACATGCCAAGGAGAACCGTCCTCGTGTCTTGCTTCGATGGCTGCTTCAGACAAGGGACTCCCAAGCCCCGCTCCATCCGATGCCAAAGGTGAAGGTGGGTCCGAGGCAGAAACATCTATTTCCAAATGGCTTCTAATTTTTTGGTGTAGAAAAATACTGCACTCTGTCACCGAAAAAAAAAAAAAAAAGAAACTTAGCATAGAAGCATAGTGCCTAACATATGCTAAGTGCTCAGTAAATGGCAGCTGTGATAAGAATTATTATTTATGTATTATAAATGCTAGTATTATTTATAAATATATTATAAATACCACCTTTATAATTAGAGTATTATTGCCACTCAATAAGAAATGAAGGCTGCTACCGGGAAGAGTGGAGGAAACAATGGAACAATAACATTTGTTATTTTAGACCAGAGAGTCGGGGCTCAGAGGGGACACGTGGCGAGATGCGGCTGGCCGAGGTGATGCAGTCGGTCGGGCTGGAGCTGGGACGAGCATCTATCTGTCGGCAGTCGTGCTCCACCCGGCCCCTCGAGGGATCTGGGAGAAGGTGGCTCCTGTTAGGTGCACTAGCACCTTCCTCTGCCCCGGCTCAGGGAGCCTCCCTGGAAGTCAATCCGTGTCAGCTCAGCACTGAGGGCCTGGAGCACCTGGGGGCCACACCAGCTGCTGGCCCACTCTGCTGGGACCCCAGCGTCACCGGAACTGGCAGACCACCCCTTGCTCATAGAGGGGACAGTTACTTGCTTTGGGCCCCCAACTCGTAAAGGGCAGCAGCCCACAGGGCTACAGGAACCAGAGAGAGTCACTGTCCGGAGACCCCGACACAGGACTTGGTGGCTACTCTACTGGAAGGGGTGAGCCTGGTCCCAGCGCTCACTCTGCCTGGATGAACACTATCACGTTGAAATGAGAAAAACTTAAGTTCTAGAGGCAGTTTTGCTTTTCTCTTGGGCACCAGGGAATGAGGAACGTGTAGAGAGAGGGGTGTTCAAAACCTATTTTATTTGCATACTTAGCAGGGGGGCAACAGATACAGACCCCACGGGGTTTGAAACAGGGCAGCCCACCTGCTAGCTGCTAGCGTATGGGAGGTGCATTAAGCTCTCTGAGCCTCAGTTGCCTCCTCTGCAAAATGGGGATAGTTAGGAGCCGCCTCCTGGAGTTAAGTGAGGCTGGGCTTGAGATGCTGCTCTCAGCACAGACGTCAGCCCAGTCCCGGTGGGAGGAGCAGCAGCTGTCGTTCTGTCTGCAGGGTGGAACGTCTGAAAGAACAGTCGCCAAAATGTGAAGGGGGCAGGGAGGTTATCAGCGAGGGGCAGGATTTCGGTGCCTCTAATTCCTTTTCTTCTTTTCATTTTCTTTTTGCTTATCTGGATTTCCCAAATATTCCACGATGTTCCTGAATTCATTGTGTCATCAGAAAATGATAATAAAGTGAAAAACAAGCCCTAAGCCCCTCTGCGGGTGTGTGGCCCCCTGGGTGCTGGGGGAAGGGAGCCCAGGGCAGCGGCAGAGCTGGGGACCCAGCAGAGGCAGCGAAGGCGACGCCCCCTCCCCTGCGGTAGGGACCCCCCACCCGGCGGGCGGGCCCAGCTTGCTAGCTCTGGCTGCGCCTGGCTCAGACAATGGGAACACACAATCATTCATTATAACTCAATTACAGTGATTAAAGCTGGTGGCATGCAGAGGCAGGAGGGAGTGTTGCCAACAAAATTTACACTCCGTGTCATCAGCGAGCGATAACAGCAGCTGACGCAGCCAATCGCCTCCCCTGCCATCTGCTCAGCGCTGGGGCGCCCTGGGGTGAGGGCCGCTGCCTCGCTAAGGGTGGACCGTGTGGCGGGAGCTGCGGAGATGGGCTGCCCCAGGCCAGGAACACCCCCTGCAGAATGGCCCCCTAAAACACAGCATCTGGAATACGGGTGTGGGGAGGCAGAGGGGCTGCTGTTCTGGGCTGTGCCAACCGTGGCAAAGGTTGGGATTCTGACATCTGGTTGTCACCCCCATGTTTCAGATGGGGAAACTGAGGCACATAGCCACAAAGGATCACATACAGTAAGCCTGGGGCACAGCCCAAACGCAGGCCTGCCCTGGCTCTCCTGGGGATGGCACGGAGAGGCCGGGAAGTTGAGGCCACTCTGATGCAGGGAGGTGGAAGGGGCCAGGCTGAGACCTGAGACCCTGGAGGCCCAGAAGGAGTCAAGGGTGGTGGCAGGAGGGCCCATGGGGACAGTGCAGGAGGCACTAGGCACAGGGCAGGGCTGCTGGGGGAGTGTGGGGGTTGGGGACTGGATGGCCGTCCATCGGCAGGCAGCAGACCCAGACACAGGTGGGCTGTGCTCATGGTGCCCGAGAGGGACTTGGGGGGAGAGGTGGAGGCAGAAGCCCATGGCTGGGGTCTGTGCTACCATGAGGTCAAGGGCTGGGGAGGGCAGAGCTGCCTTTCAAGGGGGCAGCCATGACACAGGTCACCCCAGAACACTGGGCTCCCATCTTGGTCAGCCACAGGAGCAGGGCACCTGCACTGTACTAGCAGGTGCAGCTGGTCCCCCATGTGGGGAGGTCCCCCTCTGAGCCCTGCCGACGAGCAGTGGGGGTGGCAGAGGAGGCTGGGAGGGGCTCAGATTCTTCTTCCTCTGCTTATTCTAATATTTATTCTCCCAGTCCATTTTTCTAGCAGGGCCAGGCTCTGAGGCCACAGTCACCACACTGCCAGCTGCCTGGCACCTTCCCTCTTTCCAGCCCTGTCTGATGCCACAGGTAGAACTTGCTTCCTAATGCTCGGATTTCCTAATGCTCCTTCCTTAAACATTGACAGTTGTCAATGCCTCCTCGGTCCCCCAGAGTACGTTTCACTTTTCACCTTCCCTCCAGGGCCTTTGCCCAGCTGCCCGGCAGACGGAAGCACTGCCCCCCTCCACGGCCTTCGTCATCTCACTCATCCTTCAGAGCCCAGCTCAGACCGCACCTCCTCCAGGAAGCCATCCTGCCCCTGAGGACTGGTGGGTGCCCATGCTTTGGGCTCCTGTCTCCACCCCCACCCCCCGTGCTAGTTCGTGCCCTGGGAGCACTGACCATGGAGTATTGGGGTCATCTAGGGACAGGACTGTGCCCCACCCCACCCCTGGCAGCAGCTGGGCACGGGGCCTGGGTCCTGTCCACCTCTGAAGTCTGGGCCCTGAACACAGTGGGTCTCGGGCAATGTCTGCTGACGGGACAGCTACCGACTGAGTGGGAGTGGGGCGACCCGACAGGAGCTGGCGAAATGGCCACCTCATGGGGACCAGGTCAGGAGAGGACAGAATGGAGCCTGCAGGTAGGGGCAGAGATCAGTGTTGCAGAGTGAAGAGCAAGGGAGGGAAGGTCAAGGGGCAGAAGTCACCTCCCTCCCGGGCCCAGGCCTCTACCCACATCCATTTGGGGCACCTCCGTTCATGCCCAACTGCCCCCGCTGTGTGCTCACCCGCTCTGGCCCCCAGGCAGGTAGACAGGGCAGGCTGACGGCCCGAGTGGGGAGGACGGAGGCAAGAGGGAAGAAGGGGCTGCAGGCTCCTCTCCCCCTGCGCACACAGGTCAGGCCACCTAGAGACTGCAATGTAACCAGCTGGTGACATTCGGAGACAGCGTAGCAAGAGTGAGATCCAGGCAGGACCGCAGCGCCCCACCTGAGATATGCAGCCCCTGGAATTCCCCGAGAAGAACTGAAAGAGGAAGCTGAGACAGCGTGGCAGAGGCAGGGACGGGGTGAAGAGGTCTGAGGCCCCCAAACACTCACGGGTCAAGAAACCGGGGTGTTAGTTTCAGTCTCGACTCGAGGCTGTGTGAAGTTACTCATTCCTTCATTCTGCAAATGGCCCCTGGCACTGGGGACACAGAGGGACCAAGGCTGGCAGGGGTCTTGTCTCCATGGAACTTTTATTTTAAATCACTGTGCTCTTTGGGCCTCAGTTTCCCCATCTGTCAGGAAGATGTTGAACCAGATCTGGGTTTCCCAAACTGGAATACAGGTGTGGGGAGGCAGAGGGGCTGGGGGAGGGTTTTGTAAGTAAGACCATGAGGCATTAACCACCACTGGCCCACAGAGCAGGAAACTTACCTTCTTCCCAACTCCCATTCAATCACTCCAATCGGGTCAAGGAGCAAGTCCCATTTGGGTGCTAATGGGTCCCACACAGCTCCCAAACACTGGGTCACCTCCCTCTTTTAACAAAGAGGGAGTGAGAAGGACTGGAGACCCAGACAGAATAATTTTCCTTGCATTTGTTAGGATGCAGATTTTAAAATTTAAGGTAAGTGACACTGGTTTTTCATTTAAGATAATGATATAAAGTTTCCTTTTTAAATATTTAGATTAAGGCTTTAAAAAGTGAACTTGCTTTTTTTTTTTTTTTTAAATCTGTTAAGTAAATCACAGACTGGTGGGCTCCAGACCAGGGCAAATATCATAAGATGATAATTTACTGCAATGACTGCAATTCTCTGATTCTGGGGGTCCGGGTAGCAGTGCCCATGCTGCAGGGTAGGACTCAGAGGCCTGAACACCCGTGCCTCCCGGAACTGGGCCAGCAGGGCCAGAGGAGGTGCCTCACCCTGATAAAAAGGTGATGAGTTAAGTGGCAGAGTTTTGGGTAACATCCTTCCTTGGGGCTTCCCAGGGACTAGGGAGTATGAACCCCAGACAAGCTTGAGTGCAAATTACTTTCGTTGACCAACAAGCTGATCTACATGGTAGACGCACAGCAGTTGGCAGCAGTTGGCAAACAGTGCTCTGCACGGAAGGATGGCCTCTCTGTGCAGTGTGCAGGGAAGTGACTCAGCCCTGTGGGCTCCCTCCCTCTGCCTGCTGAGCCTCCTGCACCCCTCTGGGGAGACACTAGAAGTCCTCTGAGGAGTACCCCACCCCCAGCACAAGGGATCTCCAAACCCTTCAGGCCGTGGCGGGAACAAACCATCTCAGCACTGCAGAGGGGCACTCAGCTCAGGGACTAGTATGTCTAAAATAAATGCCTTTCCTTCTCTCAACCTACAACTCTTGTTTATCCTCAAACACCCAGTCAAATGGGCAGCCTTCATGGATAAGTCCCCTTTTGACCCTTCTAAGAGTTGCCTGTTTTCCCCTCCTGAGGACCCCCACAGCATGCTGTCCAGGCCACTAATTAGGAATTACGCTGCTTTATAATTGTTGGGGTTTGTTTTTCCCACTAACAGGTGCGTTCTGCGAGGGCATGAACCACTTACCTTTACATCCCATGCCTCTAGCCTCCGACACTGGGTCTGCTCCGTCCGTCTCTACTGAATTAACGCATGGGTGGAGAGGCTTGGCTTAAAGTTATGACCTAGTTTTCAGATTCCATTCACTCTACTTCTCCATTTAAGGAAAGAAAACTTTTCATTGAAAGCATCATTCTTTTAGGCATTCAGTAACAATTTACCAAGCACCTATCAGGTGGCAGGTACTCCGTTAGAAACCAGGAACACAGAAGTGAACCAAACTTGATCTCCGCTCTCAGGAAATTCACAGCCGGGTGGTTGGAGAAATGAGGCAAGCAACAATTGGAGAACAACAAGGGAAGAATTTGAAAATTATCTTCACTTAGGTATAAGCCACCCAGAATTTAATCTGTCCTGAAGGGAGATTTAGACAGAAAATCAATGAGGTTAAGTAAAAAAATCCATAACCCTAACTTTAAACTAGAAGTACCAGCAGACTTCATGATGTTAACAAATACACAAACACACACACACATTTCTTAGTTCTGCTGCTATACTGAAAAGTCCTAAAAGCAAGGACCCCTGCTCTGTTAGCTTCAAGCACCCCTGGCATCCAGATTATGGTCTCTAAATATCACTTCCCACTAAAAGGAACCAGGGTTCGCTGGAGAAATGGCTGACTCCATGTCTAGGACAGAAAATGTACGAGATGAGCCACGAACATCGTCTTTGACCAGAAAGCAATGCAGCTATCAAAGACTACTGGAGTCACATCATAAAGACTCAGGAGGCATCTTCAAGTGGTTCCCCAAATAGGATGATCTGAGAAGCAATAGGAATAACTCCACTTGACTGACACATATCAAATATATTTAAATCCACACATTCAAATGATATTTTAAGAAGAAAACCTCACACTGGTCACCTTTTTAGGCTATTAAGGAATTAGCTTCTTATTTTGAAAACTGGCAAATAAAGCAAATGAGTCAAGCATTTATCCTGCATTTCTTATACAAACTGTACTTCAAATGGTTCATGAGGGGCAGTTTCCCTCTGTAGCAATATTTAAGCAAATGGATAGAGAAGTGATTGATACTCAGAATGTCACCATTTTGCAGCCCCTAATGACAATAAAACTACACAATGATCATCAATGACTGCCAACACACAAAAGGAGAAATATCTAGCTACTATGTGTTTCCTAATGAATATCTGAAGTATTCTTGCCCCTCAAATCGAGCCTGGATCTAATCAAGCTCCAAGATTAACTACAATTTAGCAATCAGCAAAATTCAGACTGTGCGAGGCTCTAAAAAACAAATGGTTTCTTCAATAAATAAATTGTGTGTGTCTGAGAAAGAAAATGAGATATGAAGGGGGAACCAAAAAGATATATCAACTATACTTGTTCTGTATGGACCTTATTGGATTCTAATTCAAATAAAAATACTTTGTAAAAACTTATGATGCAATTGAGGAACTTTGAATACAGATTGGATATTTTATGATATAAGAAATTATTGTCAGTTTTTTAGATGATTTAGTAGTATTGAGGTTACATTTTTAAAATAGAGCCTACTGGCTGGGCATGGTGGCTCATGCCTGTAATCACAACACTTTGGGAGGCTGAGGTGGGAGGATTGTTTGAGACCAGACTGGGCAACATAGTGAGACCCTGTTTCTAAAAAATTTTTTTTAAAAGTTAGCTGGGCCTGGAGCCAGGAGTTTGAAGCTGCAGTGAGCTATGATCCCACCACTGCACTCCAGTCTGGGTGATAGAGTGAGACCTTATCTCAAAAAAAAAATAGACCTTACCTTTTTAAAATTTTTATTTATTTATTATTATTTATTTCAAAATATTAGGGTGGGTACAAGTGTTTTGTTACATGGACACCTTGTATAATGCTTAGGTTGGGGCTTTTCATGTGCCCAGCACCAGAATAGTGTTCATTGTACCTGATAGGTAAGTTTTTACCACTCACTCACTCCTAACCTCCCCGTAACCTCCCCTCTTCTTGGTTTCCAATGTCCTTTACATCTCTTTGTGCCTGTGTGTTTCCATTGTTTAGCTTCCGATCATTAGAGGGTACATGTGGTGTTTGTTTTTCCATTCCTGAGATACTTCACTTAGGATAATGGTCTCCAGTTTCATTCAAGTTGCTGCAAAGGACATTATTTCATTCCTTTTTATGGCTGAGTAGTACTCCATGGTATATAAATACCACATTTTCTTTATCCACTCATGAACTGATGGGCATTTAGGTTGATTCCACATCTTTGCAATTACGAACTGTGCTGCAATAAACATTCTAGTGCAGGAGTCTTTTTGATAAAATTATTTCTTTTCCTTTGGGTAGATACCCAGTAGTGGGACTGCTGGATCCAATGGTAGGTCTCCTTTTAGTTCTTTGAGGAATCTCCATCCTGTTTTCCATAGAGGTTGTATTAATTTGCAGTCCCACCAACAGTGTATAAGCATTCCTTTCTTTCTACATCCACACCAGCATCTTACCTTTTTGAGATAGTAAAATATTTTCTAATCCAATGATGAAACGTCTGGAATTTGCTGCATAATACTCCAGTGGTGGTGGATGGGTGGAAATGGGTGGGGTGAGGATAAAACGAGATTTGGGTCCTGCGTTGATAACGGTTGAAGCTGGATGACGGGCACATGGAGATTCATTACTCTGTTCTCTCTGCTTTTGCATTTGTTTGGCATTTTTCATAATGAAAAGCTAAACAAATCTAACATATGTTGTCTGTGCATGAGAGAGCTGCCCCTGCACTCACAAAATCACTGGAACCACAAAATGCCCAGGCCAGAGAGGACCCAGCAATTACTTCAAGCATCACTTAAAGGACGAGAAGATAGAGGACTTGAGAGGTCCAGCGATGTGGCTCAGGTGACTCTGTGCTCTGCTCTCTGCCACTGAGCGTGTGTGTCCCCACCCGGGCCCCGCTTTTGGTCACCAGAAACTACAGGAGGAGGGGTGAGTCCTTAAGTCCTGATCTTTCTGACTTTTTTTTAAAAAAATTCTTTAATTATGAAATATTTCAAACATGTAGCAAAGAACAGAAAATAACATGACAAAGTCACCATGCCGATTTTTTAAAATGTGAACATTTTAACATTCCCTTCAGATTTTTTTTAAAGTGATAATATGTGAGAGGTATGGCTGAACTCCCACCAACCCTCATCTCCTTCCCTCCCTCCCCACAGCTATCTGCTATCCTGGTGGTGGTGTGAGGTGTTCTTTCTACTCATTTTCTTTTTACACTATATATATGCTCAAATATTTTTACTATATATGACTATATATATGCTTAAATATAGAATTGTTTTGTGGATTTATATTTTACATAAATAGTATCATATCATGTATTTCCTTTCGCAACTTGCTCTTTTCACATAACATTGTGTTTTTGAAATTTATCCAAGTTGATACATAAAGATCTAGCGCATGCATTTTAACGCCTATATACAACTCTATTACAGGAAAATGCATAGGTTTTAAAAAATCCATTCCTCCGCTAATGAACAGACTGTTTTCAGTTATTTTTGCTCAAACAAAGAGGCAATGAAGATTCCGTCCATGTTTCTGTGTACTTGTGGAAGAGTTTCTCTAGGGTACATACCTGGAGGCAGACTTACCAGGGTTGTGCTCCTACTTCGCGATTGCCAGACTGCTTGGCAATGGTAACCTGTTAGTAACAGTGATAGTTGCTTGGCAACCACAAATGGTTGCACCAATTTAGGCTCCTACAAACAGTGTTTGACAATACTAGTCATTGCCCGCCCTCGTGGAAGCTTCATATTACCAAACTCTGAAACTCGCCAATCCAATGGGAATGAGTTGTTCCATTTCATTTCGATTTGCAAATTTGCATTTCCCTGATAACTAGTGAGATGGGGCCTTTTCACATGTTTATTGGCTGTTCCTGCTTCCTCTCCTGGGAATTACCTGTTTCTGTTCTCTGCCCATTTTCCTCTTGGGTTGTTTGCGTTCATGTACTGATTTAGAAGAATTCATAATATATTCCAGATACCACTATTTCTTTGTCAGTTGTAGGTATTCCATTTATATTTGTCCATGATTTGTAACTTCATGGCATCTCTTGTTGTACAGGTGTTTAAAATTTTAATATAGTTTAATTGATCTCTCTTTTTTTCATTATAGCTTTTGTTTTCTGTATCTTATTCAATAATCCTTCCCTTCCCTTGGGTCCTGAGGTTATTCTCCAATATTCTATTCTAAAAGATTAAAGACTTCAGCTCCTTGAGGATTTATTTTTGTGTACTGCGTGAAGTAGAGATCCCTCTTCCCATAAAGATGTCCCATTGTCCCGGAACTATTTGCTGAATGGTGGTTTTCTCCCTGACACATAGGCCATCCACGTGATAGCCACGTTCTCATCTACCCAGGGGTCTCTTTATGGATTCTCTATTCTGTTCCGTTCATCTGTTGTCTACACATGCACCAAGAGCACACTTTCCTACTGACCACAGCTTCACAGTAAGACTGGATGTCCGGCAGGCCAAGTCCTCCTTCCTTACCCTTCTTCAAAATTATATTTGCTATCCTTGATCTCTTACTCTTCATATAAATTTCAGTATCAGGTGATCAAGTTACACAGAAAACATTCTATTTGGATTTTGTTTAACATAGTATTTATAAATTGTTGTGAAAGACAGCTTTTTTGATGAAATTGAATTTTCTCATAAATGGCTATGGTATAGCTTGTGATCTATAGAGGTCTTTCTAAAAAATACAGCCTCTTCAATAAGATTTTATGCTTTTCTCCATAAAGATCTTACGTGGCTTTACTTTGATTTATTCACAGGTATTTTGTATTGCCATTGTAAATGCATTTTTTCTTTACATTTTCTAATTAGTTACTGCTCATGAATAAGATGCTATGGATTAATGAATTTTGATCTTGGATCCAGCAACTTGACTAAACTCCCTTATTTGTTTTAATTTCATTAATTTGTTTGTATAATCTCTCTATATACAGCTGTATTATCTGCAAATAATTACAACTTTGCTTCATTCCAATCATTATATCTTTATTTATTCTTTTGTCTTATTGCATTGGCTAGCACCTCTAGCACAATGTTGAATAGAGGCAGTAATAATGAATATTCTTGGGGCCTTTTGCTGACTTTAAATGATGCTTCTAAAACTTTACTGTTATCTATTATTTGGCTGCAGGTCTGGTATAGCTATCCATTATCAGATTAAAGAAGTTTTCTTTGATTCCTAGTTTGGTACGTTAAGAAAAGTCATGAATGAGTGTTGAATTTTGTAAAATGCTTTATCTATTTCTTTTTATTGGTAAAACTTTCTAAGACTTATAGGTATTCTAGAAAATAATGTGTGCTAATAGTTGGTTGTAGGGTTCTATGTCTCAAGCTTGTCAATCATGTTGTTCATATCTTTTACATCCTTATAAATTTCTCTCAGCTTGATCTACCAGTTCCTCTTACTGGTATGTTAAAACCTCCCATACCTCCTTATAATTCTGCCAATTTCTGCTTTATGTAGTTGTTGGGTATTGTTCTGAGCTAGGGAACTCCTCTTGCTGCCTTTAAAGTCTTTTATTTGTCACATTAAAGAATTCCCCTTTCTTTCATGTAGGCTAGTAAAATTATTTAATGTTAATTTTATCTAATATGCCTGTGTTCACATGGTCAAAGAGAATCCTTATTAGCTTGCTGTTTCATTTGCCAGAATTGGAAATTCCAGACCTGTTCTTTTCATGCCTTAGAACCTGTTGCCACCAAACACTTGCACAAGGCAGCTTCCATCTGTGATATCCAGGAGACAGGACCACAGCCCCCTCCTCACTCTTCCGTCTGGCCTCTGCAGTCCAGGAGCTCCTAAGGGCTCACTTCTGAGACATCAGCCCTGCCCTGTGTGACCTAAATGGGGATGCTCAGTCCGGGTCAGGGTGAGCACGTTGTGGGCTTTTCTGGGCATTGACAGAGGTGCCCTAATGGACGTGTGAAAGGCCTGAGCTGGGAAGGCTCGTCCAGGGCCGGCCCTGCATCTGTCTCTTGGCTTTTCCTCCCATGATCTTCACTCCAAGATTGCTGATCTCCTCCTCCACCTGGAGGATCAATTCTCTCCAAGCTTCTGAGCCAGTCCTTATGAGGTAGCCATTCATCTATTTATCCAGCCCGCCATTCATCCATCCATCCACCACTCATCCTTCTATCCACCCATCCATCCACCGATCCCTCCCTTTCTCCCTCCCAGCCACCCACCCATCCACTCATCCATCCACCAACCCAACCATCCAGTGGCAATATCACACAAACCCTACAAGCTGTGTGATCTTGGGCAAGTTGAACTTCAGTTCTCTCATCAATAAAATGAATATATAATAATAACAATGACCTCACAGGACAGTTATGAATGTGAAATTAGAATGTATGTAGCATTGACTGACACATACTAGCACTTTAGAGTATTAGCTATTATCTTCATCACACACTCACTGATCCATTCAACTAACATTTCCTGAGCACCCACTATGTGCTATGCACTGGAAATACAAAACAAAGTCCCTCCTCTCAGAGAGCTCACTGTCTGGTAGGAGGGTCAGGCAGCATCAGGAAAGAGGGTGATATCATTAAACTAATAGTGATGCCCCTCAACTTATGACAGGGTCATGTCTCAATAAACCATCATTAAGTTGAAAATCCTGTAAATCAAGAAAGGCATTAATCCATTGTAAAGCTGAAAAATCATTAAGCTGAACCATCATAAGTCAGGGACCATAAGTCAGGGACTGTGCTTGGCATGTGCTACATAGAGATGGCAGAGGACGGTCCAAGAGCACAAAGGAGTAGGGGAGTGGAAATCAGGAAAGGCTTCCTGGAAGAAGTGACATTGAAGCTGAGGGCTGAAGAATGAGTGGGAGTTCAAACAAGGATGTAGGGCATTCCTGGCTGAAAGAGGAGCATATGCAAAGCCTAAAGTGGGAGGGCATTGCTTTGCAAGGCATTGGGCGTGTCAGTTTACTGGTGTGGGAGTGAAAAGAGAGAAGTGGTGAGAGATGGCTCTAGCCATGCAGGGCCGACCTGGATGAGTCAAGGGGTTTAAGCACTGTGCTATGCAGAGGGCCAGGGACGGAGCGCTCCAAGCTGGGCAATGTGAGGGCTGATGCGCAGTTCATAAAGGTAACTGTGTGAGTGTGGAAGGGAGCTCAGAATAGTCTATCACCCAGATAAGGGACTGACCATGTCCCACCACCCAGTGTCCAGATCCCCAGATCTTCTAATGCCAATCACGTTGTGGACTCAGAGCCCTGGGGGTTCCCTTGGACATGCTCAGTCCCACCACTGTCCCCACCAACCCACCATCTCGTCCGCATTCCTCTGACTCTCCTGGACCAGGCTGGAGCCCTGGTCTCTGCCCAGCTCCCTCTTCCTAGGTTTCACCAGCCTGCTCAGCTAGGACACTGGCCGGGGACAGCCAGCAAGACTGGAACTTGAGAAGGCAGGGCTGGAGCTGGAGAGGTGGAGGAACAGGAACAGATGGCCGGGTGGGGGCGCAGTGTTGGGACTGTGCTCTCTTCCCCCAGCCTTGGCACCTGCTCCTCCTCCCACCTGGAACACCGTTCTCCCACATCCCTTTGGCGTGCCAAGTGGTCCCAGTCTGGCTCGCACTCCTTCCAGAAGCCCCTGGCTCTGTCTCTCCGCACCCAGGCTGATGCCTCAGCCAGTGCTGGGACATCTCCTGGTCTGCACCCTCACGTAGCTCACGGAGTGAGGATAGTTTCTTTGACTATTTTCTCCCAGCTGGCTGAGCACTCTATGAGGGCAGGCACTGTGTCCACTGCATCTCAGCACCCAGAACCATGACTGGCACGTAACAGACTCTCACTACATAAACGCTGGCAGGGTGGATGGGGGTACAGAAAGATGATGGCTAGGTACGATTCCTCACCAGGCCTGTTGGAGGAGGGGCATGAGGCCTTACTCCCTGGATACTAATTCTCGCAACATCATCACTGAGTCCTGCCCCCAGGCAGCTCTGTCCTAGCTTCCTGTCCTTCCTTGTTGAGAGTGCTAAGGGTTTAGGGGAAGGGGAGGTGGTTTGTCATAATCTTGGCTTAGGTTGCATGACTCATGGTAAATCACTTGTCCTCTCTGGGCTTTTACTGCCCCATCTATAAAATCAAGCTCAGTATACACACACACACACACACACACACACATCTCCCTTCAAATACAAATGGCCCAATTTTGGTGTAATGCTTAAAAATGCATCATCAGTATACAGTATATTTTATATAATCCTCAAAAAATTATATGGTATCTAATAATTCTGTTAACCATATAAATTTTTTAGAAGTTCAATCAGATTTGTTTGCTATACTTTATATTTAAAATGTTCATTTTCAAACACTGAATATGTTCTTGAAAGCAAAAATTTACACCCTATCATCGTGGGATATTTGATGGCCAGGATCTGACACGTAGCAGCATTGCTAAGGACCCTTCTCACTATAGCATCTAGATCTATTTCTGTACCTTCCCACAGCCCCTACAAGTTAGAATAATTATGGCCTGTGCTGGGGCCAGGGCCACCTGGGGGCAGGGAACTGGCTGGGCTGTGACTGAGACAGAGGCTGACACTCAATCTGCCAGCTGCCGCCAGGGATGACCTGGACACTTGTATATAACCTGATGGGACTGAAACCATTAAAGCTGGCCTCTGACAATCACGCCCCCCCACCCCACTTTAAAAAAAAAGAACAAACAGATCTTGCTTTGAGCAAAGGCAGCACAATGGAGTTGAAAGAACTCCGGAGGTCATTTTACTTCTCCGGGCTCGGGTGACTGAGCATCCGATGCCCCAGGTGCTACGCCAGACACTGTGAATTAGGGTAATTTCAAACTAGGGACGCTCATCCTTCACTAGTCCTGCCCTGGGCTGATGACATCCTGTGCGCTGCCCTCCAGGGAAACCGGTCTAGCTGGGAACAGACAAGCAAACAGGTGTAGGGACACGTTGCAAATGCTTTCACTGGTATAAGCCTGGATTTTTGCAAGAGGAAAAGAATAGGAA
Organism: Varecia variegata; assembly: GCA_028533085.1. Taxonomy (NCBI): domain Eukaryota; kingdom Metazoa; phylum Chordata; class Mammalia; order Primates; family Lemuridae; genus Varecia; species Varecia variegata. The sequence continues at coordinate 97,855,876 of CM052442.1, read as the reverse complement.
GTGACTTTTTCAAAGGCTAGGAAAGTGGTATCAGGACCTGCTGTCACCCTGTTAAGGACGAAGAGGGGACAACCTGGGGGGGGTTAAGAATGGGAGTAAGATTGTTTACCACGGGATGGGGGAGGCCTTCCCCATAGAGAAGAAGAATGAGTCACAAATACCGACTTGCACTGGGCTCAAGTACAGATTCTGCTTCATTGAGAGTAAGGGCGGGGGGGGGGGGGGGGG